>LR990934.1:410030-1010030 GCA_905163415.1 Noctua fimbriata
TTAATTTTGTTACATGTTATGCCGTATGTGTTAGTGGTACCACATTCTAAAAATTTGCTAAGATTATTTGTATCAAAATTCTCATTTTTAAACACATTCAAGACAATGATCATGTTGTTATAAAATGTATCTAATACAATTCGTAGTTGTGATAAAATAAAATTTAAATTGTAAATGTTTTCACCCACACATATTACAAGTTTGTAGTTAGGGTTTAACTCAGTATGACGACAGTTCATTATTATTTGGTTACTTAAAGCATTAGGTTATGTTCCAGACATAATTTTATACCTTTCATACTGAGTATTTTTTCTTGATTGAATTTGATCTTGATGTTTGATACGTAGCTTGTATTAGAGGTTTTTTTATTTTTGATGCATGTCGTACCTCTCCCTTTTTTCCTAGACTCTTGGTCCATAAGTCGGTAGGTTTGTTCCGGATATTCAATGCAATCTAATTCATAGCGGTTATTACATGTTGAACATAAGGCTGTTTTTTAATTTCAACAGATTTCTTGCATTTAAAGCAAGTCACTTTCTCTGGAATCTTGCGGTCATTTCTCGTACTCATTTTATCTGACATTGTATTTTTGTGCGTATTTTCCATAATTTAGAATGTTTTTTTTTATAAGTGGTAATAACTAATGACGGGGAAATGGAGTTGATTATTATGGCAACACATCCATGCACGATTTTCTTTTGATGTGCCAAAATGCTTTGTTCAAAGTCGTAGTCCATTTCTTCAAGTCGGAGATCCTTGTCCCAGAGACGGAACTGACGGGTCTATTATCGGGTATACTTGTAATAACAGCAGCAACCGTACTCGTTCAAAAGTAACACAGTGACGCTGCCTGACAGCCGAACACGTGAGCAGTGGGCACCCATTTCGTCATTATCGGATCGTTGTGTCGGATTATCCCAAAGACTGAATACACTTCTACAATAATAGGTTTATAGTTACTGCCTGCGCTGCCTGGTCTAGTTGTCGCAAGCACGTCTGCTGGGTATTAGCTCCTAAGTTTGACTTCCATCTGACGTCTCATTTTCCATTGCCTATAGATTTAAATGGGCAGTTAAATATTGAGGTTTTGGTCAGTTTTAAATGTTTTCTGCTAACAACCATGTTCTATAGTCAACTAGCTTAAGCCCGCGGCTTTGGAGTTCGGTTATTTTCTCACGGGATTGTATTACCGGAATGAAAAGTATTCTATGTGTTAATCAATGTAGGATTCAACAGGATCGGCGGCCTTGGCTCAATTGTCTGGGCCATGAAGAAGACAACTTCTATAAAAAATCACCCCAAGTCTACGGTGAGATCTCGTGCCAAGAGACTGCATGGCTGGTGGGTGTCCAGTCACTAGCGATCAACCTCTACGGACATGGCAAACGTAGTTGTACTCTGCCTTCTTAGGGAAAGGCGTCACCCTTAAGTGACCTTATATTTCGTCCAATACTCGTGGGAAAAATATGAGCGAAAATCTTAAAAATAAAATAAACCCTACAATGATCCAACAAACTCTACAAAAGAGTATGTTCACCAAAATACGTAGCAACTCACTCGGCAATATATCGCAAGACATTCATGCTACAGAAATAGCATTTAGTGCAAACGACCGTAAAAAAAACGATTGGCAACAAGATCGAATACCTCAAGCCAAAAGGAAAAGAGGGGAATCCAACTCACCACAGGTAGAAAATGAAAAGAAAAAATCCAGCACAACTGTTTATTCAGTACCTACACAAAATCAATTTGATATATTAGACAATGAGAAAGAGATCTCAGATGATAAAGAGTCAGTCAAGCCTCCAAAGCCAGAACCAATTTTTGTAACTGGAGTCCTGGATATCACAGCTCTTAGAAATGAACTACTAAAAATTACAACAGCAGAAAACTATATTTTGACAACGCTTAGATCAGGACACATTGTGAAAATAATGCCAGCAAGTATAGAAGTATACAAATCAATAAGAGAAAGCTTAATTAAGGACAACATTAGTCACTACACGTACATGTTAAAGTGTGAAAGACCCTACAGAGTTGTACTGAGAGGCCTTCATAGTTCAGAAGATACCACCCAAATAAAGGAAGAACTCAAAGAACTTGGACATGAAGTAAGACAACTGATAAATGTACGTCACCGAATGTCAAAAGAATCTTTACCTTTATTCTATACCTGGAACCAAAGCCGAACAATAAAGAAATATTCAAACTGAAATTCTTAAATCATACAAAAATATCTTTTGAACCTCCATACAAAAAAAAAGAAATCCTCCAGTGTAAAAGGTGTCAAAGATTTGGTCATTCCAAAAATCAATGCCACCGACCTTACAGATGTGTCAAATGTGGAGACGACCATTCAACAACCAGTTGTACCAAAACTAGAGACACAGAAGCTACATGCGCAAACTGCCAGCAAAAACACCCGGCTAGCTGTAGAGGATGTATAAAATACAAACAATATAAAGAACATATACTGAAAATCCAACCGAAACCAACACAGCCCAATAGAAACCAATACAACCGGATAACGGAAATTGACAAACCACAGCCAAAGAAACTGAATAACTACAAAAGAACCACAGCAACTTACGCTGAAGTGACGAAAAATACTACAGATAACATAGTTTATCCAGACCAACCTCCCCAAATACAACAACTCGGTGACATCTTAGATAAAATGTTCAACAGAATTCAAACCATGATGATAAACGTGGTAGACAGCATGATGGATCGGTTTCTCCAAGTTCTAAGCAGCCATAAGAAAATTTAATCATAATCTCAAAATTATAACATGGAACGCCAACGGACTAGTTGCACGTAGACTAGAGCTAGAAATCTTTTTGAACATGAAAATAATTGATGTGGCACTCATATCCGATATCAGATTTACAAGCAAGAGCTTTATCTCAATAAAGGGATATACTATGTACACAACTAACCATCCATCGGGAAAAGCTCATGGAGGAACTGCAATACTCATTAAATCTAACATAAAACACCACCCGCTTGAACCCTACTCAACCGACAAGCTACAAGCCACAGTAATTAATGTCAGTGACAAAAATTCAGACATTACACTTGCTGCAATATACTGCCCTCCGAAACATCAAATATCAAGAGGAGACTATGAAGTTTTCTTCTCTAAGCTTGGGTGTTGCTTTATAAGTGGAGGCGATTGGAATGCAAAGCACTCTTTCTGGGGTTCTAGACTTATAACTACTAGAGGCAGACAGCTTTACCAAGCTGTGAGAGATCTTAATCTTGACTGTTTATCCACTGGTGAACCTACCTACTGGCCGACTGACCCACAAAAAACTCCTGACCTATTAGATTTCTTCATATCAAAAAACGTATCAATTAATAACATCAATATGGAATGTTATTCTTAATTTGAATAATAAGATAATACTTACAGAAAGACTACCCAAAATCCACAATAAGAAAACCAACTGGAGAAAGTATCAGGATATCATCACAGCGGAGAGTCAGCTTACAATCTCTCTGAAAACCACAGAAGAGGTAGAACAGGCTATAGAAGGATTAAATAAATTGATTCATGACGCGGCAAACAGGTCCACACCTCAAAACAGAGCGGGAAGCGCAAAAGAACATGTGTACCCAGCATCAATCAAAGACTGTATAACGGAAGACGTAGACTTCGCTCTGTATGGCAAAACACCCATTATCCTAGAGACAAGGCTGCCTTTAATAAAGCCTCACAGCAACTAAAGGCACAAATAAAGGAATGGAAAAATGAAAACCTGCAATCATATCTGGCAAAACTGACACATACTAGTGCCACAAACTATTCCTTGTGGAAGGCTACAAAAAACCTAAAGCGCCCTCAACAACAAGTAACACCATTAAAAACACAATCGGGGACCTGGGCCCGCTCTGACAGTGAAAAAGCTAACACGTATGCCAATCATCTACATAAAGTTTTTGAACAACTTCCTAGCAGCAATCAACAGCTAGACAATGAAATTCACAAATACTTCACTTCTCCTAATCAAATGTCACTGCCTTTGAAGCATGTTACACCACAAGAACTAAGGCGCGAAATCCTAAAACTCAAGGAAGGCAAGTGCCCCGGTTACGATCTTATTGACGCTACTTTGTTTTAGCAACTTCCAAAAAATGGGCTACTGCTTATACTAATTATCTTCAACGCGTGTCTGAGATTGTCCTTCTACCCAAGCCAGTGGAAGATTGCCCAAGTAATAATGATACTGAAACCAGGCAAAGCACTTCAAGACGTAGCATCATACAGACCCATTAGTCTCCTTCCGATAATTGGAAAACTTCTGGAAAAGGTCATATTGAATAGAATGAGAGAACATCTAGCAGAGATAATACCAACTCACCAGTTTGGCTTTAGGGAGGGCCACGGTACAATCGAGCAAGTGCATCGGCTAGTCGATGTTATTGGTAGAGCGCTGGAAGACCAACAACATTGTAGCGCAGTCTTCCTAGACATTAGCCAAGCATTCGACAAAGTTTGGCATAATGGGCTACTCTTCAAAATCAAAAGAACGCTTCCACATTCCTTCTTCCCATTTTTAAAATCTTACCTCGAAAATAGATGCTACGAAGTAAAATATCATTCCGACGCATCTCAAATGCATGAAATTAAGTCTGGAGTACCTCAGGGTAGCATACTGGGACCAGTTCTCTATCTTATATTCACAGCAGATTTACCCACTCATGCTTCGACCACTACCGCGACATATGCAGATGACACCGCAATCCTATCAACACATGAGAATCACGAGGCTGCATCCGAAATGCTCCAACAACACCTGACTCTGATAGAAACATGGCTGCAGCAGTGGCGTATTAAAGCCAATACAGATAAGTCGATTCAAGTAACCTTCACACTCAGAAGGAAAACCTGTCCACCTGTAAAACTTGGCAATACTGAAATCCCACATTCAGATGACGCCAAGTACTTAGGTATGCACCTTGATCGACGCCTAACCTGGCGCAAACACATATGGACCAAAAGGAAACAATTAGACTGCAAACTTCGAAGCATGTATTGGCTCACTGGTCGTAAGTCACAACTGACAGAAGCCAGTAAAATGGTTATCTATAAGGCTATACTGAAGCCTGTATGGACTTATGGCATACAGTTATGGGGAACAGCAACTCATAGTAACGTTGAAATACTGGATAGGTTTCAAAGTAAAACAATGAGAGCCATGTTTAATATTCCACCGTACATAAACAATCGATATGTAAACCTAGACTTGAATCTGCGAACAGTGAAAGAAGAAATAGAGTCATACAGCAATAATTATCAAAATAGACTAGACCAACATGTTAATCAACTGGCTGCTGAATTGTGGGGAGAGGGCAGTGTGAGATCCTCTCGACTGAAGAGAAATAGTATACCAGATTTAGCTATGAGATTTGCGGACAGAAGATGAGTATGGCATCAATGGGTGCTCAGCTCAGCTGAAGATAATAATCCCGATGAAAATCTGACACCATATTAGATTATTGTTCCTTGGAAACAGATTGCTAAGTAGCAGGATACATTAAAAAATATATATATATATATATATATCTCAACTGAGCTCAACAGAAACATTTAGTTAAGACAAAAATATAAAAAAAAACTACCGCCTTTTTATTTCACCTACAAGTGACACTGGTGATTGTCATTGAGTAAAGTTAAGACTTGTGATTTTTGTTACTGTTTAGGTAGAAATTAAAAGTAAAATTGTTTTGTGGTAGAAAAAAATCACTAAACTTTTGCCACCTACAAGTGACACTGGGACACTGTTGTTTGGTTGAATCCCCGGCCATCTTCCACTATGTTTTGTCGAAATGTAGACCAATTAGATTCATTTTCTTCAAGGAAAATTCTGATTATACAATTGCAGAAACGAATTAAGTCACAGAGGAAATAGACCAATATTTGCTGACAATATGCAACGTTGATGAGACCGCGTTTTTTTTTATAATACATAGGTATTTTTAAGTACGAAAATGATTATTTAATTTACAATATGTTTAAAAAAAACCCTATCCGACCCGTGAAGGTAAATTGATTATTAGGTTTCGAGTTTTGATTCTATTTATGTAATCCTTTTTGGATAACAAGTAAAAAAATACCCCGATGAAAATTAAATAAAATGCACTAAAATCAGGAAACTGACATGGCAACACAGGGGCGCGGGCGGCGACACTCTGGTCGCTTCTTTGGTAGTGACGTCATAAACACACGAAAATAATAAACAAATAATAATGAATAATTCACGATCCATCATACTTATGCCGAAGATGGTGTTGCCACGTTTAAAAAGTTTGCTAGAATTTAGGGAAAGGGAAATGGTGATAATTTGGGACAAAAATCATGCATTTTAAAATTCACTGGTATTTTTATTATCATGAATATTTTAAGTTTCTTATTTTATTTAGTAATCTCATTGGTATACCTAAATGCCCCTTTCGGATCGGACAGGGTTTTTAGTAATTGAGAACCACTCCCTTTTTTTTTCGTCGGTTGATAATTATAATGTTTAAAGATTTATAAGTAGTATACTTTCATTCTTACTTTAATTTTTTTTCATTCTCTAAAAAATACCTCAAAGCATAACTATATTCTCAAGGCATCCACAGGATTAATCCAGTTAAGCAGAAGTCAGCCTCATAGGTTATACTGCGAGATGCCATATCAAAAACAAAACGCTAAAAAATACCAGAATACGACCTTTTTGGCTAACGTAGTATCTATGTGTTAAGAACTTTCTAGTTATACACAGATTCCATTATTAACATTCCAAAAGTATAGTTCTGTAATCCTCCGTGTCAGGTGAGTGCACATTATGACATACTTACGTAGACCGTAGGTACCTAAATGAATAGAACATCATAAGGTCTCCAAGTTTTTCTTCGTTGTTTATTCGCAAGCATAGCTAGATATTACACTAATTTAATGATGTAGTTCGTAAGTGCGTCATGCATAGGTAGCTACTACCTACGATGGTACCTGCGGAGCAAACATGTTTTGTATAGAAGGAAATTACTAGAACACGTTGTTTATTTGTTTTTTCTTACGTTCATGCGGCTTTGCTCATTATGATTGAGTATCACGGAAAAATACAAAGTTATTTTTAGCATACGCAAAACTAATAACTTTTTATAATCATAAACAAGATAGCGCCGACAATACTCATGTAGAAATAAAATTTAAGGAACGTATTTGGCAAAGGTTTCTGAAGTAGCGAGTTGGCAACATGTGTTTAGTGTTTACGCCGATGCGGGGGTCGTTAACCTGTCGATGCAAGCCAATCAATCTAGATCATGTTGAAAATGGTAAAAATGAAAAATAATGTCCTGTGACTAAACTACTGGATATATTCGATTGAATTTTTTTATACAGACTGGGAACGTCATGAGGTATACGCAGTTTAATTGACAGTCGTGTTCACCCTGTATAAGCTTAGTTTTGGTTTAGGTACTTTAAGCCTCCTGAGCGATAATGCTGAAAAATCTGCTGTTTTAGCGATTTATGTGAGATAACTGATTGTTTATCCAGATTTCAGGGTTATTCCGGTACATGATGCCGTTAGGTCTGACAGGAGAGAAAAGATTTCTTCTTCCTTTCTCTCGTTACTGCGTCATTAAGGGATCATCATGTTGTCATCAACATATAATACGTATTAAAGGAAAAAAAAAAAACCAATTACTGAACCGATTATGATGAACATATTTTATGGGACCAAGTAGTCGGAAAGTAAATCCTTTCACATAAAAATAATTTTTCAAATCGGTTCATAAATGACGGAGTTAAGAGGTACATAGCAAACATAAAAAAAACATCCGATTTGAGAACCTCCTCCTTCTCCTTTTTTGAAGTCGGTTAAAAAGGAAACATCTACTCCTTAAATTATAGTGAACTAGCTTTTGCCCGCGGCTTCGCTCGCGTTAATTTAGAAATTGACTATCAATTCGGGATGTAATTCACTCCGTGTTATAATTCAATCAGGATTCGAAAGACACGTGGGCCATCTATTATTATAAGAATGTTATTTTTGTTTTCCTCGGGAACAGTACTTTTTATCGGGATGAAAGGTACCTTATGTCCGTTTCTGTACACTTGATAACGTGTATGCAAAATTTCAGGTTGATCGGTTCAGTGGTTTACACGTGAAAACATAACAAACAAACTTACTTTAGCATTTATAATATTAATAATAAGGATAAAATTCAATTCAATTTCTTTAATGCCATAAAAACAGGGTACAGAAAAATGAGAGACCCTAGCTCCATAACTAGGGTAGGTACTTTACCCTAGCTATGGAGCCAGGGTCCCGTGTTTCTGGAGCCACAATATTATATATGTAGTAAATATAGTAATAGTAACAGTTAGGGTGCAAGAAAGTACTAAAGGCAACTCTTCAAAGTATGTCCTATGAAGATATAGGGGAGAGTGGGATAATCGCGAACGCGGGGTAACCCCGAACGAAGTTGTTACATAATGTTAGACAAGGATAGTCGATAATTTCTTTCTAGAAGGAGCAAAGGGAGCCTGTGCTCAGTGCCAAACACACAGTTGTGTAGTGATGCCGCGCTCCTTGATAACGGTAAGTCGCTCGTAAGTTTTTGTTATAATTTTATGTAATTTTTTCTTGAAATACTTTATTGTAGAAGTTATTACGTTTATAATATAATTCCATTGTATTTTATATTGAAATACATCATAATCAAAGAGTATTTTACAAGCAATATATTTTGCGTTGTGATAATAATAGGTACTTCAGAATTTTGTTTCTTAAATTTGAGCCCACGGGGCAATCACGAACATATCTCGAATGTTCGCCATCACCCCGAAACGTCATTTTACTATAATGTCTTTGTTGCTGTTTTTCACTTGTCACTTATTTAATATTTATTTTTCTTTTCCGTGATTACCCCATGATGCGTTCGAAATTACCCCACGCACTTCGGGTAATTCCGAACACCAAGGGTTTTGTTTTTGTCCTAAATATTCATTTTATTATTTGAATATATTAAAATTGTTAATGAGACTTTGTGACTGATTTGTTAAACTAAATGGTAAGCAATAAATATGATTAGCATCTTATACTGTTTTTGTTTAATTCGCATTCCCACTTAGGTGTTCGTAGTTACCACACTCTCCCCTAGAGAAGTTATCACTTGTGCTAAAGTAATTCTTCGTATTATTGTTGTTTTATTTTTTAATTAGCTAGCTAAATATACTGTAATTTTATACACCTTTTAATAATAGGAACCAATAAGATTAATATGATATGTGATTATTTAATCAATTAATGTTACCTCCAATCGCCTGAAACACAGGATTGCCTAGTTCTGGCACAAATCATGGGCGAACTTGACATAGGTTTAAGAAAAACTATATATTTAACACCTACCTATTTTATACCTATTTTATATTTTTGAAGAAATTTTTATTATTACTATATTTATACATTGTATAAGAACCTCAAATGATTGATGAAGAGTTAACTGTATTGATGCGGCTATGGAACATTTTGATAAGTCACCGCTGATGTAAGTAATTGTACAAAATTTCATAAAGGTTTTCCAATAACGGGTAAACTGACTAAACGGTCTACGGGCAACGCAAAGTTATAGGAACGGCACGTGATCAGGAGTATGGAGCAACACACTCTAAGCATCGCAATAACTAGTAAGAAGCAGCGCGCAGCGTTCAGCGGTCCGGGAGTTGTACAGCCGTAACGGGAGCAGTGCTTACGCATAGGTGTGAGTTTACCTTAAACTGGATATTATATTGCAATCATCGTCGTGGTTTTTAATGAACTTCCCGGCAGTTCTCGCCTAAGGGTGACGACACATTGATCAAACTCAAAGCATTTATTTCCATTAGACCGTTACAGGCACTTCTGAATGTCAAAAAAACAAAAAGATGAAGTTACAGTCCCAGTCACAAGCGCGACATAATAACTTGTGAAAGTACTGTAGTTGCCCATTCCAAAGTGTAGATCCATGGAGAAAAATGGGTTAGAAACTCCATGGATATTCTTTTAAATCGAAATATTCTTACAAAATCTTGGTTACATCATTCATAGAATATGAGAACGACGTAGAAAGCCGTGCAAGTTAAGAGCGTCCAGAGTAAAAAAATAAAATCGATAATTAAAAAATAAAACAAACCATCGCAGTTAAGAGATGACCTGCAGTCCCCTGACGGCGCCCCTTCACGAACTTGCCGCATGGATCAGCGCCATTCATATTTGAAATGTATTGTTGACCAACTTATAACATAGGAGAAGGTTCTTAATTCGTCGGAATCTTGTTTTTATTCATGGAAAGGGTTGGTCCCATAAAATTGTCAAGTTCTGATTAGTGATTTTTGAGTTAGCTTCTTTAAATGGGTACGTATTTAATCGACTTCGTATATTATGTTGAGAACGTTAAATACTAGTACTTACTAGTTGCTGTGTATAGCTAAGCTAAATCATGGGTGTAAAAATATCCTTATGGAAGCCGAAAGGCACTTGTTCTCCGCGTCATTGCGATTTGTTTTTTGTTCTGGCCCATACCTGGGAACCTTGCACTTAAGGATATATCGGGGTTCAAAGTTCCAACTTTTTCACAAGTTTTGTTTTGAATACAAAATAATGTTAAAACTTTACTTAAAAAAAACCCCTATGACCCACCCCCTTAATATTCGCTCTTATATTCAATGCACAATGATTTCAGCGAGTTACTTTGGGTCCTACCGTAAAACTTGATTTATCACCCCAAAAAAAGAATCGTTTCCCAGCAATAGTTTTTGCGTAGATTTGATGTACGGAATTTTACTTCGGCTTCGTACAGGGTCCGTTTACAGCTTGTAAAAAAACAAAACAGTCGGTAGCAAAAAAATGAATGAACCTAGCGATTCGGTCACCGATTTCCGAAACTAAGATTATTTTGCAGATGTTAGCACTTTTGGAAAGTCGGTTGCACTTTTGCAAAAAAAAAAATATTTTCAAGTCTTGATACGATGCCTTGTACCTATACCAGTTGCCAACCCCATTACGATGTAAATGGAGGAAAAGCCAAGCTATGTATAGTTCTCTCGGAAGTTATGTAATAATGTTGTTATGGTCAGGTAAGTCGCCTACGTCAATAAATAATAAGGAGGTAATTATTTTCGACTAGCTTAGCTCGCAATTGCAAGACCGGAAAAAAACTTATAAATACCTACAGAAGTAAATAAAAATAAAATTAGTTTAATTAATTCAAGCAACACGATTCATATAAAAACAGATACATAAAAGGATACCGTTAGGATAAAGACAAAAACTGTTGAAATGATACAGCTTAACCGTAAATAGAATAAGTTAAAAGAAACCCGTTTATTGCCATGACAGTAATAGACAATAACAAGTATGAGAGGTTGGAGCCGCTTTGGCCAGGAACATGAACCTACATATTATTGTTTGGCATGGATTTATGTTTATTGGCTTCAACATCCTCCCTAAACACAATCCCATCTTCGACGAACTATAAGCCAGTTTTGAGCGTGACGTGGATTTGGTAAGTGCATGTGCCACCATCATATCTGTTTGAATGTAGCGAACATCAATGGCCCCTCTGAGTACCTTGTCACTAACCACCCAACTAGCAAAATAATCCTGGAATGCGATTTTATAATGCTACGTGGACTTATAAAGCTCCGATGAAGGTTTTGGTGGTTGCTACTACGCTTTTAACAGCATAAATACATGTTGTTTTTACTCAAGTACGTTGTATCCTATAATTTGTACTTATATCCGTATATAGGATCATATTTCCTGACAAATGTAGAATCAAGACTCCTATAAAAGCATGAAATAAGAGTAATTACACTCAAGAGTAATTACTCCGGTAAGTCAGACTCATATGCGCCTATAAGATAACATCTGCGGGCCATTTAAATCTTAATACTCCTGTAGGAGCCTGTACCAGGAAGATATGCACTGAGGAGCAATTACTCTTGTTATTTTTACTTATAGCCTCATATAAGCTAATATTTTGTGGCCAATATAAGTAAATTAAAGTTAAATTACTGTAAGTCATTTATGTATCTGGTTTGGTTTAACATAAACTTAGAAGTAACTGTTAAATGAATTTCATATCCACGTTTTAAAAATAATAAATCACCAAGATTATAACAGCACTCGGTAGGATAAAATGTTCTCTATATTTATATTTTTTAGATTTATCGTATGCCGTTTTAAACCTAGACATATTTATATAGGCATTCCACAGTAGTGTTATTGTCTAAGTAATCAATCCTGGTTAAAACTCTTAAGAAGCCACTTGTGCTTGCAACGACCAGTACGAAAACACGCTTTAGTAGTAATACCTAGTTTTGCAAATTCTATTGTAGGATTTGACATCAGCCATTTTGATTACAACAGTTTTTGTCTACAAATATTGAAAAATGGATTTAAATAAGTGGAAGCGGTTTAAAAAAAGTGGATCTTATAAAAGAAAAGTTAAAAAAACATATAAAGAAATGTTAACCGCAGTGAGCACCGATTTTTTAATTTAACTGGTGAAGACCGTGTCGCGAATTCTAGCGAGGGTTCCGGACAAGATAATTGTAGTACTACTTTAGATGGAAGAGGTTCGGACTACGAAAGTACCAAATCTTTGAGCGATATTGAAAGTGACAATATACATAATACAAATTTAGAACTGCATCATTCTATTAAAAACTGGGCTTTATTTAGGCTTCAATATTCCTCATGCTGCATTAAACTCTTTACTTGAATATTTAAATATGAGAATAAACAATGTTTTGCCTAAAGACGCATGAACATTACTAGATACCAACAGAGAAAACCTACAGATCAGTATTTCAGCCCCAGGGCACTATTGGCACAACAGTTTGATCAATGTTTGAAAAAAAATTATGACAATGTTTCTTGTTTGCCAAATGAGATTTTCTAAACATAAATGTTGATGGATTACCAGTTTTCAACAGTTCGAGATACCAGTTTTAGCCTATATTATGTACCATCTCCGAAAATCGACAGCACAATACTCACAGGTCTGCCCGATCTGTTCACCGACGACGTTGCCTGATTTAACAGCATGGCTTGAAAGAAAATAGAGAAGGCTGTGCCCGTACCTATTGTGTTATTGTAGGAGATCCATAAACATTTGTGTAGTATTGCCCAGACATCAGATACTTAAATCTTTTCCAACTGATATCTAAGTAAGTTAGTTTAAATATAGGTAACTATAGGGATTTTCACTTTTACTCACATAGAAGTAGGTAATAATAAATATTGTGTTACGTAGTTAGGTACATATTCAGTTAGGTACTAGTTACACATTTCACATTCGTCTCTTGGGAAGTGATCATAAATTGCGTAAGTAAAACAATTCTCACACCAAAACCAATCTTGGTATAGCAATGATCTAATGTGTTCTTGGTTCTTACTTAAATGTAAATCTCTTGTGTTAATAGACACCACGCTGTCACAATCGGGACATATCTCAGATAACAAGAAATGTGTAACATTCCAAGGCCATTTTAAGTTCTTTAAAGATCATCGGAACATCGGCATAGTCTTGTTTAAATCGTCAGCAACCTAGCACGTAGAACAAACCTTAAAATATTTTTTTAACTTATCTATAAATATCAATCGATTTTCATCTGGGCATTGCGGAACTAGGGTTCCGCGTATCGGTAACAATGGCGAATCTTCTTCGGTTTTGAGATAACCCAATATAGAACCAATATACTTATATTGGTGCTATGTCACACTTGGAAATGCTTACTAAGAAAATGTCAGCTGCCTTCATAATATTAATTAATACTAAAATGTAAATAAGCAAATTTCAAGAGGCGCTTTAAAATTGTTATCAAAACCATGATAGATTTCACAGAAAATTCATGTTCCCCTACGAATAAGTTATAAGACTAACAATTAGACAACAATAACATTTTTGTTTTTCTACTATGGTTGCCATTAATAAATTCTGATTCATATAAATACTTACCCTCAAGATGATAAAAAATATTTTTTACAGAGCACAACAATGTCCGATACACACACTTCGACTGTTCACAATATATGAGCTTATAGAAACATTTCTAGGCGCGTATTAATCTAATTTTTTACTATAACTTACTTATATTGAGATTAACAGGAGTAATTGTATTGACGTAATTTAATTACAGGATCAATATAGGCGTATATGGCATTTCAGCGGTCTAATATAAATACGTTATAAGTAAAAGTAGACTTATAAAGTGGGCCCTTTTCGCGACTTATATGTGGATATAAGTCACATATATGGTGATAGTTCTAGGATAGTATAAAAACCACTTTTTGCTAGTTGGGCAGTGGTGCCTGATACAGGTTCCTGTGTGATATTTTTCACTTTCAATGAAAATCACATCCCTACTAACAACCATCACTGTGTCTGTAGCCCTTAGTGCTATCACAGTAGCCCACAAAAATTAACTCACGTGTTTCACGATCCCATTTCAATCGATTTTGCTTGGGAACATGCAAGCATGCATGCATGCATGTTGCTCAAATCAATAAAATAAGTGAAAAAGAATCATAAAATTCTATCAACGGAGATCAGACGGATTGTATCAGACGTTTGATACCGGCAGGCACGGTCTTTCCCCCCCCCCCCCCGTCCCACCCCTTGGACCGTGCCTGCTGGTATCACAGAGGTCATGACCGCCCCCAAAATCATACACGCCAAATAGAGCCAAAAAAAGGTATTTTAAGAAGATTTATCACCTTCTTAAAATAGCTTTTTTCGGATATAAATAATTATCTGATTTCCTGCTTAATCGTTCAACAAGAGAAACTAACCTTTTTCGAGGCAGAATTCTAAAATTTTCGAGCTCGATTTGCTCACTAATGCATCTGAGTTGAACGTAATACACGGAGCGTAAGCGGGCAGCTTCAATTTTGAGCTCTCTTCTCTCGCTCTTGCATTCTATTAGTATCAAGAGCGTATCCGGGAGGGGGGGTGATGGCCGTTCGTCATGACCACCCCGGCTGGGTTGAGCCTAGGTCGACCGTGATAATGTTTCTGATTTAAATAAAATAAATAGAGCTCCGGCTCGCTTCGCTCGCTCTTGCGTTATCTTCATCTTCATCATCAGCCTATAGCAGTCCACTGCTGGACATGGGCCTCCTCAATCGCACGCCATTCAACTCGACTTTCAGCAATTCTCATCCAGTTGCTACCAGCCACCCTGCGAAGATCGTCACTCCACCGAGCCTGAGGGCGTCCCACCTTACGTTTGCCGATTCGCGGTCTCCACTCAAGTACACGTCTACCCCAACGGTCATCGGTTCTACGGCTAATATGACCGGCCCATTGCCACTTCAGCTTACTTATTCTGTGAGCTATGTCGACAACACTGGTTCTCTGTCGTATCACATCGTTCCGAATGCGATCCCTCAGAGAGACTCCAAGCATAGCTCGTTCCATAGCTCGCTGAGCGACCTTAAATTTATGGACCAGCCGTATTGTGAGGGTCCACGTTTCGGCTCCGTAAGTCATAACAGGCAGGACGCACTGACCAGGTCTCGACAGAGTCAAAAGCCTTCTCATAATCCACAAATGCAAGACACAGCGGCCGATTATACTCTTCGGACTTCTGTATGATCTGCCGTACTGTATGGATGTGGTCTATGGTGCTGTATCCTCCTCGAAACCCGGCCTGCTCCGGTGGCTGGAAGTCGTCGAGTCTTCACGCTAGACGATTTGTGATGGCCGTTCGTCATGACCACCCCGGCTGGGTTGAGCCTAGGTCGACCGTGATAATATTTCTGAACTCATTGATTTAAATAA
This sequence comes from Noctua fimbriata, assembly GCA_905163415.1. Lineage (NCBI taxonomy): Eukaryota > Metazoa > Arthropoda > Insecta > Lepidoptera > Noctuidae > Noctua > Noctua fimbriata. The sequence goes on from LR990934.1 coordinate 425,853, forward strand.
AATAAATAGAGCTCCCTAAAACTTGAAAAATCTAAGTATCTCGGTGGACAGGGCCGTAGGCAGGAGGGGAGGGGTCATAGTTCAACCCCCCGAAGTCTCCGACAACTATTAAGAAATCAACCTATCCGAGGCGAAATGCAAAAATTTTCTCGCTTGCTTCGCTCGCCAACACATCTTATACTTTTTCAATTCTGCAAAAGTTGACAGAGTGATCCTATTCTCATTTCTGTATAAATTAAAAAAAAGAAGTGGTGCTAAAATTTTCCAGCTCGCTTCACTCGCTAATACATCGTGTACTTTTGAAGTTGACAGTTTCTCCTATACTCATTCCTGTAGGGTGCAAAAATTTTCGAGCTCGCTGCGCTCGCTCTTGCATCTAATTTTGACCATTCATACAGGAATTGTGTAGGTAATCTCCTGTGTGAATGGTCAAAAGAAAATCTAACCTGCCCAATAAAGTGCAAAATTTTCGTGTTCTCTTTGTTCGCTCTGACATTCTGCGTTCTTTTCAGTATATCTTTATAAACTGATACAATTTCTGAAAGCTAAAGATCACTCCCCAGAGGCGCCCTTGATTGTTCTGTTTATTTAAATCCAGAGATGGTTGATAACAGTTTACCAAAAATAGGTCCCAACCAAATTCCTGGCTATGGCCCCTTGTGAACCCCTCCCCACCCCCCCAAGGACTTAGGCTGGGACCGCGTCTGGATACCAGAAGCTGCTCGAAAACTTATTAGGCTGAGGCTGTTGCTTATTCTATTTACGGTTAAGCTGTTTCATTTCAACAAAAACGAACACTCACAAGGTAACAATATCTCTGCTGCAGCATTGCCGGACATAAGGGCAATCCAGGCTGTTGACAGACGGTACCTCTACCTACCTAACTATCTTTATTACTTACTTAAATATAATTCTCATAGTCCACATTTTATCCAAAATTCAAATAAATAATTTTATCCAACAAAAATGAAGAAAGTCCGTTTTTTGTAACGCCATGCGCCATCCTCCACGGTTCTTTGAGAAATCGTATGTTATTGTTGTACTAATGACTAGCTTGTGTCCGCGGCTACGCTCCGTTATGCTCGGGAATTATTCGACGGGAACGTTTTAACTACGAGTATACCTAGCCAGCTCATGACACGGACACATGACACTTGGGGTTAATGTAGCTTCCCCACATAAAATACTATCTTAGTATTATAATAAATGCGAAAGTTTGTGAGCATGGATGGATGTTTGTTACTCTTTGACGCAAAAAATACTGAACTGATATGGATTAAATTTAGCACACAGGTAGTTTACAACCTGGATTGACACAGGATACTTTTTATTCCGGTAGAATGATCCTGTGCAACAATTATCGAACTCCACGCGGGCGAAGCCGCATAACAAGAATTTGTTGAGTTGACGTTGAATTTAACTGCATCTGAAAAACCCAGAGGCGAATGTAGAGGAAAACTGGAATGCTACATGGAATTAATTCGATTGTTCTGAGCGGCAAACTTTTCCGTCATTCGATTGTGTGAACGGCCGCTCCTTTCCACAACGTAATCGCCTAGGTTCAGGTTCTCAATACCTGCGCAAGCGCGTGCGTCATCCCTCGAGCACCTACATACCGTAGTCGTATTGTTAGAAAGTTCTTTATTTCGGCCATACATTTCGCGAGAAAACACGATTATTATCAACTGTTTTATATGCGCCTTGCAAGCTCAAGGTTGAGGATATAATAATTATTGATTATAATCAAGTAGTCTGTAAGGTACATAATACAATCCAAGGGCCAAAGTTGCATAAATATAAATCAATTTGCAGCACTTAGCCCGTGTAGACGGGAACTAAGTCCAGATCCCAGTCGTAAGTAGTTACATGAGTGGGACATTCACATAACTGGCGAAATGTTTGTTTAGTATAAAGGTACAGCCACCACTCATCTCTAACACGTCAGTGAATACAGGCCCGGCCCGTGTCCTCGTAGAGGCGATTGGCGGTGGCGATCTCTCGCGCCCGGCCTTGGTTCAAGCCATGGCCCGGAGCGAGAGGGAATGGGAAGCCGTCACCTCCTTCTGCGAAGCAGTCATGCTAGTGAAGGAGGTGGCGGGACGTGAGAGGGAAAGAGCCTCACGTCCCAGCCGCCGCGGGAGACGCCCTGGGCGTCGGGGGTCACGTGGTGGCCCCCGGCCACCGTAGGCGCGGGCCTGTGGACGGCGAGTTATGGGCTAACTCGCCGTCCGGCCGTCATAAGACGACAGGCCGTGTCGACGGCGCGTTCGTGTTCCACGCGCGCAGATGTCAGCAACCGCGTAGGGGTCCGCACGGGCCGATGCCTGCCAGGGCTGCGGGACTGTTCGAAAGAGATACCGCAGCCCTGGAACACAAAGGGCAAAGAAGGAACATGGATGGGTTTTAGTCAGTACAAGTCTGACACTCCCCTCCACTCCGCCCAGAGCGGGGGGGGGGGGGTCATTTAATGATATCCAATCCTAAAAAAAAAAAAAAATTCTGAATGTCAACATAGATGTCATATAAACAAACAATATGGCCGATACATTTCGCGCTGAAGTCATATTTTGCGTTATCAAGTTCTTTTTACATTACTTAAGAGTAATCTTCCTCTTTAAATATACTGAAATCGAGTTGTGTGAAGGGGTATATATATAATAGTGGAGGTTTTGCTGGATGTGGAAATTCTTTTTTCAGGTAAGTTCTTTTTAACTTTGTTTACAAATTACGACTAGGGTGACAATGATCTAGATATGTAAACGGGGATCATGAAAACATTGTAAAGAATACGCCTTTTTTTATGCAAATGCGTACAAAATACATTATTTATAATGCAGCAGCAAAACTTAATCAATTACACAATTTAATATTAACAATTAAAATAAAGATTTGAATTCTATCTTTACTTTTTTTAAACACTTCCATTTTGGCGACAACTATCGATTAAACCGATTTTTTTTATTCGACACTAGTCTCGAGTGAAATCCAAGAAGTCTAAATAAACTCCTTGGTCAAATTAAATACTATTAATTTTAAAGAATCACAGTAATTCTTATTAATATTTGGAAATCATAACATAACACCACGCTTGTAATCCCCAAAGGGTTAGGCAGAGGTATACGTAATTGTACAATCACATTTCGCCAGTTAAGGAACCACTTTTACGCATTATAAAATAGCTAAATTCATAGTACGTAGTCATTAAAATATGTATGTAGTACGTGAATTTTTTTCATAAATGGTAAAAAATCACAGTTCGGGGATCAGGCTTGTCGTCAGTAGTAGTTTGATGTAAAATATAAATGTAATAATATACAGTTGTTTCCATGCAGATTCCCTAACAATGAGAATCTTCAGCAACGGTGGTTTGAAGTTATGCCTTTAAAGAAGAAGTATTCAACATATAGCCTAGTTTGCAGCCGTCATCAATATTGTATATTGTCAGCCTTTCCGTCATGTCCTACTTTTTACATAAAATGAATGGTCATCTTATTAGAAAGAGACTAAATTAGCATATTTTAACCTCTCTTTTATTGGTAAATTTTTAATGCAAGTAAGAATAGCTGATGCACACACGGCGGCACATAAAGCTGTAAATATCCAGTATGACTTGGCCTCGCTTTGTATAGATTTCCTATACAATGAAAGATCCGCATAAACTGGTTTTTCAGCTTGACTGGCCGTCGCGTGCGTACGTAGTACTTATTGCTTCCGTGCAAAGAGTAAAGACAAAAGGAAAAATAAAACAAAATTAGTTTTCAGCCATTCTGACTACACTACGACTAAAACCTATTTACGTAAATTATTTTTATCATAGAAATCGCATATGAGGTTACTAAATTTTAAAAATTAATATCTTTTGATGAAATACACGCTAAATAACTCGCAACAATGGTTTTTATTTTGTAATATTTCGATTTTGAAAACAATAGGGGTTTTTACGTGATGCGCGCACAAACGAACAGACAAACCGACAAACAATTCTAGCCGGATATTACCAACTTACAAAATAAAAGAACTCAAAACGATATGTTTATGTGGGGTAAACCCGGCACACCAATTTTGTAACACACTTTCAATCACAATCCGAAGGAGTTTTTCCTAGTCCATCGCTTCATGTTCGAAGTGGTGTTCTCGACAACGACGCAATACATAACATTCCTTCAGTCGGCTGCTCCATATCAAAACCCAGTAGGTAAGTACTTCAAATTAAATTTTCCAGAAGAACATAAAAATCTAAATCGATGCGGCCTTCGGAAACCTCATGTGTTAACTTAAGACAAACATAAGTATTACCTAATAATTAGGTATAAGGAATATTTAATTGCACAAATATGATGACTTTCTCGATTTTCGTACGAGATTTTAAAAACCTCTGGAATTTTCAAACTTATAGTTTAATTAACATAATGTTTAAATATGAAAGTTCCTAATGATCTCTGTAAGTCATAATTATTAGATAATACATACTCTGCAATATTAGTTTTAAGTTATCTTGCTGCGCCCTAACAGGGTCATGTACTCACTAGTTTAAGCTTAGCGTGTAAAATTGGTTGTGTACATTGTGCATTAAATAAATAAATAAATTCATAACCCTAGTAACCCTCATAGCATGACATTATAGCATTTCAAAAGCCTAGTAAGTAAAGGTCACTGAGTTTTTGAAATGACAAAGTGGCTCACTAGGTTTCGATAGAGTTGTGGAACACTAACGGTTTAGTTAATTTTTATTTCATTGCGGATCCATGAAACAACATTATGTTAACCTATCAGATTGAAGGGCATTGTGAGCGTTTTACGCAATTACCCGCAGGACCTGCAATCGGAAGGCTTTCGCGTCTAGTCCTTGCACTACTCGACGAGACGCGCTCTCGAAGTCTCGTGCGACAGATCGCTATATAAAACTGTCCGCGGCCACCGGTGGTCATTTACTCAGAACCTATCAGCAGTATAGCCACCAGTGTTGGTCGTTAATAGTCGTTATCAGTATAGCTTAGATTAGATAAACTTTTAATTAATACATGCAGTGAGTCCGAGGGGTGCATTGACGTTGAGTGACAGTGATGGTGATCCTGTGGGTTCTGACCGCGATGGCGGTGGCCGCCGCTGGCTTTGAAATAAATGGTAAGCCGTTTTGGTAAAATATTTTTTCAGTGTGAATTTTTTTAAAGAATATATTATAGTGGACACATATATATGAAGTATGGACTGCGCCGACCCCAAATGAATTGGGATAAGGGCAAGAGAATGATGATGATAGTGGATACACAATTATGATAAATACACACAATCGCATATGTGCTACCCTACCTATAGGAGTGCGGGAATCGAATCATACATTACCACAACTGTATTCTCCGAAAGCAAAGAACTGTCGCATTTCGGCAATTATTATTACTTTATTGTCATCAACTAGGCACGAATCCCGACTATAGTGAGTGTGCTATTAAGAAATCCCATATAGATAAAGGTAATAGCAGTTTACCCGACCTGGGGATCGAACCCAAGACCTCAGATTCAGCTGACTCAACAAAGAAAGCAACAACTATATATATTACCTATGCAAATATACATCCATGACTCCTAATTGCTTGTCAATTAATTCAGTAATTATGTCATGATCATCAAAACCTCCCACTAAGGCAGCTGACTCACTGGCACATTTCCCGTCAGTAAGGAACAACATAACTGCCCGCCGACGACTATTAGCCGTACGGCTATCGGCTTTACTGCTCATTGTGAACTATGCTATGACTGCAGGCACTATTGTCATCGTGACCCCCAACTTTATGGGCACATTTTAATTAAAATGGTGGTGATAGTAAATGGCTTATTTGAGGTTATAATGATCGTTGCTTCCGTAGTGTGGGAGATGTAGTAAGTGGTTAAATTAAAAGGGCTATAAGAAGACTTGTTTAGTACGGGAGTCGCACCCGCGACTAGCTGAACCCACTCGCTGTGCCACTAAGGCTAAATCACTGTAACGCTATATTATTCAACTTTGTAAACCTTTAAATTATTTGGCTAGTTTACCTACATGCATAACATCACGCCGTTTTCCTTAGGGGTAGGCAAAAAATACAGAAAGTCACCTGCGATTCATAATTGCTGTTTTTACTTATATATCAAAAACCTACCCTGAAGGCTCAAATAAAAATGTCATGCACCATGTGAAAGTGTACCTACAGGAAATGATCTTGGTGCAGGTGTCACACGTGGCTTGCGGAAGTGAACTCAAGTCAACAAACAGAAGTGTTCTGTAGATGTCAGCCGGTGACTTGGTGTGAACTCTTTTGGTCAGTGCCAAGCTAAAAATATCGGTTCGATTGCAGTTACGACATCTATAAATACATATGCCAATGATTATGACGGATTTTTTAAATATATCTTGTTAATATTTTTAACATAATGGAATCTGACAGTAAGTTGACCCTGGGGTTTTTATTCAGAGTAGATAAACCCGGCAAAACCTAGATGGAGAAGCAAGAGAAATTTATTTATTTTATATCTGATGATGATGATGGCGAGATTTCACGGCAATTCAGTCACAAGTCTGCGACAGAACGTTTATTCCTAAGCTAAGCTAATTCCTGATGAAACGGTAGAGAGATAGAACATATAATACCCTTACCCTTACTTGGGGCTGGATAATTTGTAACTTATGACTACTTTGTTAGCTTGGGTCTTACCTGTAAAAACAAATGTATGTGTTAAGGAATAATAAATAAAAATAAATAAATAAAAATTTTGTAAACCAAAATTGTTTCACTATTATTTTACAATATCGCTTCTTCTACGGGTACAACGGCGATCTTATCGCTGATAGCGATATCTTCCAAAAGGAAGGGTTGTGATTTTAGCAGTGTATGTTCCTTTGTATGTTTACCCAATACGCTTGTCACGCAGATGAGGATTACCACGAGATGCCGAAGTTGTTCCACCTGGACGACTGGGAGGAGTGCGCGGCGAGGCGGGGGGTGTTCTGTCTCGGCACCTTCGAGCTGATGCCGTACCGGAACGACCGACTGCTCAGTGTTATAGAGGTACTACAGTACTACCTTTCAATCTCAGGATTGATGTCTTGGTAACTTCTAAAAGGAACCATTCTTCGGTCCTCCATTTCCATAGGAATTAATCAATCTTCAATGCTAAGTTATAAAAAACTATTGGTCCAATACTGTATTAGTATTCGTTAGATTCGTTTTAGTAGAATTTTCAAAGTTATTCCGCTATTTCTAGTTGTGTTCCTCATCATCATCCACAGCCCGAACTCACCCACTGCTGGGTATAGGCCTCTTTTCTCGTGCCAATCCCCACGGTCCTGTGCCAGCCTCATCCAGGTTTTTCCCCCGATGGCAACTATGTCGTCTGCCCATCTCGCCGCCGGACGACCCACGGTTCTTTTTCCAGTTCTTGGACGCCATTCGGTGACAGCCTTAGTCCACCTGTTATCACTGAGCATTGCTAGGTGTCCTGCCCAACTCCATTTGAGTTCCGTAACGCGATTTCAATATCGAAAACCTTTGTACGTTTTCGGATTTCGACGTTAGGAACTCGATCTATCAGCTTTATGCCGAGCATGGAACGCTCCATGGCTCTCTGTGCAACTCTCAGTCTGTACACAGCCTCCTGCGTGAGCAGGAGGTTGGAGGTTGGGGTTGTGTTCCTACTTACTGCCAATTTGACCGCATATTCTGCACATATAAGGTATAAATGAAATAACTAAAAACATGAACACAAGAAAGGATGTCATTGTACTCATCAACAGTGGAAAAGTAAATCATCTTCTCCATACATTAATGTTCGCATAACTATGGCGTCGACGTAGGTAATGTAAGGAACAGCTGATTTCCATTCACGATTTTCGAGGATTGATCCCTCTCGAAAGTCTCAAGAAAATGTTTATAATAACGAGTACAAGGACCTTTCCAAAAAAGGTTTCGCTTAGGTTAGATCAGGTTTCAGGCTTTTTATTTAAACACTTAGCATCGCGTTCTCTTTCCAGGATTTTTCCGCAGACCGCTACCACTTCAACCACTCCCTGATCCACCGCGGGCTCTGCCTGGCCACCTCGTGCGGCCACATCCGGGACTCCACTCCCCGCGCGCGCTTCAACCTCTGCGTGAACAACGTCACGCGCGCCCGCCACGGGCTTGAAGCCAACCTCACGCACCTGGAGTACTGTCAGATAGGCGGGAGTAGCAGGAGGGTGGATGGCTGGGACCTGGCTTTCGTGTGTGTGGTCGGGGTTGTGGTGGCGCTGAACGTGCTAGGCACGGCGTATGACGTGCTGAGGAGCGGCGATAGCGAGGGGAAACGTGAGTTGATGTTGTTTTGTTTATAGTTTAACTATCTCCTGCCCGCAGTTCTGCGGAACATCGGGAATTATCCCACGGAGACGTTATACCGGATAATAAGTATCCTACGTGTTATCCAAATTTCAAGGAAATCCTTTCAGCCTTTGAGGCGTTACAAAGGTTACAGACAGTCGCACGGGCTGTGCTATGGAGTATGCAAAGAATAAGTAAAAGTGTCTTATTGCTATAAATTAGGCGTAAGATAACGACATACCTTCAGGCTAGTTATGCCAGGTTGTCATAATTATGTAATCAATCTTCTAAATGAATAAGATTGACGTCTGATTACAGCTTACATTTTTCGACTGCAGTATTGAAGACATGGAACGAACCATTTTTTTTTATAGTAACTGTACATTCTCGTTAACCTTTTCACCGACCTAATACCTATCTATCTATCATCATCTGCCTAGCCTTTTCCCAACTATTTCGGGGTCGGATTCCAGTCCAACCGGATGCAACTGTATACCAGTATTTTACATGGAGCGACTACGTATCTGACCTCCACAACCTAGTTAGTACTGACTGGGTAATACGCTACCCCTTGTTAAGACTGATTGTCAGACTTTCGGGCCACTGACTACCTGTACCTAGCTATCTATCTATGTAGGTTCAAAAACATAACTAATAAAGAATAAGATACCGGCTTAGATCAGACAGTTGGTACAGTGACTACCTACACCAAATATGAGACCGCTGTCGCCGTACGAGTTCTATATTAAGAAGTTAACCTTGGAACTTCTAAAAATACGTAAGTAAACAACTGTTAGGACAAAAAGGGTATTAGATTAACGGTTTCAAACTACAATAGGCATCTACTACCGCAAGATAACCGGTTATTAAAATGACTACAAATTTTAATGACGTCTGTAACTCTAACGCACAATCGTTATTTGTGTTCCAATAAAAAACGTAAACCAATGAGTAGGTATAATAAACGAAATAACTCTAGTTTCGAGAAATCATGATCTTATTATATAGCGGTATCCATCAGTACAGTACCTAACCTACTGGCGCAGGCGTCACAAGAGTTGGTCTTCCTAGCATTGTTTTTTCGAGGAGAAAACATCTTGGACAGATCTCCCTCATCGTAGCCTCACCTGGCGGATTATTTCCCAATTTTTAGGGTTCCGCAGTCAACAAAAAAAGGAACCCTTATAGTTTCGCCGTGTCCGTCTGTCTGTCCGCAACTTAGCTCAAACACTCTTAGTACTAGAAAGCTGTAATTTGGCATGAATATACAAATTTGTTACGCCGGCACAAAGTGGTAAAATAAAATTTCGAAAAGTATTTTTTTTCTCGCGTACCACGTAGTGTGATATGTCGTTGGATAGTAAAAATAATTTTTCGGTTAAGGGATTCGTTTGTGAAATATTAAGCTTTAAAGTGCTAATTTTTGTTAGACTCAAGTGTCCCCCCCGCCCCCCTCTACCAACTAAACGGTCGTTTGGGTGTGTGAAAAAATTCACGGTGGTCGTATATGTATATAACGAAATTAAAAGAAAAACTATTACTTTTATACTTATTATAAAATAAAAATCATCGTTCGGAGGCAAGTCCGCATATTTTTATGGACAACTACGGAACCCTACATTGTGCGTAGCCCGACACACACTTGGCCGGTTTTCTTCTTAGCGTGTCGATGGCAAATTTTTATTACCTATGTTTGGCCCAAAATTCAGCTACGCAAAATCCGCTCGCTGATGCAGACATAAGATCGTCAAGTGTGCAGGTCTTAGGGCATGCAGCGCTAGATGGAAGATGGGCCATTGTCTGTGGAGACACGCTGCATACACAATTGAGGTCTGAGCCGTCCATGAACCCCCATCTGAAGAGACTTGGGTTCGGAGTCTATTCACAGATTTCCAAGTCGGCCACGGTAAAGCATGCCCAGATGGCTTTCAGACGGCTCGATAAAGCCGTCAGGGGGCTTAAGCAGCTCTCGCCAGAGATCATATGTCGCTGTGGAGGCATTACTATTTGCCGGACAAGCTGGGCCAACGCACCCAAAAAAGCTTTTACGGCTTTTCAGTCTCTGGGGCACTGGAACATTATCGGTGCATTGGGTGTCGTGAATCAGCTTGTAGCTTTGTCCTCTCGGTGTGGCTGGCTATGGTCCTACGGACTTTTGGAGGCGCAATACCAGTTAGTGGATGCAGTATTCGTATTGGGGTCGGTTTAAGGCAACCACTAATAATCCGGCACGTCCCATTTAGAGCTGTATCCACTAGATTGGCGCGGGTAGAACGGTCCCATACTGAGCAAGCATATTCTCCAGCGGAGAAGCAGAGCGCCATTCCAGTTGTTCGCAGAAGAAGAGACGGTTTTTATAATAGAGGTTTAAAATAGGCCAAAAACAGCGTCAGTTATTCGACTCGAATCTCTGCGATAGTTTGAGAAACGAGCGAGCGGATTATAATCACTGGGATCATTTCCTTACTCATCATTCGCTATTCAGTCGAGTCAGTTAAGACCCTCCTGATGGCAACTTGAGCAGCGCGCGCCCGCGGTTGTCGTGTTTCCAATGTAACGAAATCATAGCGAGATCTAACTCGACGCCAACGCCATCTATCGAGCTATGGGTCAGTTTTATTAGACTATTTTATTTATGACCTTTCCTTACTAAAAATATTAATCTGATATTGTTAAAAATAAAATTCTCTGCGTGAGAAAAATGTTTCTATAGGTTGTAGTAGCTTCAGAACCATTTTACCGACGAACATATATCTACCTATGCTCTACATTTTCTTGGTCCTTTGCAGCAATCAAACAGCTGGTGGCCTGGTCCTTGGTGGCAAATTGGAACCGGTTGACGGCAGATTATAGCGACAGGGACCCGAGGCTGACAGCCCTTAAACCTGTACACGGAATGAAGTAAGATTACTCCTCATTACAAAACTAACCTCTCATCAATATATTCTAAGCTTCGTATTACATTATGGACTATCTGTTTCAGAGCCATTACGTTGCTTCTAGTGATGATGGCTCACTCGGTGCTGGCTTACCACATTACATATATCTACAATCCTCAATTCTTTGAGAAAGTAAGTACCTACGAAAACGATCACCTTATAGCTCGCATCTGATCTCTTCTGTAATCAAGTTATCGAGGGACAAGATTGTTTTCAATTATATTCTTCGAAAATGTTGAAGGCCGAAATAGCGAAAGGTAAGGTGCCCGACGTCACCGCTGCTGGGTTAAAACTTGCAGATAAAAAAACATTTCACCAACAACAATACCGGCTGAAATTAATTTAGTAGATCGATATTACAAGGTTTAATACTTCTGAAATCATAAACAAGAACCAGATGCCAATCAATCGTTTTAAAACGACTGTATTCAGATGGCTTATTATTCTGTAAATGAGTCGTATCTTAACCTTAAACATTTACGTTGACATTTTCCGATTATTAATTGAAAAATCATTGACATTCTTATTATTATAAAATACCAATTCTATTATAGACCGACCGCTTAAATGAGTCCTTGCGAAGGTATCAATTTAAATGGAATATTCTGAAGGTTGATCACTTATTTGTTCAATTAGTATCGTAATAGCTATCCATAATATATCTATAATACCGTGGATTATGGTTATTTTAAAGCAAATAACCTGTGGGATATTGTTAGGACTTTGTGGACGCTTAATGTGCCTTGATGGGGCAAGCCGGAGGACTTATTAAAGCGGTCGATCTATAACTTCAATTATTTTATTACCTGATCTGTTCTGTAGAACAGTCCCCAAACAACTATCATATTTTTTTATTTACGTCCGCCCTATTCTTCCAGATCAGCAACCATTTCCTGTCTATATTTATGCAGAACGGCACCTCCATAGTACAGACCTTCATCATGGCCTCCAGCTTCGTCCTGGCCTACAACCTGCTGCTCCACGTGGCGGACCACCCTAAGAAGAAGCTCAGCATCAAGATGCTGCCTCAGTACTTGATGCACAGGATCGTTAGGTAACATGATGATATCTATAGATTTAAGCTGCCTATTGTTAGTTTACAAGCTTCATACGTATACATCTCGTTTTTCAGAACCCAGTTCTAAAGTTTATTTTTTTCATTACTCGTGATTAGCTGGGGGCCTAAAATGACCCATTTAGCAGAATCATAATAGGTTAATAATATGAATTAAGTTCCACATAACAATCCATACTATCAACTCCGTCTGGGACTATTTTAAGAATTTTAACATATAATCTACGCCGCCGCCCCATTTTTCCGTATGCATATCGTTCACATTTACGATAATTTACTAGGACATCTCCTCTGTACCTGTTCGTCCTGGGTCTGGCGACGACCTGGTGGGCGCATGCTGGCGACGGTCCTCTGTGGGGCCCCGTGATGGAGGCTGAGGCAGACCGCTGCAGAGGCAAATGGTGGGCACAGGCGCTGTACATCAACAACTTTGTACGACCCGACGATAAGTGTCTCATACATACGTGGTGAGTTTGTGATGGAGATATTAGGTACTGTCGTCTAGGACAGGAGACACTATCTATCTCGTGGGAAAGGGACAGGTTAACAACTCAGCTTTGCACTAATTTGAACATTCACCGTTCACACACAATAAAATTTTGTTCATCATAACGGATTCTGCAAAACAAAAACCCTAACTGATTTATCCTTGTCAATGTTAGTTATTACAGGGTGGAAGGGACACCGACGCGAAAACTGTTACCACGTATTTAGTATAAAAAAATCTATGTGGGGGCTCAGAATGATGTCAATACGTGGGAACCGTTTTCGCGTCAGTGTTCTTTCCACCCGGTAGGTATATATATTACCATGTAACAGATTTGACATCGGAAACTTCCAAACTTTTTGCAAAACTACTCCATAATCGTTAAGTATAAGTAGGTGCAGCTTGTTCTCAATCAGCTGCTCTTGTGAAGGTCTTCATACTAATATTAGCCAATGCCAGGAGACTTGAGCCTTAGGATTATTAGATTAGGATGGGGTTACGAAATATATGACCGAAATAAGGAAAAAAAGATTAAGTAACTTGTTGTTTGTAGTTAATCATTCCTTGCAAAATGTAAACGAGATTAGTGTCATGCAATAAAACTACCTACCTTATAATACCAATGAGGATGATGCCTAAAGTTTTAGGCAGCTAACCATTTTGTCTGTGCCCAAATAATTCTGGCGTTGACCTTCATTCGCCATCTCAACACCAAAAAGGTTAGGTTTTCTTATTAGCCAATCTATAGGTCAGTTTATAATTTCACATTAGGTGTATGTCAAGGTTTGTTATTGAACTTTAGGAAAAAGAGTTAAAACCCGCGAAGAATAACAATGGAATTATAATTAAATCTTATCAGTGCCATCAGCTTTGTTTATATTGACAGGACAAGTACATCGTTCAGAATACTGAACGATGTACTTTTCCTCAGTCATATAACAATCATTTTGAATATGCAACCTCATAAATTATTATGAGGTTGCAAATTCAAAATAATTGTTAATCGATTCTGATGCACCTTTTATCAGCTCATTGTCCTTTCCGTTCAAGTTGATTCATGTTATTGTTACTTTCATATCGTAATTTGGTGTATTTCTGCACTTCCCTGATCGTGATAATTTCTTATGTTTACATGTTGAACTTAACACTTTGCGGTCATATTACTTGTTGATCTATAGCTACTTCAGGTAACTTGTTTTACTTTTTGACGGAGTCTTTTTGCCTCTCTCTTTTGAAAGGCGACAAAATTTTAATGTTCTTGTTTTGTTTTGGTTTCACGAATAATGATAAAGTTTTAATCAACAGGTACTCATTACTCTTCTTTGAAAGATGTTAATGAAAGGGCCTAGAACAGAGGCCCCTGAGGCACCTAACCTATTAACCTAACCTATTTCTACCTTTGTAACCATTCTATTGATCACCAGGTTTCTGGCCGTGAACATGCAGCTGTACATCGTGTGCTTGATCCTGACCCTGCTGCTGGGCAGGTGGCCCCGCATTGCGGTGAAGGTGCTGGGAGGCATGATCCTCGGATCGATGCTGGTCAACTTCGCCGTCATTTATAACTGGCAGCTCAAGCCTATGGTGCTGGTTATGACTCCCAAGTAAGTACTGTTGACTATCTTCTTCTATAATACGTAACGACATCACGCGTGTTTCCTCCAAGGGAAGAAGAGGTGTTACAATGATGCTGAAAGGACAAATAGTCACTTGTCATTGTCGACAGTATAGTGATGTCTTCTGACAAACCTATTCGTATTGTTGGAATAAACTTGCGAAGAAAAAACCTCACTTCGTATTTCGGAGAAATAACAAAGGTGGAGTGCTACATGGTACAAGGTACTACAACCCCGTTCAAAACCATAAAACAACTAAAAACGCTCAGAATTAACTGTACATTTCCCTTTACTAATTTATTACGTAAGATTTATACCAGAGCAGGCGCGGTCCCAGGGGTCATGATCCCCCCCCAAAATCATACACGCCAAATTGATAAACCTTCTTAAAATAGCTTTTTTCGGATCTAAATTATTACCTAATTTCCTACTTAATCGTTCAACCAGAGAAACTAACCTTTTTCGAGGCAGAATTCTAAAATTTTCGAGCTCGCTTCGCTCGCTAATGCATCTGAGTTAGTTTTTTTCTCATCTCTGTATGAATGAACAAATAGAACCTAATACACGGGGCGGAGGCGGGCTGCTTCAATTTTGAGCTCTCTACTCTCGCTCTTGTATTCTATGAGTATCAAGAGCAGATCCGGTCATGGCCGGGCGTCATGACCACCCCGCCTGGGTTGGGCCTAGGTCGACCGTGATCATGTTTCTGAACTCTTGATTTAAATAAAATTAAATAGAGGTCCGGCTCGCTTCGCTTATCTTGCGTTCTCTTCATCTTAAAACTTGAAAAATCTTACTATCTCAGGGCCGTAAGCAGGTTCAAACCCCCGAAATCTCTGACAGCTATTAAGAAATCAACCTTTCCGAGGCGGAATTTAAAAGTGGTGCCTAAATTTCCCAGCTCACTTGCCGGCGGTGCCCTTTCGTTTCGATCGTTTTGTTTATTTAAATACAGAGATGGTTGATATAATTTCGTTTTTCAAAAGTTGTTGGTTTAACACTAAGACTTCCCCCCCCCCCCCCAAAGACTTAGGCTGGGACCGCGCCTGTACCAGAGTAACCGTTAGTTCATTAGAAATTACATGTTATGATCACTACATAGTATAAAACAAAGTCGCTTTCTCTGTCCCTATGTCCCTTTGTATGCTTAAATCTTTGAAACTACGCAACGGATTTTGATGCGGTTTTTTTTAATAGATAGAGTGATTCAAGAGGAAGGTTTATATGTATATATTGCACCTGTGCGAAGCCGGGGCGGGTCGCTAGTATATATATAAAACTTACAGTAAAACGTAATTTAAATTGCCAAAATTGCTATATTATGCGATGCGTCGGCTAATTGAACTCACTACCGCAGTACAACTCGGCAATTTTGTGATAGGCCTCTTAAAAAGAGAGACCATGATAATCCTAAAAAGAAGCAATACAATAAAATAAGCTATAAAGCAATTCAATCTGTTATTCGAAGGTGACATCGAAAAGCACGCTTACTCTTTAATTCAGCCTTAAGCTTCCATTTATAATAGATTTTTTTTTATCTTTAACTTTTATAATGACAAGTGCCACAGTTAGTTAGTTTTGAGTTTAGTAGTAAAGCTATAAAATATATATGATATCTATACTTTAGACAAATAAATAAAATTGAAGTGTCTGTTTGTAGCTCCCCTACCCTATCAGCAGGACCTAATGAAATACTACCTATTTCTCCAGGTTGATGAGGACCCAGTTCCCCGGCGAGCGATCCTTCACATGGCTGTACTCCGCTCCGTGGGATAGTCTACCTTCAGCCCTCATCGGTCTATTGGTGGCCTTCGTGTACCGCGCGCATCAGGTAGATGGCTACCGACCTGCACAGAGCACGGTAAGTTTAGGTCCATAAGCCTCATTATTTGTGAGAGGGATTTGGCCATAATGCACCACGAGAGGACAGTACTGATTTGGCGGAAGCGAAGTTCGTCTTTGAACCTTTGGATGTAGGACATGTCTATTTCGTCATAATATTTTCCTTCACCCTATGTTACTAAAAAAATGATGGATATTAATGTTGATGGATGGAATGGGAGAGGGAGGCCAAAGAATATGAAAGAGAAAGGAGTATATGATGCCGTGACGTCTGACAGGGGAGAATGGAATAAGAAATCCTGTTGCGCCAACCTCAAGTAAAATGGCACAAGCGCAGGAAGATGATAATGCAACGAATTAGAACAAATCTGATATGAGGTATTTGTCCAGTTGTGGATGATCTAGCTGATGACAACGACGAAGAATTTTAAAATGCAGGTGTTTCTCGTTTCCTAGTGTATGCGAGTGCTATACCGTCTGTCCGTGCCGTGCATGTTCTTGTGGGTTATGGGCGGCTACTGGATAAAGGATGTCACCCACCCCGTGCTGGTCACGCTCTACGCGACCCTCGACAGACCTGTCTTCATCACACTCACCGCCTTCGCCATGTACGGGTTCTTCAATAAAATTGACAGTGAGTATCTGTTTTATTTCTGAACGTGCAAAAGAGTGCCACGAGGCAATATCCTTAGTCGAGAGTTATTTCGTATTTAGAAACCATAGTATACCTCCTGAATTTTAAGCCTTAGGAACCCATGATTACAGCCTAAGTTGTTCTAAAATGAAATGCTAGAATCAGTTATCCATTTATTTTTAAATGCTTACTTTTAATAATGCAATAGGATAGTGGTTCCAGTAAATTAACACTTAAGCAATTTGTGACCTTTAAAAAATAATAACCACATGACTCCTCTAATATGGTGAACATGGTTTGGATATTTTCAATACCAGTGTTTCTCGGCTTAAGCATTTGTTAGTGAAAATTTTTTCTAAGGAAAAGTAATTGTTTGCGTCTGAATTTTGTTTTTTTTTTAATTTTTAGTTGGTAGTTTTTATTTAATAGATCGCTTTTTTTTGTTTAATTTATGTTATAGTATTTTGTACCTAACTTCTTTTTTGTTGTCTTTTTTGTTTCAAGTGTTTATCTGTGGAAATTTGTAAATGGCCTTCGAATTCTTATTGTTTAAGAACATTGTTTACATTAGCTGTAAGTTTCCCGAATAGTATAAAATAAAATAAAATATAGATACTTTATTTTATGGAAGAAATTGTGTTCCGTTCATTCACTGGGGCACGTACCCTAGTATATGAACACCAAATCGCTTATATTATACGCTAAATGAAAGAGAAAGTCGTTGTGAGTAGGACTTCATAGAAACACCACTAAACGAATTTAAAGGATGGATTCTTCGTAGTAACACGCTACAAAACTAACCTAACCTCGTTGATTCGCAGGTGTTTGGTGGAAGTTCTTGTCGTGGCGCGGCTGGGAGGTAGTGGGCCGCATGTCGCTTTCCATTTACCTGATCCACTGGCTGTTCTCTCTCACACTGCTGGCTCAGCGCACCAACACCAACAGGGCTTCCGTCTTTGATATTGTAAGTTTTTATTTTTCAGTTACCCTACCTACATGGACTAGAAACCAAAAATTCCACGGCTAAAATAAATTTTAAACTGGGGGGAGCTAGTTACAATGGGAAAATGGTGTCTTGTGCATGACAAGACACCAAAAAGTCTATAAGATTATCGGGTGTGGGTGTATCCATATAGTGGGCACCACCCACCCTATAATCTTGTAGACTTTTCACCTTTGGTGCCTGGACGCATCACATTTCAGATAATATTATTTGCAGCCTTTCATTCATTTCAGTTTTCTTTTGCAGGGTGGACACTGGCTGTCGACAATATTCCTGACCTACTGCGCAGCGTTACCTCTGCATTTATTTATAGAACTACCGGCAACTAGGTTTTTACAATCTTTGACCTCTTAGGCTACTAAAATATGATCCATTAATATCAGTAATGAAATTTTATTCTAATAAATGTATTTTTTATCGTTATTTCATTTGCACAATATACGTAGTGGAAATTAAATGTTAAGATTAGGTTTAAAATGTTCTCAACTGTGATAATTTGTACTGTTATATAATAATTGAAAATACAATAAAATGTATTAAATAATTACAATGTAATACAACCGCGTTTTTTTTTAATCTTTAAGATAATTAAGAAAGAATAAAGTTTATTTGACGTCAGTTCATCAAACACACAGAATAAAGAAAAAAAAGGTACAAAATAAAAAAATAAATGACAAAATATAAAAAAAAAACATTTAAAAAAGAGAAAATACATGTGCTGTGTGCCTCACGGCTGCGTCAAAAAGGTCCATTTCAGCATTCATGCCAGACAGGTGATGCTGTCTGACGCTGGTCTTCCAATGAACCTTTGGGAGGTTAGTGACGGAACAACAGTTTCAAACATAATATACTAATACATGTAAATAAATATATAAATAGATAACGAGTAAATAATGAAATGTGTATTTACGAGGTGTGATAATAAAAATAAAAAATATAAAAAAATGTAAGTGATAAGTATTTAGTATGTTAGAGAGTGACACTGGTAACAATAAACAAATACAGACATAAAATAAGAATAAGCTAGGTGAGGGAAGAAAATGATGAGAGTGGTGAGTCAGTATAAAAAAAAATATAGGCTGCATAGCAAAAAAAAAAAAAAAGAACTGAAAAATAGAATAATAAAATAATACAAGAAGAGGCCAAAACCTTGTGGTGAGCAGACAAATTCTAAGCCACAGACGAATATAAAGGTAGGTACGTGCACGGTGCACTCGCACACAAGCGCTGCAAATTGCTAAGCGTTTATATAATTATATTAATGAAACATTAACTGCGACCATATCCAACTTCTGCTGTGCTGCTAACAAATACTGCCGCAGTCGTGTTCTGAACGTGTGTATGGTGCCCAGTACGCGTAATGGTGGGGGAATATTATTCCACACTTTAGATGCAGCATATCGGAAACTACCTCTGAAAGCTGCTGTCCTATGAGACTGTGTCGATAATTGCTGCGCACAGAGCCTAGGTGCGCACTCCCGTCTACTAGCCATCCAACTTAACTTGTCGTACAGATACTTCGGCTTCGTAGTCCTAATAACGCCAAAAAGAAGACACGCTAGGTGTAACTTTCGCCTCGACTTCATTTTGAGCATACAGTGTTTGTTCAGATAAGGGGTGACATGACTTCTAGGGGGAACCGAGTAACAGAATCGAGCACATGCATTTTGGACTCTTTGTATAAGGCTATCCGTACGAGCCAGCAAACGTGGGCCGTAAACCGTATCATCGTAGTTTAGTTTAGATAGTACAAGGGTTTCGACTAACTGTTCACGAAGCTTTTCGGACAGGTAAGGCCTCATTTTGTAAAGCAGTTTCAGGCGGTAAAAACCATTTTTCACGGAGTTAGCGACGTGTTTCTCAAATCTAAGGCTGCTGTCCATAAACAACCCTAGGTTGCGCGCCTCATTAACTCGGTCAATAGGCTCACCCATTAGAGTCAAATTAAGGCTTGAAGGTAGCTTTTTTACTTGCTGCTTCGTACCAAACAACATATACTTAGTTTTCAAGGGATTTAAGGCTAAACAGTTCTCATCTGACCAGGTGGCGATTCTTTCCAGGTCGTCATTTAGGTCTTTAATAGCTTAGTCAATATCGTCAGGCTTAAAGGACAAATACAGTTGCACATCGTCAGCATAAATGTGATATTTGCCTTTCTGCAGACACTTTTTATGTCTGCACAATATAAAATAAAAATAATCGGACCCAAGATTGATCCCTGAGGAACTCCTCTTTCTATAGAAGCAAGGGCCGAAGTCAGGGTAGTACCGTCCGCCAAACGTAATTCTACGAGTTGTTTCCTGTTACCGAGGTAGCTATGGAACCACTGGATTGCATTGTCGTCAAAACCGTAGGATTTTAACTTAGACAATAACAGTGAGACATTTATGCAATCAAATGCACGGGAAAAATCAAGTAGCACCATAAGTGTACACATGCCCTTATCTTGGGCAGACAAAATATTATCGGTCACGTCAAGCAACGCCGTAGAAGTGCCGCGCTGTTTCCTGAATCCAGATTGTAAGTCAGGTAACACTTCGTTCTCTTCTAAAAACTTGGTTAATTGACGGCATACTACCCTCTCCATTACCTTTGAAAGACAGGGCAGAATACTGATAGGCCGCAAGTCTTTAACCTCTATCGGGTTTGGATTCTTGGGTAGAGGTCTAACTGTAGCAATTTTCCATTGGTAGGGAAACTTAGCTGTCCATATGGAGCAATTAATCATATCAGTGATAGTTGCTAAGGTGTTCGGCAAAGTAAGGGTAAGCATACTCAAGGTTACGTTGTCGTAACCTTCAGCATTTGACTTTAGGTCAGAGATTATGCGGGAGACATCATTTTGGTCTACCGGAGCAAGTGTGAAGGTTGCTTCACTATATCTGTTGATCTCATAAAATTATATGTATAAGCGAAGTGCTAGCTACTGGTTTTCCAGGGACAGTCAAAAAAGTGTTATTTATATGGTCTGGGTTTCTGAAATGTGAGGGAAGGTCTTGTCTTTGCTTAGAGGGTGCAAACGTGGATTTAATGTTCTTCCATAGTAATTTTGGATCTTTAATTTTATTATTTATATTGTGTCTGAAGTATGCAATTTTTTCATAATACAAGGAACTTTCAACTAAGGATTTTAACTGTTTGTAGTATTTTTTTTTGTTCTGATTTAGTGTACCTATAATTGCCTAGTGCATTGTCTCGTAACTGCATCATAAATTTAATAGTGTCCGTAATCCAAGGATAAGATAATTCCTTAATAGTGCAGGTTTTTAGTGGTGCGTGGACATCAAATAAAGATATTATGCAGTGATTAAAAGTATCAACCATGTCATTTATATCGGTTAGTTCAGAAACACGCTCAATGTTTGATTGTGTCAAATCCAAATAGAAACTATCCATACATATGTCTTGAGGAGGCCTATGTCCAGCAGTGGACGTCTTTCGGCTGAAATGATGATGATGATGATACATATGTCTTTAATTGGCCTAAATCTGGTTACGTATGGTATAAACTTGTCCCGCTTCACATGAAATTCGCTGACTAAAATGGAGTGGCCAGTAATTGAACCTAAGGATTCCACTGTCGTATACCTAGGCCTAGGTCTGTGCATAGTAGGTCGATCAGAGTTTCATTTGTATCTGTGAAATGAGTCGGCATCGTGACTAGCTGATCGAGACTCGTGTAGTTTAAAAATTCTTGCACCTTTTTAGTTTTAGCCGCGCTTACGTTGAGCATATTTACATTAAAATCGCCGAGCAAAATGTAATGATCGCAATTTCCAAATAATTAACAAAATCATTCATCCCAAAATATTTATCTTTCATATTTCATCATTATCTTTATCATCTATCTTGTAAACGCTTTCATTTTACAACTAGAGAATCGTTACGCATGAAATCAATAGTTTATTATAAACACTGTCTAGTCTAGTCCGCAGATGTTTTACTAAGTACGTGAAGCTTTTTACCAATAGTCTATTTTGTTGCATTTGTTGATCACTCCAGCCTTTCATCAACATTATCATCTTTTCAGCTGAAAGACGTCCACAGCTGGACAAATAGCTTTTCGGTACTCAGTAATAATTCACCGTGAGTGTATCCGAACGCGCCCACTTGACATTGACAACTGACGTCAGTTGTCTGTCATGCGTGTGATCACCAGACCAGCTAGCTACGCCAATATCTCGCAAATTGTTGTGATTGCAGGATCCACTCCTGCGTAAATTACGTATTTAAGGTGTTAGAAGTGCGGTGAAGTGATGGGGAACCAACATAGCCACGACTCGAAGGGTGGGGGAGATCAATCTGGCAGTGGTACCAGCACGCCGCGAGGGTCCCAGCGAGGCGCTGGCTCTCGTTCCGGATCTGGTGGTGACTTGCAAGGCTTAGCGGAGTCGAAGGAGAAGCCTCCGCTGTCGATGGTGCCCATAGAGAAGCTCGGCAAGGTGAGGATACACTCGTATGCCCATTTAATTAGCGAGGGTCATCGTCAGGGTTAGATAGTCATTTCCTGTTGGATGTTTGTTTTGATTCACGTTGATAACGATCGTATCGGTAAATCTCCGAAGTTTGACAGATTCGGATTGGGTCGTGAATGATTGAATCGTGGAATGTTTTTAGAAAACCTGTGTGACTAATATATTATAGGTTGCAAAAGATTTGTAAATAGTACATGATTTTATATGAGCGTGTTTAAAAAACGTTTCGTAGGTATCTTTTAACTCAAGCAATATTTATGAGTGTTAGATAAAGATGATTTACAAGAAATCTGCTGTGTTCTTTATCTGTGATATCTAAAGCTAGTGCTTTTTAAGCCAAACAATTAAGAATTATGTTCTTAAAGAGGATAAAAAAACTGCTATGCTTGGCAACAGAACAAGACTGGAAAAATGTATGAAACCAAAAGAATAACAGGCTTGTTTATGAAACACTATAATAGAAAACAAAAAAAAACAAATGCTGAACATTGTAGTAGCATATCAAAGACTCCTGCTGAACTTGACCTTGGTCACCGGCCTCCCAGAGGTCTCTGCAGTGACATCAGTACTCAAGGTTGTCTACACTTGTACAATTATAATTAATTTAAAGTGTGTGAAATCATAAATTACTTAAATTTTATGTAAATGTATATGTGGGTACTGACTGTTTATTTAAAAAAAACTGCTGTACTGTATATTATATCTTTTTCGCCTTGAAACAGCATTTTTTCAATGCAATAACCTATGAAAAATTTCATCCTTCATCATGAATCATCTGAATTCATAGTAAAAGTTTGTGTCACAATGGGGGTTCTGCCTTGGCAAATAATATATAATATCACATATTTACAAAAATTGAAAGACACATATAACTGAATTAATTAATTTGAACACAGGAGCTCTAATTTAAAATGGAATGTTACCCCAGCACCCATGATGTATATACTCTGGTAATTGACACTCTGATCATAATTGTTACTATACATTGGAGCATACATTTAAATTGTTTTATAACAAAGGTCTGTAAAACTACATTTTGTAAAAAATTCCTTGCATACTTTGAGCATATTTGACTTTAAGGCTTCTGAAAGTTTTTAACATCATAAATCTGTCTAATATTTCACTGTTCTGAATTTCAATGATCTTAATTAATTAATTAATTTTACAAAATAAAATTATAAAAAACTAGCTTTCGCCCATTATGGTTGCAAATTATTCCACTAGAATATTTTAAGTTTAGTCAGGGCAGTATTTGACCAATTGGAGGCCCTGTAGGATGCAATATCGAGCAAAGCAAGCTCAATTTTTTCTGCACCCTGCTTCGAATAGGTAATTCAATTCATTTTTATTTCAGATAAATAACATTATAATTATCCATTCAATTTTATTTAAATAATATAATACACAAACAAACAAAACAACAATGACAACAAATAGGTACAATGTTCCATGAAGGAGCACTCCATGTCCATTCTCCCACCAATTAGCTGCAGGAAGCTGTTGGGGCTGCCTCGTATTGGGCGCATCAGAGACGCTATTCTTTTGCGATGTATCGCTAATAATAGGTTACTTTTTCTTGTGACAGTTCATACAAAAATAAATGGGTTTAATGTGTGAAGTGCTCAATGTGTCTAATTTCGTCACAGGTTCAAAAATGTTGATGGTCTAAACATTACAGTCAACGGTGAGCAATACAGAGACATGATACTATCTTTTCGTTCCTCAATAGCTTAGGTTAGCCTCAATAACAAGGCTTTAATATTTCTGACATGTCGTTTCAAAGGACCAAGTCTGGGATCCGTGGGTCAAAAAGAAGAATGCATACATGGTAAACAAACATTAATGTCATAAACTTATCAGTCAAATAAAGCGAATTACAAAGATATTATAAAGTTCTTTCTGTGTTTTGTTTCAATTTGAAGTTCTCCGCCTCTAAAAAACATCCTTTATAATATTATTAGTTGACTTATGAACTTGAAAATTTTAATATCCTGCGGTCCTGCCTGGGAATAGTTAAGTTTCTTTTGACAGCCTAAAGCTTTGACAGTTCCAAGAATTTGGGGCCTCCTTGGATTGTGGGACCATGGGCACTTGCCCAGAGTGCCCAGTGAAAAAGATGGCCCTAAGTATACTTCCTTGACCATGACATTCGGGTATAATGTAGCTTGCCATTAGTGAAAGAATTTTTGGAATGGGATATAATAGTGCCTAAGATTACCTTGACATCATTGATGTAATGAATTGCAATATAGTCTGTGCTGTAAAACTATTCTTAACATCTTTCAGAACTATAAATTAACTTGAATTTCTCAACACAAGATTAAAGTATTAATATAAAATGTGCATTTCAAACATTCAATTTGACACTAAGGCCTGGTATGGTCAGAAACTGTTTGTCTGTAGGTATGCAAGTTCTAAATTGAGTCCAAGTGCTTATTACAGTTTAGAATAAACTGAAACAACAACTAAAGCATCCTACTCAACTTGTTTATTCACTCAAATAAATATTGAGAAAGCAATGTACTACCGCCGCCTACCGCGTATGTAATGTCGCCCTGTCGGTCAACCACTTTCCACACTTAGGGCCTGAGTAATAAGGTTCAAAAGTGGTTCACTGTCAGTGAGAGCGGTAGTACATTAGATAGTCAGGTCTGCTGTGCAGCGTACATTGCTCTCTATAGTATAAGCTGAATGCTTGGAATATGGTATTTTTTTATTTTTTTTTAAGTATTATGTATTATAAAGCAAAGTTTTTATTTTTTATTATTATATGGGCCTACCCATATAATAATAAAAAATAAAAAAATTGCTCTAGACATCAATCTAGTTTTCAGTATTAAGCTAGTTTTCAGTATTAAGCTAGTTTTCAGTATTAAGCTAGTTTTCAGTATTAAGCTAGTTTTCAGCAGGGGGTTCTCACATCAACCCCTTAGTTTGCCAAGTGGTTTAGTTGTTGCAAGAGCTACTGCTGCATATGAGGTTCTAAGTACGTTTCCCAGGTTGGTTAAAGTGATATTAGGTTTGTCCACCAGGAATATCTCAGTTAATTTGATGGCAATAGGGTCCCTATTTCGTGGGAATTTTCGTCCGAGAAGTTTCCGTTGGTTTTATTAGATACTAGTTGTGCCCCGCGGTTTCACCTGCCGCTTCTGGCTTGTTTTCTTTTTGCTCGGCTCCTATTGGTTGTAGCGTGATGTTATACAGCCTATAGCCTTCCTCGATAATTGGACAATCCAACACTAAAATATTTTACAATTCGAACCAGTAGTTCCTGAGCTAATCTCAAGAACTACTGGTTCTACCAAACAAACAAACTCTTAAGCTTTATAATATTATAAGTATATAAGTATAGATTCTGAATTAATTGTATTTGCTATCGCATACTGTAGCATAACATAAGAACTTTCTGGAACAAGATATGCGAGTAGGTCGACTGCCTTGATGTTTGGCACAGCACTTGGGTTCAATTGCAAATCACGAAACACAAAGCTCTTATTTTTTACATATCTCCTCTCTATTCTTTATTTTCAAAAATTCTACAGAAAAGACAAGCAAACAAGGTGACAGAAAAACCTACTAAACACAGCAGAATGGTTACAACTACAGGATCGACAACGGGAAATTTGCATCAGTTTGCCTAATGTGGTCACGGAAATGACTACCCGATTTGAGCAAATCTAAATCCAGCAGTCGAATAGAATACACAAATACTGCCTTCATACGTAACTGAAAGTAGTCTTAGTGGTTTATTTCCAACTCTCGGCGTGGTGCTAAGAGTTAAAATTCAACTTTGCATTCACTGAAGTTACTGTGTTTACCGTGCACTGCGACGACGGTAGACTCCCCCATCTATCGCCCGCTGGCACTTCCTAGGACGGCATCAAGTAGGTAGTCATGGCGTCTCCATCGCCGCCCTGTCCTCCTGCGATGAATCGCGTCAGCAAGGGAGCCATTCTCCCTGACACGCTCTGCCGCCTCCTTCTGCGAGATGAAGTCCTCGCAGAGGTATGCTACTGCCTCCCATGCTCCCCTGCTGTCGACCATATCCTTGACCACGGCCAGCAAGGAGAGATATGCCGCGATTGCTGCTGAGAGAGCACGGCGCTGCACCACCCAAGCAGGACAATGCTCGAGGGTGTGAAGGGCCGTGTCCTCTCAGCAACCCGCACTGGTGACACACGGTAGTCATCTGTCTGACAGGTGGTAGGACACCTGTCCTGGCAATACCTGCACCAGACGAAAGGACAACCTCCCGTGTTGCCATAGGCCTCCCTCAAGCATCGCCACAACGAACAGTCTTGCGCCGCTAAAAAATTCCTTTGACCTTCACTATCAAAACAGCTGGACGGAGACAGTCTATTTACAACTTTATGCCCAAAATAATCGTGAAATCTCACCTGTCCAATGTGTGTGTTAGCATGTATTATCACATGTTTGTCCATCATGTGATGCCGTCACATGACGCTGTACCGCTTAATGAAGCGCGATGCGGCTGATTGACGCGCTCAATGGTAGAGGTGCACTAATTGATGTGCGCTCGTGCTGCCCGTATTTGTTGAGCTACGATGCGATATTGTTTTATCGAATTTTACAATCGAATGGCACTTCGATTCGAAACGACTGCATTTTAAAACAGAAATGGTCTCATTTCTTCTATGGCGATGTCTATATTCAAGCAAGTCTAATTGTCTACCACTTCCTGGTACCCAGTGCATGGTTGAACTTCTCCTACAGCATCCTCATGAAGTCATGATTGAAGTGCTTGAATATTTTTCTTTTTGGGGCATACACAAGATGAGAGTTCCAGATTTCCCGTGACATTTTTTCAGGATCGAAGTCGTTCCTTTGGCTTTCGTATCGATCGTAACGACCAGGAAATATAATTTTCTGTGAGCACAACCTTCGGTACTCCTCATGAGAATTCCTTGAATAGGGGGTATAAGCCAGTTAGCAAGACGGTAGCGACTTACGGGACTGACTACCTAGGTAGCGCTCCTCCACTCGTGAATCTATCTTTGCTGAGGCTATAACTATTTCAGGCTTCTGTAACTGCCTGACTTTTGTATGTTTCTAATATTGGGTCTTTCCTTTTTGCAAATACAAGTAGTAGTAATCCTACCGATAAACGAACTCGATAGTTGATCGATACTATCGGATTGGTGTTCATTATCACTATCATCACTATAGAACAACATATCTTAATGTTTGTTAATATCCAGTAATTCGTTCGCCGACTATCTTATCTTCGCCTCTGATTGATCGCTGTGATTCCATGCCCTCCTGACTTTAGCGCAACGTCGACTAATGTTTACGTGTTTAAATAAATACATTACGCAAAGGAAAACTGGAAATAACAGTGAGACAAATAGAAAATACTATAAAATATAATATCCACGGTAATTAAAAAAAAAGATAACCTCAAAATCAATTTAACAAACAAAGAGTGATAAAATGTAAACATTAAACCTATTCCCAACTAATAATAATTATTTAAGACCAGTGTTAGTGTTGCGCGCGTTATTGTAGTAAAGTGTGCAGACATGGAGGGATGGACGGGGAAGGTGAAAAACATGAGGTTCTCTGTTGTTGGCATACAAGTGAGCAGGCTTAAGAAAAAGAAGACTGCGTCGCCTACTTGCAAAGTGCGTAAGTCTGGAATATATCATCATCATCATCGCCATTCAGCCAATAGAAATCTGCCGCTTGACATAGGCCTCTAAAATATAACTGCCTAAAGTTATTTGCGCGTATTCCGACTCAAAAAGACTGTAATGATTGTATTTATCAACAAACCTTTTTGATGGACGGCTTGTAATCGCTGTTAATGACTGATAACGAATACTTTTGCACATGCAGTTGTGCTTGAAATTCTATAAAGAATGATCCAAAACTAGTCCTAGTCCTAATCTGTGATGTTCAGGCAATACAAAACTCCAAGCATTCTCTCGAAATCGTCTCCCCCTCACTCCACCTGTGGTTCAAGTTATCAATTCTAGTCTCTGGTATATGGTATCAGCATGTATAGTCCCCCCTGCTGGG
This sequence comes from Noctua fimbriata, assembly GCA_905163415.1. NCBI lineage: Eukaryota > Metazoa > Arthropoda > Insecta > Lepidoptera > Noctuidae > Noctua > Noctua fimbriata. The sequence goes on from LR990934.1 coordinate 454,293, forward strand.
GCACAGAGCATCCCTGTCAGAAGGAGGGGGCCATAGCCTATATTCATAGGACATACCATTCTGGTGTTGTAGATGTTTAGATTGACTTAGGAGGCGCTAACCACTCGACTCGATATCAGGCAGGCTATTTATTTTTTGCAAGGCAACAACATGTAATAACTTAAGTACTTGCGTTGTCGGAATAAAATGGGTATAGCACAGCATGGGTCTTTTGGCGCTTGAATGACATTGTCAGAGGACGGCACTATTAGTAACTGATTGTAAAATTGTCAAAAACAATATTTAGCCGGCGATAGTTCCAATTAAAACCACGCGCCAAAAAAACACGCTGAACTTTGGGCTTAACAGAAAATTGGTGCTGATTCAATTAAGCACATTTTTCCGCTGAAGCGATGAATGTTTCCACAGTGTATGACGATGCAATCAGCTGATTAACGAGTTTCCATTGTTTGCTGTGACGTCACTGCTATAATCTAGTGTAAACTGAGTGTAAACCAATTTTACGCTAGCGTACACTTACATTCATCGCCGTAATGCTATTAATAAACCCAGATTATAAACAGATTCAGGAATTATGGTTTTATCTATGACATGGACTGGTTTTAAAAGTTAATTTATGGTTGTACTATCAATTGTTTCTGCGAAGTCTCTTCGTGATTGATTTTTATTTTTCAGAATGAAATATCTTTTTAGAGTACGCAGGTTTTTTCGGCCCAAAGTCAGTGCAGCCGTTAAGTTGAGAAAACAAGCAGACAAGACGATGACGAAAATGTTACAAGTTGTAACATTTTTGTCATCAGCATACCCCTTCTCAACCGCTTTTGACTGCAACCGATTGGGGGATCCCAAATCTTTAACCAAATTGTAATTTTTGAATGGCTCTCGTTTTAGTATTACTGAAGCATTCACTTTGTGATTAATATAGCAAAGTTGAGGACTGCTTCTAACTTGTGTCTGTTTCGGAAACACGATTCCATCAAATTATCTCGATAGAAAAGTACCTCAGAGTTAAATCTAAAATGGATTATAAATGGATAATATTCAATTTAAAAAAATTAAACTAGGTCATGAAACTGCAGGATGTATAAAGCAGTGTTTATCTGTTTTGTTTTTTTTTTTAACCCTTTGTTTTCATCGTAAAAGCCTTTTCTCTGAAACTTCAAGCTTTCTAACCAGTCACAGCTTGAACCGCTCTGCCCCCCGGCCCTCGCTAGGACTCTGATGCACAACTTGTCAGTGCGGCTTCGGCCTTCAGACGGGGGGGGATTTATTTCTTTGTTTTTGCGCAGAAAACCCGATTGACAACGTTTTATGTTCTAAAGAAATTATTCATATATGAAACATGAAATTTAGATTAAAAAATAAAGCCCCCGTAATTTTATTTTTTCTAAATGTTTCAGTTTTCATTGAAAAAATCATTTTTGAAATGGTCCAAAATCGAAATCTTATGTCAACGTCAAACATTTCAGTAGGTAAACGTGCCTGTTATCGTGAGAGATATTTGTATAGATAAATTAATTAAGTACTTTACTGGTGCAAGAAAAACATTTTTTATAAAAATATACAAAGTAGCTCTCCACCCGCGACTTAATCCGTGCGAATTTCGTACTTTCCCCTTAGAACTTAAACTTTTGGAAAATTCACCATGTCATGCCAAATTGACACAGAGATTGCAAGTAGAGTGAATGTTCTTATAATTACAATCATTTTCAACACGAACAGCAAAGGGAAACAAGCAAAATAAAATACAGAAGAAAAGGGTTGGCGTAAAAAAAATGGGTTAGGCAGAGGTGTACCTAATAGTACACCCACATTTCGCCAGTAATGTTTGAAGTCCAATGTAATAGGGGGCGAGCATATTGCTATCAACCGGGCACAAATCCAGACTCTATGGTTGCTACTGAGAAATTCCTGATGGAAAAACCCGATAACACTTGCCCGACCGAATGGAACCCAGGACCTCATGCTCAGCAGTCGCGCTTGTGACCACTAGACCAACGAGGCAGTCAATAAAATAAATATGTCGGATCCGGTCGTTAGTATGGACATAAAATGAATCGCAAGTGCGCTGGTGGTGACATCACACGACCTACTTACAAGTCTACTCACACCACAGCGTGCTTCTGTAGAGCCCTGATGTTTAGCTCGACGCGAGGGCGAAAGTAAATGTCTGATCGCGGAGGAGTTGAGACGTCTTGGAACTGTACCCGATTCATTGGGCCCGTGTTATTGTGTTAAATTGTAATTTCAAGTAATTTGTTAGTTTAATAAAAACAGTGTATCGAACCCATAGTATTTTCATAGCACTAAACCCATCGCCTGCCCACATGATGTACGAGCCTAACGGAATAAATCCTGACATATCCGACAAATAAATATTGTATACAATACCATTACATTCCAACATAGGTACATTGCATTTTAGTAGAAGGCTGTACAAATAGTGAAAAACCCTGCCTCCTAAACTAGGGGGACCCTGTGACCTAGGAGTCAGTGTTCTTCTGTTCTGTTCTGTGTGTTTTAATACTTGTCATCCTTCCATCAATAGTGTAGAAAAGATGGCTGGGGAAGCGGGGGTAAAATTTGAATTTTAGCTGTCATCCCGTGCGCCCTTAACTTATAAACCGTCTTTCTGACCGTCGATATTACGCCACAAACTTCTCTCTTATGCAATTTTTTTTTTTTAAACCGATGAATTTTTCTATGTGGGGGGGGGGGGCTTGAATGATGTACTGTCCCTTCCACCCCGTATATGACACTCACAGAATCAAGAAACAGTCAATCACAGATGTTAAGTACATATTTTTGGGGATTTTGCTCAGAGATCAAATTCTTTACTCACGTATACCAAATTTGCTGTGCAAATAGTCAACAATTTGTATACTATACATTATATAAGTTTATACAACTAATTAGAGCACCCACATTTGACTCACGACGTCGCATTTTTTCGATGCCGAAACCAACCAGTGCATTGATTAATTATATTTATACATAATGATGTACCCTACTCCTGCCGTCATCGTGGATAGTTTCATGAAAAGCAAAACCTTCTCATACAGAGAAGTAACCAGAACCTATACGCAATCACGCCTGCTTGCTGCGGGATGCCGATGAAATCTTGTTTCCCCACGATATTTTTCACATCGTCTCAAATCAATGGTTTTCAATTTGTTTTTGTTTGTTTGTTTTAAAAGAACTATGAAGTTAATTCTATTAAGAAGTACACCCTTATACCTACGGGCCTCGATTACATTTCATGTTATTGACTAATTTAATAACAATTATTATTATTTGTTACAGTTACTGGTCCAGAGGTCACAAAAAGAAGATGGAGTAAACGGTGTCACAGAAAAATCTTTTACAGTAAGTTCTATAAACAGTTAACGTACAGATCAATAGCCGGGAAAAACTGCCCGAAGCCAAGGAAACCGAGATAAAGCTTGCTGTTGGCCTAATCCTTCCGAGGGCCTTATTCCGTGGAAGCAAAACGTGACTGCGACCCGCATAAACGATGCTGCACCTCCTATCTGCTCTTAGTGCAACTCCACCTGTAGTTTGAAGGACTTGTCTGAAGACACTGATAATGCTGTCGATGTCGCAGAGCTGTGATCCAAGCTCATCTAACACAAAAAAAGGACAAATAAGAAGAGGCAGCCGTAAGGCACTCACTTCTGTTTTTCCTTTTTTCCTCTGTGTTTATTTTGCAGAATATGCTGTATCACTTTCGTGGCTTAGTCTGTGCTAAATAAATATATTTACTTTCTTAAATTACCTAGCCGTGTTTCTCTCCAGAAATACCTGTTCCCCATGTACCCTGAACTGGCGCGCCATTTCTTCAAGTACATCCACCGCGTGAGCAAATGCAAGAACATGCACATCCCGCTGTCCACCTTCAGGCAGCAGTGCGAGAAGATCCTGGCCATGCTCGACGATGCCATGATCATCGAGACCTATGTCAGGTAAGACAAGAAACAAATGTGCGTTCTATTTTTGTAGAATAAAATGCTTTTCATTCTTTTTTCCAAACAGAATAAATCATGCTGCAATGTTCCTAAAAAGTAGGGTTAAAGGGAAGAATATAATAATAAAACCAGTTTGAAGTGAATCCCGCACAGCACATACGTGATTCTAGCTTAGCGTATCGTCTGGGTGGCAATGCGCCTGCGATGCCTCCTGTTGCTAATGGCAATCCCATCCTTAGGACGCGGTGATCACTTACTTTCAGGAACGCTGCCTGCCAGAATACCTGACAAAACAAAAAAAAACCGTAACAGTTCACGTTCCAACGAAACCTTTGCTCCGACTCTCGTCGTTCAGAACATTCCAATGTCTGTCAATTTCATCAGTCTTTTTTCTCCACTTATTATTACGAATACAATAAGATATAAATAAGTGGAATATCCCAGTTCAGATTCGGCTTAGTTTACCTTTTGACAATACGTTGTTTATGTTTACTCTACAATAATGGTGCAATGCAAGTACTATTATGACCTAAATGGCAAGGTGCCAATGTCACAGTTTGGCCACGTTTGGGACAAAAGTCTTGCTTAGCAAGTTTTAATTTTACAAGATTTGTATAAATTGCATGACCTTGGTTATTTTGCACGAAATAGCCTTACACATTTGGCACGGAAAGTCATCTATACATCTATATATATAAAAATGAAGCCCTATTTCCCTTGGTCACGGCGTCACGCATGAACGGCTGGACCGATTTCGCTAATTCTTTTTTTTTATTCTGTTTGTTACTGTCAGGAGAAGGTTCTTAGGTAGGTAGTAGCAAAAGGTGCATTGCAACGCATGCCGGGTACAGCTAGTGTAATATAAATGTAACAAGCCGATGTCTGTACATTGAAGATATTGAAAAAAATATATACAACATTAGTTTTAGTTTATGCGAAACCTGAAATATACTAGCCACGTGCTAATATTTTTATGTAAAGAATCTATGTACAAAATTTCAAAACTGTAACACGAAAAATCACAAAGTTATAAGCTTGTTCTGTTACCTGGTTGTCAGCTCAAAAACGTTGTCACCACGCAGCGCCGCCGTGCGCGCGCCTCCAGCGTCCTCTTGAGCTCATTGATGTTAATAACTTGGCAGTAGGTACCTAAATGATTGCGATAGGTACTTAGTGTCGCTCGGTGTCCAACCTATAACTTTAAAAAAATATTTTTGGAACAAAACATAACATGGTTTAAAAATTATTGGAATCGATTCAGTTACTTATTCTGAACAAACTATATTCAGGTTTTGCATATACTAAAAATAATGTTGTATATGGGGGGTCTTTATTATAGCATCAGAACACAAAACAAGAGTTTTTAGAATTTTTGTCTGTCTTTCTGTTCGTATGTTTGTACGCGCATCACGCATAAACTACTACTTGGATTTGAACAGTTTTCACCGCTCTACTGTTAGATGCTTAACTTATAATATAGGCTACATTATCCATAGTGTTGGATCCGATAGGTCGCTCTGTGCGAAGCAAGAGCGGGTCGCAAGTCAATGATAAAATGCTCTAAAGCAAGCTTGCCTCAGAGCGTAATATCTCGAGTTGTGCCGTGCTAGGTCGAGCCTCCATACTCGTTTTTAGGGTGTGGCTCAGATAGGAATAAAAGGCGCCTGGAGGCGCGGCACTACCCATGATATCACTGGCCGTACGATGAAGCCAGTTTGAGACCCGGTATCCACCAAACCAGAGACAGACCTGTGTAAAGACCAAAACCCCTCCCTTCCACTCCGCCCAGACCGGAAGGGGTCATTCGAGGATTACTCATCCGAAAAAAAAATATGAATCGAATCTGAATACCTATACCTTACACCTTAAAATTATTCCACCAAAATATCCAGGGCATTTCTTCCAAATTATTAGAAATTGAATTGTTTTTAGAAAAAAGTATGTTTGACATTATTTGTTTTACTGAACATTGGCTAAAGGATTACCAAATGCTTATTAATTATGAGAACTATACGGTGGTTAGCTACTTTAACCGTAAATCTATGCTGCGTGGAGGTTCCCTAATATTATTGAAAAATTGAGTTAAATATAAGCAACGTAATGACATAGTAGGTCTCTCGACTGAACGTTGCGTCGAACTGTCCTGTGTTGAGCTAGATAAGCATGTAATTTTGTGCGTGTACAGACCCCCAAACTATCAAAACTTTTCCTTATTTTAGTCAATAATCGAAGATCCTGGCGAAACTTGCGGCCAGTAATAAATCTATAATTATTTGTGGGGATTTCAAAATCAATATTTTAGAAGAAAATTCTAAAAGCAGTCAAAAAAAAAACATCAAAAATGTTTTATTTCAATATTCCACGTTGTACATTATACAACAGCAGTCTGTTATTAAATCTTTTTAAGTCATTTGACTTGACCAACATTTTTATAGAACCTACGAGAGTCACTCCATTTTCTGCTACTTGTATAGATAATATTTTCTGCATTTGTGTTTACTTAGATAAAGCCATAGTAAATTGTCTGCCGTCTGACCATAGCGGACAAACTGTAACTTTTAGGTGTAACCAAAAATATTTAAAAAAGTTAAAAGTTGGACAACGAGCGACTTTAAGTACCTATCGCAATAATTTAGGTACCTACTGCCAAATTATTATTATCAATGAGCTCAATACGACAATGGAGGCGCGCGCTGCGCCGTCACCACGATTTTGTGCGGACAACTAGATAACAGAACAAGCTTATAACTTTGTGATTTATCATGATATAGTTTTGAAATTTTGTACATAGATGCTTTACATAAAAATACTAGACACGTGTATCAGGTTTCGCATATACTAAAACTAATATTGTATAAGGCTTAAGGCCATAAAGCTCAATTAGTCTTTCCCTTCTCCAGTGTTTGAAAAGGTAATGCTGAATCAAATGCTCAATCATTTTAACACCAACAGAATCTTACACGATCAACAGTATGGTTTCACCAAGGGACGTTGTACAACTGACGCCGGTGTAACCTTATTAAAGCACATTTTTACTGCGTGGGTAGAGCCCCAAGACGCCATAGGAATATTTTGTGACCTCTCCAAAGCATTTAATTGCGTAAATCACGACACATTACTTTTGAAACTTGAGCATAATGGACTAGGTAATCTTGCACTTAGTTGATATAATCTTATTTGAGTGATAGACAACAACAAGTTCAAATAAATGGTGTTAATTCAAAGGGTTTAAAAGTAAAAATGGGGGGTTCCGCAAGGCTCAATATTGGGTCCTTTCCTCTTTTTAGTATATATAAATGATCGACCCTGTTTATTGAAAAACCAACCTCAAAATATGGTGTTATTCGCTGATGACACTTCCCTAATTTTTAAGATAAATAGAAGGGCCCAAAATCGAGATGAGGTGAATAATGCCCTACTTCAGGTCCATAACTGGTTCACAGCAAACAATTAAGTATTAAATGAAAAAAAAACCAAATGCATAAGATTTGCTTTACCGAATGTTAAAAGTAGCGATTGTGATATAGTATTGAATAAAGTAATGCCCTACTTCAGGTCCATAACTGGTTCACAGCAAACAATTTAGTATTAAATGAAAAAAAAACGAAATGCATAAGATTTGCTTTACCGAATGTTAAAAGTAGCGATTGTGATATAGTATTGAATAAAGAGAAGCTTGAATTTGTAAAACAGTTTTCCTGGGGATTACGCTTGATTCAAAGCTACAGTGGGGTTCTCATTTAACATCTCTAGCGGGGCGGCTAAGTTCAGCAGCATATGCTATCAGAAAAATCCGTCAATATACTGATGTAGATACCGATAGACTGGTCTATTTTAGTTACTTTCACAGCATAATGTCTTATGGCATTTTGCTATGGGGACGGGCTGCAGATATTGAGCCTATATTTATTCTGCAAAAAAGAGCCATCAGAGCCATATATAATCTTCGTAGGCGTGATTCTCTAAGGGAACTGTTTAAGGAAATTAAAATCATGACGGTACATTGTCAATACATCTACGAAAACATAATGTATATAAGAAAAAATCTACATCTTTTTAATAAAAGAGGTGACAGATACAATTACGGTACTAGAAATAGAGACCAATTAGTTCAGCTAGGCTTCAGACTCGCTAAAGTAGACTCATCTTTCATGGGGTACTGTTTGAGATGCTTTAATAAAAGTCCACAAAGTATTCTTGAACTGAATGAAACGAAAATTAAAACATGCATTAAACGCACACTATGTTTACAAGTTGGACGATTATATCGCTGATAAAAATGCTTGGCTCAGTACCGGTCCTGCTCCACAAGGACTGGGGCGCATAAATGGATAGCATTAAATAGTATGTTGGAGCTGCTGAAGATTGTACAACTATCTTTGCATTGTATAAATTCGATCTCTTTAGTATTATATAACCGCATAGCCCATATTGTGTGAGTACTGTGTACTAGAAAGCTGTCATTCGCTGGAAAACTACGTCTTTTCTTGACTTGAATGTGCCCTGGCGGTTAAGAGTATGTCATGCTCACTCAAATGTCTCGCTGATAGTGGCGCGTGTGTCGGATCATTTAGTTCCCTTCAAAATGGTTGAGTTGAATGGTGCTGATACATGCGTCATGTTCGTGAACGGGCACTGTCAGTTGTGACTGGGCATCTCATGGTTGCCACGGCTTATTTGAATTAATTATTTTATTTTTGAATTGTTTTACAATGGACATTTTTAACGTACACATCTTGCTACATCGTTCTCACATAATGTTCCATCTCAACATGAATGATGTAACCGAGGCTTTGTAAAAAAAAGTATTCTGATTTAAAATAGTGTCCATGGAGTTTCTTGCCCGTTCTTCTCCATAGAGATCTACGTTAGGGAATGGGCAACTACAGTACTTTCACAGTTTTTATGCCTTGTGACTGGGACTGTAGCTACTCTTCATTGTTGCCTTTGTTTCGACAATTCAAAAGTGCCTGTAACTGGCTTACTTGAAATAAAGGCTTTGATTTTGATTTTTAATCTTGCACGTCACGTCTTTGCCATGCTCGAGTCGTCTGTAGTATGGTGGAAACCTGGCCTAATATCTCTCGTCTCCGCGCCTAGAATGTTCGGCGCCGAAACGGACGAGACCATGGTGACGCCCGAGGGTCTGCGCAGCCTGCTTTACACCAGCTACAAGCTGTCCATGGATCACTATCCCGAGGGCCCGCAGACCTGTCTCATGGTGAGTGTATAGTCTAGAATGTTCACTGCGGAACCGTGTACCTGGTGACACCCAAGAGTCTGTCTATCTACCCTGCTGTACACCAGCTACAAGCTGTTCAAGGACCACTACCCCGAGGGCTCCGATACTCACACGCTCATTCGTAACGGAATGTAATATAATAATAACAGATAATCACAAATATCCATGTATGCAATATTGTATGCCTTCAGATCAACAAGACGTTGTCGGTGGTAGTGAACGGGTGCTTCAACAAGAAGGATATGCACAGCGTTGGCTTCGTGGTGCGCTGGCTAGAGGAACACTGCCACAGGCTTATATTCCCTGTTCATAGGTAAGATATTATGGTCACTTCTGATATGTATTCAATGTTTTTTTTCAACCATTTGCGCACCTTCAAAACTGTTTTGGTATAGATTTCAATATGAAGGGGTTACCGCTACATACATTTTATATTACCTAAGTAATATACCTAAACAAATTTGGTACTTCAATCTGCGACTTAAGCGAGTAAATTAATTTTGTGGTCCTTTCATATCCTTCATCTAAAGGTCGGCCACGATCTGTCTAATCCTACATTATCTGATCACCGGAGGGTTATTCCCATGGTCAGGTACTGCGTGCACATGCTGGCGACGCGGCACCGCGACATGGCGGCGTCGGTGGAGTCGAGCGGGTCGGGCGCGGGGCTGGAGCTGGCCACGCCGGTACTGGAGCGCGGCGCCTGGCAGGCGGCCTCGCACCTGCTGCCGCTGTCGCGCGCCTGGCTTCTGGCCGGCACGGCGCCGCCGCTGTACTCGCGCCCGGGCCAGCCGCCGCCGCAGCCTCACGGTAACACTACACCTGCTGCCGCTGTCGCGCGCCTGGCTGCTGGCCGGCACGGCGCCGCCGCTGTACTCGCGCCCGGGCCAGCCGCCGCCGCAGCCTCACGGTAACACTACACCTGCTGCCGCTGTCGCGCGCCTGGCTGCTGGCCGGCACGGCGCCGCCGCTGTACTCGCGCCCGGGCCAGCCGCCGCCGCAGCCTCACGGTAACACTACACCTGCTGCCGCTGTCGCGCGCCTGGCTGCTGGCCGGCACGGCGCCGCCGCTGTACTCGCGCCCGGGCCAGCCGCCGCCGCAGCCTCACGGTAACACTACACCTGCTGCCGCTGTCGCGCGCCTGGCTGCTGGCCGGCACGGCGCCGCCGCTGTACTCGCGCCCGGGCCAGCCGCCGCCGCAGCCTCACGGTAACACTACACCTGCTGCCGCTGTCGCGCGCCTGGCTGCTGGCCGGCACGGCGCCGCCGCTGTACTCGCGCCCGGGCCAGCCGCCGCCGCAGCCTCAAGTTACACTACTGCACTACCACGGGCCACGATAACACTAAGTCTGTCTAAACTGAATGCAGCTGAACACCAGTATTTTGCATGGAATGACTGTTTATCTTTTGAGGGTATGAAGAACAGAGTGTAAAGTTCTTCATCCCCTATAGAAAAGGTAGGATCCTCCGACCACACTAATCTTATGTCTGGTGGGCTACTGCCCGACAGTTGTTGTCGGGTTCTTCTATATAGTCTTAACTAGCGAATAACTTTACTTGCGGGATGTAGGATTTAGGCGTATTTCGCAGTTTAGTTCATCGACTGTATCATAGATGGGGCTGTAGTACTTTTTGTTCTATGTTGTTTAGTTCTTTTTGTAATGCCGCTACAATCTGACCTCCATAAACCATTTACTGGAAATACTGCGCGTAGTAGTCCCCCGAAAGTCTGATAACTTAACAGACTTTCGGGGGACTTCTGATGATCCGTCTATCCATACCGGCGTGACCTCTACTATCGGCCTGTACCTGCGCAGGCGGCGGCGGGCTGGCGTCCACGGCGTGGCTGGCGCGGCTGGTGTGCGCGCTGCCGTCGCACTGGGTGCCGCTGTACGCGTCGCGCGACCACGGCATAGGCGCCAACCGCTTCCTGCACCACACGCTCGCGTACAAGTACGTTTACTCACACATTTCCACGTTTTTAGGCTTTATGAAAACAAAAATGTTTTTATTTTAACAGCACTAACAGATACTTCGAAACGCAAAAAGCCTCTGATAGAAATTTTCTATATTACCACATACATTGCTGGCTGGCTGCCCGGCAGAATTTAAATTTAAACACATAAACCCTATGATAATTATTAAAGCTTTCCGGCAAATAACTGTCAAACTGACCGAAGATCTTGGCGGATTGTCTATCAAAGTTTGTACATTCATAGCTGAGACTATAGCACCATACTTAGCCTTAACTTTTAATTTGTGTGTGGACCAAGATGTTTTCCCTGATTTAATTAAATACAGTAAAGACATACCTCTGTTCAAATCCGGGGATAGTAAAGATACTAAATTATAGACAAGAATCCGTGTTGCCAGTTTTTACCAAGGTGTTTGAAAAGGTAATGCTTAATCAAATGCTCAATCATTTTAACACCAATAGAATCTTACACGATCAACAGTATGGTTTCACCAAGGGACGTTGTACAACTGACGCCGGTGTAACCTTATTAAAGCACATATTTACTGCGTGGGAAGAAGCCCAAGACGCCATAGGAATATTTTGTGACCTCTCCAAAGCATTTGATTGCGTAAATCACGACACATTACTTTTGAAACTTGAGCATTACGACTACGGTAAACTTGCACTTAGTTTCAAAAAAAAAATCTTATTTAAGTAATAGACAACAACCTGTTCAAAAAAAACGGTGTTAATCCACACGGTTTAAATGTAAAAATGAGGGTTCCGCAAGGCTCAATATTGGACTTGGACCCTTTCCTCTTTCTAGTATACACCGAGATATTTTAATGGTTGTTTTCCCGCGGCAGAACAACTTGCCATAAGGAGTACTTTCGAAGCATAGAGTAAAAGTAAAAAAATAAAGATTTTTTTTTTAAATAATATAAAAAATATTCGTCAACTCGAAAACGTGAAAAACGCTGGTAACACTAGACGTAACTTGTAGATACTCGAATCGCACGCGCAAAGGTAACAGCGATGCATAAATGTTCAAAGCAAAATAAGCTCTCGCACGTAGTGATACGAATTACGTTAGCTGCGATCGGAGGATTTAAAAAAAACCAAAAATGATTTAACTAAATTTATTTTAAAGTAAAAGAATTACATTGATTATATTAAATCTAAAATTAGCCTACGTGCCTATTCGAAGTATGAATATGGAATGGAATTTTACAGTTTTACAATAATTGAGTAATCTAGGTCTGTGCGACAGAAAGTGCTATCTCAGCTCGCCGTTTCCGTTGTTCGTTTAATTGCAGCGTATGTTTCTACAATAAAATTATTGAGTGCTGAGTTGGCGATTCCCCTTATGCAGCTGCGTGTAACATCTCCACCCGCAGATCAGAAACTATTTTAGAACTTTGAGAGAAAATGTTTCTGGGACTTTTCCTCTGGGCGCGCGATCCTCTTCTCTTATTTCAGGTTCTTCGTAAGTATGTCCCTTGGTGTTGGAAGTTTCGCAGCGTTTGCAAAACCATTTATTGCGATAGCCCAGTATAGCAATGATAAGTGCGCCTGCACCTAATAATGCAATGTAGAAGGGTATGGTCGTATGATATATGACATCTGATTGCAGTTGGTTAAGCTGTATCGGCTGACTCGTCATGACATGGTTCTGGATACTGTGTAGTCCTCTTAAGTCGATTGAACTGAGATGAACTTGAGTTAAGGCAGCATGCGGTGTGTCCACGTCGTTGTAGGGAATGTTCATTAGTTTCAAAGGCTGCCCTTGTATTACATCGTTGTCATTGATTATAGTTAGTTCCTTTGTACGGAGATAACAATTGATAGGTATAGTGGCGAGGTAGCTTCCCTGTAGCGTATTGAAGTCTTCTCTCCCACAGACTGATTGCACTTGCGTTGGATTTGGGAATGATATGACGTAATGCTGGTCATCTAGTTTTTCCATCGCTTCTTTTTCCAAAAATACTGTTTTAAATTGGCAGGAACTCTTGAGTGCTTGGTTCATGATAAGTTCTTGTATGCAGTCAGTTTTTGTTCGTATTTGATGGGTTATTTCCTTTTCACAGAGATACCAGTTATTAAACTTCGAGCATTCTGCTTCTATGTACACGAAAGAGTTTCCATTAGTTGCTATAAAGGGATAGGTAGGGATAAGGGCTTGACGATTTTTATTGGGTACTATAGATAACTTATATAAATCATAAATGATTTTGGAAATTATAGGAAATCTGAAAACTATAACTATTTGTTTTTCATTGAAATATGATCCGGGCCTGATAATGTCGTAGTATTCTCTGAGCTCTAGACTTAGTATTTCATCCTTACTGTATATTTGTTCTAACCTATTTACCATAGACCTAAGTGTTTCTATATCTATCATAGAATGAACAGTGCTTGACGCATGTATAAACGCTAATATATTCTCTATTCTAACTAATTCTAATCTTAAATCTTCTACATTTTCACTTATAATAGAAATGAGTTGACCAAACTTTGCATAAGTAATTAAACTGCCTGTGGTAAGAGTGTTATTTAACAGTAACTCTAAGGTGCTATTGATTTTACTCTGGTTTTCGACTAACTGTAGTAAAACGTTATTATGCTTAGCCATCCATTCTTTACTGAGACTAATGTGATTATTGAATTCGTTAACTAACTTATTATTGTTAATTTGTAGATTTTTGATAGCGTTTTCATAATTTAAGGCATCTGTGTAATCTAGATTTCCGGTTATGCTTTTAACTACCGATCCGAGACCGTCTATTAGACCTCTCTTTACACGACCGGGCTCTAAAGATTTTAGCTGATTAGATACTTTGCCAATTTTGTTAGTAAGATAACTAATTTGGAACTCAAACAGTGTATAAGTGTCATTACTAAGCCGACTTTTGTATTCTGATATCTGATACTGTAGTGTTGTAATTTGATTTTCAATGTCCCTTAGATTCACGTACTGAAGAAATGTATGATGATGAGTCGTCATTCTCGTCGATCCAAGTTTATAAGGTAGTAAGCCGGGTCCATTGGCCAAGCTTTCAAGTTTTATCTCCGACGCGGCCGTCTCGCGAAGTACCAGCAATAATAGAATCCTGCAACAAGTTAGGTTCCTTAGGGCCTCTTTTTAATCTATTTTTGGCTACAGGGCCACGTTTTTTGGATGTGTAAACGTGTATGGGTAAATCGGCCAGAATGGTATCTTGGGTATATCGCGGTGCTGTTTTTTGGCGACTTGCAGAAGGGTTCTTAATGAATACCTGTTGTTGAGGAACGTATTCTATTTCAGGTTCGCGGTTCTTATTTCTATTTTCTATCAATGCAGTACGATTTAATAAAGAAGTTTCGTTTATGATATTATAAACTTCCTTCATTTGTGCCCTATGGTTGTGAACGTACTGTTGTAATGCTTGTTGCGTAAAATCGATGTCTAGAATGTCGCGGGGGTCAAAGTGACCAGTTAATAAATCGAATGGTCTGCATCTAGTAAAGCTATGTATTGAAGAATTATAACCAATTATAGCATAAGGCATAAGATTTACGATGGGCTCCTCTTTGTGCTTTAGTTTTAATATTCTTATATGTTCAAGGAGAGTTGAGTGGAACCTTTCTATGTTACCGTTATCGTTAGGCGAATGCGGTAAAACTCTATGATGGTTTATCTTATGGAGGCGTGTGAATTCTAAGAAAAGTTGGTTGGTAAATTCTGTTCCGTTATCAGTTACTATAGTTAAGGGAACTCCGTGGTGGGTGCAATATTGTAATAATGATTGAAGTATGCTAATGCCCGTACCATCTCGGAGATGGTATGCTTGTCCGTATTTAGTAAAAACATCTATAAATGTCACATACTTTTCATTATGA
Organism: Noctua fimbriata; assembly: GCA_905163415.1. Taxonomy (NCBI): domain Eukaryota; kingdom Metazoa; phylum Arthropoda; class Insecta; order Lepidoptera; family Noctuidae; genus Noctua; species Noctua fimbriata. The sequence continues at coordinate 469,337 of LR990934.1, forward strand.
ACAGTGAATAAATCCATGTGAACTATCTCGAATGGTTTGGTTGCCGGGGGTACAATATTAAACTGGGGTCTAACAGGTCTCCGGTCATATTTAGCTTGCCCACAAATAATGCATTCATTAATGAATTTAGTTATTTGATCCTTCATTTTGGGCCAGTAATACTTTCTTGAAAGGGCTAAATAACATTCAGTAATTCCTCGGTGATTAGTTTTGCCATCATGGTAGTGTTGAATTATCTCCTGCTGACGTAGATAATCTTTAACGTTTTCTAATTCTATCTTAGCTAGTACTAAGTTCATAGATGAACTCTTAAACTTTTCTTGTATGACTGGTATGATGGTATACATGGCGAGAGGTGGATTTATTAAGATACCGGTTTTTACTTTCGGGTTCGCATACTCTTTGAGGGCATTAACTACATCTTGTTCTAATTTAGATGATGATATTTGGATTGCTATACGCGTGTGGGTATCAAATGGTTTAGTAATTTTAGAGGTGGTTCTGCTATTAGTATATACGGCAATTGACGCTGAGTTTGGAGATTTAATTCTATTTTAACTTTTTTGATTTCTGATCCTCCTGAAAATCCTGACTTGGACCTGCCTGAGGTTCAGACGAATCTGCCATATTCCCTTGAACACTTAAATCGCTTAAAGTCGGATCATAGTTGCACTCTAATGCAGCGAACGGACTATAATCGTAGTAAGTATTATCGTAATTAAAACAGACCGGCTCGTAATAGTACTCCGTCGGGTAATATGAGCTATCGTATGACGCGCACTCATTCATGTTCATCTCTCGATGTTTAAAATAATTAGTTGGTGGCGGATTGCCTGAATTTTGCCAATTATGACCAGATAACATGGGTCTAGGAGTAAAAGGTTGTACTCCACTCATAGGTTTAGGACCTTGATTTTGATTTTGCACCGGATTGTTTCTAGGGGGCAAACGGAACATGTTACTTTGAGCGTTATAAGTTTGAGGTACCGCACGGAATATTTGCTGTGTACGATTAGGCATGCGATTTTGTGACTGCTGATTAATAAAGTTGGGATTAAATCTAAACGGTTGTGGCGGTGGTAGTTGGTTGGGTCTAATTCCTATGGGATTGGGCCAGTTGGGAATTGGTACTGCGAAATTATTATTACGTGGAGGGACTGGATTGGTATTTGTATGAGGTGTTGCAGGGTTAGAATTTTTTTGCGTAGTGGATTTTGAGACCTCACTACGTTCCTGTAAATACATAACGTTAAGTTCTTCCTGTACATATTCAAGGGCTTTTTCGATGGTATCGGGACGCATGCACCGTATGCGGGACCCTAATGGTTCCTTTAATCCTTTAACAAAAGCCTGCATAGTAACTTTTTTGTACAGTGTACGTTTCGCTTCAACTGTGGTAGAAATTTGTTCGTGTAATGTTACATACGTCATCATCGTACTAAACAAAGTTTGGCATTCCTCATAAAATTCCTGAGGTGTTTTATTTCCCTGCGTAGCTAAAGAAAGGTCTCTATACAAAGCCGTTTCATCCCGTTGATCGGAAAAGTTATTGATTAAGGCCGTTCTAATCCCTAGCCAACTTTCAGGTATGCCGTTGGAATTGATGGTACAAGCGGCAGAGCCTTTTATTTTATTTAAGATGCCATTTAATAAGCATAAGTTGTTTAACTCGCTACCTGGGGCATTACTAACGTACTGAGTCACTATTTGATCGCATATTCTAACAAACCTAGTCAATACATTTGGGTTCCCATCGAACTCCGGGACCATACGAAGGGTCTTGAAAATTGTATCGGGGTCGTGGGCCATATTTAAACTATTTATACTACTATTTAAATTATCTTCTCTATCACTATTTAAATCTCTACTGTTATCTATAGCACTCCAACGAGCCGTACGTGATGAGGGCTCCTGGGAGTTAGAATTTTTCGGGTGAAAAATCTTGGAAGTTGGGTGGTACTAGGACTAAATAGGAAGCAACACAGGAACAATTCAAGTGTACTTACAACAATTTCATCTCTGGTTCTCTTGTGAATCGAAGTCTGGATTCTCCTTCCGGAACTGCAGCTGGACCGTAGATTCGGATATTCGGCGCCGGGGCTCGATAGCCACCCAGGCGATTCGCGTACGCGGATGTCGATATTAGAGATCCCTAAGCTCGCGAACCGGCCCGCGAATATCCTACCGACTGCGCCAATTACGTTAGCTGCGATCGGAGGATTTAAAAAAAACCAAAAATGATTTAACTAAATTTATTTTAAAGTAAAAGAATTACATTGATTATATTAAATCTAAAATTAGCCTACGTGCCTATTCGAAGTATGAATATGGAATGGAATTTTACAGTTTTACAATAATTGAGTAATCTAGGTCTGTGCGACAGAAAGTGCTATCTCAGCTCGCCGTTTCCGTTGTTCGTTTAATTGCAGCGTATGTTTCTACAATAAAATTATTGAGTGCTGAGTTGGCGATTCCCCTTATGCAGCTGCGTGTAACATACGGCATAAAATAACCTGCGCGCAACAATCACAAACGAAACCGCACGCCGGCTCGCTATTGCGGCGGCGCACTTAGTTTTCCCGCGAATATCGTACGCGCAGCACGCGTTATCAGTGCAATGGATCGACACTACAGTTGTTGCAATTTGGAGTACGTTGTGCTATGGTGCAACAGGTGGAACCTACCTGGAAATGTTACGCAACGTTATCCCGGACTTATTGGTCGACGTTCCGCTAGCGGCGCCCGTGGAAATCTGTACTATCAGCATGACGGGTACCCGGCTCATTACCATCGGGCCGTGCGAGAACCTGCACTCGGTGTTTCCCCAGCGCTGGATCAGACGCGGCGGGCCAGTGGCTTCACTTGGCCAGCAAGAAGCCCGAACCTAACTCCGTTAGACTTTTACTTGTGGTCTGAGCTCAAGCGCCTGGTGTATCGTGAGGAACACGAAACTCGCGACGCGTTAATAGCGGATAAGTGGACGCTTTCGATATCGTAAGAAGTGACAGAGACACCTTACTAAAATTTAAAGACAATTAAAACGTGCTCGATTGTGTATTCAACGCAGTGGCTTGCACTTCGAACAATTACTCCGTTACCGGGAAGTGTAAGTACCTACTCGTTCTTTTGTAAATACTGAATATTTAAAAGTAGTTTAGATAATTAAAATAATTGTAAATAAGTTGATTCAAATTTTAGAAATTCGCCTCAAATACTTTGTTAGGTATCTAATTCAGTAAATTATTATTCTTAGATAGTAAACTTGTTTTTGTTTAATTTCTTGTTCAGTAAATTGCAACTAAAAAAGTATTTTTGACGGTCGTAAACCCGTAAAAGTATGAAGGGAAAATCTGAAACTTGTTAGGTAAAGCTTATTATTATTATGTTTCATTAACTCATAAGTTATCAGCTGATTGAAAAGCACGCGAGTCAACGGCCGGTCGGCCGTTCGACCGTTCGGCGCCCAGCTGGCGTCGAGCGTAGGTACGGGAGGTATTACTATTGGTTCGTGGTTGCTTTCGAGTTTTGTTTATCACAATGGTAAATCTGCCATTGTTTGTTTCTAATATTTTATTTGTTTACAAGACGATTGTATTACCGAGACAAAACCATTTCGCTACGGGAAAACAACCATTACAATTTCTCAGTGTATATAAATGACCTACCCTATTTATTGAAAAAACCAACCTCAAAATATGGTGTTATTTGCCGATGACACTTCCCTAATTTTTAAGATAAATAGACGGGCCCAAAATTTAGATGACCTGACCGGTAACCGTTTTCGCGTCGGGTGTCTCTTCCACCCCGTATACTACGTTACCCACCGGCGTTCAAGTGAATATGGCTAGAAACAAAATGATGACTGCTTGAAACTTTGATGAATGGTGTTCATTCAGTAAAGTATTTACAAACATTTTACACGTCACAACTTTATTTTCCTATCCCCAAGAAAAAGGCGTTACTTCTAAGTTGTGATGCCTACTATAACTTCTGCTCTATGCACAGGGGTCCTTCGATGGTGCTGATCCAGGCCCAGGAGCTGCTGATAGTGGTGTGTTCGTCGCAGGAGTGGCGCGAGACGCACCAGTACTGGGGCGGGCCCGACTGTGCGCTGCTACAGATACATCCCACGTGAGTCACTATTTCACCGACATATTGCAAGCATAATATGCTAATTAAATATTTTTATGTAATCTTGTTTTAACGGTTCAGTGGATCGTTTCGATATCTCGACTACCCCACTTTGTCGACCTGTATGTACCCAGAGATAGTTTGCGAGGAGCGAATCCTACAAAGGAATGTTAATTGTCAACCTTTACCTCTTCCCTTCAGAATAACAATAACACAACGCCAGTGACGTGCTTTGGCTTTCGAACTAGGTAGCCAGATGGAGCACCGGAAAGCATTCGATGAAGTTTGAAGAAATTACCTTTATTTAAGGGCATTACATTGCTCGATGACCTTGATGATTTGATCCCTGTATTGGTTTTTGTTGACTTGCCCCGCACATTTCGCAAAATTTCGGTTTTTATTTATTATTTAAAAATATTAAAAGAAATAACAGTAACAATACAGATTGTTAAGTATATCATTACGTATTTGTTGTTACAAAATTCATGCCGATCTATTCAGCCGTTACAGAGATAATTTACAATTAAGGTTGAAAAAGGACCTATTTTCTACGATTAACCAAAAAAAATTGAGAAGGTTTATTAAAATTTTAAACAATACAATTTATTTGTGATGAACTTAACTATAACATACTTTTTTTACACGGAAAACGCACGAAGGGATTCATCAACAAATTTCTTTGAACATACGCTGTTTTTGGGATTTGAGCCATGTAATGCCCTTAAAGACAATTCCGCTCATGAGATCTAAAACGCAGCTCCTGCATACCCAAGATGTAGGATTTAGTCATATTTTAGTGGAGAAACATGTTTACTTCATTTGTTACCTAGTTTTCACGCAATTTTCACTGTTACTTGCGTGAGATTGGGTGAGATTCAGCTCGACGCCTTCCCCCCCTCTAAACGCCTCACGTAATTAGTGGACGCCCCCTACCTGTATGCTTAAGCCTATTCCAATACGATTCTAACTAAAAGAAAGCATTGCCATACACGTCCGAAATTACCTCTTAGATTGGTTATATTTTCACAAAAATTTCTTGCAAACAAGGGACAAAGATATCAGAATTAAACCCTTATGAGTTAGGCATTGCCCATTTGCGTATATGCAATGCACGCGCATGCATAACATCTTTGAAATAAGTTTGTAATTATTCTACATCTCATGTGTTGTTAATTTTCACATTTGTCCTTTTTTTCTGATAGAGTTATTTTTAGCTAAAGTTGATTTAATTCTAATTTTATGTGTGCAGTGCGTTAAGGTGCAAAAATTGCGATTTTTGAGTATTCATATTCATATCTTTATTCGCATTCCATGATGTATTGAAGATGTTACAATGGGCTTAAAGTTAATGTACAATTACGGACCCTGTAGGGCACAGCAAAAATTATAAAATTAATGTGTGAAATAAAATTCATCTTTTGTTGGAGCCCTTGACTGAGCAACTTCTCCCACTTGCAGGTTCTCAATAGTAGAGAAGGCACCTAAGATGCTGTACCTGAACACGTCCATCCGCGGCTACCCGAAGGGCCTGCGCGCCGGCTCGGACCCGCGCAAGCCGCTGCTCAGCATACCGGAGGACTTCGACTCGCTGCAGTTCCAGGGCACTCCCTACTCGCTGGACAGTATTGAGGTACGTTACTCTCACAGTTTCATGAAAAAAAATATGCTTGCTGTCATATAAGACGCAAAAATATAAGAGTTTTTTCTTAACCACGAGATCTACCAGTAAGGACATTTTTTTTTTTTAACAAGCCAAGCTTTCGTAACTGGTTACGGCCCCTATAAATAAACATGTATGTGCTAACAAAGGCATCGCAGTTGTGTTTCCCTCCTGAAGATATCTGTTTTACAGAACAACTTTTATGATATTCTATTCTTCTATATGACTCACGTATTAGGTATTTGAATTTGTGGGCCAAACATAATGAATGTTTGTTTGTTTGTTGTATATCGTAGGTATGGGGCTGCGGCGACCAGGCGTCGCGCGAGGTGCAGCTAGAGATCAAGAAGTGGCAAGTCAAGGAGGCCGAGAGGCAACGCAATGTGAGTACATGTTACTTTGTACTAAGATTCAGCTTAACCCCCGCCCTGTTCTGTTATTCGAATTTTAAAATATATTTTTTTTTAAATTTGACTCATAGAATATTAAGAACTAACAAACAAAACAGTCAGACAAAATAAGGTAAAATTAAAAAATATCCCCAACAAACGAGACCCAGAAAAGCTCCTGTCTTAGCATAAAACTGTAATCTGAGTGGCGCCGGACCCACAGCATACAGCAACACTCCGTGGCTCCCTGGTCGAATATAGACGCGGTACATTTTTTAAACTCAAACCTACAATAACAAAATTGTATGTTTTCATTTGTTGTCCGACAGAGTAGTATATCTGTCAAGAAAGTATCGGGACACGATCAATAATACACAAAATGTTAATTATTCATCAAAAGTTATTTTATCGCCTTCAATCTTCCTTTAGAACGCTTTTTCCGGAATTGAGCTCAGTTCTCGCCGCGAATTCTCCTTTATGTCTAATACCGAATGAAAACGGGTGCCAAAAAGTGATAATTTGAGTTTAGGAAAAAGAAAGATGTCGGCTGGAGCCATATGTGGTGAATAAGGTGGTTGCTCGATGGTATTTGTTGAGTTTTTGGTCAAAAATTCGTTCACTATGATGGCCTTGTGCGAAGGCGCATTATCGTGGTGCAAAATCCAAGAATTTTCTTTCCACAAATCTTGCCTTTTTCGTCGAATTTGCTCTCTTAAACGCCGCATAACGCTCAAATAATATTCTTTATTTACTGTTTGGCGTTCCGGCAAGAAATCCGAGTGTAAAACACCACGATAGTCAAAGAAAACGGTCAACATGACTTTGACTTTTGATCGACTTCGGTGTAGTTTAGTCACTCCGAAGATTGTTGACTAGTTTGCAAGTCAATCTCGTAAACCCTCGTCACCAGTAACAAAGCGTTTCATGAATGTTGGGTTGGAATTGACACGTTCTAGCATGTCCTCAGCGACTCTTATGCGATTGAGATTTTGGAGAAAATTCAGGTCTTTTAGGACTAGCCGAGCGGCAACATGTTTCGTACCCAAGTGGTTATTTAAAATGGTACGGATCTACTCGTGAGACACAGAAAGTTCAGCGGCTGTTTCTCTCAAACTTGAATAAGGATTTTCAGTCACTATTTCCTTCACTTTTGCGATGTTAACTTCAGTTGAAGACGTTGCTGGCCTACCAGAGCGAGGCAAATCTTCCATCACAACTCGACCGCTTTTGAACGCTTTGTACAACTCATAAGCACGTGTTTTTGAAATTTTACTTTTTTTAAATTACTAAATTCCATTGGTGATGCAAAATTTAGGACAAAATCTTTGTTCAATGTTTTTATCCATTATGAAATTCGCAATACACACTAGATATGATCTAACTAAAAACGGCACTGTATTTAATCTAAATAACAGTTGCAACTTGCAACTCAAACTCCCCGCCAAAATGGAAAACAGTTGTGCCAATCTATCAACAAAAAATTGAATTTGGAACCATAAAGCAAACATCCATTCCTTTTTTGACTGAACGTATGTATGAAATTCATTTCTTTTCCCAGGTAAAGTTGTCAACAGCGGACTGGATCGAGCATCCGGACAGATACCTGCTAGAGCTAGCGGGCCGGCCGCAGTACAACAACTCGGCCAGCTAGTGAACGCTCCGGCCGAGTGCAGTGATGTGCACGCCCAGCCATGGATTGTACAGTGACAGTGACAGACTTGTTCTATAGGACTCGGGGTAAAAACTCTTTGCACGTGTATCAGAAAATATTGTTACAGTGCTTTTATGTGTTTTATTTTTTTATTTTTAATGGGACTCTTGCATTTCTATGTGTGCAGTGAGTTTTTGCCCGAGTGTAGCGTTCGTTTGGAAGCTTCTGCGATATTTTAACCCTTTGTTATTCGATCAGAGAGGAACCGTGCTTTAATAGAAACGTTGTGGCAGTTGTATGTTGCAAAGAATTGTGGTGCATGTTGATTAACTAATGTTTTTTTTGTGTAATGAAATATCTGTCAACTATATGTTTGTGTACCTACTATTGCCACGACATTATGCTTGTTACTAAAATATTAAACCGAGACAGCACACACTACATACTACCGATACAGTAATACCGTTCAGTAAGAATGTTTTAAGTAGCTCACTAACGTAATTAAATCTGTTTGATAGAACTGTGACGTGCAAATGCTTTCATAGCATTTGGGCTAAATTATAGGATTGTTAAAAGGTTCTCTATGTGTTCTCTAAGTATACAATGTTGTACCGAATGATAAATTCACATTTTGGAGCGTCAAACACATAACACCAAACACTGTTTTAACCACAGATATAGATAGACCTAGATAACGCGAGAGCAACTACTTCGCGTGCCTAGCTTACGTACAAAAATCGTAAGTGGCCAATTTCGCGCTCAGTCTGCATCGGAGCATAGCGCTAGTCGGACGTCAGTGGGCGTCATGGCGGGGGGTAGGACGAGGGGGGCGCCGTACGCGGCGGCGTCTTTGAATCGGTTTGATTTTCCCATCACTAAATAGTGCTTGTGACGTCATAATAGGTAGTCAAAAAATGGCACGCTTGGTTTTCATACAGATCGTGATACTTGCGTTATCTAGGTCTATCTATATCTGTGGTTTTAACCTTTCACGGTTTAAACTTATACTGTGGTCGTTCACGGAAGATATCCCGTAAGTGACAGTATAAGTTTACATAACAACAAATCTTGTCTCAAACAGCTGATTCATTATTAAGAACCATAATTAGTACCATTTTATTGAGGGACCCGGCCTTTTTGGACTTGGCTAAATTTCTCAATTTCTACTTACTCTCAACTTTTACCCTGCCTTAAAAGTTAAGTGTAATATAATATCTGTATTTTTATGTCCCCTCGTACTTAATATTTATCTTTAATTTTTTTTCTCTCGGTTCAGCCTAATTGTTTAATATTTATATATAATATTTATTTTGATTGTCACTCATAAATCATAATAAAAACTTGTCTGCAATACGCCTGTTTGTAAAATTATCATGAAGAGAGAAATAATCTTGTGTATGCTATTTTTTTGACGAAAGCCTTTCGCATTATTGCAGGTATAGCTGTATTTATAAACGTACTGAAGCCCGATAAAGTAGTAATCCAAATATTTTGTCATAAGCTTTAAGTTGTAAGCCTGTGCCTGTAAGATATTAAATGTATTTGACTAAAATTGATATATTGTATAAACACGAAATATTTAACTTTTACTCGTAATATACTATACTACTACTAGTATGTATAGAATGTATGTATAGCATCTAAGACTATTATTATTATATTGAAGATCACTGAAGAAATAACTAATAGTCAATACTGTACACCGCACGTCCTGATCACAATTTGACATTGCTTTTATTTATTTATTTATTTTAGTACATGGAGGACTTACAGCTAATAAAAACAAACAAAAAAGGAAACCATAGTCACCAGAAAGCCAATTACAAATCCTCACGTATAGACTTTGAATAAAAAATTTGGGTATTGATGTAATAGTTATCAAAGTGTTTTTACTTACGTGCGGTTGAGCAAGCAATTCGTTGTCTGGATGCGAGTGTTTGGACACTTAAGTGTCACCAAAGTAGATAATGACGTAAGAAGCATTGAAAACAAGCTTCGTATTTGTATAACGTTCCTATTGTACAAGCCATAATGCGAGTCACTTAGGGAAGCAAGTAACGCTCATTAAACGGTGTTATTTTATAAATGGACCAAAATGTGGAAGCGCCGGGGTAGCCCGCGAAATTCAGATGTTCTTAGGTTTTGCAATTTGCTGGTCAGTGTCAGGCAGTTGAGGCAGTATGTTGAACAAATTATTATTCGCGACAGTAACACGCATGTATTTACAGAATTATAATCATTAAAATCATCAATACAACCGTCTAAGTTCATATAATCCCAATTAATTATTATTTCATAAAATTGTAATTCAATGGGATTAAATGAACTTAGAGAGTTGCATTGATGATTTTAAACTCAGTTCAGCCATATTTGTTACGGTCGCTAATAATATTTTTATGAACATACAACACACATTGACACTGACCTGCAAATTACAAAAAACCTAAGAAAATTTGCATGTCACGGGCTACCATGGCGGTTCCCCCTTTAATAATACTATATAAGGTGTTAGTTAGGTAGCTGGAAGTTTACGTTAATATGACAAGCTTATCTGAAAATATGTTTGCGATCTCAACATTTTGTCGGTATATTATTTCAATATGAGTGCATTAAGAGCTAACTTTTTTTTAATAATTACGTAGTCTTGGTAAAGAAGTCAGCTAGGACTACGTTTAATCCTGAAGAATACCGAAGATCGTTTTTATAAAAGGCTCAAAAAGATTCGATGACCAAGAGCAATACAGCTTTGGTTCGTAAAGATAGCGCCACGATTCGTTGAAGGGTCATTCGTTTGCTCTGTCTATTGATATTATTTGTGATCACTACTAACTTTTTGTTGTGTTATAGAGAGTTGTATTGCAATGATTATTGTTAGGATTAATTAATTATTTTCTCAAAGACATCACAGGCATCAGCTTGACGTAACACATGCACAGTCAGTAATATGCGCTTCGTAATTGTATTATAGGTGCTATATGAATGCTTTTGTAGATAAGTATTTTGTGTACTATAATATTGTAAATTTTAATAATAAATGATTTATTAGACTTTATTTTTATTTTCCCAAACAGTTTACGGGTCCGCTACGCCATGTTATCGTGTTTTAAAACTAACACAAAACATTGTTTGTTAACATAAAGGGGACTAGCCTAACATAAAATATTGCCGCAACGAACGAATAACATACCTAATAGGAATGTTGCATATTTTGTTAGGGTCCGTTTCAACCAAGCGCAAAAAATCGATCCCAATCCCATTGAATTACCGTTTCATGAAATATTCAATGGGATTAAATGAACTTAAAGGGGTTTTATTGATGATTTTAATGATTATAATTCTGTATCTACATACGTTTTATGGTCGCGAATTATATTTTGTTTAACATACAGCCTGACACTGACCTGCAAATTGCAAAAAACCAAGTTTGAATTTCGCGGGATAACCTGCGTTTTGTTTGTCCACTGTATTTCTAAACGCACCATCTCAAGTCAGTTGAGTGTGGACAAGTGACAATGTGATATTGACATTGACTTGCTCGAGAGTCAACGTCTCCGTAATCCGAAAAATGATAAATAAACTTTTGGACTCATGGACTGTGGATACTGATTACAACAAACAGTAGTAAATATTAAAGCATGGCGGTGTACGCGGCTCACTTGACGCGCTCGCTGCAGGGTACGCCGACCGTGTTCCAAGTGACGGCGCAAGAAGCCCTCGGGGCTACTGTAAAGCCCGCACTGCGGAAAGTCGTAGAGGTAAACTTGTGAATATTTTATTACGCGACACTAGTAATATACTAAGGAGTAACTGGCACTTTATTACCTGATATATATGTATACATCAGGTAATCAGTCGGCTATCTGCTCTCATACAAAACAAAACATGCCTGTTTAGTTTAAATTGTCAGACACTTAGGAAACCTTATTATAACACAAGGGTTTTAAGTTCTGTCAAAAGGCCATTACACTTCCTCACTACTATAAGCAGGTAAATATAGTCATTGTATTGTATAACCGGCTGGTGTCCTCAACTCCACGTCCAAACCGCGTATTTTGTGTGCGGATAAATAAATAAATTTATTTATTTAATCAAAAACGGCATAGTAGTACACATTAAAAATATAAACATACTTGATTTATCAAAAATGTATTCTTAAGTAAGGTCATGCCATTCAAGAACTTTTTACTTCAGTGGTCACCAGTTAAGTATATAAAAGTTTACCAAGTATTTGAAACACAATGTTTAAGATTAAATTGATTATGGCACTTATAATTTATAATGGCTATTAGATTCTTTGGCATTGAAATCCTACATATCTGATTCTTGTCCACTTATCTTTACTGTTTAGATTTGGATTACTGTAATATAATTTGTCTTTAATAAATAAAAACAAAAATGCTTAAAGAGGAGAACTTGAACAAACCAATTGCAAAAAACAACCTACTTCTGTCTCGTTTTAATTAACAGGGAGGGAATTTGAGACGAAGCAACCCAGGGTCCTTTGCTCTCAAAACTGTGAGGAAAGTAGCATATCTTGGAACTGAAATTGAAACTAACATGTGACATAGGAGTGGGCCCATATGGTTATAGGCTATTCGACGAAACATTTGTATGGGACAACCCATAACTTTAGAATGAATTCTGTTTCCAGTTCTTGTCAGCGACTTACCCCAACAAGTGTGGCTGGTGTCTACACTGGTATGATGAAGTGTACTTGCTGTTTGATTGCTGTCTACAGTACTATTACATCAAACATTATGGTGAGTTTAGGCTTACTCTTTCAAAAATATGTACCAAACATTTTTTTATAGAATACAGTAACCAACTGCTATTGGCTGTGTCTACTTGCATTTTACATTTATTAGCCAACAGTCAATGTTCAATTATTTACTGAATAAAATTTCTTCAAGAAATAACTGGTGATTAGACCACATTCATTTATAATAAAAAAACAAGAACTTATGTTGCTTACAGATTAGATACATTTTGTTCAAACTTGATGGCAACTTGGAAGTTAGCTGCGAGTGATGGTCTGCGCAGTGAAGACAATACATCTTCTGTGGCCTGCTGACACCTAAAATGATGTTCTGTGCAGCTTTACATTAGATGTTCCAAGCCACCATAAAGTTTGAACAGAACTATTCTTTGTAAACTTTGTAATTTGTAAGGTAGTAAAAAAATTTTGAATTTCCATATTTTCTAACCATTCCTCAAACATTCCAGCTGCATCATTCTCCGAAAGCTTCTATGAGCTGATCCGCGTACCCACTTCATCATCCAATGAGTTCAACAATGGGCAGCAGTTACCAGTGTGGCTAGAGCAAGCCTCTCTGGCCTTGCTGGTGCTGGTGCCGTACCTGAAGGACAGGCTCGAGAGGATCGTGGAGCGATGGAGGGAAGATGATGAGGATGGCAGGCTGGGGAAGGTAAGGTTATAGTATAAAGTTGATGGTAGATTTTGAATACTTTATTTTGTGTGTTACATTATGTGCACATTCAATAAGTTGTAATGTCAAGGAAACAGATTGATAAGCAAAACTACCAACTGAAGTTGTGTGTTGTCAAATTATACCTGATGCACATGTTCAGGTCGCTCTGAGTCTCCGCCGAATTGTGTTGTAGTAGACTGTGCCCAACCAAGTGTGAAGCACCGAGGATAAGATGACACACTGTACCACATGTAAAAATAAGCTGAGCTAGAAATTTTGGTGGTACGGCACGGTTTGTGCGCGAATCTCTTGCACTATTATACTTTTTCTTTCGTTTTTCATTAATTTGTTATGTCCTTAATTTACATTTATCTTTTTACATTATTAAATATTAATTTTAAAAAATATTAAAAAAAAAAACATTTATTTTATTGTTATTATCCGCAGTCCCGCTCGGACAGCGTCCGTCGCGCCGCCGTCCACGTGTACTCCGTGCTGCACACGGTGTGGTCGTGCGCGCGCATGCTGCAGCTGGCGCGCTACCTGGCGGGCCGCGCGCCCGCGCACGCGCCGGCGCTGGCCGCGCTGGGGCTGGCGCTGCGGGACGCGCCGCCGCGCGCGCAGCCCGACCACACCTGGGGGGATCTGGGGAGAAGCCTAGCTACCGGACGGATCGGGTGAGTTACAACCCGTATAACCGATGAGATCTGTCGTTACCAAAACAATAGATTATACAACAAGTGAAAAAAAAAGAAATTGGGCCTAAGTTGGATTACGAGAGCAGCGAAGGATTCTAGATTAGAATCCTGAGCGGAGCAATGACCGAGATGAATTTTATTTTATCGAGCTGTGCCACGTATTCAGTATATCATTATGAACCAGGGATTGAAAACCGGTACGAATTGGGTTCCGGTTCTTTTTGTTTTCTTCAAAAGGTTCTTCTTTTCGGTACGGTTCCGGTTCAGGTTCTGGTTCCAAAGTGCCGGTACCAATATACCGGTTCCGAATTACCCGATTTAAAGGTCCTCTAAGAAAGAAGGGGTATGTTTGACGCGTGCCTGGCTGGCGTCTGTTCTTTCAGTTCGCCTTCGAAATATTAGTGAGCGGAAGTCTATACTGTACTGTGTCAGCAAATATTATTAGATAATGGTTTTAATAATCTACAATTAATGTACTGTTAAGAATAATATAAGCCTTTATTCAGACACAGAATTTTCACATTTAGTGATCTTTATTTCGTCTTCCCACCTTCGAAACTGAATACCTCGACTAAGCTTTTGTTCCACTTTTCAATACCTCTTATTATATGGACAGTCCATTTCCATTTTAGTCTTCTTATTCTCAATGTTTACGTCTTCAATTTTCGTGCGTCTTCTGTTAGTTTTGTTCTTTATTCTGTCTTCCTTATATTCAGCATGTTTCCAGTTTCCTGTATTGCATTTTACTGAGGGCCCAAGTCTGGCAGCGATATGTTAAGACTAGGAGTATGCAGATGTTATATAGTTTCGTTTTGACGGCCATCTTAGTTTCTGTGTTCTTAATTACTTCCTTAAAACTACAGTAACATTTCCATGCTTTCCCGATTCTTGTGTCTATTTCCTTTGACATTATATCAGTAATTGAGATTTGTTAGCCTTAGTAGGTGTACTCTTTTACAAACTCAACTGGCTCGTTGTTTATGATGATAGTGTCTTAGACCTACTTTGCGAATTTCTTTATCCAAGTCATACATAGCATGCATGCTCTGTAAAAGCTCTTTCGTCTCGTGACTGATCTCATTTTCCTTATTTCAAGTATTAACATTATGTAAACAATTCTCTTAGAGATTCGCGTCTGCGTAGGTTATAGATGGCTTTTACAGCTCTCTTTTGCAGAATAAATATTGTGTCAATATCTGCAGCTCGTCCCCACAGCAGATTACCGTAAGACATGATGCTATGGAAGTAACTAAAATAGACCAGTCTTGCGGTATCCACGTCTGTTATTTGCCGGATTTTACGGACAGCGTAAGCGGCTGAACTTAGCCGCCCTGCAAGTGCTGTTAAGTGGGGACTCCATTGCAGTTTTGAGTCAGGCGTAATCCCATTTCGTTTTCTTCTCATTTGACACCAAATTATTTACCGTAAACCAGTTATGAATCTTAAGCATAGCGTTATTTACGTCGTCAAACTCTTGTGCACGTCAGTTAACCTTAAAAATCAGTGATGACATCAGCAAATAACACCATTTGAGGTCGACTTTTTGCGTTCTACAATCCTACATTTTTTCAGAATTTTCCTCCTCTTACTTTAGAAATTAGGAGAGAGGGGGGGAGGAGCACATACCACTTTGGAAGTGTCTATCTTTCAAAAGATTGACTTTAAGAAAAAATGGTAAAAATGGCATTTAAATACCTATCTATAGACACCCCGCACGTATAGGTTTGATGATTTTTTTTTAGTTTCAGTTCCATGTATGAGGACAGGAGCCTTAATCTTTTATTTTTTTTTATTTTTGTATAAAAATCGTAAAGCGGTTCACAGAATTTCAATATTTTTTTTCAATTTCAATTTATTGACACACACAAGTTAGGAAACATACAAACAAGTGACAACAGTGATAGTTAAAAGAGCGCATAAGTGGAAGTAGCCCTGGGCCCCAAACTAGGCATAGCCTGTATCTTGGTGGCCCAGTATAGACAGAAATGACAGATTGAGTTATTGACTGTTCAGCGTGACAGCACAGCAAAACACAAATAACAATTAATTATGAAAATAGTAATTAAAACATTCAGAAATCAAAAATAATAATAACAATCAATAAAATGAATAAAAAAAAACAAAATTAAATCAAAGTGAAGCTCAACATGCGTAATTAATAAAATCAGTAAACATAACATTAGGGCATTATTGATTAGAAGGGTGGAAGTGTGCAGTGTGTGTGTGTGTATGTGTGTGTGTATTTGTGTGTGTGTGTGTCGATGTGTGTGTGTGTGTATGTGTGTGAGTGTGTGTGTTAGAAAGTTTAAGACGGGCAGGGAAAGGTCTTGACTATTTGAGTGTCGTCTTGACTATGAGTGTGACGTTCGAGTGCTAGTTACTTCAAGGGGCACAAGAGATCTTCTGTTTCATCATAGATTAGGTCCTGGAGCCATTTCTTTGTAGCAATCTTGGCTTCTAGTATATTTCCAGGGATCTTAAGTGTGGATTTATTGACTTTGTTAAAGACTCGAATAGGGAGAAAGAGTGAAAACCGAGTAGCAAAAACCGTTCTAACTCTTGGGATTGGAAGTCTATCAGCTCCTATCCTACCTCTTTGTACGTATGTGAATTTTCTTCCCGACGCTGCAATTAGGTTAAGAAGGGACTTCAATATAGTTTATAGTTTATTTATTTCCAAAAAAACTTAGTACTAGTTTACAATGGCAATGTGGCAACAATTTCAATTAAGGCAACGAGATTAGCGTCTGTAGCCGAACTAGGCATAGCCTGTATTTCGACTATCAGCACCATTCCCCTCGAGTATTTTTAATACAAGAATAGGTGCCAAGCAAAAGAGGCATATAATTAAATCAGCACTACAGAAAAATAGTTGATAAGTACACTTTAGATAAGTAATTTGCAGATAGGTAAGTACATAAATTTAATCTAATTACTAAATTAATTTCGTGTATGTGTGTTCATGTGTGTATGCGATGTATGTATATGAGTGCATGTAGGTGTGTGTGTGTGTGTGTGTGTGTGTGTGTGTGTGTGTGAAAATTATGAGGTGAGCGTGTGGGTGCGAGTATGCGTGAGTGTATGGGTGTGTGTGAGAATAATTATGATGTGAGTTTGTGTATGGGTGAGTGTATTTGTGTGTAGGTGAACTATGTTGAAAGTGTATCTACGTTTTCTGTGCTCTTAGCCGTATTCTTAGTGTGGTAAATATAGTAGTTGTTCTGTCTCCTCGTAGCTTAATTTCTGTAAATATTGGCATACTTTTAATTTGCATTGTTTTCTAGTCAAGGGGTAGATATTTATTTCCTTTATTTATTTTCTAACATACTTGTTACATTTTTAAATATTTCTTAACAAAAACTATATAAAAAACATTTAAAAATATAAAAAATAGTGGTCCGCCGGTAGCGGGAGCAGGGTCCAAGCTACCGGTGGTTAGGGCTCCAGAGACAAGAACCTCCTCACAATACGAGCCGTATCGAGGAGTACTGCCTTCTGAATCAGGCCCTTGATCCAACCGCCTAAGGAGAGCTTCGAAAGATGGTCATCGAGGCTCTTGGCTATGAGGCCATTGGCCGTCACGACGATCGGCACAATGATAGCCGAGTTCACATTCCACATGTCGACAACCTCGTGTGCCAAGTCGAGATATTTTATTTGTTTCTCTTTCTCAGCTTTCACGAGGTTCTCGTCATGCGGGATGGTAACATCGACTATCATTACGCGGCGCGCTGATCGGTCTATCACTACTATGTCAGGCTTATTGGCGACAATAGTCCTGTCAGTAATGATAGACTGATCCCAGTACAGCGTAACATGGTCTTTCTCGAGAACTGGGTCGGGCACATACTTGTAGTACGGTACCTCAGATTCCACAAGTTTATATTTCAAGGCAAGTTGCTGGTGAATAATCCTGGCTACTTGGTTGTGCCTGTGCAAGTACTCGCCGTTAGCCAGACGAGAACAACCAGAAATAATATGTCTGATAGACTCACCCGGACGGTGGCATGCCCGACACACGTCAACCGTCCCGTCCTTCATAATATATTTCCGATAGTTGTTCGTCAACATAACTTCGTCCATAATCGCACAGACAAAACCTTCAGTTTCTCCAAAGAGATCGCCGAAACGTAACCAGGACACGGACGCTAGAAAATCTACATCGGGCCCATGAAGAGCTCGGTAGAAGCGCCCGTGAAGCTCCTTGCCTTGCCATACTTCCTTGCGGTCATCGGTAGTGAGTACTTCAGGTTTGCGCCAGTTCTCTTTAGCCATGGACAGCGGGGTGAGTCCCTTGTCCACTGCGACCACATCTCGGTGCATACCCACCTCGACTTTTAAAAAATATTCTCTGAGACTGCACATCTCGCGGTTGTGAAGGGACTTCGCGTTTAAAAACCCTCGACCCCCACACTTCCGCGGGATGTACAGCCTCATCACTGATGATCGTGGGTGATGCATCCGGTTTGCGGTAAGCAGTGTACGAACTCTCCTATCCAGGGCATCGAGTTCGGTCTGAGTCCATTTGAGTACGCCGAAAGAGTACATTAAAACCGGCATGACCCAACCGTTAAAGGCGCGCACCTTGTTTCCGCCTGAAAGAAGGCTATGTAATACCTTGTTCAGGCGTCCAAAGAAGCGCTCCTTCAACGATTGCTTCATGTCAGTTACGTTAATGCCTAACGCTTCCGACATACCCAAATACTTATAGCTTTCGGTTGAGGAAAGGGTTCTCAGGTGTATGGAATCCGAGAGCTGAATTCCCTCGGATTCCATAATCTCCCCTTGCTTTACATACATGACTGCACATTTGTCCACACCAAATTCCATCCTGATGGCGCTACTGAAAGTTTCAGTTACTTTCAGTAGCTCCATCAGTTGCAATTTGTTGGGGGCAAAGAGTTTCAGATCATCCATGTAAAGAAGGTGAGATATGACCTGACCACCTCTCCTCAACCGGTAGCCTAGACCTGAATCCTCCAGCAATGTGCTCAGAGGATTCAGGGCTAAACAGAACCAAAGTGGGCTCAGACTGTCGCCCTGGAATATTCCCCGTTTAATCCATACAGGTTCATCGTTCCCCTGGATCTGTCGACATCCTGGATATCGAAGGACCGTCCTCCATTGCCCCATACACGATTCAAGGAAGGCGCGTAGAGTTGCATCTATCTTGTACAACTCCAGCACCCTCATGAGCCATGTATGTGGCACCGAGTCGTAGGCCTTCTTATAATCTATCCAGCATGTAGACAGATCCCTGCGGGATCGACGAACCTGTTGGCTAATGGCCATGTCGATGAGGAGTAGCTCCTTAGTGCCGCGGGACCCATTCCTACATCCATTTTGAGAGGCAGACATAATGGAGTTTTTGTCAATGTGTGTATTAATTTTAGCTCTCAAAATGGATGTAAGAAGTTTATAGACCGTAGACAAACACGTGATCGGTCTATAATTTTTGGGTTCCGCGGGACTACCTGACTTATGGAGCAGGTGGGTAACGCCTGTTGTTAAAAACTGCGGTAGGGACCCAGACTCTAAGGATGACTGGAATTGGGATGCCAGGCAAGTGTGTGAACTGCTAAGCCATTTGAGCCAGAAGTTGTGCAGTCCGTCCGGTCCCGGTGATTTCCAATTCGGTAACGGACGAACTGCTCTGGCTACATCTAAAGGTGTTATCAAAATTGGCTCCATTTCTGGGATAGGTTCACACACCTGCTCGACATCACGCATCCAGTCAGCCTCAGTATGACAGACGGGTACCGACCAGATGCTGCGCCAGAAAGAACTCGTAGCAGCATCATCCGGGCGGCACATGTCTGTCATATTCTGGTCAGGTCGCTCCCAAGCTCTGTATACCCACCTCTCATCGCTCTGGAACATGCGATTCTGTGAGTATCGATCAACCCGCCGCTTATACCTCCGAATACGGTTCGCCCATGCATAAACTTTCTGCTTCAGGAAGTCGATGCGCTCTGTGACACGGGACATGTATTCTTGAGGACTGATTCCAGTCCCCGAGAATGCCCGCCTCACAAAGCGCATCACACGTGGTCGTGTATTGCCCTCCCTGAAGCAGTGTAGTTTGCCGATGAGTACCCTGGCCCCGTCGATGCGGCACTCGATCCTGCGCTGCCAGGCTGGTACGGCTGGTTTTGGTCGAGTAGCTACGTCACAATTTGGAAACTTGACATTAGCTAAACGACATGCCGCAACAGCCCCACAGTACAGGATCGAGTGTGTATCAACGAGGTTCTCGCTGCTCTCGAATAAATTCTTGAGTTGCGAGTCCAAGGCACACACCAGCGCCCTATTTTTATTATGCATGGGTAACCGTGGTAATCGGGGTCTAAGTTCGGTAGGAGTAGAACGATACTCGCGAAGCGCATCTTCCAAAGCGCTCCTCAATCGGTCGTTGCACTGGCTACTTACCACAGCAACCCTATCATCTTCCTCTACAACAGCTGGGTTGAACCGCGGCGGGGTTGCGTCAATAACTGACGCTTGCACCGCGGTTTGTGCCGGAGTTAAAACGATACGGTTGCTCAGTACCTCTGAGCGCAGCCTATCAAGTACGGCGTCGTCCAACATGTGATTGCGTTGGATAACCCGCACCTGATCCGACAGTCGTTGGGCCGAGACGTTGATGGTTGGTTCAAGTACCTGGAACAGAGACAGCATCCCAACACGGTACGCAGTGAGGTTAGTTCCCCCCTCTGTAGACCCGTAGTATGCGCGCATGACGTTCTCGTTAATGGAATGAGTCCATCTCATGCGCTGCACACAACCACCGGCAGCGGGGACCCGGCTCGGGGCCGGATGGCCCCTAAGTCCCAAGCTTCTCGGTGGCCGGCCTCTCCCCTGCCGACGTACAGGTGTTGGCGACGTCGGCGGAGAGAAATACTCGTCGCTCGAGCTCGACGCAACTGCCACTGCCGGTGTCACAGCACTCACGATGGGGCTGGATTCCGGCGGCGGCGAGGCGGAGCTGAGCGACTGGTCCGGAGGTGGTAGGCGTGCGCGTCGGGAGGCAGCTCTCGTTATCATTTGGTCATCGTTTCGTTATAACATCTCATTAAATATTTCCATTTTTCGTATTGATGACGCCGCGACGTTGACAGACGTCATTGTTGATTGGTAACAGTTTTTTTATATTTTCACTTTTTGGTTTTCTTTCTGCTTTTATTCCAATTTTCTAATATTTGCGTGTTTTTAAAAGACTATTAAAGAACTGTTATAAAGATGTTTGAATAAAAACTAATATTTATATTAAAATAAGAATGATGATGAAATTTTGACCGATGCTTGACGTACGGGGTTGCCAGTATTATTATATTTATTTTATTGTTAAGCTTATTATAAAGGTAAGGTCCTAGAAAGCTTACCAATCTTTTACCAAAAGTTGTTTTAAATCTGGTTAGATTGTCACATACATGATATTTACGGCGTCTCTGTAATAAAATTGGGTTGTAGGGCTGATTTTTATGTTCTTGTAGGATAATTTTAAGTATAAATAACTGTGTTACTGTCAAAACCTCGCACAACTGGAACAGTGTTACAGTGGGAAAAAGCATCGGTTTAAACGTGCTAACCTTCAGTATAGCTCTCTGGGCGACCTCAGCTGCCTTTAGCGTGGTTTTGCAGATACCTCCCCAGGATGAAATGCAGTAGGTAAGAAGCGATTGACATAGGGCCTGATATATTCGCTTCAGCAGTGCAGGGTCCGCGACATGACGTAGGTTTTTGAATACATAAATTAATTAATTAATTACAAAGAATTTTGACATGTTCTTTAAAGTTGAGTAAATATATATAGCTGTCGGACACGCAAGACTCCTGCTTCTTTGTATAGTTCGTCTGTTGGGTAACGACGCGGTTTTCCAAGGAAGACTTTAAGAACAGCCCGTTGAGAGCGTTCGAGTTCAGTACGGTAGCAGCGATTGGCAAAGAGCTAGGTAAACTTTTCTGCATATGTCTTTCGGGGCACTGGCACGTAGGTATTTAAATATATAAATAAACTTACGGATTTTTTTGGAGAGTGTCGAGATATGTTCTTTAAAAGACAAATTCTGGTCAATTATGACACCTAAATATTTAGTGGAATTGACTCTGCCTATATCATTACAACAGCAATTTGTGGCATGACAGTGGATGCTGTGTATTTTGATATGGTCAATCGCGGGACGACAGGAACGACTGATATAAAACGTTATAAAACTGGTTTTTCTGACATTTAAGGTTAAAAGATTTCTATTGAACCAGTCAGATATAGTACACATGCCATTTTCTGCTGCGTCTGTGGCGTCCGCCCATGTGTCACCGTGAAATATTATTGCCGTGTCATCTGCGTAACAAATCATATCTGACCGTGGGATAGTCAGCCTCAAAATGTCATCCATGTACATGGTGAATAATGTTGGCCCTAGAACACTGCCCTGTGGCACCCCAAAGTGATTGGAAGGTTTATGCTGACATTGTCCCCGATCACAACATACTGCTGTCTATCCATTAAGTAGCTTCTAAACCAGTCCCGAGCGATGCCTCTTACGCCAAGGCAATCTAGCTTTTTTAATAGCATTTGTATAGAAACTGTGTCAAATGCCTTGGCCAGGTCAAGAAAGATACCAATTGACCGTTTCCCCCCATCAAGCTTTGAAGAGACAATGTCAGTTAAAAGCCCTACGGCTTGCTCTGTGGACTTTCCGCACCTAAAACCATACTGGCGTCCAGACAAAAGGCTGTTTTTTTTTCAAGAAAGCTGATGAGACGGTTATCAACGAGCTTCTATAAGATCTTTGATAGAACACAAAGTAGAGTGATAGACCTGTAGTTGTCAGGACAGTCTTTTTCACCCTTCTTGTGAATCGGCGTTACAGCGGCCACCTTCCAGCAGTTAGGAAATGTACCCGTTGACATGCTCAGGTTACAGATATGCGTTAGAGGGTTCAGTATAAATGGTTTAATGTGCTTGAGGAGGAGTGGACGGATCTCGTCAGAACCAGGTGCACAGTCGTCTCTCATATCAGTAATGAGATTGGCAATTTCGCAGTTGTTTGTTGGCTGAAAGAACAGAGAGTCTTTGGATCGGTTTACGAGAGTGGCATCATAGCATAGTTTGCTCTCTGTAGTCTGGAGTTTGTTTAAAATGTTGAGTGCCAAGTGCTTACGTACTGAGACGAAATGGCTGTTGCAGTAGTTAATGGATGAAGACCTATTTTCTTCACACCTGAGAAGTTCCCGATTGTCGTTAATTTTTTTAGAAAACTCACAAATGTTCTTTATGACTCGCCAGAGCTTTTTGGGTTGGTTGCTGTGATTCTCTAACTCTTTACCCTCATATTCTGCCTTACGTTTATGAAGGATATCGTTACAGAAGTTTCTATAGCGTGTATATACGCGTATATATTTTATAGCGTGTATATATTTTAACTCTAGGTTTGATGGTTGCGCTTTCACTTGAGCATGCAGCGCGTCTCGATGGCGCATGCACCGGATCAAGCCGGGGGTGACCCATGGTTTCAAGTTAAACTTCGAACAGCTAATTTGGATTTTTTTCGTGTGTTTCTTTAAGGTGTCTGTTAAAATTTTGTTGAACATTAGCACCGCGTCATTTACCTCGTTACCTCGGTCCAATCGACTTTACTAATCTCCTCGGTGATCTTAGAGTAATCTATTTTTATTTTAAACCTATTGCGTGGTGGATTACCTGATTTTGACAGGTTTGTGCCTAAGATAACAAAGTTATGGTCTGTTATAGATGATTTACAGACTACTCCCTGCGTTGATCCTTTAGTTCTAATAAACGCGTGATCTAGGCAAGCTTCGCCTCTAGTTGGTTTAGTGATAGCAGGAAGGAGCCCGCATTCCGACAGGAGACACTGATATGCGATAAAGGTGGCATTGGGGTTGTTTTCAAGGAGGTTTAAATTCATGTCCCCTGTAACAATCACGCATGGACTATTCAGACCGGTAAGCGAGTTTTCCAATGAGTTCAGTAATCTATCTGTATTTCTAAATGAGGGGGAGCGGTAGATCCCCAGAAGTGTAACATTTGTGCTAATGTTGATAACCAGACAATTGGCCTCGTCAAACTCCGGGTCATTGACTGAAACTGGCCAAGTATCTCTCACGTATACAGTCACTCCACCACTTTTATTGATCACTTTATGAGTGTGAAACTAGTTGTACCCTGGTAACTGATTGACTATCGAGTTATCGTTAAGCCAGCACTCTGTTAGCACTATTGCATCGAATTGGCAGTCGAGGCGGTGGAGTACCGTAACAAGCTCAGGAAAGTTCTTCTGTAAGCTCCTTATATTACAAGTTAGCACTTTAAAATCGTAGTCCACTAATAAATCCCGGCATTACTCTGGTTTGTCAATACTGCGGCAAGATAACGTTAGCGTTTCGTCGATTTCGGTAGATAGATCGACATTATCCATTATCTAACAACGTTGGAGAAGTGCTGAAATATAGTTCAAGGGGACTTATTGCCGCTTTTGTGCCGGAGAGAAGGGATCGGCCGCGCTGACCAGTGAGTTTAGGGAGAAGTCTGCTGTGTGACTGATGTGAGTGAATATTTGACTGGGTGTGTGATCTGTAGATATGCTGATTTTGTGACAGGAAGTAAGAGATTTTGTTGTTTAAATGTAATATTTGATTTTTGGTGGTGAGTTTAATGATTTGCTTTGTGAGTGTGGAGAGTTGTGAGTTAAAAGTATGGCGAACATAAGTATTATTAACTAGAGTACATTCTAATATATAGTAACCATTCCTATTCGTAAAGCGACTTATCAACTTATACCTATAGTAAACATTTTTTAAGGAAACAGGAATATGCAAAATTCGGATAATTATAACACATAAGCATTGGGACTTTTTACAGTAATAGAGTTCAATTCGAGACATCTGGAAAGGGAGGTGAAGCTGAGGGGATTGTGCTAAGAAAGTGGTCCAGGTCTCGAGTGTTTTTAATTTGTATAGCTGTTCTCCCTTCTATTTGACGAACGAGTATTTGGCCTCTGCTCGTCCAGCAAAATTTAAATCCAGCGTTCTTAGCTCGGACTCTGGCTTCACGAAATAAGATACGATTTTCTTTAGTGAGGTGTTCGTTAATGAAAATCCTCCTATTTGGGCCCTGAATTTCAATATCCTGGGATGATAGATTGCGCCTCCTTTTTTGCTCTACGCAGAAGCTTGACTATGACCGGCCGGGGGAAATTGGTGTCAGGGGTAGAAGTTGGGCCTTTCTTTAGGCCTGCACGAGCGGTCCAGTCGATATCATCTATGGCTAAATTGATCCCAATTTTAGTTGCTGCAACCATAACAATATGATGAAGATTTTCATTGGTAGTTTCTTCCACTCCTGTGATCTCAATTTCATTTCTCATGCCCGCCTGCGACTGCTGATTCAGTTGGTCTTTTAATGAGCATATTGTTGCGTTCATTGCAGCCACTTGACTGGAGTTTTGTTCAAGCGCTGCGATTCGCTCCTCAAAAAGGTCTAAACGGGCATTACACTTGTCCATTCATCCAGAGTAAATTTGACCTCTGCCATGTCCGAGCGCATAAGGTGGATCTCCGTAACCAGCTCAGAAAAAGAAACGAAGGAGTCTTCAAGGCCATCCCGGCTGGGTGAACCGATAGTCATGCGTTTGTGAGCGCGTGATGGTGTATTGACGCGCGAGACGTCAAGCTCAGCAGGTGTAGCAGATGAGCAGACAGGCGTGTTGCTGTTGTTAGTCCGTGGTGTTTTACAGCGGCAGGAAGGACAGACCCAGTTATAATTTTGCCTTAAGGAGTCAAGTGTTACATTTACACAGATCGGGTGGTACTTTTTATCACACAGAGTACAGTTAACCGATCTGTTAGAAGCAATATCTTGCTTACAAGCATCACAAACTGTATTCATTTTAAAAGACAGCAATTTAAAATAAAGTTCTCGTTCGCAAACAAAGGCGGTGACTCAGCTAGCTAAAGTGGCGAGCAGTACACGCGTAGAGTGCGTGGAGGTGCGTGATATGTGAGCGAGCAGTGTGGCAATAGTCCGTACGCACAGAAGCGGCTGCGACAGCGATAGTGTGATGGGTCGGCGCATGCGGTGACTCACCCGTAACAAGCAGCTGGTTAGTGTTTACTGACTTTGGTTTCACTTATTACTGTGATATCTTCGGTAATATGGGTCCGGTTTAAATGATCACTATCACAGAGCACAGAGCTTTTCTTAAGCTTCACACTGATATTACCTTTGTCTTTACACGTACACTATTTAATACTTAATGTGAATATTAAACACGGAGAACGTTATTTGTGCTGCGCACACGAACGAGTCGAAGGGTACTCAATATAGTAGTTATATATAATAGTTTCGGAATAAAGTGGCTGTGACATGCGGACGGACATACAGATAAACAGACAGATATGAAGAATCTATAAGGTTCCGTTTTTTGCCATTCGAGTACGGAACCCTAAAAATAATTTAATTCCTTCCTCAAACATCTTTAAGGGATGTTTTTTTTTTAAATCCTTAGTGGTTACTCCAGACTAAAATAAAGACGTAAAAAGGTTTGTAAAGTGCTTTTTGATTACCTTCCAGGAACGCAGTGGTAACATTCCCGATGCTAGGCAGCCTGGCGCTCCGCGCGGTGGAATACGGCGCGTTCGGCGTGCAGTTCCTGCGCTGGTGGGACGCACGAGCGGCGCCCGCGCAGACCTTACCGGCCCCGCCTCCACCCGCTGTGAGTCACTACTGCTCTATAGTACGGCGCGTTCGGCGTGCAGTTCCTGCGCTGGTGGGACGCACGAGCGGCGCCCGCGCAGACCTTACCGGCCCCGCCTCCACCCGCTGTGAGTCACTACTGCTCTATAGTACGGCGCGTTCGGCGTGCAGTTCCTGCGCTGGTGGGACGCACGAGCGGCGCCCGCGCAGACCTTACCGGCCCCGCCTCCACCCGCTGTGAGTCACTACTGCTCTATAGTACGGCGCGTTCGGCGTGCAGTTCCTGCGCTGGTGGGACGCACGAGCGGCGCCCGCGCAGACCTTACCGGCCCCGCCTCCACCCGCTGTGAGTCACTACTGCTCTATAGTACGGCGCGTTCGGCGTGCAGTTCCTGCGCTGGTGGGACGCACGAGCGGCGCCCGCGCAGACCTTACCGGCCCCGCCTCCACCCGCTGTGAGTCACTACTGCTCTATAGTACGGCGCGTTCGGCGTGCAGTTCCTGCGCTGGTGGGACGCACGAGCGGCGCCCGCGCAGACCTTACCGGCCCCGCCTCCACCCGCTGTGAGTCACTACTGCTCTATAGTACGGCGCGTTCGGCGTGCAGTTCCTGCGCTGGTGGGACGCACGAGCGGCGCCCGCGCAGACCTTACCGGCCCCGCCTCCACCCGCTGTGAGTCACTACTGCTCTATAGTACGGCGCGTTCGGCGTGCAGTTCCTGCGCTGGTGGGACGCACGAGCGGCGCCCGCGCAGACCTTACCGGCCCCGCCTCCACCCGCTGTGAGTCAGTAATGCAGTCGCCATACGTACTCGTGACACCAGGAGCAGCGCGGTGAGAGTCAGTAGGCCGCCATATTGACTCGACTCGTGACAGCGGGAGCACGGTAATAATATCTACAGTAGTGTATCTTCATACAAACGGTCGGAGCCTCGAGTTTGGTACACATTCGGTACCCAAGAAGTCACGAATGCGCCGCACTGACGAACTAACGTTGTGTTGATTTAGTAAGCAATAAGCGTGCGAAATATGGCAAAGAGTTATAATAGACTATATTGTGCTGTCTTTGGTTGCTTAAATTTATCAAGAACGCATCCAGAGATAACATTTTTTAAATTACCTGGAAACTCCGAATGGTAAGACTATAAAATAATTTATGTAAATCTACTAGGAGATACGTAATTTGTTTATTTTTTAATAGGTAGGTATTTCGCTTGTTCCACCGAGTAAAATACCTGGATTGATTAATAAATAAGTGGATAGGGTGAAAACTTCACCCTATCCACTTAATCAAAATTACACTCAAGTGATTTAGGTACCGACGCTCGCGTTAAAAAACGTCTGGAATTTGTAATTTTGATTAAATCTACTAATCAGAAGACTCAACTTGTATTTTTTATTGAACACTTCTTATTTCATCACAACCGAGCCCGCGAGTCACAATACTGTATATATTTATACTGTGCCGGGAGCGTCGGTGCGGGTGATGCATGTCCCGCTGTGTACACGCTAGGTAACTGCCGGCGCGCCCGGTGTGACGCCTACTGTGCTGCTTACGCCCCGCTCAGTTACTTTAGAGTAAACGAAAAACCACAATAAAATTTATTCCGCAATACACCTACGCTCTTATGTGCGTAGCAAGCTTATGCCTTATAATCTATGTTTCCAGAGAGACGAGCGAGCCCTTCGCTGGAAGAACAAGTGTCCTCTGTGTCTACAGTCCTGGAAGATACCCACAGTGTTGCCAGTGTCTGGGTGAGCATGCTTTTATAATTTAATAGTCATTTTTTTAGGGTTCCGTAGAGCAAATGAACGGCAAAAAAACGGAACCCTTATAGATTCGTCATGTCTGTCTGTCTGTCCGTCCGTATGTATGTCACAGACTATACAGTTGGAACTTGGTAGGTATTCTGTGAACAGCTTTACGATTTTTATACAAAAATAAAAGATTAAAGGAGCCCCCCGCTCCCCCTTACATGAAACAGAAACAAAAAAAAAACATCAAACATATACATGCGGGGTGTCTATAAATAGGTCTTTAAAAATGACATTGAGGTTCCTAAAACCTACATCTGACACGCGAATTTAGACCCCGTGTGATTTTATTCCGATAAACGGTTAAAATGTCCAAATTCAATGTGGAAACGGCGTTCAACGACATTATGAAGAGAGTTGCAGCGTTGACAGCAAAAATTGGGGCAAATTGGGACAGCAGCAGGTGATCATAGAACAGACGAGGGATTTGTCCTAAAAAATCGAGAAGATCGAAGTTCATATGGCTTCAATGAATACTGCAAAGAGCGAGACGGAGAAACCAGTCGGGATACCAGCTACGCAGCGTGCGAGTGAGACGAACGTCGGAATTCTTGCCAATGAACCTCACGAAATGGTGACGGAACGCGCGCGCCGAGTGACTGAGCGTGCCAAGAATAAGGCTGCGTCCATACTGCAGGAAACAAGCAACAGTTCAGAAAACGCTGAGACAGTATTGGAGGACAACATTGCTTCCGAAGAATGGAAAATAGTAGGTGCTAATAAGAAACGGACAAAAATTATTGGGAACACTATTCAAAAGGAGGGAAACACTCAAATTGTTACGCTCCAAGCGATTCAGAGGAAGAAGTTTTTTCATGTGTGGTCACTACATCCGGACACAACGGAGAAGGCATTAAGTGAACATGTGACTGAAATATGTGGATCTGTAGACATTAAAGTCGAGAAAATTATTCCTAAGACTGCAAGAGATTATGCGTCATTTAAGGTTGGAGTTCCGGAATCCCTTTTTGAGAAGACACTGACGCTGGCAGTTGGCCATTAAATGCTCAATCAATGGGTGTGGTTTCGTGACTCCCGCAAACCAGGAGAAGGCAATCAAAGCCACCTATAGGTGTTTTGAAGTGTATTATCAGAATGTTCGAGGATTACGCACGAAAACAAGAACATTCTATAATAACGTATTGGCATCGACTTATGATCTGTTTGCAATACGGAGTCAGGTCTAAATGACGGGATTTATGACGGAAAACTAATCCCAACTGAATACAGCATATTGCGTTGTGATCGAACAGACGGACGTAAACAAGTAGGAGCATTTTTGGCGGTTTCTCCGCCTTTTAGTTTGATTCGCGTTTCGGTTGACAATGTGGAAAGCGCCTTATTTGAGATTGTGTGTGCGACGGTACACAAACAAAATCATTTTTTGTTTTTCTGTTGTGTTGTTTACATTCCGCCAAAATGTTGTGAATTATATGCATTTATTTCATATATTAGAGAATGTTTGTGTTAAATATGACAACGTTTTAGTGTAGTCTATCCAACATGTCGACAGATCCCTTCGGGAACGGCGAACCTGTTGACTAATGACCATATCAATAAGGAGTAGCTCCTTAGTACCGCGGGACTCGTTCCTACATCCATTTTGAGAAGCGGACATGACAGAATTGTCATCAATGTGTTTGTTAATTTTAGCTCTCAAAATCGATGTAAGAACTTTATAGACCGTCGGAAGACAGGTAATCAGGTAATTTTTGGACTCCGCAGTACTACCCGATTTATGGAGCAGGTGGGTTATACCTGTTGTCAGGAACTCTGGCAGCGACCCTGACTCTAAGGCTGACTGGAACAGGATCGCCAGGCGAGCGTGCGACCTTGTAAACCATTTAATCCAGAAGTTGTGCAGCCCATCCGGTCCTGGAGATTTCCAGTTAGGCAACGGACGGACTGCACGAACTACGTCTTGGGGGCTGATAGTGATTGCCCCCATTTCTGGTACTAGATCGCACGCTCGCTCGACCTCCCGAGTCCATTCACCCTCGGTATGGCTAACAGGCACCGACCAGATGCTGCGCCAGAACGAACACATGGTATCATCATCCGGCAGGCGCGTGTCAGCCACACCTTGGTCCGGTCGCTCCCAAGCCCTATAAACCCAGCTTTCATCTCTTTGGAATGTGCAATTCTGAGTGTATCGGTCCACCCGCCACTTATACCTACGTATAAACTGCTTCAGTAAGTCGATGCGCTCTGTGACACGGGACATGTAGTCTCGAGGACTGATATCAGTCCCCGAGAACGGCCGCCTCACAAAACGCATTAGTCTAGGACGAGTATTGGCCTATATAATAATAAATAGAAATAGAAAGATATAATGATAAATAGAAAGCACTTTATTTATTCTATTATAAAGCACGGGACTGTAGAAAATGAACTGCCGGCGGACAATTTACAATTTAACACTTGATGTCGGGCAGACTCTGTCAGTTCTACGTTTGTGTCTTCTAAACTCTGGGTCAAAAGACAAGTTTGGATGTTTTCGCAACACTACTTAACACAAAAGAGTGCCTTACTGTAGGTAGCTTCTATAGCGCGTACACTTACGTACTCTTCCATACCAGCGTACTGTCCCCGTACAGTTCGCTGGTATGGAAGCGATAAGGTTTGAAGGCCATTACCGTAAGGAGAGCCCTCTGCGCCATCTCCAAACGCAGCAGAAGACATTTACCAGCACCATCCCAGGCCGAAATACAGTACTTTATTTATGATTTGCGAGCGACCACTAAGGTAACTCTTAAACAAACTAAGCGGTAGGCCTCTTATTCCAATCCATTCTAGTTTACTGAGTAGAACGGGGACAGAGACAGTGTCAAAAGCTTTAGAAAGATCAACGAAGATAGCTATTGATTTTTTTTGTTGTTTAGGTTTTGAGCTAGTAGTTAGTATTTAGTTTGAAGGAGGTACAGATTTTAGAGTTAGGTACAAAATAGTATGTTTTAGGATTTTTTTTTTTGTAATTGGTATAATTTGATTTGCTATGGTACACCCGCCATTTTGACTCTCGCCTTCATCCAGAGATAAATGACCCCTTAATAGGTTAAGCTTTTAAAAATATAGAAAGAAGGCTATTTTAATTTTATTAATATTGTTCCAGCTACGTATTCTGCTACATCTGCATCTCGCGCCACATGCGTGCGCACTCCGCCTGCCCGGTCAGCAAGTGTCCCGCCACCGAGAGCGAGCTCGTGCGCCTGTACCTCGACTAGTGCGGTGCGACCTCACTACCGGCTGTGCCTCCTACTCACGTACGCAACCTGAATGCTGCAGGTGCCACGCAAGTCGACTGCATGTCATATAGCAACAATATGACAACTTTGATAAAATTAGGGCGTAAGCGTAGTGTTTACTATTGTATTATTTATTAAAATGTGGTTGTGGGAGAGTTGTATGCAATGATGCAACAGAATTAATAATATGGCCGAATACTCAAACGCCACTCAATTGTATGTACTTCTCTTCCGATGGTAGCCAGTAGAATATTTTTTTAAGATTTGTCACCCCAGGCAGGCCAATGAGGTTTCCTGCGCCGCATTTAATTAACAATAACATTTCGAATATGTAGCGGATATATGTGAGAACAAGCGAAGCGAGCTCGGCAAAGTCAGCACCCCGCCAAGGATCTGTTAAATCTTTTACCCATTCATACTGATGAATGATATTGAAGTTACTTCAATTGGCGACTCATACGCAGAAGTTTGAGCAGAATTAAAAGACGTAATAGTCCAAGATCCCAGAGCAATCAGACATAACTTATTTTCACACGGATGAAACCTGAAGTTTTCAGTAGCGTCTCGTGTGCCTTGAATACCTACGCGCTTTGTGGAACTTGCCGAGTGACACCTGGGCAGGTACCAGGTGAGAAAGGTAACTAAAAATAAGAATTATTTAACTTAAATTCACATGGCTGATTTTTATATATGTCATGTAGAATATTATTTTAAAGTAATATCATAAGTGTCAGACACTTTTGATGGACCAGAGCTTTTGTCAGACGCTTTTAAGCTACCCTAAAAATAAATGAACTTTACTTATTTTTACATGTCTGATTTTTTAATATGTTATTGAAGTATTTATTTAAAAGTTATATTCAATCAGTCAGACAAATTAGAGTGACCAAACATCCCCTAAGACAAAAATTATTCAGCCAGAAGTATGAGGGCGAGAGCACTATGCATGCGCTTCAGAGTGAGTGAGATGTCCATAATAACTCGGTTCCCCTTCTTAAACTCACCATATGTTTCAATCTACTGTGTATGTGCTGTTTGCGTGTAATATAACTTATAGTATACAGTATAGTTCGAGCCTGCGAGAGCACATGTTTTTGTTGTTTACATCAGGTTATAGGTAGGTGGGGGGTAGGTTAGGTTTAGGTCATTTGAATGGAGTTCTTGCTATAGTGTTGCTGAATCCGTTCCCTTTAATAATACTGAATGCGGACCCGTTCTTGACACAATGGATAGTTCTGACTTAACTGATCTAGTTACTGTTAAAAACCATAGATCGATCGAACAAAACCCTGGAATTTTGTCCTTCACCGGAAAAGATCTTTAAACTAGCAAATTAATTTCCAAAAAAAAAACTGATATATTAGCCACTGATATTTTAGCCACTGAGGAAAGAGGAGCCAGACAAGGATCCGGAAGTACTTTAGGCGAAGGGACTACCTCAAATGATCCAACCAATTTGATAGGCGAAAATATTCCCTTTAAAAACATTGGTGCCGGCCGAATATTTCCCACTAATATATCTTTTACAGAGATTGTTGTGAAAGACCCAAAAGTCATAAGAGACAAAAAATCCAACGAAGAAATTGACACAAGCTGTTTAGATGGTCTTAAGTCAAACTTCGCAATGTTTAAAAATTCGAATGACGATACTCGATTAGTGAAAAGTGCGATTTTATGTAATCGAAATGTAAAACTAAAATACGCTCCGTTGAAAAGATGGAATCCAAAGAAATTTTACCTGATTCTCAATTTAAACGAATCGTAAGAGAATACGCATCGATAGCAAGAAATAGTGTCAAGAATGAAAGCAGACTAATTGAATTAAAAAAAACGTCATCTTATGAGCGAAGTAGCTCTAATGTAACTGAATATGTTCCTATTAAAACAAGTGAGCCAGGACGCGTTGTTGATAGACAGTCTGCTTTACTTACCCGAAGTGATACTAATGCCGCCGGACGCATTGTGGCCGAAACCACTCCTTCTCATACCCAAAGTCCCATTAGAACGAGTGAATTCGTATTCCTTGCTGCTAAAGAAACCTCTAACAGTCAAGGTGATGATAATGTACCAGGCACAAATATCGCTACTTCCCCCAATACCCAAAGTGAGATTACTGTTAGTAAAGACGGCTCCATTAAAAAGACAGAATCGGGATCTACTAATGTGAAAGAAACCTCTAATAGACAAACTGAGATAAATGTACTCGATACAGATATCATTCAAATAGATGAACCCAGACGTGATGCTGTCGAAGAAAAAAGTTTGAGCAAACTAGTTTTGACAAATTATGCTACCAGGGAACATTGTTGCCAGAGAGACTGCTTCGCGTAACCTAAGTGGTTCTGATCTCCTGAACTCCATTAAAATGAGTGAATTCGGATCTATTGCTGCTAAAGAACTCTATAATAAATGCTCTAAAAATAATGCTCTATAATAATGTGCTCTAGCAGGCTCGAACTATACTGTATACTATAAGTTATATTACACGCAAACAGCACATACACAGTAGATTGAAACATATGGTGAGTTTAAGAAGGGGAACCGAGTTATTATGGACATCTCACTCACTCTGAAGCGCATGCATAGTGCTCTCGCCCTCATACTTCTGGCTGAATAATTTTTGTCTTAGGGGATGTTTGGTCACTCTAATTTGTCTGACTGATTGAATATAACTTTTAAATAAATACTTCAATAACATATAAAAAAATCAGACATGTAAAAATAAGTAAAGTTCATTTATTTTTAGGGTAGCTTAAAAGCGTCTGACAAAAGCTCTGGTCCATCAAAAGTGTCTGACACTTATGATATTACTTTAAAATAATATTCTACATGACATATATAAAAATCAGCCATGTGAATTTAAGTTAAATAATTCTTATTTTTAGTTACCTTTCTCACCTGGTACCTGCCCAGGTGTCACTCGGCAAGTTCCACAAAGCGCGTAGGTATTCAAGGCACACGAGACGCTACTGAAAACTTCAGGTTTCATCCGTGTGAAAATAAGTTATGTCTGATTGCTCTGGGATCTTACTCTATAAGGATAAAACAGCGTCCATATATTGTTTAGTTCTGTCCGTAACACAGACAGAAGCTACTGGGCGGCCGTCCAGAGTATAACTCTTGCTTGAATAAAAAAAAAATACAGGACAGCAGGCTTACAGAGTCGCAGTCTGCCGCCCCGGGCCGCGGCCATCTTGGCCATAGCGTAAATACATCAATCAGGCGACTGCCACCTCACCGACCCATGACATGGCCGCCTGGCACAGCATGGCGGGGCCTGTGCCTTTGCTCTAAGTATCGTTTGAGTGTTCGGTGGTTAAATTGGTGATCGGTAACCAAGCCCAGCCTAGGGCTAGGCAGGCTAGGGCAGGGCTGGGTGAGCTGGGTATTTGTAACTTTATCACTTTAGAATTAAGGCTCAATATTACACTTACGCTTAGATAAATTATGTAGCTTATTAATATTAGTTTATTTTATACATTAGTAATGTTTTATTATTATTGTAGTGCCTTACTCTGTAAGAGATTAAGTTATTTTAATTTGTACATATTATTAAGCAATTTGTTTTGGTTTTTTTAAATAAAATACGACTGTGAACTCGGTTTTTCATTTATTTTTCGTAATAAATATGTATAGTAACAAGCTTTAACGGTGCGGTATCTTGTGATACATACTAGTTACATTTAAGTCTTAATACACTAGGTAGTAGACAACTTGAGGTATATTGCCTAACAATTTTTTTTTTAATATCTTTAATTTATGGGTAATACATATTTATTAGGTACACCTCTGCCTAACCCTTCGGCGATTACAGGCGTGATGTTATGTTTATGTAATAGATAACTAACTTAATTTCCTAAGAACAACAAAACTATGATTTTAATTATAGTAAAGCAGAAGTTAATCATAACCTAACTTTAAAGTTTACAAATAAACGCTTGTCATTTTTGCCGAAGTTACCGGTGACGTGTACGGCGGAATACAACTCTTGCGCATTGGGAGCCCCCTGTTGCACTGTATGTTGTCCTCCCTCCCCCCGCGCGGCGCCAGGGTGTTGGCACAACCCCCCCGCGCCGAGCTGGGAACGAAAGAAAAACATACAAAGACGCAGACGGTTCTCATTGCTCAGGAGTTGCAGGAACTACGAGGTGGGATCGCGCAGTGTGTGCTGGATACTTCAGGGATGCACAACCGGGTGGCAATATCGAATATATTTATACCAAAGTTCGACAAACAGCCGTTCGGCTTAGCTCGAATTATTATTATTATAATCATCAAATTCATTAAATACTGCCGAGTCGAATGTATCAGAGCATAACACGCCCTATTAGATTTCGTAGCACCTTGCCTACTTTCGCATTACGACCAGTTTTTTGTACTTTAAAGTAATCGGTAGCACGATGTCAACATTTTAAAACCACCATACATTAGATAGCACAATGCTTACTTTTATTTTTATCACAGTTCGTCACAGTTTGTCAACTTAATGAAAAAACAATCTAACGATAGCATAATGTCTATTTTAGTATAATCATATCAAAATATTTCTTATTGAATTTAATTCCGGGTGGGTTCCGTAACATACAGTATGGGCTCCTGACTTATGGCACCGCGAACATTGGCGGGCAGTGTTATTGGATTTATCTATTAGGAATTTCTTACCCTGGAGCCTGGAGTCTTGGTCTGAGACCGGTTGATGTCAATAGGCTCGCCCCTGAAACTTGGGATTTAAACGTAACTGCCGACATGTGGGTGTAGGTACTAAGGTACACATTTGCCTAACCCTTCGGGAAAGCACAGGCGTGATGTTATTTTATTAAACTTTTTTACCCCAGAGCATAAAGGCACGCACGTGCCCTACGCCAAGCTACAATTTCACCCACCATTTTGTCACATGTTTGTGTCGTTTGGCATACAGGGCAGCAGTTTGCTCGTCACGTATGCGACAGTGGCGTTCAAAAGGTTACACAATGGATGAATTCCAATATGATTCACATAATATGTTGTTTTGGCAATCCCTATCGTACAACTAAAGCTTTGGTCGAGTGGTGGTCAAGGTTAGGTCAAAGAAACCAAGGCCGTTCAATAGTTCGTTGGGTCGTCGAAATCGCCAAAACTTTGGAAAACACCTGTATCAGGGACGAACAGAACCGGAGGAAGAAGAAAGGGGACACCTATACCCAACAGTGGGTGATTCCAAGCTGTTGGATTCCACTTGTTTCCTTTCTTGAAAACATTACAGAACGAAACCATAAATAAAATATCAAAAATCACAAAAAATAGATAAATAAAAATAAAAAAAATTCGCAGGTATTGTCATAATTATTTTTAAATAGAAAATTTGTGTAGAGAATTTGTTTATTACCCCACCCATAAATCATACCTACTTAAATTTAGAAATTTAGAAAACAAAAATTCGAATCTCGAAGTTGAATAAATTATGTGTAGAACCACAAACATACTAAAAGTACTGATGTAAATAAAAGTAAGCCTACTGCGATAAGAATAATGTATTACGGAATATATTTGTCATGCGGCGAGCTAATGTATGGCGGTTTCAAAATGCTGGCATCGTGCTACAGATTACATGAAAATACAAAAAAATTGTCAGAGTGCGGAAGGACATCGTGCTACGAAATCCCCTATTAGCATAATTAATTAAGTACAGACAGCACAGTAAAACGTCACTTTCTGTATTTATTTTGTCGCCAAATCATAATTATA
Source organism: Noctua fimbriata (assembly GCA_905163415.1). Classification (NCBI taxonomy): domain Eukaryota; kingdom Metazoa; phylum Arthropoda; class Insecta; order Lepidoptera; family Noctuidae; genus Noctua; species Noctua fimbriata. Next base: position 506,794 of record LR990934.1, read on the forward strand.
TTATATAAATTTTGACTTCGTATTTTGCGTCGTAGACCATGACAAGGTTATAAATATAATCATGATTTCCACAGGCCGACAGACTATACCTACCTACTTGATGATATTTGGTACGTTGTTGGATGTTTAGATGGTGACCAGTATTTTATAATCATCTAAAAATATTGAACAAAGGCGCGGTCCCACCATTTTAAAATGATTTAGTATTAAAAATGTCTTACATTTAGAGTAGAATTCCTCTATCGTCAGTCATCAGCCGTGGGAAACAGGTTGAAAAGAAGGATAGAAATTGACACTTTTGCGAGTATAATATAAGTAATAAAGTAGTAGTAGTCTTAGTTACATTTACACATTTGACATAATAAATACAAACTTTTAAAAATATAAGTAGACTTAAATACTTTAACTATCACATAACAGTTGTAGCTACCTCTAATTGCTATCAAAGAAATATAATAATTTGTATGTACGCCAGCACATCAAGCTACCTAAAAAAATATAATTTTTTCTCTATCAACCTTGATCCTAATGCTTTAGCGATAAAGTTGAAAATCTATTAAGAGGACTACAAGGGCTAAGTGACCTTGAGTGACGCACGCACACATTTACACAATAAACGTGAACGCCATCTAACGACGACGCCCAAAACAATTAACTCTCAAGACTAATCTCTAGAGAGATTACGCCCGAGTATTCAATAGATGGCGCGAAAGTAAGAACAGACAAATAAAAATGAATATTAATAATGAATTGCAATTAAAACACTGCATTTGGGGTGGTAACCGTTATAAGTGTAAAACGCCTCATTTGGAAAGTATCCAAATACTTCTTTTATTCGGTGTTACGATATTAATTATTGCATTTCATAATCAATACTTTAGTTAATTATTTAGACATATTTCTTATTTCCATACAGTATATTGACAAATTAATCAAAACAACGAAGTATTTGACCGCTATTTGCGACGTTGCCCATTTTCTATACAAGCGCTCTTAAGGATGTGGGTGACTTTTGAAATAAAACTGATTCAATGAAACTTAAAACATTTTCATTTAAGGCAGGTAGTTAGTAGGTAGGTAATAGATAGGGTAGGTAGTAGGTGGGCACACCCACCTACCTGCTACATATAAGTATACGAACCGATTTTTACAGGGAATTCCCGGTTTTTACCTTTGTAAAAAAAACGATATTGTCGAATCAAACCGGGTTTTTCGGGTTTTCGGTTATTTTGTTTCTTTTCTAAATTATTATTGATCTGTGAATTTCGCAGATCAGACACACAATCCTTCATTTAAAATGTAGAAACATAAGTCAATTTATTGGATTATTGCCTCCCATGACTTATTCATCTGAAGTTTATTCTCAATAATACGTTATAGGGTTTGTTGGGTTGTCGAATTTGTACAATTCTCATTCGAAAGTACTTATTGTATATTTTTTTGTGTATACAGGATGTAAGGTACAGCCCTCCACAAATTGATGGGCTGAATTCAGTATATCATACTAAGATGACCGGTACCAGAAATTATTTCAGGAATGTTATGGGAATCCAATAAATTTGATTTGTTGTATTTCCTCAAACGCAATGTATCGTTACCATGGCAAAACGCACGTAGCGAACCGCAAGCGCGACGACGAGTTCGATGAACTCTGTAGCTAGGCAGGAAGTGAACAGCTGATTTCACGCGTGGTTCGTTAGAGTATTTCAACATCCATTGTTGGATTTTTGTTTTTAGCCGTATTATTTAAATATATGGAGTGCTGCGTACAGCGACTGTTATTTTACATTGGAATAAAGGAATAGAAACTGGAAAAATAAATAAAAATATATATTTTTCCGGAGAAAAATTCCAGTTGAATATAATTCAATATAAGGAGCTGAATGCATCCTGTCAGTTTGTGCAGAGATGTCCTTTACACCCTTTATGTTCTTCGGAGATATAATTTTATACTTCTAAATATTTTAAAATACAAATGCGTAAAAAGGCCATTAGCCGGTAGCTTACATTTATAATTAGTAAGCTAAAACATATTGTAAATTAATAAAAAACAACGAAAAACCCGGGTACCCGGTTTTACATAAAACCCGAAACCAATAGGAACCGGTTCCAAAAAATGGGTTTTTTGTGTGCCCTAGTACGTAGTAGGTAGTTAGGCGGTAGGTAGATAATAGGTAGGAAAAAGTGAATTGCAACGCATGCCGATTATGTTACAATATTATTTTCAGTTATTTTTGACTTTAAAATCTATGTAATGTGTAGTGGTTGACATTTGTTGTGAATAAATTTCCTCATAATTATTACGTGTTTCTTTGTTGTTATCTTCATCTTTGCTTTCGCTGATGTTATGAATATAATACCTGTGTGTGTGTGTATGTGTGTGTATGTGTATGTGTGTATGTGTGGCTTCTTCTAGTACATGATTAGATGAATAAGTACTTTTATCAATAACTTCACAATCGTGATTGTCGTGTGAATCACTGTTTCCAATCTATAATAAAAACAGAAGATTTCAAATTACTAAGATATGTCAATTCTAAATATCCTAGTTCTATGGTACACAGCAGCAGGTAATTGCGTTTCGTTTATTTTTTATATAATAAGAGTTTGAAAAATTGTTAGCCACAAGTAAAAGATTAGGTACGCGCGGTAATCAAGCTATAAAAATCCAGTTTATATGCGGATCTCTCATTGTATAGAAAATGTATACAAAGCGAGGCCAAGTTATACTGGAAATGTATAGCTTCATGTGCCGCCGTGTCTACCTAACATTCTTACAATTTTATAATTCTTATTTATTAAAAACTATATCAATAAAATTAAACTCTTTCTTGTGATAAGTAACATCGCAATTTTCAGATGAATCTGTTATTTCGCAATGCCCGTTACCAATAAGCTGCAGTCTTTCAACAAAAATATTAGGTAGGTATTTATCTGTTTTTATTGTTATTCTAGTCAAAGAATACAAAATAGTACAAGGATGAACACACGGCGACACACCAAGCTATAAATTTCCAGTATAACATGGCCTCGCTCTGTATACATTTTCCTTACAAAGAGAGATCCGCAAAACTGGCGACGCGGCCGGCGCGGCTAGTCCTTAGTCCAGCAGACGGACCTGCCGCGTACTTGCAAATTCATACCTAAACTGCGCAGTGCGCCTGGCCTGTTATAGCTTAGAAAAGTCGTAGGTACTTACGCATTGAAAATAATTTCAGTGTCGATATTTTCAACTACCTCCAGTAAAAATTAATTACATTTCAAATGTTTTTTTTAGTTATTTATTATTGAGTATTTAATTTTATATGAATATACTGCGTAGAATTTAAGTTCAAAAAGCAAAAACATAACATCACTTTCCTGGAATCGAACCCGGATACTCTGGATTGCAAATCCATACCTCGACCAAATACACTGCAGTAACAGTTACACTACTGGTCGAAATAACTGAATGTATGCGAACTATACATCCATCCGTCAAATGTCCAGAAATACGTTTCCAAAATTCATGTTTTATATCGTTATAAAAATTAATATTTAGTAATACTAAAATGTTCTTACGTTTTAATATCGTTCATATGTAGGGCGTTTGATTTATATGAACTTTTTTTAGTTCTCGTAATGGGTTTCACTTTATTTCCCATACTTACAATGACCAGAAGTACCTTATTTATTACGCTATTTTAACTTAAAATATTTTATATTTACACGAAACAAAAATATTTACGGAATAAAGACATAAAACAATGAATTTATGAATAAAATTATACAAAACAGTAAACAACCTTGGCGTAATAATGCGGCGAAAAATGCGGCAAAACGAGCGACACGTCCGTATAGCATCAGGCCTCGGCCGGCACTGTCGGTACACAGGCGTCTACGCACACATGCGCACGTATTTTGTTCAGAGATAAAAATATGTGATTTGCAAAAAATCTATTGATTGGATTAAAAAACTAAAACAGTATCACGTTACTTTGTTGCGTGAAGAATAATTTGACAAAAAATCAGAATGATTGCATGTATTTTAGTATGGTTTTACTCGTTATCAGAAATGTTTAAAGGCATCTTTGCGATTTTTTTATATCGTATCAAATTTGTAGTATTATGTTTTCAACACAGTATCGAACTAGCATATATACTGAAGAATATCATATATTTTTCTGTGTTTTTTTACTGCAGTGGATCTATATGATCCACGTATTGTAAAACATGCTTTTAGCTCTTGTAGTCGCCTTAAAGAAATGTAAAAGATTGTAGTGCTGGTGTCTGCACAAAATTATTTATAAAAAACCTACTGTCTAAGTAGCTGACAATTAATAAAGAACAGAATCTGTGTGGCATATTAAATTAGAATATCGATTAAAAATACTTCAAACTAAAATCAACAAGCCACCAACAAACTTTAACATAAGTGGCAAGTTTGCCACAATAGAAAATCGTGGCAAAGTTACCACCATTTTGGTGAAGGTGCGTTCACACAACGAGTATTCGTTTGCAAGCGTCAGGTGGTAATAATTAGATTGCACTCCAATGAGTCGTTTGCGATCAGATGAACGTTCGTTGTATCGTCAGGGGAGTCTGTTCCGTCACTTCCCCAGCTAAAACACTAGAGAGTGGCGAAGAGCGGGCGTTTTGGAGGACTGCTTGTGTCATTTTGATGTTTTTTTTTTCTAAAACTGCTGATATTCAGTGTAATTTGAATAAAGATTTTGTCCTTATAAACGAAGAAACTGTGCTTACAAACGAATGCTGGTTGTGAACTCACTAGAAGCTATCACACATAATCAATTTGAGACGTGATAACTCCATGCAAATATTGATGCGAGATCTGCCGCCCATTCTTAGCCACGAGGACAATTCTAGACGTTTGTCCTAGATACAGAATGGGTCTAGGAGAGCCGTAGGGTCCCGCCCCGAGGGGGGGCAGGGAAGCCACGTAGGCCCTCAGTTCGTCGCGCGAGGAGAATGTCTTGTCTCCGTAGACGCCGGCGCCTTCAGGGATGTTCAGCACTTCCCAGGATTCTGTCGTGTCGAAGTAACCGCCTTCGCCCTGGAATTATGTTAGTAAAGTATTTTAATATCTTTCGTTAAACTGGTATTTATTTTAATACACAACTCTTCCTGTATGTAACTGTAAAATCTTGCAGGATTTCCTATAAAAGCCCTGCTTGTAGTTAACATAAGTCTTGGCCAAATGGATAGATGAATGCTCCGAAAAATATTATGGGCCGACTATTGCTTACAAATTAAAACGGGGATTTTTTTGAGTGTGAGAAATGTTGTTTGTTGCCAAAAAACACTCAATTAAAGGCAATATTGGTAACCCTAAATTCTAACAAAGATGAAATCTTTTTCAAAGTTTTAAGTCCATTCTACGTACCTCAAAAGTAGAAACAGCGTAGTGGTTCCCCCTCTTGGCGGTGACGACGGACACCAGCTCGCCGGCCTGGTTGACGACGGGCGTGCCGGCGATGTACACGTTGGCCGACTCGAACGTGGGCGCGAACCGCCACTGCGCCAGCGCGCCGTCGCTCGAGCGCAGCAGGATGCGCTTCGTGCGGTTGATGAACACCTGATGGAAGGACCTCCTTATTTTATACAGGTAAAAAGGAGACAGAATTTGATCTACTGTCTTGCCGTTCAGAAATTTGCTAGTGATGTGAATTAGGATCCTTGATAGTGCCTCGTTAGCTTAGGGTAACAAGTGCTGCTTGGGTTCGATTAGATCGGGAAAAGTGTTATTGGGTTATTCAACAAGAACTTGTCAGAAGCGTCCAGGAGTCGGGATGTTGTGTTCGGTTTAAGCAATATGCGCGGCCTGCTGAAGTGGGGTGTACCATTGTTTTACTTCTGCCTATCCTTTCCGGGGTAACGGGCGCGATATTACTGTTATTATTATTATAGCTAGCCCATATTGTCCCACTGCTGGGCAAAGGCCTCCCTCCACTTCTTCCAAAGCTCGCGCTTCTGTACTACTTCTTTCCAATTCAAATTACTGTATTCAAATAAAATTGAGCTGATCGTTTTGACAGATTCGCTCAAGATGTTATCGAGTTTAATGCTTCTTTACGCCTTGGTGCTGCCTGCTGTTCTCCTCATCGCTGTCACTGTGGTGAAGTTGTCAACAACCTCGGTCACCACGGCCTGTCATGCAGCCGAAGTGCGGGCCGTTTTGCACGGCATGCGAACATAAACGACATTATCCCACGAGCTCTTGTCACCGTCGGCGTTCCAGCTGTTTTAGAACCCCATGGCTTGACACGCGACGATGGCAAGAGACCGGACGGCATGTCGTTGTTTCCTTGGAAGATGGGTAGGCCTTTAGTATGGGACGCAACATGCGTCGATACTCTTGCGCCATGACATCTTCCAAGCTCGTCGTGCTGTGCTGGCGCTGCCGTTGCGGCTCCAGAGAACCTCAAGCGGGGTAAATAGGACTTTTGTGGTAACTATATTTTTGAGCCGTTTAGGGTTGAAATTCTGGGGTTGTGGGGTCCGAGTGCTCATAGCCTGTTTAAGGAAATTTCGAAACGCCTAGTTGACGCTTCCCGTGACCCAAGCTGGCTTTTACTTTGGCCAGAGGCTAAGTGTTGCCATACAACATGGCAACGCCACCAGTCTCTTGGGCACATTACCAGCTGACAGCGTTGAGGAGGAGTTTTTTGATGCCCTTTTATAGTTTGTTGTTAGTTTATTTATTTTAGGTTATTTAATAGTTTTTAATTAATAATGTATTTAGTTAGTTTACTCTACTTAATTAAATGTATGTTTAATGCTGTACAAATATAATGATTGTAAGCATGTATCCTCATGTACCTTCTCAGCAGTGTTCTCGTCGATCCTGACGTACACGAGTTCCTCCAGCGGCGCCAGCAGCTGCTCCGTGAAGATGTCGCAGTAGTGGTGTGTCGTCTTGGACAACTGCTCCACCTGCAAATATAACGCTTTCTATCAGTATATGTCGTGAAATCACACCGATTATGTCCTGGCTCATTTGTAGGGTAGTCGTAGTGCAGAACAAGAGAAAGTGACTGAACCGCTGCACTGCACATGCTTTAAAATCGCATGACACTCTGAACTAAATAAAAACCTTTTATTTTTTGCGTATGTAAATTCATGTGGATGTCCTGCGCCCTGTGGCGGACGAGGAGGTATGTCAGACTCTTAGGTACTGACTCAGCCGTGGCCTTTGCGAAGCCATCACCAAATCAACATTGTACTTAAACAACTATAAGAATCACACGAAAAAGAAGAAAAATGGACAATGCATCTCGTTCTCACCTGTTCTGGAGTGCAGCAGTGGATAGGCACTGTGCTCCCGAAGCTGGCGTAGGGCTTGCCATCAGGCCTCTCGTGCAGTTCCGCTGGGATGGTCATGTTCTCTACCAGGCCGCGGTAGGTGAGGCCGGAGGTCGTAGTCGGGTAGCCGGTGCGTTTCGACATCTTGAGGGGAGTCACGGGTGGACACTGTGATGAAGAAGAGAGAGTATCGTTAGGTTATAAAAAAATCCGTGGTTTATTTTGGTCTGCCCTCGTAAGGTGTTATTGGTATGAACGGAGGATCCGATCCCTTTTGGAGGATTAGAAACTTTAGGCCTTGTTCCTCATCTTCATACCTCTATAGAGTTATGTTGCTATTTCTAGATGCTTACGCTAACAATGCGAGGGAAGGGGAAAATCTGTCGCAGTCACCGCTAGCGCAAGACCCCAGGCATGGTTGTAGATAGCTACGTTAGAGCCGATTAAATGTACGATCTATTTTTTTCTCTTCAATTGCCACTTTCGCGGTGTTATTGTTTCCATGTAATTTATTTACCTAAACATTATCAGTGATTTTATTGTATTATGTAAAACGCAGAGATCCTTGATTACGGGCTGTTATCGGCGTGTGTGTTTGTTTGTCACAATCAGGTGCCAGTTGCCACTCCCTGCGATAACGTTCACTAATTAAATCTGTGTAATTGATTGGGTTCCGGTTATATGTATATTTATTTGTTAGTTCTAGAATATTCTATTGAGAATGAAGGTCTACCCTACGCCCTGCATATCAGACATTGACCCGTGATTGCGCACAACGGCATATGTATCTCCTTTATGTAGGTAAGCCAACCTGCAAGTGTTATACGAGAACGTTAGAACGCTTAGAAGGTTTGGTCGTGTGGAGAGGATGAGCGAAAGGCAGCTGTGAGTGGCACCGCCGGGAGGACGACCTAGAGTAGAAGGTCACACCCTGACCTTATTGGTGTGGTTCTTCAGAGTGCGTAGTACTCGCAACCGGCGAGCGTGTGTGACCATGGACGAGGCGAAAGGAATATGTAAGGATCGTAGCAGGTTGCGTTCTGTAGTTTCTGCCTACCCCCATGGGAAAAAGGCGTGAGTTTATGTTAGTATAATACCAACCACCCCCGTACTGACATTAAAACAAAAAGATGTTTTGAAATCATTGAATAATTAGCTCATTATTAATAAGCTATCGGTAACGGGACTGTTTTGATTTGTTGGTATAGAAACTATTGAATATACATGACATAGTTACTTTGAACTATTCAGTACGTATATAAAGCAGAAAAAAATCACAGCAATGGAAAATAATCTAACCGATTTCCTTCTTTTAAATTGGGTGATAGTTAAGAACGGGCAAGTCGGTCGAATACCTAACGACTTTGTTCGCATTAACATTCATTAACATACCGCTATATCTGGCGATGATGCTTGCGTCTCGCAATAACACAAGAACGTTAATACAGTAGTCTCATCAAAATTAAACACGGGTGCAGCTTGCGTCAAATTGCAGAAAAACTTAGAACTCATGTTCTACTAAGTTTTTGTCTGAGATTGTAAATAGCCATAATCTCAGACCAACAAAAACAGGAAGAAGGCGCGCCGCGAACATCAAAACTGAAGCCACCTTTTTATCTATGTGTGTGTCGAAAGGTTTCCATTTGTTAAAGTTTTTTCCTATAATTTGGGGAATAATATTGTATGGGTAGGATCATAATATTGAGTAAGATTACTTTTTGATTCAGTATTAACTGAAAAGCTAAATTATTATTAAATACATAAAAAAAGAAAACAGGAATATACTTACACTAAGTAAGAAATCATATTTAAATTAGTCTAATCGAATGGAGAAATTTGAAATCATATTATGGCAACCCTCGCACTTTATGTCACTGATTTCGTTCGTTGAGGTTTTTTGTTCCAGTTCATAGTTAATTAATTAAAAAGCGATGTTATTTCAGGTACTTTTTACTACAAGTGAGAACTGATTCCGTGAGACTTTTTTATGTGATTTGCTCTTGTTTTTATAAGTTTTCACTACAAAGGAAGGCATAATTCTATTTTTTTTATCAGTGTTATCTAGACGCCGACTCGTGACGTACTAGGAGCGATGAGCATGGTTTTAGTGTAGGTGTGTGCGTGAGCGTGTATATTTACTTGCAGGAGCACGGTTTTGTGGCTTCACTTTTGATGTCCACGACGCGCCGTCTTCCTTTTTTTGTTGGTCAGAGTTATTTATATAAATTACGTAATGTGTTAATAATTAATGTGGTTCTACAATAAGTAGGTACTATAGCTTATTTAAAGGTAATTTGCATTGTTTCTACCGTTTTTTATTTCAACCCTCGTTCACGAAAAACTGTCAGTACACATCATAGCACGCCTGTTCCTCGAAGAGTTGGACAAAGGTACATAGAATACTCACATTTCGCCAGTTATAACGAATCCATGAAGTTTATTTTCAACATTCCATCGGCCTCAACAAAGCTATGAGATCTCAAAAATTCCCAGTCTAAGCTAACATTATCATGATCCATATACCTAAAATTTCCAAATTATCGAGCACTATACTACGTACGAAGTTTCACTGTATTGAACAACACGTATAACAACAAAACCAACATACCTAATGCTCTCCGGTTGTCAAACAACTGCGACAATGTACCCGTATGGCGTATGTAACCGGCCGGCGTTGATATTGATAACGCTATCACTGATAACAGGTGTGGAAACGTCACTCTCTATAGTGTGTCGGAGAATATACAATCATCTGTTATCCGAGAAGTAATATCTTCTGAGATATGTGTCACAATAAGAAGCACACAAGACAGGAAAGAAAGCCAATTCAATACCAAGTCAATTTGTAATAGCCAGCGAAAGTTCCCCCCACAAGTGATGGAATATCAATTGCTATCTTAACATGATAAAACAAGAAAGAATTGTATTTTCCGAGACGGCTTTTAAGTTTTGGTCTGCTCGTTTTTCTAGATAATTAAATTTGCCTCTGTGTACCTATGATAAACTACGGTGAACTAGGATTCTTAGATAGTTTCTCAACACGAAAAATATCATAACGCAAAAATACCCGCACTCGCAACCATCTTGTGTCCTAAACTTAAACTAATGACTATACAGGGTGGAATTTTTTAACGCCACCTGGAGGGAAAGTACTCTTAATACTTAATACTACAGATAGAAAATTTTACTCAAAGGAAACATTCCTTTATTAAAAAAAAAAAAAAAACTGCTTTCAAAAAGATTTTCGAAAATTCGCTTGCCACACTCGGGAATCGAATCGGCTAAATTCCCAAAAAATAACATCTTGTACTTTTATGGCATCAATCATAACGATAACAAATATGATAAATTAAATGAAAGGAAAACCATGAAATCTTATCTTATTTTAATAAAACAAAAAAAAGGGTAAGCTAACTAATTAGTTGCTCACAATGAGCTCCATATTGTTGAATACGCAAATTTATTCTTTTAAGGAATTCATTTCGAGTAACTTTTAATAGCGAGGTGCAATGAATATTGAAAATCGTGTTGCAGTTCTTAACTCGTGTACAGTTTCATAGGATTTTTGGCAAATTTGATTTTTAACATATCTCCATAAAAAAAATCTAAAGGGGTGAGGTCTGGTGATCTCGCAGGCCATCTGATTGTGCCGTTTGTACCAATCCAGGTATTGAAGTGGTTATTAACATAGGCAGTGGTGATTCTGCTGTTATGGGCCGGAGCACCATTCGTCATTTTAATAAATAAATGACGTCAAAGATAATTGTTAGTTACTTAATTAGGTACTAATACATATAGTTTATGCTTTTTTTTTCGTGTGAATGTTTCCTTTGAGTAAAATTTTCTGTCTCCAGTATTAAGAGTACTTTCCCTCAAGTTGGCGTTGAAAAATTCCACCCTGTATATGTACAGCTGGCCTTCCACTAATTAATAACACATTAGATTAGATTTGTCGTCGATTAGATGTGACGTCCGTATGGTGTCCGGACTTAAAGAATAGCACCATCCCATGTCTTCCCGTGGGTGTCGTAAGAGGCGACTAAGGGACTTACCAGAGAATGGGCAGCAGCGTTCTCTGATTTTACAACAACCATACTGCGATCGCCAACCCGCCTGCCAAGCGTGGCGATTATGGCAAAACCCCCCTAAATGACGAGCACAATAAAAAAATGGCCCCTAGTACCCGGCAGCCCGTCTACCCTCGACTATGGTAGCGGTCGAGGTTACGGCGTGGCAAGGGGTGCTAAGAATCTCCGGACGGGATCAGGCTGCCAATACCGACGACTTGACCTGGCAACATATAACACGCGTACACTCCGGACCGAAGAGAAGATAACGGAACTCGAAGAGGAATTGAGCAGGCTTCGATGGAGTATTGTGGGATTATCTGAAGTCCGAAGAGAGGGTGAGGACACGATAATCCTGAAATCCGGCAACCTGCTCTATTTCCGAGAGGGTGACCGGCAGTCCCAGGGTGGTGTTGGGTTTATCGTCCACAAGCCCCTTGTGAATAACGTGGTGAAGATCGAGAGTGTGTCGACCAGGGTGGCGTACCTTGTACTCAAAATATCCTCAAGATATTTGCTGAAGGTCATACAGGTCTACGCCCCGACCTCGGCACACCCCGACGACGAAGTGGAGACCATGTATGAGGATATTTCCAAAGCCCTGCATGGTTTCAAGACTCACTTCACCGTTGTCATGGGGGACTTCAATGCGAAACTGGGCAAACGAGATGGAGATGAGCTGCAGGTGGGGCAATTTGGGTTTGGAAGTCGGAACCACCGGGGTCACCAACTGGCTAGTTTTATGGAGAAGGAGGGCCTCTATATGATGAATTCCTTCTTCAAAAAGCGCGAGCACAGGAAGTGGACCTGGCAGAGTCCCGATGGTGCAACTAAAAATGAGATTGACTTCATCATGTCAACCAAGAAGCAGATGTTCAATGATGTCTCTGTGATCAATTCGGTGAAAACCGGGAGCGATCACCGCATGGTAAGAGGCACATTGAACATCAATATAAAGCTTGAAAGGTCTCGACTGATGAAGTCTACGCTCCGTCCAGCACAGATCCAGATCCAAAACCCCGAGAGCTTTCAGCTTGAACTCTAGAATCGTTTCGAGTGCCTAGGAAGCTCAGTGGACGAATACAACGATGGGTTCGTGGAAACTGTCCACACGACTGGGTCTAAGTTTTTCAAGACACGTCGTGCACACAACAAAAAACTCTCTGATCATACTCTCGAGCTCATGAAGGAGCGGCGTGAGATGATCCTGCAGTCTTCAGATGAGGTGTGGAAATACCGGCAGCTCAATAGACGGATCTCTAAATCCTTGAAGAGCGACCTCCGCCGCTTTAATACCGAGCGTATTAAAGACGCTATTGAGCGGAATAAAGGCTCCAAGGTATTTTCAAGAGATCTGGCTATTGGGCAGAGCCAGCTAACGAAACTGAAGACCGACGATGGCAGGATCGTATCCGCCAAACCGGAGCTGCTGAGGGAGATCGAGAGTTTTTATGGGCAGTTGTACACTTCAACTAGAAATCCTGTTGCAACTCTAGCTAACGACCTAAGAGCTAGACTGACCCGACACTATACCGAAGACATTCCGGATGTCAGCCTGTACGAGATTAGGATGGCTCTTAAACAGCTTAAAAACAATAAGGCACCGGGTGATGACGGAATTACGGCCGAACTCCTGAAGGCGGGTGGAAAACCGGTACTTAGGGCCCTTCAGAAGCTGCTTAATTCCGTCATACTCGAGGGGAAAACGCCGCAGGCATGGTGCAGGGGTGTGGTGGTACTCTTCTTCAAAAAGGGCGACAATGCCCGGCTGAAGAACTATAGGCCCATCTCACTTCTAAGCCATGTCTACAATTTGTTCTCAAGAGTCATCACGAATCGTCTCGCGCGCAGGTTTGACGATTTTCAGCCTCCCGAACAAGCCGGATTCCGAAAAGGCTTTAGCACCGTAGACCACATACATACGCTGCGGCAGGTTATACAGAAGACCGAAGAGTATAACCTGCCTCTCTGCTTGGCGTTTGTGGACTATGAGAAAGCCTTCGATTCGATCGAGACTTGGGCTGTACTGCAGTCTCTCCAACGGTGCCAAATCGACTATCGGTACATCGAGGTGTTGAAGTGTTTGTACAAAAACGCCACCATGTCAGTCCGACTTCAGGACCAGACCTCAGAACCTATCCTTCTGCAGCGAGGTGTAAGACAGGGAGACGTCATATCTCCGAAACTGTTCACCGCTGCACTGGAGGATATCTTCAAGGTTCTGGACTGGAGAGGGCTAGGCATCAACGTCAATGGCGAGTACATCTCTCACCTTCGGTTTGCCGACGATATAGTGGTCATGGCTGAGACCATGGAGGACCTCAGTACAATGCTCGATAACCTTAGTAGAGCTTCCGAAAAAGTGGGTCTTAAAATGAACATGGACAAAACCAAAATCATGTTGAATACCCATGTAACACCCACTCCTATCAAGATCGGAGACTCTACACTCGAAGTTGTAGACGATTATGTCTACCTTGGACAAACGATCCAGTTAGGTAGGTCTAACTTCGAGAAAAAGGTCAATCGTCGAATCCGACTCGGCTGGGCAGCGTTCGGGAAGTTGCGTGGTATCTTCTCGTCCAACTTACCGCAGTGTCTAAAGACGAAAGTCTATGACCAGTGTGTGTTGCCAGTGATTACTTACGGGACCGAAACATGGTCGCTCACAATGGGCCTTATCAGAAGGCTTAAAGTCACCCAAAGGGCAATGGAGAGGGCTATGCTCGGAGTTTCCTTGCGTGATCGAATCAGAAATGAGGACATCCGCAAGAGAACCAAGGTAACCGACGTAGCCCGAAGAATAGCCAAACTGAAGTGGCAGTGGGCAGGGCACATTGCTCGCAGAACGGATGGCCGATGGGGCCGGAAAGTTCTGGAGTGGCGACCGCGAACCGGAAGACGCTGCGTTGGAAGGCCTCCCACTAGGTGGACCGATGACCTGGTGAAGGTTGCAGGGATCCGCTGGATGCGAGTCGCACGGGACCGGTCAATGTGGCGACACTTGGGGGAGGCCTATGTCCAGCAGTGGACGTCTTTCGGCTGAAATGATGATGATGATGATGATTAGATTTGTAACGCGTGACTAGATGAACAATTCAGTAAGCCGCGCGGAAGGCACACAGCCGCGGCCGGCCCCACTGTTCTAAATCAGGCCAAATATGCGCGAACCCATACACAGAACGGGAACTCTCAACGGATCTGAACACACGGAACGGGTTTCACTGCCAGACAGATTGCAACATTTACTTCCTTGAAATAAAGACGAAAATAAAATTGACATAAACTATAACATCTGCATTTAATGTGCACGTAATAGTTTGGTTTATACAGGGTGATTATTTACACGTGGGCTATACTTTAAGGGAGTGAAATACTCACAAAATATGTGAGCAACTTATGCTATGGGATTTTACCTGTAACTACGAAATGTGATATCAAAAATCTGCAATTGCTTCAATTTTTTCGAGTAACCTACGCGACCGATAATAATATATGGAGCAGTTGATATTTTTTCGAAATTTCATAGTGAGACCCATCGTAAAAGTTGTTAATTTTCATTAATACTAAATGGGCTAACCCACGTTAACAAATTACCTAAAAGAAAACCCAAATCACAAAAAAAATATAGGTATGAGTTGTAGGTTGGTTTATTCCTTTCTACGTGACTGACAGTAAATATTTATAACAATTTATTGAAGTAATAAATCGTCGGAGATAGCCACACAGAGCACGATGTCATATTAGCAACGTTACTATCTATTTAGTATTCGTTCACTGTATGACTAACAAAAAAAATATATAATGGACAACCCAAGGCATAATCACCATAACATGTCGCGGGACCACAGCTTATGTATAGACTCCGTTTCAGTCCGAAACTTGTCGCCTTCTCGACATTACCAACATTACCTACCGTCGAGAATGCGTCTGCCAAGTCTTTTCCCAACTATGTTGGGGTCGGTTTCCAGTCTAACCAGATGCAGCTGAATACCAGTATTTTACATGGAGCGACTGCCTAGCTGACCTGCACAACCCGGTTAGTACTGGGTAATACGATACCCCTTGGTAAGACTGGTTGTCAGACCTTCGGGCCACCGACTACCTGTAACGACTATCAAAGATCTACTGTCGAGAATGCGTAAACAAGATATAATATTTTAAACTAAAAACCGTAATGTTATTCACTCACTCACAGACAGGCACTAGCCACACGCACGATAAAGAAGAAGACTCACAGACAACGCGCAGACTTAGCCATAGATATCTTAACATTTTGCACAAGAATCGTAAACACTAAGGAAGGATGATTGAAAAGTTATCCCCAGTCAACCAGTGGTTAAATTAATCGATAAGATTACGAAACCTTTGCCGATACGTCAGCTCATCGGGCACAGATTTTATCTAAATAAAAAACTGCTTACAGTCTCACTGTTATTTAGGCACACTTCCACTGGAATCCGCATGTCTGTAAAGTCTGTTCAACACTGTGGCTGTTTCATACAAACTCCGGGTTTTATGCGGAAGAGCTACAAAAACGACAGACGCGCGGTCTACGTAATACGTATTATTAATTATATTGCGAAATAATATTACTTATTCGTCACACTCGTCACGTTACGATCCGTATTTATTTTACGTCAGCCTGCTCTGTCCCACTGCTGGGCAAAGGCCTCCCCCATGGCTTCCCAATTTTGTTTACAATTTGCCTTCTCCGACCAATCCGTTAAGAATGAGTCCAGATTGTCACGATCCCTATTACCAATATATTACTGAGTACTCATGGAGTCAAGCTGATCAAAGACCGGCAAAAGTAAGTATGTACATTCATTGTAGTTCAGTGAATGTTATAACGGTATAGTCGGACATCGGTGTTCAGTTACCATCGATATGAGATTGATTAATTGACACTGTCGTTGAAACAAACAAGCAAATAAATTACCTACGTAAAACGTAAAAGCTGTATAGCTGTTGATTGATCTTCGTTCATTGTTAATTTGGCGCCCTCATAATTAGTTACTTACATTATTTTAAGAGATTGTCTCGTTGGTCTAGAGGTCACAAGCGCATGACGTCCTGGGTTCGATTCTCAGGTCAGGCAAAGTATTTCAGGGTTTTTCCTTTAGGAAATTTTCAGTAGCCAAGTAGTCTGGATTTGTGCCCGGTTGATGGCTCGCCCATAGCATGGGACTTAAACATAAATGTCAAAATGTGGGTGTACAGGTAAACGTACACCTCTGCCAAATCCTTAGAGGACTACAGGCGTGATATCATGTTATTAATTTAAGAGCTAAGTTTAAGGACAAGTTTTATTCATAATCTTAATATTAAAAACCGGCCAAATGCGAGTCGGACTCGTACACAGTGTTCCGTAGCACTAAACAATATACTTGTCGGATCCGATCATTAGTACGGACATAAAATTATTATTTTTTTTTTTTTTAAAGCGTTGCCCCACACTTGGATTTTCTCCTGTATCGTGGGTGCGTTTACAAACATTTAAACTCACATACACAAACAGCCAGACCCGGAACAACTACCTGTGGATCATACAAATATTTGTTCCGTGCGGGGATCGAACCCGCGACACGCAGCGCAGCAGCCGATCGCTCAGCCACTGCGCCAACCGTGCCGTCAAATTGGAAAGCGCGCCAGTGTGCAGTGGTGACAACACTGCGTGCTTCTACAGAGCCCTGATGGCCAGTTCGAGGGAGGACGATATTCAGTGTCTGATCGCGGCGGAGTTGGAGTTGAGACGTCTTGGAACTGTACCCGATTCATTGTGCCCTGTGTTATTGTGTTACGTTGTAATCTCAGGTAATTCGTTAGTTTTGCTAGAAACAGTGTATCGCACCCAGTGTGTTTTCATAGCACGAAACCCATGGTCTGCCCACATGATGTACGAGCCTAAGGGAATAAATTCTGACATATCCGACATACTTAATAAATATATTTTTAATGCTCATTCATAATTATGTAAATTTACACTTTAAAACTACTGGCTCAGCCAGCATCGCGGGCTGAACAGCTCCAGCAAGGGTCGGGGGGGGGGGGAGGGAGCGTGAACGGAGACGTCGCGACGGACCTCACGCGAGGTCGAAATGACGGCCGTTTGTGTTAACGTAATGTACTGGTTTCCCTACTGCATTCCTGGAGGAGGGTGATAGGGTCGTCGGGAGTGTCTAATCTTACTGATACGCGATGGTTCGTATCGGGCGGCCGAGGCGATCAGGGGGGTTTCTATGCCATATGGCAGAGTCAAAGAAATGCTTTGAAAATACGCTTCCGAACTGAAGGACGGCAGGCAATGAAAATAAGGGTTATGTTTTTATCTATGATTTTACATTCTTACACATGCGCGAACAGATGCTTGCGAGAAATAGATACCATGGAAATGACACCCATGATGAAAAATTCGCTAGTTTTCGCAGCCACCATCTTTGATTTTGACCTATATTCGTTTAGAGCGCATAAAAAAAAAAATATACGTATGGGCATATGATGCGAAGGAATGAGGAAAATGTCGGTAAAATAATTGTTTAAACGATATATTTATGAAAACATTATGGATGTTCGGAAAAACATACATCTTTTTAGTAAAATAAGCGACAGGCATAATGTTATTACTAGAAATAAGGACAAATTAGATCAGCCTGCATTCAGATTGTCAAAAGTACGCACTTCTTTTATGGGGTACTGTGTAAAATGTTACAATAAAATACCACTTGACATTCTACAACTTAATGAGAAGAAATTTATAACATGCATAAAACGCACACTATGTAAGCGAGCAAATAATAAGTTGGAAGATTATATTGTAGATAAAAAATGCTTGGCTTAATGCTGGTCCTGCTCCACAGCGACTTGGGCTCACTAACTAAGATTTTAATGTTTGGAAGTGATGCTACCCCTCTAGTTCTTTAATTTTATTTTTGTAGCTTCGCTTTTTTTTGTTTTTTTTGACATTCAAAAGTGCCTGTGATGGTGTAATTGAAATGAATGCTTTGAGTTTGATATACGAGTTGGTGATAAAGAAGTATGGAAGGAGAAGAAATGTTGCGCCGACCCCAAATGAATTGGGTCAAGGGCAAGAGAATGATGATGAATGATGATTCGTTTAGAGCGCCTTCGAGAACCATCAAAATAAGCCCCATGACGAAAAATTTGCAAATCGTAGCTAACATCTTTTAATTTAACTTTGACTTAATTTTTATTTCGAGGGCTCTTGATAACCATGAAAATATCGCCCACAATTAAATTCATTCATAATTCAGTATATTATGTATGGAGATATATAAAGTTGTTATCTCAAGTAATTCGTTAGTTTTGCTAGAAACAGTGTATCGCACCCAGTGTGTTTTCATAGCACGAAACCCAGCGTCTGCCCAAATGATGTACGAGCCTAACGGCATAAATCCTGACATAATCCGATATGTATACAGGGTGTAAACAGACCCTTCACATAGCCGTCAACCAAGCATTCTATAAGTAACTTTACGAAAAAATTATTGCTGGGAATCAACTTTTTTTTGTGGTGAAAAATCACGTTTTACGGTAGGACACGATGAAAAGCACTCAAAGCATTGTGCTGATGGATGGATTGAATAGTACGGGAGTCGTGGAGGTGTGTAAAGTAAAAATCTTACATTAAAAACATGAATTTTAAAAAAAGTTGTGAATAAGTTGGAACTTTGACCCCCAATATCCCGCAACTAGAAAGTTGATGGTTTAGAACAATAAAATGATCGCAAAGACTGGGAGAAAAAGTGCCTTTCGGATATGTTAAGGGTCTATTTACACCCTTTATTTACAGTCAGGGGCCTGAAAGTCTGACATGGCCAGTCTTTCCAAGGAGTACCATATTACTCAGTAATAACTGGGTTGTGGAGACCAGATTGGCAGTCCCTCCATGTAATATACTAGTATACTGCATCCCGTTAGACTGAAAACCGACCCCAACATAGTTGGGAAAAGGCTATGTAGATGATGATATGAATATTAGCATATTTCTTGATATTCGCATTCGCAAAATTTATGCGAATATTTTGATAATATAAATAGTAAGTACTGGAGGCCTACTATGAACTATTATTGCGATTCAATTGACGACCTAAAATAAACTGCTTTGCTATTTCATACCACGACGTCATTAGAGCGATCCAGTTTAGGTTGACTCCAAATCAAGTCTGCAATTGGATCGCAAACCATTTTTGTTCATTCATTTTTCGTACCATGACGTGACATTTCAACTTAAATTGGATAGCTTAAGTGTCAAATTAAGCGATCCAAAAAAAGTTGCTACTTTCTTGGCGTGAAGTGAATCGTTTTGTTAATAACTTTTAAAAAATAGTGAAAATATACGTAATTCAAGGTATTTCAATTGAATACTTAGTGTGTTAATGTAAAAAAGTGATTTCTAGAGCTATTTTTATTGTAATGTCTGACTAATTAGTCATTTTTGAATTCTTAGAAAATGATAATGAAATAAACACAACACGGCGACAAAAAAGACGTCTAACACGGGAACAATCAGACCCCTTTGATTTGGAAGATGCAGAATTTATAAAGCGATATCGGTTGTCTAAAAAATTGGTATTAGAACTGTGTGATGAGCTGAGGCCATTGTTGAAAAATCCAACAAAATCAACTGATTTATCAGTAGAGACAAAGGTAGAAGTCAAATTATTCACAAAACAATAAACATTATATGGCACAATATTATAAGTTATCTGGATAGATGTACCTACTCATTTAGTATCATTTTTTTTTAGGTTTTAACTACACTATCGTTCTATGCGACAGGGTCATACCAGAGACCCATTGGAGACATAAGTGCTCACTCTATAGCTCAGCAAACATTTTCCTCTATAATAGCTAAAGTAACGGCATGCATTGATTCTCCTGAGATAAGAAGGAAATACATTACTTTTCCCAAAAATTTTGAAGAAAGAAATAAAATAAGGGCAAGGTTAATTATTTTGTTATCTATATTCCTTTCTATATATATTATAAACCAGGTAAGTCTGTTGTGTTACCACTTGCATAATAGTAACTTTATTTTAGGTTTTATCAAAAATTTAACATCCCCGGTGTACTGGGATGTATCGACTGCACACAAATAGCAATAGTTAGACCAGTTGAAAATGAAGAAAGATATTTTTGTAGAAAGCACTATCATTCATTAAATGTTCAGTTGGTAAGTTTTTGTTAAGTTACTGCATTGTTAATATACAATACTTGTATGTTAAGTATATTGAACACTTTTCAAGTAGCAAAAATGCTCAGAATGACATGCAAGTATTTGTAGCAAATAGTTACAACTTTAAGATGTAATTTACCATGTTGTAATCTATATTTTGTATACAGATTTGTGATGCGGACATGCAGATCACTAGTGTAGATGCTAGCTATGGTGGGGCAACACACGATTCATTCATTTGGAATGTGCACCCATTAAAATCACATTTAGAAAATATAAATGAATGTACATGGTTACTAGGTAAGATTAGAAGTATATTTTTTAAAATAAATTAAACAAATTATAAACTTAATCACTTTAATCTTAAATTCTACAACTATTGATAAAATAAATTTAATAATTTTCCTTGGTAACAAAATACTTTGTAATTGGTCATATATTTAACATTAATAATCACTAAAATATAAAACCTTTGGCATCATTTTAGTCTTATAAAAATAATTATTTGGCTTACAAATTCTAAAATAACAAAATATATTTTAACATGAATTAAATTTTCCTATTTGCAGGTGACTCGGGATATCCATTGAGAAGTTATATGATGACACCCATTATCAATGCAAATCCTGATACACCAGAGAGCCATTACACAAATATGCATGTCCAGACTAGGAATATAATTGAGAGAACAATTGGGCTACTTAAAGCAGGTTTTCGTTGCCTTCTGGTACACAGAGTTTTACACTACAGACCAAAAGTTGCCGCCTCTATTATAAATGCTTGTGTGATTCTGCATAACATTTGTAATAGAGCTAACATTCCTGTGCCAGAATTAAGTAACGAAGACATACTTCAAGAAACCCAGATGCAGGTGAATTTGACTGATACTCATAATGAAAGTGTCAGCAGCAACAACCAAGCTCTTCAACGTGGTGTAACCATCAGAAACACCCTCATTCGCCATCTGTGGGATGCCCGACTGACCTAGAATGATAATTTGACAATTTAGTATTATAGAATAATTACATTCGAAGACACATGATGCGTGATTATGAGAATAGTATAGTATGCTTAAAATATCTTTTAATTATTATTACTTTTTAAGCATATTAGACTTGTATGATATTTTAATATAATTTCTCCTAACAAATGAAGATTTAATTTTTGTTTATTAGATTCTATAATTATTATGTTCTTAGTTAAGGTTGTTTTTATGAATCTCTATGTAATAAAAATATAAATTTACCTTGACCGCAATATTTCTTTCATTTCCTTCATTTCTTGTAGAATGTTTTTCAGGGTTTCACTGTTTTGTTCCTCTATGTTGGCTCTCCTCTCAGATATGCGAATAAGAGCCCGGCGAGCCGCGTCCTGTGTCATTGGTGGCTCTCGTCGCGTGTGTCGTCGGCGGCGTGGTGAGCGCCGAGGAGTGCTCTGCAGGTCTGGCGCACCAGTGGAGGAGGTGATGGTGGTGGTGGTGGTGTGGTGTGCTCGAGAGTGGGTGGCGACGCAGGTGTCACTCTGGTTGATGGCCCTGCTTCCATGATTTCTGGGCTCATCCCTTCATGAAGATAGACTGGACAGAGAGTCAGTATACTCTCAGAACCCGTCTCGCCTTCCAGAACTGTGGGCACACTGCTTGTACCAATATTTAATGGCGTGTCCAAGCCACTCTCTGTTCTTAATTCCTGCAAATCATAATTAATTCTCTTCCTTCATTTACATCACTAAAATGACATGCAACTGTGCAAATATTTTTATACAATATGAACGAATGAGCAAGTATAAAAAATAATACTCACTTGTTCAAATGGCTCTACCCGCATACCAGGCAGGCCGGTACCAAAGTCATCTCCTAAGATCTGAAGGAATTTTTTTTCAATGTCTGTCATCTTTTTTATCTCTGACGGACCTCCTCCAGTCTGCTGGTGAGATGCTCTAGTAGCTGCAGCCAATTTCTTCAATTTGGATTTATAATCATTCCAATACTAAAAAATATATATTATCTTGTTAAGTTGCACGGAAATATTTTTTTGACAAAAATAAATTATTAATAGTTAATTTATTCTTTTCACTTACTTTGCACCATCCTTTCCAATCTTTAATTGCACCATTACCATGGGAATTTAAATTCTGGGCTATATTCTCCCACATATTCCTTGAAAATTCCCTAGCTTGGGATGTTTTATTATAGCCCGTTGCTATGGCTTTATTTTGGTTTAAAAATTCCCAAAGCTGCTCAAGTTGACCGTAAGTCACTCTTCGACGCGATACATCACTGTAAAAAAAAAACACTTAAAATACTTTGGCACACTTAAAAAACTCTCAAGTACGCTTTTGAGATAAAGAAGTTTGTAAGTTTACTTTATGAAAATATTATATTCACAAACTCCACAAGAATACTTACGCCATTATTCGTATTACCAATTATTTTACCTCAGTGAAACATTAAAAATACTAACAATAACACCTATGTTCTCTCGATAATAATTTGAGATACTTAAACTTTCAAAACAAATCGCAACAACAACAACCGCTTCCTGTCAAATCAAATATGAGTGGAGGTGCGTTCTAAACTCGTCCTATTCAAAATTATTTTTACGATAACATTAAGCAAATCTTTAATTTGTAATTTAAAGAATTATATAAATTACTATTATTTAATGAGTACTAAAAAGGGCTAATGGCATATAATTTGACGCATAGAAGTGCAATTTTAAAATGTATTTGTTGTAATTTTTACACAAAATAACCGTAACTTACCGCTATAATTTCATCAACTAGGTTTCGAAACGCAACGCATATGGTTCGAGTAAACGAGACAGACTTATGCAACGACTGCACAGCGTCATCTCTTTCTCACACCGCGGACCACAGACAAATTATGTTCGTTCATTCCTCCGTGAGCAATTCAAACGCCAGTTAGTTATAGGCACTTCATGGTACCAATCTTAGCGATTCAGTTTAGGTACCTAGACTGGATTGCCTCGGAATTGAACGGCTAACTAAAAGTTGATGGTAGGCCTCCTGGAGGCCTAATTTGTCTGTGGTCCGCGGTGTGAGAAAGAGATGACGCTGTGCAGTCGTTGCATAAGTCTGTCTCGTTTACTCGAACCATATGCGTTGCGTTTCGAAACCTAGTTGATGAAATTATAGCGGTAAGTTACGGTTATTTTGTGTAAAAATTACAACAAATACATTTTAAAATTGCACTTCTATGCGTCAAATTATATGCCATTAGCCCTTTTTAGTACTCATTAAATAATAGTAATTTATATAATTCTTTAAATTACAAATTAAAGATTTGCTTAATGTTATCGTAAAAATAATTTTGAATAGGACGAGTTTAGAACGCACCTCCACTCATATTTGATTTGACAGGAAGCGGTTGTTGTTGTTGCGATTTGTTTTGAAAGTTTAAGTATCTCAAATTATTATCGAGAGAACATAGGTGTTATTGTTAGTATTTTTAATGTTTCACTGAGGTAAAATAATTGGTAATACGAATAATGGCGTAAGTATTCTTGTGGAGTTTGTGAATATAATATTTTCATAAAGTAAACTTACAAACTTCTTTATCTCAAAAGCGTACTTGAGAGTTTTTTAAGTGTGCCAAAGTATTTTAAGTGTTTTTTTTTTACAGTGATGTATCGCGTCGAAGAGTGACTTACGGTCAACTTGAGCAGCTTTGGGAATTTTTAAACCAAAATAAAGCCATAGCAACGGGCTATAATAAAACATCCCAAGCTAGGGAATTTTCAAGGAATATGTGGGAGAATATAGCCCAGAATTTAAATTCCCATGGTAATGGTGCAATTAAAGATTGGAAAGGATGGTGCAAAGTAAGTGAAAAGAATAAATTAACTATTAATAATTTATTTTTGTCAAAAAAATATTTCCGTGCAACTTAACAAGATAATATATATTTTTTAGTATTGGAATGATTATAAATCCAAATTGAAGAAATTGGCTGCAGCTACTAGAGCATCTCACCAGCAGACTGGAGGAGGTCCGTCAGAGATAAAAAAGATGACAGACATTGAAAAAAAATTCCTTCAGATCTTAGGAGATGACTTTGGTACCGGCCTGCCTGGTATGCGGGTAGAGCCATTTGAACAAGTGAGTATTATTTTTTATACTTGCTCATTCGTTCATATTGTATAAAAATATTTGCACAGTTGCATGTCATTTTAGTGATGTAAATGAAGGAAGAGAATTAATTATGATTTGCAGGAATTAAGAACAGAGAGTGGCTTGGACACGCCATTAAATATTGGTACAAGCAGTGTGCCCACAGTTCTGGAAGGCGAGACGGGTTCTGAGAGTATACTGACTCTCTGTCCAGTCTATCTTCATGAAGGGATGAGCCCAGAAATCATGGAAGCAGGGCCATCAACCAGAGTGACACCTGCGTCGCCACCCACTCTCGAGCACACCACACCACCACCACCACCATCACCTCCTCCACTGGTGCGCCAGACCTGCAGAGCACTCCTCGGCGCTCACCACGCCGCCGACGACACACGCGACGAGAGCCACCAATGACACAGGACGCGGCTCGCCGGGCTCTTATTCGCATATCTGAGAGGAGAGCCAACATAGAGGAACAAAACAGTGAAACCCTGAAAAACATTCTACAAGAAATGAAGGAAATGAAAGAAATATTGCGGTCAAGGTAAATTTATATTTTTATTACATAGAGATTCATAAAAACAACCTTAACTAAGAACATAATAATTATAGAATCTAATAAACAAAAATTAAATCTTCATTTGTTAGGAGAAATTATATTAAAATATCATACAAGTCTAATATGCTTAAAAAGTAATAATAATTAAAAGATATTTTAAGCATACTATACTATTCTCATAATCACACATCATGTGTCTTCGAATGTAATTATTCTATAATACTAAATTGTCAAATTATCATTCTAGGTCAGTCGGGCATCCCACAGATGGCGAATGAGGGTGTTTCTGATGGTTACACCACGTTGAAGAGCTTGGTTGTTGCTGCTGACACTTTCATTATGAGTATCAGTCAAATTCACCTGCATCTGGGTTTCTTGAAGTATGTCTTCGTTACTTAATTCTGGCACAGGAATGTTAGCTCTATTACAAATGTTATGCAGAATCACACAAGCATTTATAATAGAGGCGGCAACTTTTGGTCTGTAGTGTAAAACTCTGTGTACCAGAAGGCAACGAAAACCTGCTTTAAGTAGCCCAATTGTTCTCTCAATTATATTCCTAGTCTGGACATGCATATTTGTGTAATGGCTCTCTGGTGTATCAGGATTTGCATTGATAATGGGTGTCATCATATAACTTCTCAATGGATATCCCGAGTCACCTGCAAATAGGAAAATTTAATTCATGTTAAAATATATTTTGTTATTTTAGAATTTGTAAGCCAAATAATTATTTTTATAAGACTAAAATGATGCCAAAGGTTTTATATTTTAGTGATTATTAATGTTAAATATATGACCAATTACAAAGTATTTTGTTACCAAGGAAAATTATTAAATTTATTTTATCAATAGTTGTAGAATTTAAGATTAAAGTGATTAAGTTTATAATTTGTTTAATTTATTTAAAAAAATATACTTCTAATCTTACCTAGTAACCATGTACATTCATTTATATTTTCGAAATGTGATTTTAATGGGTGCACATTCCAAATGAATGAATCGTGTGTTGCCCCACCATAGCTAGCATCTACACTAGTGATCTGCATGTCCGCATCACAAATCTGTATACAAAATATAGATTACAACATGGTAAATTACATCTTAAAGTTGTAACTATTTGCTACAAATACTTGCATGTCATTCTGAGCATTTTTGCTACTTGAAAAGTGTTCAATATACTTAACATACAGGTATTGTATATTAACAATGCAGTAACTTAACAAAAACTTACCAACTGAACATTTAATGAATGATAGTGCTTTCTACAAAAATATCTTTCTTCATTTTCAACTGGTCTAACTATTGCTATTTGTGTGCAGTCGATACATCCCAGTACACCGGGGATGTTAAATTTTTGATAAAACCTAAAATAAAGTTACTATTATGCAAGTGGTAACACAACAGACTTACCTGGTTTATAATATATATAGAAAGGAATATAGATAACAAAATAATTAACCTTGCCCTTATTTTATTTCTTTCTTCAAAATTTTTGGGAAAAGTAATGTATTTCCTTCTTATCTCAGGAGAATCAATGCATGCCGTTACTTTAGCTATTATAGAGGAAAATGTTTGCTGAGCTATAGAGTGAGCACTTATGTCTCCAATGGGTCTCTGGTATGACCCTGTCGCATAGAACGATAGTGTAGTTAAAACCTAAAAAAAAATGATACTAAATGAGTAGGTGCATCTATCCAGATAACTTATAATATTGTGCCATATAATGTTTATTGTTTTGTGAATAATTTGACTTCTACCTTTGTCTCTACTGATAAATCAGTTGATTTTGTTGGATTTTTCAACAATGGCCTCAGCTCATCACACAGTTCTAATACCAATTTTTTAGACAACCGATATCGCTTTATAAATTCTGCATCTTCCAAATCAAAGGGGTCTGATTGTTCCCGTGTTAGACGTCTTTTTTGTCGCCGTGTTGTGTTTATTTCATTATCATTTTCTAAGAATTCAAAAATGACTAATTAGTCAGACATTACAATAAAAATAGCTCTAGAAATCACTTTTTTACATTAACACACTAAGTATTCAATTGAAATACCTTGAATTACGTATATTTTCACTATTTTTTAAAAGTTATTAACAAAACGATTCACTTCACGCCAAGAAAGTAGCAACTTTTTTTGGATCGCTTAATTTGACACTTAAGCTATCCAATTTAAGTTGAAATGTCACGTCATGGTACGAAAAATGAATGAACAAAAATGGTTTGCGATCCAATTGCAGACTTGATTTGGAGTCAACCTAAACTGGATCGCTCTAATGACGTCGTGGTATGAAATAGCAAAGCAGTTTATTTTAGGTCGTCAATTGAATCGCAATAATAGTTCATAGTAGGCCTCCTGGTCTGTTTTCGTTTACGGCTTTCAGTAGTACCGACTCTGTACTAGTCCATCGATAGGACTCGTCGGGAGGCAAACAACCAACTATCGGGTTTCTTTGGATCAGCTCAACAATTCTCAATGAGATACGACAAATATGTGAGCGTTTGACGCGTGACTCGTGAAGGGGAACTCCCTTGCACACACGATTTGTTTTTGTAATGAAATTGTTAAGATAATATATTTTTATCAATTTTTCAACTTATGAGATCAAAAGGCGTGGGTTTTCTCATAAAGCATTTTTTTTATCTTAAGACAGATAAAAACAATATCTTCCTATTAGGAAACTATAAAACGAGATCAATAAACGTTAGGTATCTACCCTACCCTTGATTCGATTGCTACCCTAGGTACCTGCGTACGACAAAGCAGTAGGTTTGTCTGAAAGAAATTTGTCCGTTAGTATAATGTAGGCTACATTATACTAACGCTACAAATTTCAACGTCCTCGTCATGTCGTCAAAATTATGACGAAAACAATACTTAACATCCCTTCGATGACAATATTATGAGAAATACCAGCAATATATTGCTTTATTTGTAGAAACATTAACATCACTATAAATTATTATAGTGACATTTAAACGCGAACATAGGAAAAGGGGATTTTTCGTATGGATACATAATACCTACTAATATCAGAAGTTCGGACTTCACGGGACGCTTTATTAAAGGCCTTTTGACATACAGAATACAGACAAGAAGTGTCATCGAAAACTGAAAATTTTAAAACAAGGGTAATGAACTTATGACTGTGTTGACGAATAGACATCAATTTATATTTCCGTCCAATTATAATAGGTAGAGGCACTGATTCAGTCAGCCCTTTATTTATTTAGCAATGTATGTACACACCAAATACAGAAAAAGAAGAAAGGAACAGAAAACTAGTACCTACAAAGGTGATGCTTATTTCCTTTATTGCATTAGAAATATTTCTTCGCCAATTTTGGGTTTTTCGGAGATAACCGATGGATCCTTTGACGGTGGTGCTTAGCTTAGGTGCTTCTAAGATGATCTTGACTATCGCAACTGAATTTTTGTAGGGGATAAAGAGCAATAAACAATTACATTATAATTATTAATTTGTAGGACACCGTTTTATATGACGTAGGCATTCATTTCCCTAGTGCAACAAGTACAAACAGACATGACATTACATTAGTCACACAATGATTCCTCAGCCCCACGTGTAGAATGCACCAATCAGGCCGCTACACTACACATCTGCACATGCAACACGTACTAATGTAGTAAACATCACTGACTTACGATCTACGCATTTACATAGCGGCCCCATTACTTACTAATTTACTATAAATTTGTGGTGACCGGTTACACTGTATTATATGATACAAAGTCGTCAATCGCGCCCTATTATTAACCGACTTATAAAAACGAGGAGGTTATGTATTCCACCGCATTTTTTTTTGTGTGCAGATACAAGGTTACTGGGCCGATTTACGAGATTCTTTTTTCAGCGGCAGTGGTCCCGTATAAATTTTATTAGATTTTCCTTGAGTAGTTTATGAGTTAGCTCCTTTAATACGTATTTTTTCTTCTTGGCCTATGTTGACGACATGATGCGTCCCTTAATAACTTCTAGTTACAATGTAAAATTGATTCACGATAAGAATTGACGTGGTACCTATGTTACCGGCTATGTATGAAACCTAGGAATTGTAGGTAGGTACACGATTGCTATTAAATATAATCTGAGAATTAGGAAATGTGTAAAATAATGTCTCAAGGTCTTTAAAACACACATTTCCTGTGAAATGTATGTATTTCCTAGGAACTGTATGCAATTCCGAGATGATACTAGGAAATATATAAAAATGAATACACTCTGTGAACAAAATAAATGAAACACGAATAAAATCAACGTCAAGATAAATATCAAAATGTTGTAGATAATAAGCCTATCTCATCCAGGGTCGAAAGCATTTACAACAAATCATTTATTCAAAACAAAATTACATAAGAAATACCTAATTTTGTGTAGCTGCGAAGAAGTGGCACAGAGAAGACAACAACACGTCTATTTGAGAAAAACCCGGTTCTACTCATGTTGTCAGCAATGTTATCCGGACACTTTGCCGCCGGATGCGACGTACGGACGGTCCGATTCTCCTAGACATCATCGCGTCTGTTACAGACGTATAGACGTGAGATATACAGTATATCTCGCAACAATAGATAGAGGTTAACTAAGACACCCAGATTTTTGGGCAACCTAGACTATGAACCGCGGCCAGGCTAATGTATTAGTCCCTCACGAATTGGAATAACTACCTACCACATAATATTATTTGTGGTATGTATTGTTTTCGTAGACAATGCATCAGTACCTAGTGCATTATATTCACAATAAAATGAAAAAGGAAAATAAAACAGGCCTTTAATATCAACTAGACTTTAGACTAGAGGTATTTTTCGAATCCAGTTCAAGTCATAGTAGTTTGGATACCCGTATGCCTATCATCCGGGTAACCAAACTACTATGACTTAGAAGTTATGGCATCATGCGTTACCTTGAGGAAATCAGTTTAATTCAATATTTTGCAAAATTAACATGAGTATAGCTTCCACATAATGTTTTTGCGATGCAGGTTTGGATGCAGGACGCCGTATCGCCGGAAGGGCGGAGCCTTGCGTTGTGTTTGGCGTAACTAAAACTAAATATTTTACATTACATTTAACGATCTAGAAATATAAATATTTTGTGGTAGGTATCTACTCACCCCTTCAGAGAATAAAGTCGAATCAAACACAGCCAAAAAAATAATCAAACTGACCACGACAGCCATTATTACAAAATAATATAAATCTTAGAGAATCCGTTCTTTATATACTTAAGCGTAGATTATTATGTAGGTACCTACAGTCACTAACACTGATAAACATATAGCAACTTTTAAGAGTGATTTTCAACTTCTGTTTTAGTTCTTTAGTTGTAATAGGTATTATGTTGTTACAAACAAGATATTTTGGATCCCTTCTTCTTACTATAAATTATAAATGCAAAGGTTTGTGTGGGTTGATGGATGAATGGATTACTCATTCACGCAAAAACTACTGAACGGATTTTAATGAAAATCACACAAATAGTTTATAACCTGGATGAACAAATTGAATATTTTTTATCTCGGTAGTACGAATTACGATCCCGTGGGACAATTACTGAACTCCACGCGGGCGAAGCCGAGGGCATAAGCTAGTCTTACCTACGTATAATAAAAAAGTTCTTATATCAGTAACTGTAATGCCACGAGAAAATTGCTTTTATTCATAATCGGCATCTGCGCCCCCGAAAATCATCCGGCCATCTTCGATTTCATTTCGGCAAGTTCGATAGGAGAAGATCAGAGTTCCGTACAGCCTGTCCATCAAGTTGTGGCTGCATGAGCAAGATGACTGAGACCCCGTGGTGGCTTTTCTTAATTGCCAGAAGTGATTATAGTCAAGAATCAGAAGAGCCATGACTCGAAGACATAACTTTTTTTATAACACCATGTAGGTACTTACCTATGTGTTACAAATAAACATAGTTGATTTTCTCTTTATGGTAGTTTGCTAGAACGTGTTCTAATCGTTTTTGTAAGTCACAAAGCTACTAAGTACCTAGGTAGTCTATTTTAATTCAACGTTGAAATCCCTTTCAAACGTGTCTCGATTCACCCTGCGTTTCTTATTCACCTCGTGTTTCCGGTCCCCATACATGTATTATGCTACTGGCTGTACTTGGTTTTTAGGTACACGTATGTACTTCAGAATTTAATTAATCACAAATTCACAATGCACTTTGGTTCAAAACATCATGAACTACTAGATATTTTTGGGGGCATCCCCTAAAGTGTTTGCGATCGGTAGAACCCGACACTGTTTACTGATGAGCTTCAAATTTGGTTTGGACGTTCAGTTTTTCTTATACCTACTAAATGCGACTATGGAATGCTGTAGCGATAACAATAAGACGTTTCTAAACGGGCTATGTAGGTATTTGCTGACTATTATAATAGGTTGCCTAGTTGCCAGCAACATTGCCTGTGCAACAACATGTTGCCTTGATATCTGGGTCATAGCATTTATACTATGTATTTCTATACTTATTGCTTAATAAACAGCACAATGCACTTGAACTTTGTGTTAATAAATAATTTATTTATATTATAAAGAGTGGGCGATTTCTGTAACTCTGTACGTATGGGGAACAGGGGAAGCAACTCCTCAAGCAACTCTCCGTAACTGCGGTACCTTTTTGAAAAATTCTTTCGAAATGACTGAACCGATTTTAATGAAGTTTCTTACGCATAAGCACGATACATAGTCTAAAAACTTGACAGAGAACTTTTCGAAATGTCTTTTAAAAAAGAAGATAATTGGAAATTTCGGTTTCTATGGATAATCTAAAATCGGTCTAATTTAGTTGTAACACTATTTTTCGAAAATGTTCTCTGTCAAGTTTTAAGACTTATGTATCTTGCTTATGCGTACGAAGTTTTATAAAAACGGTTCAGACATTTCGAAAAAAAATCACTTGAAAGTTTGTATGAAATGCCGTAAAAGGTTAGTAGTACCTATATCGTGTGTGCTGTGCTGCCCACTGTAACTATACAGGGTGGAGAGGACGCCGACGCACAATCGGTTACCACGTATTCTGAACCGCCCCACGTAGAAATCGAAAATTGGTATTATTTTTTAAACAGCTGTTTTCTACACAAGTCCAATACCTGCACAGTCAAAACCTATGGAACAGCTGTTTTTTTTAATTATTATCGCATGCGCGACTGCTGAGCATGGGGTCTTGGGTTCGATTCCTGGGTCGGGCATAGTGTTATTGTCACCTCGGCCTAAGGATTACAGTCGTGTTGTTCAGCAACGCTTTGGAGGATGTCTTTAGGAGGTGTGGCATTACATCAACGGCAAGTAGGTACATCCCACACTTGAGATCTGCAGATGATGTTACCATATTGGCTGAATGCCGCATGATTTGTAGCTGATGCTGGTTAGCCCGGTTGATTGTTCAATACGCATTGGTCTCCGGGTGAACTTGAAAAAACCCCGGAACTTATGTTTAACGAACACGTCACCCCGGAAACTATTGTTATCAGTGGAGGTACCTACTCTCGAGTTTGTTCGAGAGTGTAGCCACCTCGGGCTAACTTTGTAGTTCGCTGGAACAACTTTGAGAGAGAGGCTAACAACAGAAGAATTCAGCTGGGCCGGCCGTCGTTTGGGGAGCTCCGTCAAGTCTTTTACATTCGTCGTATTCCACAGAGCCTAAAGATTAAGGTCTTCAATCAATGTATCCTGCCTGTTATGACGTAGGATGTGTGCCGAAACGTGGACACTCACGGAAAGGCTATCTAGTCCATAAAATCCACTAGACTATGCCTTTTTTTGTTGTAAACTATTAGAAACCTAACTGGAACGAGAATAAATAACTGTAATTTTGTCCCATTCGTCAGTGGCTGAAACCCAACAGCAACCTCATCGAAATCAGAAGAAAGATCATTACGATGTTGTCAGTGATGGGGAGACAGAGGTTCAAAGTGTGAAAGTAGTTCCTAAACTATTTAATTGTTTAGCGCACTGCAAATTTTGGTCACATATTTGTATCGTCGGCGCACGGGGGACAGGGCACGTGCTTGCTTGTCACGTATAGGTACTTAGTGACAATGGCGTTCAAAAGGTAAAATACTAATTACAAAATACCTCAGCATCTTTGAAATACCAATTACATTTTATAAGAAGTACCTAATTGGAATACAAATAAGTCTTGTACCTACCAAATACGTGTTTTATTTTTTAAATACATAAGTGTCTCAATTTACAAGTTATTCAAATACTGCCCAACCCTGGATATTATATGAACAGATAATATATTTAGTTCCTAGGTACTTACGGTCATAATCTCGCAATCGCAGCCGTCACTCATCAATGTCACTAACAAGTCACAGTTTCACATACTTCACCGTCACCGCGACGACATCAGCACTGAACAGGCACAGATTTCAAAACTCCTCTCTCTTTTATACCAGACTCTAAACTTTTAACAATAAACGACACTAATACAGATCTTATTGCGACGGAACAAGGACTAGAATAACGCTGTGCTTGTTGGTACCATACAAAAACTTTGTAGGTACGGTCAGTCAAGCAAATATGTTGTCAACGATGCCGTACTGTATTTATGACAGCTACTGTATACACTAATGTTCCCAGAAAAAGTCTACCTCCATAGAAGTGCTGAATAAACAAACAAAATAATGTTTCAGATTAAAATCTCAAAGGATGTCGTCCATGTTCGCACGTTTGCAACACATAACTTGACGTCTACAGAGATTGGTTGTCTTCGCGGGAGGCTTCTCAACTGCGTGTTCAAATTTCAACATCGGCTTGGAGCGTTCTTATGCAACATTAATAATACAGAATTAGCTTATGCCTGAGGTTCGCCCGAATAGTGGTCGGAAAATTGAAATAACAAACAGTCGGAAAGACAGACATAATTAGGGCATACTTACTTACAGGCTGTCCGGCAGACATCATATTTACAAAGTAAATATGGCTTCCACTCCGTTCTCCGTTCCCAAAAAAGTGAAACTGTGATGAATGTTAACAACTTTTTTATTTATTTTAATTACTACATAAGTGATGCGTGCGTCAATCGTTATGTAGCCTTTTAAAGATATTTCGCACATAAAATATGGTATTTAAAATGTTTACAATAACCCATACTCCTATAGCCACATATGGTCCTAATGCCCATCACTTTTAATAGGTACTTACCCAATTGTTGCAACTTAACAGCTTGCTTCCTATTTTATATTGAAACAGAATATCATCATCATTTTCATATTGGATGGTTGAAATTTAACCAAATTTGGAATCGCAACCCATTTTGCATGCTGACTGTATCAAACTAGTGGATGTTTATTATGTGGGTGGATTCGGCGTAAGTACCTATTTTAATACTTTTTTCTCCCTTTCACAGTTGCTATTTTTATTTATGCGAAAGAGACAGCAAGACTTTTCCAGATCATTTTATTCAACAATCATTCATTTTAAAAATGTTGGCTCGAAGGGGAATTAAAATAGTATAGTCCTCTCTTTCCAACTCAGCTATTTTATTCGTTATTAAGAGAAAGACACTGGATTTTCAGTACGGATTATTAAACAAAAAATCTGTTGTTTCTGGTCTGGTTACAACCGCCTTGGTGAGTTTTTGAAAATATCTCTGGTCGCTTTAGTCCCCAAGTTTCAATTATGTATGTCATTGTCCGCTGTAACATTGGCAAATGTTAGGCAATGTACATAATATGTATATATATTTGTACCTACCCGTTCGATAAAATGCATATAGGTATTTTTTCAATATCATACAAAGAGCAGAGTGGTTTTCAAATAAAATCGGTTCATTTATAATAAAAAAAAACTGTTTATTAAGAATCTTATTCTATAGTTTACGAAGTCACGTCAATATTTTTGTCATTTACATTTAGTCAATTATTTTCTTAGATACTAATGTCTTCATTAAGTAGGTACTTACTCATATACAATTGGTTTAAAATAAAAATATCTAAATCAAAAACATTGTCACATTCAACGACTTAATGTCAAGCTATACATTTCCAGTAAGCTGAAGGCAAGAGTAGGCCTAGGAGTAACCACAGAATACCACCTGATACGATCCTTAGGTACATACTCCTTTGGTTTGAATTGCCGGCTGCGAGGACTATGCACCTGACCCTTTTGAAGAACATCACCCATGAGCTCAGAATACGTCCTTCTAGGGCGTCGCCTTCGGCGTTTCAAATCTGTCTTGTAAATATTTCCAGTACAAGTTTTCAGTTTATACTGTAAATGTATTGCATGACTTGTCGTCGCCTGTGCGGGGACGCCAATGGGAATATCAGGAACCTGCCCGTATAGAATGACTATGAATGTTGTGAATACGGTGGACATAGGATAGTTTTCCTGTACTTCGTACAACTAGGGCGCGTGGTGATGTTGGAAACCTTACTAGCTTACCTGTGTTACTAATAAACTTCCCAATATTCCCGAGAGCGTCACATCTGACATCAGCATTATGAACGCAAGTGGTGATGTCAGATGAATTTACTTTTTACATCTTATTGCTAAATTAGACTAGATATAAACCTGTTATGTCTTGTTGAAAAGGAACAATATTTTTCCTTTTTGACAGCACAATTAAATCACCTTATTATGGTATACTTATAAAAACATATGGTCTTATTACAATTACTAGGTATTAAAACTTTTCTTAAAATAAAATTACAGTCGGTGCCTGACCGATTAGCTATGCGCTATGGTCATGAATCGTGGGTTCAATGCCTGTCGTGAAAAATATTTGTATAGTCTTACAGGTATTCATGCATGTACAGACGCCAGCACATCAAGCTACTGCAATCTCTTAAATAGAAGTCAAGTTTCTTAAATAGATTTTCAACTTTATTGCTAAGGCATTAGGGTTGATTGGGAAAATTTGAAAGTTTCGGGTTGATGTGCTGGCGTGTGTACAATTTTGTCCGGTTCACGGAGAAATTCCTAGACATGAGGCAAAAATCAAACTAGGTAGGTACCTGAAGTCTTACATACTACCTACTACAGACAATCAATGAATATATAATGAAAGAAAGTAACACTTGTATCAATAATTATAATTATTTCCCCACGAGAAAGTGTCTGCATAGAACACCATGCTATGCTGAGGCAACTAGCAATAACAATTTCGACATGTCTGTCTGTTACGCAAAATGCTATCCAAATAAACACGATTGCAACAGAGATACTCGACAGATACCAAAGTTAGGTATTAATATACGACACATAGGAAACTGTGCCTATTGCATCACATAATATGTATTGCTGGCTCCAATAACAAACGATTAGAAAAGCAGCTTTTCATTCAATAGGGTCATGGCTTTTCAATGGCGACTGCATGTGACCCGCCCTCGACCGATTCCACGTGGAGTATTGAACTACGCACTATAAAATTGATAAGCATCAGAAAACAACATAAACAAAGTCAACCATTTACGCAATAACAAATCTTGCTGGGTCGTACTTAAAAGTCAGAGTAGCAGCACCATTTAATTGATGGTGATTCCCCAAAAATAGACAAGAATTATCAAGATTTCATAGATTTGTGAGGTCTATGGTCTGCGAATACCCGGGTAAGGGTATGTTCATGCTTGCAGACACGAGTATCTTAGTTAATATTTAGTGAAGATTAATATTTATGAACCTATCTATTATTGAGAGATGCACATCATTTGATATTTAATTATAAGTGATGTGTTTGGCAAAGTAAGCCAGTGACTGTTATATGTGTTTTCCTAAACCAAGACAGGTCGTTGCCGGGTTCGTCATGTTGGCTCAGTTGCTGTCATCTAATGTGTTTGTTTTGTTTTCAAAATCGTAAACAGCCCCGTTAGCATTTCCACACCATGCGAGATATTCCCTGGGCACTATAAACAATGTGATTGTGAACAAAGCCTTAGTAGGGCTAATGCCCTTGGCATAGATTATAGCTAACACGTTGGGAGACCAGTGGCAGAGCCAACACCCGTATACATTCTTAACTACTTTGATAACCCTTTGAACATCGAGTAATGGTTGGGATTGGAACCAGTCTTTAAATATTATTAACCAAGCAAAGGTTTGCTACATTCTTTGGCAGTTGATAGTCTTGGTTTTCTATAAATGTGGGGCAATGTATGTTATGTTTCATACTAGCTATTTGGGCTACAAGCCAGAAAAGACAAGTGAGACTCTCATACCTACCTAAGTATGTTTGTAAGTGACTATTGTAATGACAGTATTAATAAACAATTAATTGTGAGTGCAAGCGTTCTAGTGTCAAACAACGGAGTGACCTGAAGAAAATTTATGTTTTGAAAGTGTCAAACGTGGATGGCATTGAAGGGTTAGACGAAACCGTGGATGACAATCAATTTAAGGGTGAGTTAGAGCTTTATTGTTTTTATTTAGTACATAACGATTCGCTTATCCATGATACGCGGCTCTGAACCTGAACCAGTCCTAGGTTTTGGACAGAAAGAAAACCTAGTACCTAAGAATTAAGTCGTAGACACCACCGACTTATGGTACAGTTCGAGAGGGAACATGGTCTGAACTGTACACATGTAGTGTATGCATGCTGTTTTTCTATACGAGAGGTTATATTATGACAACCACCTAGTACAGATGATATCAGTCCATGTTATTGCAATAGAAAGTCTGCCAAAACCCAGTCTTACCAAAGGGTATCTTTACGGAATAACTGGGCTGTCAGATAAACAGCCGCTCATGTAGGTAAAGTACTGGTATTTAGCTGCATTCGGTTAGACTGGAAGCCGACGCCAACATACTTCATAGTTGCGAACAGGCAGGCAGATGATGATTTTATGTTATGTTGTTGGCAATAAAAAGCGAGGCAAATCAGAAGGATAGATACTGCAGTTGGTTTTGCTATCACAGTGCACATAGGTACTGATTCTCTTAACTATCTCTTATTAAAATCCAACAACCGGTAGGTCTATTTCAGGCGAGGTAAGTGCCTCTTTCATACATAGATATTAAGCAATGAATATGACATTTCCTTGCTTAATGTTGTCATTTCCCGACCGTCACGGCCTGCTACCCTAATAGCGATATGTTTTCATCAGTGTACTTCCCCCACCCCCAGTACATATCCTTATATACATAATGGGACGTTTTAATTTGTCAGCACGTACGCAAAGTGCGTCAAAAGCTAAAGCAATGTTTGTTAACTATTGAATCACGGTGAGTCATGGCGTTGCTTGGTTAAATCCTTAGGGTTTTGACTTTATTAGTAAAGGTAGAGTAATTAGTCACTAGCTTCAAAAATAACTTATATATCAATAATTACTCAAAAGCTACGCGTCAGTAGGTTTATAGGCGTGATGATTATGTTCTTAAACATTTTCTTATGAAAATATATTTAAAAAACTAAACATCTTAAAATTAAACATACTTGTAATTATAGGAATCGTAGCTAGCGATGCTTAACATAGGTAGGTAACAGTTTTATGTATTTTTATAAAATTATGCGTTAATAAGGCACATACAACAATGATTAATAAATGAATAATTATTATTTTTTAACGGAATTAACGATTTAATGTAATACTATTTTACAGTAATTAATAATAAATCTTATAAACTATTGTACACTGACATGACATTGTGATGATAGATGCATTGGAGCGTCGCACAATGATTGTTGATATAGTGGTCCCGCATGACGAGAACCTCGTGAAAGCAGAAAAAGATAAGCAATTCAAGTACTTAGATCTGGCTCGCGAGGGTGTCGACTTGTGGTGTGGGACGTGAGTAGTCATTGTGCCGATAGTCGTGTCGGTCAATAGCTTAATAGGAAATAGCGTCAATCGACATTTAAGGCTCTCGCTTGGCAGCTGGATCAAGGGCTTGATTCAGAAACCAGTACTTCTGGACACGGCGCGTCTTGTTAGGAGCTTCCTCTCTCAAGAGCCCTGACCACCGGTAGCTCGGACCCCATTCCCGATGCTGGTGGGCTACTATTTTTTGTATTTTTTAATGTTTTTTTTGTATTGTTTTATACATATAGAAATAGCCAAATATGTATATAATGTGTATAAGAATCAATAAAGTAAATAATAATCTTATAATCTATTGTATTACTATAAGTAAATTAGTAATAATACCATAAATTCATAGTTATCACTGAACTAGCTGCCTTATGGAGTAGTAACTAGAGCTCATATTGTAAGTACACATTACATTAGCAACAAAAAAGTCATAGAACTTAAATGATTGTTCTATACTATGTCTACGCAGTATTCTATACCCTTCAATTTTACAAACAAGATACAATTGGTAAGATTCCATTCATAAATCTCTTCTAAAACTTACTAAGTGAACCAACTTCTGTCATTGACTGTACTTATGGTACTCTATTATGTCTAAAATAAAATAAGTTGTACTTAAAACATTTATGGTTAACAAAAGTAACAACATTCTTACAGCAATATTACATCCTGTTATTGGAACATAACATTGTAAGCACATACTGGATACATGTTGTTGGCAACTTGTTTGAAGATATAGAAATAAAATAGTTTGCAATTTTACAGTTCGCGACTGTACCAAAACACAATATATGTAGAAGTTAACATGGAAGTTTAACATACTTGTACATAGTAAACTAAGTAATATTATCACGGTTGGAGATGACTATTTCTTGACACCAAATTCAAATTCAAAAACATTAGTGTTCCGCGGTAACCAGGTGAGGATACAGGTCAGAAAGGCTCACGTAATCCTCACCAAGACACCTTTAAACTCTGGAATCCTTTAATGACTATATTTGAGATTTGGCATAGTCTTACATATTTTTTTGAATTGAAACCAAGTTGACATTTCCAGCCGTTTGCTTGCACTGAGGAGGGGATTGTGTGGAGAAGTTCACCCCACAATCCTCACTAACATGTAGCTATAACTTCGGAATCTATGACTATTTCTTGACAATTTTTTTGCATACCCAAAATTGATTTTCACGAAGTTTTCAAAGGTGAGGATTGTGTGGTACACCTAAGTTTTTCAATATAGTATATAATATAAATAAAATAACAATAATAAGAGTACCGTCATAAGCTTCTATAAAACATGCCTACCTGGGTCCATCACCTGTAGTCCCGGTACAGCAGGATGGCGTCCTCGTCCGTGCCGGCGGCGCGGCGCGCGGCGTGCAGGCGGCGCGGCGCGGCGGCGCACAGGCGCGGCGCCAGCGCGGGGTCGCGGTACAGCAGGCGGCCCCGGCTGTGGCCCACCAGCACCACGTAGTGCCCGGTGTACGTGCCGCCGAAGCAACGCCTAGGGACAACAACCCACAAGGCTTTTTATAGCCTTTGCACACATTACACAGACTCCGCTCCAAATCGACTCACACCAAGCCCTGCAAGCAGGCTTTAGTGTGATTCAAGTCCTGTAGGCTCTCGTCTCAGAATTATACTCTTTTGAATGAATATAGCTTTTGAGATGTGAATTGATGCAAAAACTCCTAACTACTATCGTTATAGAGATTTGACTAAATAGAATCGAGAGAGACATATCAAGAAAAAAAACAAAACCATTTCCATACTATATGCGGTTGTTACTGCGGCACATCGAATTTCAGAACAATTTCAACTTTGTAGAGCAGAGCATCTTTTCTGTAATTCATCTGTCTGAGAGTGTTAATGAGTGCCATATCTCTCCGGTACTGTTTCTTATAAGTTTACTTCATATAGGAGCAGGATCAGCTAAGAGGCTACAACACAGTTGCTTGGTAAATGTTTTAAAATTGGGTAGGTACCTAAACTCAGCCTTTAATTTGTTATGCTTGCAGAGATCACAGACGAGCATAGAGGCGTCGACCAGCACTATGACAGGGCCTGCAGTGGCCAGGTGCTGCAACAGCTCTGCGTGAGTCAGCGAGTGCTTCTGAACGTGTATGCCAGAGGCCGTGGCTTCGTCGAAGCGCCGCTTGACGCGTTCTCGATCCTGGGACAAGAAGTAAGTAGCATAGATGAAGACATCAAAAAAATAAAACATCTATCCATTAATGTACCCTACACTGTTTGTACTGGGCATGGTGGAGTATAATGAGCTCAGGGTGCGCCAGAACCAATCTCCTGGCTAAACCCCTCTCACCAGAACGATCCGCGTAGTGAACGAGGTTCACGAGCGAATCGACATTTTTTCGTGCACTTTGAGTGAATTCGCAAAAGTTTTGTTAAACGTAGTTTCTTATTTATAAGTAGTTAGATAGCTAATGGAACTGTGTTAGTAATAAGAGTGATAGCCACACTATCGAATTAGGTTTAAGATTACCTGTAACGATAGTTGTAAGTTAAATAAATAAATCATCCAAAGACGTAAAAAAAAAAGCAAGATTTTCGAAATTCTGTTATTTTTCTGAATATTCAACACAGTTTGGTTGTTGTTGATGTGAACATCATCATGTCAGTGCTGAAGCACCCACTGCTGGACATAGGCCTCCCCTTTCTTCTGCTACACTTTCTAGTTCCCTGCATCCTTCATCCAGGTGTTTCTTTCAATATTTTTAAGATATCATCAACCCAATGAGGTTTTGGACCGTCTCGTTTCTTAGGCTTGACCTTAATAAATGATAAAGCAAAAAACTGTTTATACCATATTTATAATCCTGTCATAGTATCCATGTCGCCTGTAGTCTTCATTCACGCCAAGTAATGTTGTGTACATGCAGTGTCTGATGCCAAACCTGTGCAAGAGTCATTGGAAAATTTTAAATTCAATTATTTATTGCAAACAGGCAAATGACTCAGAGGCAGGTGTATTATTAGTATATTAGTTATTGTCATTGTAATTTTAGAATTTTAGTTTTTATTTGTTTTATTTAATTAATTATTTTTATAAATATGTGACTGGAGTTTTAATTTTTTTATAATTGTTGATTTAGTCATATAATAATTTAAGTATTTTAATTTTAATTGATATTATTTAATTGATCTTAATTGTAACACTTTGTCTCAAATGTATGCATCATATGATCCTTAATGGATTGAATTAAATGATTTTGAATTTGAATTGCATTTGAATTCATTTTGGGCTATCGCAGACAAAAATTTCTTTGAGATGACCACCATGTGATACATGGTGATTTGAAAAACATGTTCAAGTGGTTAGTGTCATTGTCTTATTAAGGCCCTTCTGAGGTTAAATAATTGACATTTGCCAACTGTATCCCACAGTATCACTCTGGCAATCTACAAAAAGGTTAAAACACAGTTGCAAGCTCAAAATAAATATTGAGAGAGGCTTATATTATTACTAGAGAAGTAAGGATTTCAGTCAAGTGGTAAGAGCAGGCATGCAGTCATGCCTAATTGTTTCTCCTATACTCGCACTTTGCATGTAGAGTTGCAACATCAGCCCAATTCGATACAATAGTTACTTACCTCTTCAATAAATAGCACAGATCTATAGTCCATGTGGACTGCCTGAACCCTTCATCCTGGCAGATCTGTTCAAAGTTTTCAAGCATCTCCTTGCGCTGCTCTGTAGGCAGCAGCATCAGCACGCACGACACGCCGCAGTCCCAGTTGTAGCGCTGCCGGTAGTGATCTAGATTGTGTTCTACATATTCTGGAGAGATGATAATAATACTCTAAATGTATATTATGTATCTATGCAATGTGTCAGTTACTTAAGTTTTTGAAGCCGTCCCGACATACTCGCAAGCCAGCCAGTAGTGGAAACAAAAAGATACAATTTTCCAGTGGGCTTTTAAGTACAAAATGGAAAGTAAGCCCTCAGTTTAACAATTTTTGTACCTTTCAAATTGTATTTTAAAAGTAGTAGTATTATGGAGTCTGACTTTAAGTGCCTTGAAAAGGCCTTATTGCACAGGCACTTGACAAATTCTGATAAGAAAAACAACTTGAAATAACATAGAATCAGCCAGATAGCTTAAATAACTTACTTTCGTTTAGAGCTAACATTTTGACTAGAGCCAGATCTAGTGTTCCTAGTATTATCCACTGACAACACTTTTATTTATCCATTATATTCTCATGTTTGTTTATCAGTATTTTCCTCTTTTCAAAGAAATTGACTCATATTTGAAAGTTTGTTGCTTTCCCTAGAATGACATGATTGACATTTTTCATTCCGTTCATAAAGAATATTTTAATTTGATACCTAATTTGGTACGAAATAATCAGAAACTACTCCCAATTATAACGTAAATAATCTTTTCGTCTATATTTAACAGGGTCTTCCTTCGTAGGTTCATGGTTGAGCTCAACGAAATGTTCTACGTGTTGGGTTGATATAGCAAAAAGACTCGTGGTCAGCCAAAGAAATAAGTAATACTGTCAATTTTTTTCTAACCTAATATTTTGACACTGACAGTCAGCTGAGCTGAGAGCTAAGCCACTGATTTTTAAATTTTAGTCGATCCGTCTAGTTTTTTTTAAAAGAAATAAACGATGGCGTTTAGATTAGGGTTATTTACATTAACCAACGCAAGATGTGCAGTTCAACAAGCATTACGGGTTCGCTCTATGAGTACGCAAACAGCTTCCAAGGATTCTGATACCGAAGCAATGAAACCCGGGCAGACACACTTTGGATTTCAAGTTGTTGATGAAGACGAAAAATCCAAAAAAGGTAATGTGAATTATGGAAATGCGATTTATTTAAGTATAACTAAAGCACCTTACAACTCTAGGTATAGATTAAAAGGTTATTTCACTCATCTTCCTCACAGAATGAAAATATGTACATACTAGCTGTACCCGGCACTAGCTACCTATCTACTATTTCCGGGATCAAAAGTAGCCTATGTGTTAAACCAGAATATAAGCTATCTTGATACCAAATTTCATCCAAATCTGTTAAGCTGTTTGGGCGTGAAGGAGTAACAAACATACACACATACAAACTTTCGCCTTTATAAATAATATTAGTGTGATATAAGTAACCCAAAAAATATAGTTTCAGCCTGCACAGCAATCAATTAATTATTCCTTCCTTCCTAACTTTTGTGCCCAAAAAATATTAGTTTTAATAATAATTTTCCCTTAATTATTTCTTTGCAAAATTTATAATGTTACAGAGTTAATAAATAATGGCAAGAAAGGATCAGAGTCGTCTAAAAAAAAGTTATAATAAAAAGCCATAATAAAAAGCTTTCCTTAGGACTAGTTTTTCTTGTGGTGACTTCATCTTTTCTTAATGATTGTTGTTGTTTTCTTGTCTAAATTTATTATAAATCTTCCAGTTCACGAAGTATTCGAGACGGTAGCCCAGAAGTATGACCTGATGAACGATGTGATGTCTATGGGCATCCA
This sequence comes from Noctua fimbriata, assembly GCA_905163415.1. Classification (NCBI taxonomy): domain Eukaryota; kingdom Metazoa; phylum Arthropoda; class Insecta; order Lepidoptera; family Noctuidae; genus Noctua; species Noctua fimbriata. Next base: position 551,358 of record LR990934.1, read on the forward strand.
TAGAGTGTGGAAGGACATCTTCATGCAAAGACTGGCGCCTAGGCAGGGGACCAAGCTGTTAGATATGGCTGGTGGCACCGGTGAGTGTGGTTTCCATAAATGCCATTTAATAAGTTTTTTGTTATAAGCATTTAGAAGACTCAAAATCTGATAACCAGCTTTACCAATCCAGTAACCACTGGGTGTGGGCCACATAAACAGTCTCTCCATGTTAAATACTGGTATTCAACTGGCAGTCTAACCTCTAAGCCGGGTCAATATAGTTGGGAAAAGGATAGATAGATGAGGATTCTCTGTCCTGTAGATTGTAAGTACTTACTTTCTTACTTAATGTCCTATGTCCCCTAGATGGGGCAGAGCGCGGCCTCAGATGTCCTCCATCATGATCGGTCTTAAGCTTCACGCTTCACCTTTCTCCACGTCATTCCGATGCTCGCCGCTTCTGCCAACGCGGTGCCACGCTAGGTTTGACGGGGACGGCCACGCTTTCTTGTCCCTTGGGGATTCCAGTCCAAAGCTTGTTTGGGTATGTGGTCGGGGTCCCTTCGGAGCGTGTGGCCAATCCATCTCCACTTGCGACGGTTATATGGCGGTCGATCGAGCTCTCATGGCATTTCTCCAAAATCTCTATGTTGGAGATGGTCTAGGGCCAGAAAATTCCGAGAATGCGACGAAGACAGCGGTTGACGAAAACTTGGATTTGACGTGAGATGACCTTTGTGACCTTCCACGTTTCGCACCCGTAAAGCAGCACAGATTTCACATTGTACCCGAATATTTTAAGCTTAATCCTTCGGGTCAGTTTCCGCGACTGCCAAACAGGTGTCAGCTGCGCGAAGGTAGCTCGGACTTTGGCGATCCGTGAAGCGATCTCTTCTTCACTGTTCCCAGTCTCATCCACGACGGGCGAGGTAAGTGAATCGCGTCAAGTGTGGACGCGTGCCACTGCCTCTGTGCCAATCAGGAACGGTGAGTGATTCCTTACACCAGTTCTCAGCTCCTGGGTCTTCCTGATGTTTATCTTAAGCCCCGTTTCTGCCGCTTCCTGACGTAGATCGTCCAACTTTTCTTGCATGTCGGCGTGGGTATGACTTAGCAGGCATAGGTCATCGGCGTAAACCAAGTCTTCCTAGACGTTGGATAATCCCGCGGCTCCTGTTTTCAGAGATGCGAAGCATAATTCCGTCAAGAACACCGGCGGACATCCGCGTGTACCTACTGCGACGTCATCCGAGATGAGGTCGTCATGGATTACCTTACAAAAATGCTTTTTGTCTATATTCAGCCGAAGCTACTGTTCAGTCAATCAAACATAAGTTGTAACCTTTATTAAAATTTCAGGTGACATAGCATTCAGATACATAAAGTACCTGCAGAGCCTGGGTCCATCGCACACAGCCAACAGCAGCGTCACCGTCTGTGACATTAACCAAGCCATGCTGGATGTCGGCAAGCAGAGGGCACTGAAGTACGTGTTCTTTATTCATTAACACTTTTTGGAGTGTCTTACCTTGAAGTTTCAGTTATACATCGCTAACAGATCAGGGCACGTCCTAACCAACACGATCGGCGCGGCGGCATAACAGTTATTACTTCAATGCTCATTTTGGTCGGAAAAACCCGGAGGCGCCTTCTATAACCACGACTACACGTTCGGGTTCGCCAAACAAAATAATTAAAACGCGTCGATCACTTTGGTCAGGACGCGGACGCGATCTTAGGACTCAGGGTATTAGGACTTGCAGTGGCGTCACATTTACTATATTCAAAACTTAAAAACCCACAATTTTGGAATTTTCCAGTTGTAGACCGGAGTCTTAATTAATTGTGTCTGGTTGATGGCAATAGGCTTGCAACCTAATCTCTCTCTCTTCGTCGTTCCCTCAATGCTGCGCGACCATATAAGACGCGCCTCCAAGCTATGGGGTCTATTAAATGGGACTTAACATAATTGGCGAAATGTAGACGTACTCGTACTAATAAAATACTTGTTTTTTTATTGGGAAGTTCCCTGGCTAATCCATCAGGGAAGCACAAACGTCGTTTGTTTAATTATTTACATTGATTAACCTGAACAAAATGTGAGCAACGCCTTATGAATGACCTAAATAGAACCCTGTCTTATTCCAGACTAGGCTACACGCCCGAGAGTTGCGACGTGGCGATAGACTGGGTGTGCGGCGACGCGGAGCGCCTGGCCTTGCCCGACGACAGCTACGACGCCTACACCATCGCCTTCGGTATCAGGAACTGTACTCATATTGATAATGTAGGTTTCTCTAGACAGGCTGCTCTGTAGAAGAAGCTTTCGATATTGGTGTTGTGAGCATTGTACGCAACACAATACCAGTCGATATTGATCGCTTCATATTCATATCTTTATTTGCATTCCATGATGTGTGAAGATCTTACAATAGGCTTAAAGCTAAGGTATAATTACGGACCCTGTAGAGCACAGCAACAAGTATAAAATTTGTGTAACATAAAATTAATACTGAATCAAAGACATAATCGATCTATGAAGGCTGACCAAGACACCTGTTTTACCGCCTAGGGGGAATCGACTAGCTAGTGTAGTGGAGAGTAGGTACGCACGGCGACCAGTCAAGCTATACAAAACCAGTTTATGCGGATCTCTCATGGTACGGGACCAAGCGAGGCCGTGTTATACCTGAAATGTATAGCTTGATGTGTCGCCGTGTGTACTCGCCAGCAGTTTAAACAGTCAGTGATCAACTGTTAATACTTGAGCTCTTCTACTGACACGGGACCTACATGTAATGTTTGTTTCTTGGGCGAGAGAATAGTAGATAGCTAGGGAGAACTGTTGCTCGTCCGGCAGCGAGAAGGGCAGGTGATATTGTTGCCAGCGCGGGTAACACGTGGGTGAGGCTGGCACGTACAAAGAGACAGCAATGGAGTGCTGTAGGCTGATGTTGATACCCAGCAGTGGGCGAAGTCCGGCTGATTGAGGAGCCTCTTCCTCGTCGGCGGTGGGACCGGAGCTGAAGACCGATATTTTAGTTAACCTCAGAGCCGCCTTCTCAGAAGGCCAATTGATATTGATTTTGTCGCGCGTCGAAACTTTACCAGGCTGGACTGCTCACATAATTATACTAAATGAAGATTATTTGTTTTGCAGGTCCTTGAGGAAGCTTACCGAGTGCTGACACCTGGCGGCCGCTTCATGTGCCTCGAGTTCAGCCAACTGCCCAACAGTACATTACAGTGGTAGGTATTACTTTAGACACCTACATGACCTACATCGCCTCTAAACGTAGTTTATCTTGGCGGTATGCCATATAAAAATCAAGTTCAATAATAAAATTAGGTACGGACAGGCCTTACCGCCTAGCTGAGAAGGAGTCTGGTTGATAGAAGTAGCAGCGCGGTGCAGGTGGAGTGCAGACGGACGCTCGTCACGCATCGTCTCCATTAAACGGTAGGTACCGTTTCGACATGGATTATGACTTGACAAGATCGCCCTGAGGTTAGATTTGGTGTTATAGATGGTTGCAGCCATGCCATTCAATAGGGGACAAATACCCTGCGCTGTGTCTCTCCAAATATTGGCGCAAAGTCACGGAGTTCTTGTCTCACTATTTATTTTAGTTTCGATACCAGGCGACGATGTTTCATGATGATGGGATACCGCGATACGAGACATTACTTCCCAAATGATTATACACCGAGAATTTTAATGGTTGGTTTCCCGCGGCAGAACAACTTGCCATAAGTACTTTCGAAGCATATAGTATGATGTTTTTATTTTAAATTAATTTAATAAATATGCGTCAACTCGAAAACGTTAGAAACGATAGTAACACTAGGCGTAAATTGTAGGTACTCGAATCACACGCGCCGGCGCGGACTAAGGTAACAGCGATGCATAAATGTTCAAAGCAAAATAAGCTCTCGTACGTGGTGATACGGCATAAACTAGTTTGCGCGCAACAATCACAAACGAAACCGCGCGCCGGCTCGCTATTGCGGCGGCGCACTTAGTTTTCCCGCGAATATCGTACGCGCAGCACGCGTTATCAGTGCAATGGATCGACACTACAGTTGTTGCAATTTGGAGTACGTTGCTATGGTGCAACTGTATGCACGGGCTGATTATAACTCTCATGCTGCCCGGCGACTTCACGCGGAGCCGCAACACTTGTCCCATCCGTGGATCGGACGCGGCGGGCCAGTGGCTTCACTTGGCCAGCAAGAAGCCCGGACCTAACTCCGTTAGACTTTTACTTGTGGTCTGAGCTCAAGCGCCTGGTGTATCGTGAGGAACACGAAACTCGCGACGCGTTAATAGCGGATAAGTGGACGCTTTCGATATCGTAAGAAGTGACAGAGACACCTTATTAAAATTGAAAGACAATCAATTAAAACGTGCTCGATTGTGTATTCAACGCAGTGGCTTGCACTTCGAACAATTACTCCGTTACCGGGAAGTGTAAGTATCTACTCGTTCTTTTGTAAATACTGAATATTTAAAAGTAGTTTAGATAATTAAAATAATTGTAAATAAGTTGATTCAAATTTTAGAAATTCGCCTCAAATACTTTGTTAGGTATCTAATTCAGTAAATTATTTTTTTTAGATAGTAAACTTGTTTTTGTTTAATTTCTTGTTCAGTAAATTGCAACTAAAAAAGTATTTTTGACGGTCGTAAACCCGTAAAAGTATGAAGGGAAATTCTGAAACTTGTTAGGTAAAGCTTATTATTATTATGTTTCATTAACTCATAAGTTATCAGCTGATTGAAAAGCACGCGAGTCAACGGCCGGTCGGCCGTTCGACCGTTCGGCGCCCAGCTTGCGTCGAGCGTAGGTACGGGAGGTATTAATATCGGTTCGTGGTCGCTTTCGAGTTTTGTTTATCACAATGGTAAATCTGCCATGGTTTGTTTCTAATATTTTATTTGTTTACAAGACGATTGTATTACCGAGACAAAACCATTTCGCTGCGGGAAAACAACCATTAAAATTTCTCAGTGCATATAAATGACCTACCCTATTTATTGAAAAAACCAACTTCAAAATATGGTGTTATTTGCTGATGACACTTTCCTAATTTTTAAGATAAATAGACGGGCCCAAAATCGAGATGACCTGCCGGTAACCGTTCTCGCGTCGGTGTTCCACCCCGTATACTACGTTACCCACCGGCGTTCAAGTGAATATGGCTAGAAACAAAACGATGACTGCTTGAAACGTTGATGAATGGTGTTCATTCAGTAAAGTCTTTACAAACATTTTACACGTCACAACTTTATTTTCCTATCCCAAAGAAAAAGGCGTTACTTCTAAGTTGTGATGCCTACTATAACTTCTGCTCTATGCACAGGGGTCCTTCGATGGTGCTGATCCAAGCCCAGGAGCTGCTGATAGTGGTGTGTTCGTCGCAGGAGTGGCGCGAGACGCACCAGTACTGGGGCGGGCCCGACTGTGCGCTGCTACAGATACATCCCACGTGAGTCACTATTTCACCGACATATTGCAAGCATAATATGTTAATTAAATATTTTTATGTAATCTTGTTTTAACGGTTCAGTGGATCGTTTCGATATCTCGACTACCCCACTTTGTCGACCTGTATGTACCCAGAGATAGTTTGCGAGGAGCGAATCCTACAAAGGAATGTTAATTGTCAACCTTTACCTCTTCCCTTCAGAATAACAATAACACAACGCCAGTGACGTGCTTTGGCTTTCGAACTAGGTAGCCAGATGGAGCACCGGAAAGCATTCGATGAAGTTTGAAGAAATTACCTTTATTTAAGGGCATTACATTGCTCGATGACCTTGATGATTTGATCCCTGTACTGGTTTTTGTTGACTTGCCCCGCACATTTCGCAAAATTTCGGTTTTTATTTATTATTTTAATATATTAAAAGAAATAACAGAAAAAAAACAATACAGATTGTTAAGTATATCATTACGTATTTGTTGTTACAAAATTCATGCCGATCTATTCAGCCGTTACAGAGATAATTTACAATTAAGGTTGAAAAAGGACCTATTTTCTACGATTAACCAAAAAAAATTGAGAAGGTTTATTAAAATTTTAAACAATACAATTTATTTGTGATGAACTTAACTATAACAATTTTTTTTACACGGAAAACGCACGAAGGGATTCATCAACAAATTTCTTTGAACATACGCTGTTTTTGGGATTTGAGCCATGTAATGCCCTTAAAGACAATTCCGCTCATGAGATCTAAAACGCAGCTCCTGCATACCCAAGATGTAGGATTTAGCCATATTTTAGTGGAGAAACATGTTTACTTCATTTGTTACCTAGTTTTCACGCAATTTTCACTGTTACTTGCGTGAGATTGGGTGAGATTCAGCTCGACGCCTTCCCCCCTCTAAACGCCTCACGTAATTAGTGGACGCCCCCTAACTGTATGCTTAAGCCTATTCCAATACGATTCTAACTAAAAGAAAGCATTGCCATACACGTCCGAAATTACCTCTTAGATTGGTTATGTTTTCACAAAAATTTCTTGCAAACAAGGGACAAAGATATCAGAATTAAACCCTTATGAGTTAGGCATTGCCCATTTGCGTCTATGCAATGCACGCGCATGCATAACACACGTCTTTGAAATAAGTTTGTAATTATTCTACATCTCATGAGTTTGTTAATTTTCACATTTGTCCTTTTTTTCTGATAGAGTTATTTTTAGCTAAAGTTGATTTAATTCTAATTTTATGCGTGCAGTGCGTTAAGGTGCAGAAATTGCGATTTTTGATTATTCATATTCATATCTTTATTCGCATTCCATGATGTATTGAAGATGTTACAATGGGCTTAAAGTTAATGTACAATTATGGACCCTGTAGGGCACAGCAAAAATTATAAAATTAATGTGTGAAATAAAATTCATCTTTTGTTGGAGCTCTTGACTGAGCAACTTCTCCCACTTCCAGGTTCTCAATAGTAGAGAAGGCACCTAAGATGCTGTACCTGAACACGTCCATCCGCGGCTACCCGAAGGGCCTGCGAGCCGGCTCGGACCCGCGCAAGCCGCTGCTCAGCATACCGGAGGACTTCGACTCGCTGCAGTTCCAGGGCACTCCCTACTCGCTGGACAGTATTGAGGTACGTTACTCTCACAGTTTCATGAAAAAAAATATGGTTGCTGTCATATAAGACGCAAAAATATAAGAGTTTTTTCTTAACTACGAGATCTACCAGTAAGGACATTTTTTTTTTAAACAAGCCAAGCTTTCGTAAATAAACATGTATGTGCTAACAAAGGCATCGCAGTTGTGTTTCCCTCCTGAAGATATCTGTTTTTCAGAACAACTTTTATGATATTCTATTCTTCTATATGACTCACGTATTAGGTATTTGGATTTGTGGGCCAAACATAATGAATGTTTGTTTGTTTGTTGTATATCGTAGGTATGGGGCTGCGGCGACCAGGCGTCGCGCGAGGTGCAGCTAGAGATCAAGAAGTGGCAAGTCAAGGAGGCGGAGAGGCAACGCAATGTGAGTACATGTTACTTTCTACTAAGATTCAGCTTAACCCCCGCCCTGTCCTGTTATTCGAATTTTAAAATATTTTTTTTTAATTTTGACTCTAAGAATATTAAGAACTAACAAACAAAACAGTCAGACAAAATAAGGTAAAATTAAAAAATATCTCCAACAAACGAGACCCAGAAAAGCTCCTGTCTTAGCATAAAACTGTAATCTGAGTGGCGCCGGACCCACAGCATACAGCAACACTCCGTGGCTCCCTGGTCGAATATAGACGCAAGGAACCAACGAAAAATCTTGAGCAAGGGTACATTTTTTAAACTCAAACCTACAATAACAAAATTGTATGTTTTCATTTCGTTTTCATTTGTTGTCCGACAGAGTAGTATATCTGTCAAAAAAGTATCGGGAAACGATCAATAATACACAAAATGTTAATTATTCATCAAAAGTTATTTTATCGCCTTCAATCTTCCTTTAGAACGCTTTTTCCGGAATTGAGCTCAGTTCTCGCCGCGAATTCTCCTTTATGTCTTCTACCGAATGAAAACGGGTGCCAAAAAGTGATAATTTGAGTTTAGGAAAAAGAAAGATGTCGGCTGGAGCCATATGTGGTGAATAAGGTGGTTGCTCGATGGTATTTGTTGAGTTTTTGGTCAAAAATTCGTTCACCATGATGGCCTTGTGCGAAGGCGCATTATCGTGGTGCAAAATCCAAGAATTTTCTTTCCACAAATCTTGCCTTTTCCGTCGAATTTGCTCTCTTAAACGCCGCATAACGCTCAAATAATATTCTTTATTTACTGTTTGGCGTTCCGGCAAGAAATCCGAGTGTAAAACACCGCGATAGTCAAAGAAAACGGTCAACATGACTTTGACTTTTGATCGACTTCGGTGTAGTTTAGTCACTCCGAAGATTGTTGACTAGTTTGCAAGTCAATCTTGTAAACCCTCGTCACCAGTAACAAAGCGTTTCATGAATGTTGGGTTGGAATTGACACGTTCTAGCATGTCCTCAGCGACTCTTATGCGAGCGGTTGAGATTTTGGAGAAAATTCAGGTCTTTTGGGACTAGCCGAGCGGCAACATGTTTCATACCCAAGTGGTTATTTAAAATGGTACGGATCGACTCGTGAGACACAGAAAGTTCAGCGGCTATCTCTCTCAAACTTGAATGAGGATTTTCAGTCACTATTTCCTTCACTTTTGCGATGTTAACTTCAGTTGAAGACGTTGCTGGCCTACCAGAGCGAGGCAAATCTTCCATCACAACTCGACCGCTTTTTTGAAATTTTACTTTTTTTAAATTACTAAATTCCATTGGTGATGCAAAATTCAGGACAAAATCTTTGTTCGATGTTTTTATCCATTATGAAATTCGCAATACACACTAGATATGATCTAACTAAAAACAGCACTGTATTTAATCTAAATAACAGTTGCATCTTGCAACTCAAACTCCCCGCCAAAATGGAAAACAGTTGTGCCAATCTATCAACAAAAAATTGAATTTGGAACCATAAACCAAACATCCATTCCTTTTTTGACTGAACGTATGTATGAAATTCATTTCTTTTCCCAGGTAAAGTTGTCAACAGCGGACTGGATCGAGCATCCGGACAGATACCTGCTAGAGCTAGCGGGCCGGCCGCAGTACAACAACTCGGCCAGCTAGTGAACGCTCCGGCCGAGTGCAGTGATGTGCACGCCCAGCCATGGATTGTACAGTGACAGTGACAGACTTGTTCTATAGGACTCGGGGTAAAAACTCTTTTCACGTGTATCAGAAAATATAGTTACAGTGCTTTTATGTGTTTTTTTTAAAATTTTTAATGGGACTCTTGCATTTCTATGTGTGCAGTGAGTTTTTGCCCGAGTGTAGCGTTCGTTTGGAAGCTTCTGCGATATTTTAACCCTTTGTTATTCGATCAGAGAGGAACCGTGCTTTAATAGAAACGTTGTGGCAGTTGTCGGACAAAGAATTGTGGTGCATGTTGATTAACTAATGTTTTTTTTTGTGTAATGAAATATCTGTCAACTCTATGTTTGTGTACCTACTATTGCCACGACATTATTATTATTATAAGCCCATGTTGTCCCACTGCAGGGCAAAGGCCTCCCTTCCCTCCTTCCACATTTCGCGGTCTAGTGCGATTGTAGGCCAATCCTTTGCGAAAGAGTCCAGCTCATCCCGCCATCTCCTGGGCCTGCCACGTTGTCGTTTCCTGCTATTTGGTATCCACTGAGTGGTAATTTTAGACCATTGCTCCTCCGACATGCGGCAGACGTGACCAGCCCAGTTCCACTTCAACCTAGCAGCTGTAAGGCCAGCATCAGCTATTTGAGTTTTGGAGCGAAGTATGGAGTTTGGAGTTACGACATTATGCTTGTTACTAAAATATTAAACCGAGACAGCACACACTACATACTACCGTTACAGTAATACCGTTCAGTAAGAATGTTTTAAGTAGCTCACTAACGTAATTAAATCTGTTTGATAGAACTGTGACGTGCAAATGCTTTCATAGCATTTGGGCTAAATTATAGGATTGTTAAAAGGTTCTCTATGTGTTCTCTAAGTATACAATGTTGTACCGAATGATAAATTCACATTTTGGAGCGTCAAACACATAACACCAAACATTGTTTTAACCACAGATATAGATAGACCTAGATAACGCGAGAGCAACTACTTCGCGTGCCTAGCTTACGTACAAAAATCGTAAGTGGCCAATTTCGCGCTCAGTCTGCATCGGAGCATAGCGCTAGTCGGACGTCAGTGGGCGTCATGGCGGGGGGTAGGACGAGGGGGGCGCCGTACGCGGCGGCGTCTTTGAATCGGTTTGATTTTCCCATCACTAAATAGTGCTTGTGACGTCATAATAGGTAATCAAAAAATGGCACGCTTGGTTTTCATACAGATCGTGATACTTGCGTTATCTAGGTCTATCTATATCTGTGGTTTTAACCTTTCACGGTTTAAACTTATACTGTGGTCGTTCACGGAAGATATCCCGTAAGTGACAGTATAAGTTTACATAACAACAAATCTTGTCTCAAACAGCTGATTCATTATTAAGAACCATAATTAGTACCATTTTGTTTAGGGGCCCGGCCTTTTTGGACTTGGCTAAATTTCTCAATTTCTACTTACTCTCAACTTTTACCCTGCCTTAAAAGTTAAGTGTAATATAATATCTGTATTTTTATGTCCCCTCGTACTTAATATTTATCTTTAATTTATTTTCTCTCGGTTCAGCCTAATTGTTTAATATTTATATATAATATTTATTTTGATTGTCACTCTTAAATCATAATAAAAACTTGTCTGCAATACGCCTGTTTGTAAAATTATCATGAAGAGAGAAATAATCTTGTGTATTTTATTTTTTGACGAAAGCCTTTCGCATTATTGCAGGTATAGCTGTATTTATAAACGTACTGAAGCCCGATAAAGTAGTAATCCAAATATTTTGTCATAAGCTTTAAGTTGTAAGCCTGTGCCTGTAAGATATTAAATGTATTTGACTAAAATTGGTATATTGTATAAACACGAAATATTTAACTTTTACTCGTAATATACTATACTACTACTAGTATGTATAGAATGTATGTATAGCATCTAAGACTATTATTATTATATTGAAGCTCACTGAAGAAATAACTAATAGTCAATACTGTACACCGCACGTCCATGATCACAATTTGACATTGCTTTTATTTATTTATTTATTTTAGTACAAGGAGGACTTACTGCTAATAAAAACAAACAAAAAAGGAAACCATAGTCACCAGAAAGCCAATTACAAATCCTCACGTATAGACTATGAATAAAAAATTGGGTATTGATGTAATAGTTATCAAAGTGTTTTTACTTACGTGCGGTTGAGCAAGCAATTCGTTGTCTGGATGCGAGTGTTTGGACACATAAGTGTCGCCAAAGTAGATAATGACGTAAGAAGCATTGAAAACAAGCTTCGTATTTGTATAACGTTCCTATTGTACAAGCCATAATGCGAGTCACTTAGGGAAGCAAGTAACGCTCATTAAACGGTGTTATGTTATTTTCTAAATGGACCAAAATGTGGAAGCGCCGGGGCAGCCCGCGAAATTCAGATGTTCTTAGGTTTTGCAATTTGCAGGTCAGTGTCAGGCAGTTGAGGCAGTATGTTGAACAAATTATTATTCGCGACAGTAACACACATGTATTTACAGAAATATAATCATTAAAATCATCAATACAACCGTCTAAGTTCATATAATCCCAATTAATTATTATTTCATAAAATTGTAATTCAATGGGATTAAATGAACTTAGAGAGTTGTATGATTTTAAACTCAGTTCAGCCATATTTTTCGCGTCGCGAATAATATTTTTATCATCATACAACACACATTGACACTGACCTGCAAATTACAAAAAACCTAAGAAAATTAGAATGTCGCGGGCTACCATGGCGGTTCCCCCTTTAATAATACTATATAAGGTGTTAGTTAGGTAGCTGGAAGTTTACGTTAATATGACAAGCTAATCTGAAAATATGTTTGCGATCTCAACATTTTGTCGGTATATTATTTCAAAATGAGCATTAAGAGCTAACTTTTTTTTAATAATTACGTAGTCTTGGTAAAGAAGTCAGCTAGGACTACGTTTAATCCTGAAGAATACCGAAGATCGTTTTTATAAAAGGCTCAAAAAGATTCGATGACCAAGAGCAATACAGCTTTGGTTCGTAAAGATAGCGCCACGATTCGTTGAAGGGTCATTCGTTTGCTCTGTCTATTGATATTATTTGTGATCACTACTAACTTTTTGTTGTGTTATAGAGAGTTGTATTGCAATGATTATTGTTAGGATTAATTAATTATTTTCTCAAAGACATCACAGGCATCAGCTTGACGTAACACATGCACAGTCAGTAATATGCGCTTCGTAATTGTATTATAGGTGCTATATGAATGCTTTTGTAGATAAGTATTTTGTGTACTATAATATTGTAAATTTTAATAATAAATGATTTATTAGACTTTATTTTTATTTTCCCAAACAGTTAACGGGTCCGCAACGCCATGTTATCGTGTTTTAAAACTAACACAAAACATTGTTTGTTAACATAAAGGGCACTAGCCTAACATAAAATATTGCCGCAACGAACGAATAACATAATAGGAATGTTGCATATTTTGTTAGGGTCCGTTTCAACCAAGCGCAAAAAATCCATCCCAATCCCATTGAATTACATTAAATGAACTTAAAGGGGTTTTATTGATGATTTTAATGATTATAATTCTGTATCTACATACGTTTTATGGTCGCGAATTATATTTTGTTTAACATACAGCCTGTCACTGACCTGCAAATTGTAAAAAACCAAGTTTGAATTTCGCGGGGTAACCTGCGTTTTGTTTGTCCACTGTATTTCTAAACGCACCATCTCAAGTCAGTTGAGTGTGGACAAGTGACAATGTGATTTTGACATTGATTTGCTCGAGAGTCAACGTCTCCGTAATCCGAAAAATGATAAATAAACTTTTGGACTCATGGACTGTGGATACTGATTACAACAAACAGTAGTAAATATTAAAGCATGGCGGTGTACGCGGCTCACTTGACGCGCTCGCTGCAGGGTACGCCGACCGTGTTCCAAGTGACGGCGCAAGAAGCCCTCGGGGCTACTGTAAAGCCCGCACTGCGGAAAGTCGTAGAGGTAAACTTGTGAATATTTTATTACGTGACACGAGTAATATACTAAGGAGTAATAATACACTAAGGAGTAACTGGCACTTTATTACCTGATATATATGTATACATCAGGAAATCAGTCGGCTATCTGCTCTCATACAAAACAAAACATGCCTGTTTAGTTTAAATTGTCAGACACTTAGGAAACCTTATTATAACACAAGGGTTTTAAGTTCTGTCAAAAGGCCATTACACTTCCTCACTACTATAAGCAGGTAAATATAGTCATTGTATTGTATAACCGGCTGGTGTCCTCAACTCCACGTCCAAAGCGCGTATTTTGTGTGCGGATAAATAAATAATTTTATTTATTTAATCAAAAACGGCATAGTAGTACACATTAAAAATATAAACATACTTGATTTATCAAAAATGTATTCTTAAGTAAGGTCATGCCATTCAAGAACTTTTTACTTCAGTGGTCACCAGTTAAGTATATAAAAGTTTACCAAGTATTTGAAACACAATGTTTAAGATTAAATTGATTATGGCACTTATAATTTATAATGGCTATTAGATTCTTTGGCATTGAAATCCTACATATCTGATTCTTGTCCACTTATCTTTACTGTTTAGATTTGGATTACTGTAATATAATTTGTCTTTAATAAATAAAAACAAAAATGCTTAAAGAGGAGAACTTGAACAAACCAATTGCAAAAAACAACCTACTTCTGTCTCGTTTTAATTAACAGGGAGGGAATTTGAGACGAAGCAACCCAGGGTCCTTTGCTCTCAAAACTGTGAGGAAAGTAGCATATTGTGGAACCGAAATTGAAACTAACATGTGACATAGGAGTGGGCCCATATGGTTATAGGCTATTCATGCTCATGCAGGTTATAGCTAAACTATTTCAACCACAAGGAAACATTTGTATGGGACAACCCATAACTTTAGAATGAATTCTGTTTCCAGTTCTTGTCAGCGACTTACCCCAACAAGTGTGGCTGGTGTCTACACTGGTATGATGAAGTGTACTTGCTGTTTGATTGCTGTCTACAGTACTATTACATCAAACATTATGGTGAGTTTAGGCTTACTCTTTCAAAAATATGTACCAAACATTTTTTTTATAGAATACAGTACCCAACTACCAACTGCTATTGGCTGTGTTTTGTGTTACTTGCATTTTACATTTATTATAAATAAAATTTCTTCAAGAAATAACTGGTGATAAGACCACATTCTTTTATAATAAAAAAAACAAGAACTTGATGTTGCTTACAGATCAGATACATTTTGTTCAAACTTGATGGCAACTTGGAAGTTAGCTGCGAGTGACGGTCTGCGCAGTGAAGACAATACATCTTCTGTGGCCTGCTGACACCTAAAATGATGTTCTGTGCAGCTTTACATTAGATGTTCCAAGCCACCATAAAGTTTGAACAGAACTATACTTTGTAAACTTTGTAATTTGTAAGGTAGTAAAAAATTTTTGAATTTCCATATTTTCTAACCATTCCTCAAACATTCCAGCTGCATCATTCTCCGAAAGCTTCTATGAGCTGATCCGCGTACCCACTTCATCATCCAATGAGTTCAACAATGGGCAGCAGTTACCAGTGTGGCTAGAGCAAGCCTCTCTGGCCTTGCTGGTGCTGGTGCCGTACCTGAAGGACAGGCTCGAGAGGATTGTGGAGCGATGGAGGGAAGATGATGAGGATGGCAGGCTGGGGAAGGTAAGGTTATAGTAAAAAGTTGATGGTAGATTTTGAATACTTTATTTTGTGTGTTACATTATGTGCACATTCAATAAGTTGTAATGTCAAGGAAACAGATTGATAAGCAAAACTACCAACTGAAGTTGTGTGTTGTCAAATTATACCTGATGTACATGTTCAGGCCGCTCTGAGTCTCCGCCGAATTGTGTTGTAGTAGACTGTGTCCCAACCAAGTGTGAAGCACCGAGGATAAGATGACACGCTGTACCACATGTAAAAATAAGCTGAGCTAGAAATTTTGGTGGTATGGCACGGTTTGTGCGCGAATCTCTTGCACTATTATACTTTTTCTTTCGTTTTTCATTAATTTGTTATGTCCTTAATTTACATTTATCTTTTTATATTATTAAATATTAATTTAATACTCAATACTCAATACTTTATTGCATTCCACATGTAGTACTTAGGTGGTAAAACTTAAAATTAGATCACATGGACCCTGTCGGGCACAGCAAAATAAGTGAGTTAGGAGAGAGGAAGCACTTGTAAATTATAATTATTACACAGTAGGTAGGTAATTTCTAAGATAAACTAATAGTAGGTATAAATTATAATATAGAATATAAATAGGTATCTATTGGGAGATCTTGTAATAATTAATAAATATAATATAATATTTAATTTTGACTACTAAAATTATGACTTTATATGTATATCACTTAAATATTCATTTAATGAGTAGTAGCTTTTCTTTAACAAAAATTCTCTTAGTTTTTTTAGAAATGTGTGAGTTTTTTCTTCGTTTTTTATTGATCCGGGTAGTTTATTATATACTTTAATGGACATTACATAAGGACTTTTTGAGTGCATTTTTAGTCGAGAACTTGGTATGTTTAGTCTAGATCGGTGTCTGAGTAGATAGCGCGACTGGATGTCTTCACGTTTTGAGTAGAATTCGTGATGTTTTCGCACAAATTTGCATGTTTCTAAGATATATATACACGGAAGGGTTAAAATATTGTGTTTTTGAAAGAAAGGTTTACAACTATCGGTTTGCTCAATGTTTACCAGGATTCTGACCAATTTCTTTTGCAGCGTGAACAGTATTTGTGCATCTGTACTGTTTCCCCAAAGAGTGACACCATAGCTAAGCCATGCATAGGCATAAGCATAGTAGGTGGTGAGGGCTGTCTGAAAATTGGTGGTCTTTTTTATTTCACGGAGGGCGTATGAGAATTTAGAAATCTTTGAGTGAGTTTTCTGTATGTGTGATTTCCAGTTTACGTGTGTGTCTATAACTAGTCCGAGTAATGTAAATTCGTTAACAGTTTCTAATTTTGAGCCATTGAACGTAAAATCTAAAGTTAAAGGAGTTTTTTGGTAAGGGTGAAAAGTTATTAATTTTGTTTTGGAGTAGTTTATCTCGAGGTTATGCTCGTTCATCCAATTGCAAGTTTTTGTAAGAATGGAATTAAGGGTTTTTTCTATATTTACATTGTCTTGGCATGAGACTAATATGGATATATCGTCGGCGAATAGGACACATGGCCCTTCTATGATTTTAGGTAGGTCATTAATTATATTAAAAATAAAAGGCATCATAAATACGCTTCCTTGAGGGATTGAGGCGTTAATTGTTTTACTATGTGATCGGATTTGTTTAATTTCATTATTTTTATGGTAAAAGTATTCTATTTCTACTAATTGTTCCCTATTCTTTAGATAGGACGTTAGCCATTCGTGAGCCTTTCCGCGTATACCTATTCCGTATAATTTGTTTAGCAATATCCCAAATTGTACTTTGTCGTAGGCTTTAGTCATATCTAATAATAATCCAACAGCGTATTTCTTGTTATTTATAATGTTAAGTGCTTCTTGGATATACTTGTAGACTGCTAGGGTTGTGGAACGGTTTTTTCGAAAGCCATTCTGACATTCATCAAAAATATTATATTTTTCACAAAACGTATAAATACGGTCACACATAGCTTTCTCAAAGATTTTTGAGGCTGAGGGTAAGAGAGCTATGGGACGATAGTTGTTAGGATCTGTTTTCGCTTTTTTTTTGTGAAATCAGGGAAGATACCTTCTTCAAATGACTGGTTGAGTAGCAGATAAAACGGTAACGTGAGTTCATCTGCACATTGTTTTAGAAGCGTTGGTGGTATTTCGTCAATCCCGTGACTATTTTTATTTTTCAGGTTTTTTATTAATTTGTTTACTTCCCAAGCGTCTATTGGGCCAAGAAACATCGTGTTCTGTGTGGGATTTAGTACAGAGGTGGTACCCGGTGTGCTACCAGAAGAATTGTCGGTGTTATCTCCAATGGTCGCAAAGAAATTATTAAAAATGTTGGCTATTTGTTTAGGTTCGGATATAAGGTCGTTATCTATTTGCAATTTAATATTAGTATGTTCTTTTTTATGTTTTTTGTTTGTTCTCTCATTTATGATACTCCACATGGTTTTTACCTTGTTAATAGATTTTTTTATTTTATTTATATATTGCATCTTTTTTGATTCAGTAACCAATTTTTTAAATATTTTTTCATAGTTTTTATAATAATTTGTAATGATAGGATCTTTTGTTTTAAGTGTGAGTATTTTTAACAATCTTTTGTTTGTACAGGAGATCTTAATGCCCGTTGTTAGCCAGTATTTTTTAAATTTGGTTTTTAATTTGACTTTACATATAGGTATGCAAAGGTTAAGGATATTTATTAGTGTATCATGAAATGCTTTATAATTCTCATTTATATTTTGGTTTTTAGGTAGTATTTTATTCCAATCGTATTCTTTTAATTTAGACTTAAACTTTAAAATATTCGCGTTGTTATATAATCTTTTTTTAACATACAAAGTTGTTTGTGCAGCTAAAAGTGGTGTTGGTGTGGTGATGTGTATAATAGTTCCGCTATGGTCTGAAAAACCTAGTTCCTCTACTGTTGTATATATTTGGTTTGTGTTAGTGTTTGTAAATATCAAGTCTAAACATGTAGATGTATTTTGCGTTATTCGTGTGGGTGTTTTTATGTGTTGCGTGAGTTTATATTCTAGCATTAGGCCTAAGAATTGGTTAGTTTTTACATTTTTCTCTAAGATATTTATATTAAAGTCTCCACCTATAATTATGTTAAGTTTATAATACTTATTGTTTATATAATTCAAGATACATTTTACCTGTACCTCTACCATGAGATGTCATCGAAAAATTACGCGCTAGCGTTGAACTCGCTAGCGTGCTAACGTGGATCAAATAGATTTCGATAATGCTTGCACCATGAGATTTACGGAATCTTACGCAGGCGCTAAGGTAAGCTCGATAGATCGTGTCCTCTAGCTAACTTCACTCTACTCCTTAGAATACTTTCGTCTATGCTTCACTACTTATGTTTTGTTTCTTTTTTTCTCACTAATAAGAAGAGAGAACGGCTCGTAAGCTCAAAATGTAGTGTTATCGCTATGCTAAAAATGTTAAGACAGTCAGTATCACAAAATAAACCGACAAAATAGAAAAGTTGTCGGGTAGTGGACTAGTTATGGTATTTAGGGGTTTTTGAATTTTTATTCCTTATAGTATGGCACTGTCGCCGTTCAATTGGTTATTTTGTTTGTTGACATTATGTCACGGAGTGCGTTGTGTGGTTTAAGAGTTTAAAACAATAGATTATTTGGATTATATTTTAATACAATGAGGACCAGTGTCTCACAGTTTCAATTGTTGGTGGAGTTCATGGAAAGGTATGTTTCTACTTTCTATTAAATTATTTTAAAGTTACAGAATTCCCAAATAGTTCCCCCTCAACGCAGGTAGATATGCCAAGCCACTTGAAACTTTGAAAGTGTTATAAGTGAGATAAGTTCAAGTGTCTAAAAATACTAAAAACGTGAGGAAAGCAACAAATAAACAAAAAAATGGTTATGAATATGATTTGACTAAATTTTATTTAAAGGCACAGCTTGTTAGTACGTAAAATAGTAATAATATAGTCAAGTCTAGGTAAAATGTCTAAAACATAACATATTCCATGCTAAATAAGCTCTTGCAGACATTATTTTCGCTTTATTACACTCAAAAATGTATATAATTTTAATGTAAACATATGTTTCACACGACAAAATGCTAGTGAGCTACGTAACTACTATCGCAAGCGTATTAATCGATAGCGTCTGTCGAATTAGTGACTCATGGTACCGTTTTGTATGGTGACAGCTGAAAAACGTTAGTAACTATCGAATAGATTACGTTAGGTTTTGAACCTATCGAAATCTATAGTGCTCATGGTATGTATTTTAATTCATTCTGTGACCGCTAGGGGCGCTATACAATATTTCATACAAATAATTTACGTAGACGCTAGCGAGTTTTGGCTGTGTAAACTCATGGTAGAGGTACTGATTAATAAATATTTCTTCCTCTCTTCTATTCCAATACATGGTTACTAATAATATGTTTTCTTTGGGTAACTCGATTGCACACACTTCTAAAATATATTCTATGGACATATTCGTTATATCAGTTATCTCTTTAAATTCGATATAGTCTTGCAGGAGGATGCAGACGCCGCCTCCCCCTCGCGTGCTGCGGCAGTATGACGCTGCTATTTTATATCCGCTAAATTGGATCAAGCTTAATTTTTCTTTAGACAACCAGGATTCTGATATACATATTGAATTATAAATTGGGTTATCTACGATGAAGGTTTCTAGTATATGCTGTTTGTTACAGAGACTTTGGATATTTTGAAATAGAATTTTAAATTGTTTATCTGTGTTTTCGAAAGGAGTAATTATTATGGTCTTCATTACTGGCTGTTGAATCTCGTTGGCGGGTGTTGGGGGAAGTTTTTAAATTAATGTTTTTCTCGTTTGCTTGATTTGGTTGATTTTTATGTGTTTCATCTTTTAAAATGAAAGCTTTTCCTTCCACATACAATTGATTATTTCTTATTACTGCATGTAAGCCTTCCTTTCTTGCCTTTATCATTTCCTCTCGCATTTGTTGTCTTTTCTTACGTGAATTCTCGTCCAAAAATTCAGATGTAGATAATCCTGTTCCTTGAAAATAGTGACTGTTGTTTTTGATGTATTTTGCCATTCTTTTACTTATTAATTCTATTACTAGTGGTCGGGTATTAGTGTTTTTTTTGCCTAATCTGTACATATTCTCCACATAACCCATCAGGTCCACTTGTAGAATATCGCGAAACATTTCAATGATTCGGTTATGCAGGTCGTTTTCAGGCTCTTTATAGTATTCAGTAAGGCCGTAGATGACTATCTTCTTGGAATTACTTTCAGTACATTGGATTACAGGGGATGTGGATAATGATTTTATTTCCGATATTTCTTATTTTAGTTTTTCGTTCTCTTTCAGTAAGTTTTCTATTTTGGTGTTAATCTCCTCAATATCCTGTGTTCTTAGTTCGTTTTGTTTTGATAAAAAGCTGGTTTTTTGTTCGAAGTCATCCACAAGTTTCGTAATAGCTTTGTTTATTTCCGTTTGTATGGTGCTGCGCAGGTCGGTTATTATTGCTTCACTATTCTCTTTCAGACGCTTCATAATGATCTCGCTTAGGTTGTGTAGTGACAGTTCAGCTTGTGTGTTGATGTTTGGGGTGGTTCTTTCTTCTGAGCACATCGTATCGCCCAATAAAGTCAGGTTCTCAAATGTGGTGGAATCATTGTTGGGATAGGTTTTTCTCCGAATTGTTACGTTGTTTTCTTCTTTATTCGTTATTTAAAAAAAAAAATAAAAAAAAATCATTTATTTTATTGTTATTATCCGCAGTCCCGCTCGGACAGCGTCCGTCGCGCCGCCGTCCACGTGTACTCCGTGCTGCACACGGTGTGGTCGTGCGCGCGCATGCTGCAGCTGGCGCGCTACCTGGCGGGCCGCGCGCCCGCGCACGCGCCGGCGCTGGCCGCGCTGGGGCTGGCGCTGCGGGACGCGCCGCCGCGCGCGCAGCCCGACCACACCTGGGGGGATCTGGGGAGAAGCCTAGCTACCGGACGGATCGGGTGAGTTACAACCCGTATAACCGATGAGATCTGTCGTTACCAAAACAATAGATTATACAACAAGTGAAAAAAAAAGAAATTGGGCCTAAGTTGGATTACGAGAGCAGCGAAGGATTCTAGATTAGAATCCTGAGCGGAGCAATGACCGAGATGAATTTTATTTTATCGAGCTGTGCCACGTATTCAGTACATCATTCTGAACCAGGGATTGAAAACCGGTACGAATTGGGTTCCGGTTCTTTTTGTTTGCTTAAAAAGGTTCTTCTTTTCGGTACGGTTCCGGTTCAGGTTCTGGTTCCAAAGTACCGGTACCAATATACCGGTTCCGAATCACCCGATTTAAAGGTACTCTAAGAAAGAAGGGGTATGTTTAACGCGTGCCTGGCGTCTTTTCTTTCAGTTCGCCTTCGAAATATTAGTGAGCGGAAGTCTATACTGTACAGTGTCAGCAAATTATTGGATAGTGGTTTGAATAATCTACAGTTACTGTTAATAATAATATAAGCCTTTATTCAGACACAGAATGTTTACATTTAGTTTTAATCTTAATCTAACGACTGGTGAGTCGGTGATACCGACACCCCGGTCTGTTTGCCCGACTTTGGCAAAGGCCTGCTCCGTTTCTTTCCACTCCGTTCTATTTAGCGTTTTCCTAGTCCATGTTTTCCCTGCTGTGATCTTTATTTCGTCTTACCACCTTCGAAACTGAATACCTCGATTTCTTTTCCTATTTCTTGGGTACCAAAATACTAAGCTTTTGTTCCACTTTTCAATACCTCTTATTATATGGCCAGTCCATTTCCATTTTAGTCTTCTTATTCTCAATGTTTACGTCTTCAATTTTCGTGCATCTTCTGATAGTTTTGTTCTTTATTCTGTCTTCCTTATATTCAGCATGTTTCCAGTTTCCTGTATTGCATTTTACTGAGGGCCCAAGTCTGGCAGCGATATGTTAAGACTGGGAGTATGCAGATGTTATATAGTTTCGTTTTGACGGCCATCTTAGTTTCTGTGTTCTTAATTACTTCCTTAAAACTACAGTAACATTTCCATGCTTTCCCGATTCTTGTGTCTATTTCCTTTGACATTATATCAGTCATTGAGATTTGTTGGCCTTAGTAGGTGTACTCTTTTACAAACTCAACTGGCTCGTTGTTTATGATGATAGTGTCTTAGACCTACTTTACGACTTTCTTTATCCAAGTCATACATAGCATGCATGCTCTGTAAAAGCTCTTTTGTCTCGTGACTGATCTCATTTTTCCTTATTTCAAGTATTAACATTATGTAAACAATTCTCTTAGAGATTCGCGTCTGCGTAGGTTATAGATGGCTTTTACAGCTCTCTTTTGCAGAATAAATATTGTGTCAATATCTGCAGCCCGTCCCCACAGCAGATTACCGTAAGACATGATGCTATGGAAGTAACTAAAATAGACCAGTCTCGCGGTATCCACATCTGTTATTTACCGGATTTTACGGACAGCATAAGCGACTGAACTTAGCCGCCCTGCAAGTGCTGTTAAGTGAGGACTCCATTGCAGTTTTGAGTCAGGCGTAATCCCATTTTGTTTTCTTCTCATTTGACACCAAATTATTTACCGTAAACCAGTTATGAATCTTAAGCATAGCGTTATTTACGTCGTCAAACTTGTGCACGTCAGTTAACCTTAAAAATCAGTGATGTGTCATCAGCAAAAGACTCCATTTGAGGTCGACTTTTTGCGTTCTACAATCCAACATTTTTTCAGAATTTTCCTCCTCTTACTTTAGAAATTAGGGGGGGGGGGGGGTACACACATATTTTACCACTTTGGAAGTGTCTATCTTTCAAACGATTGACTTTAAGAAAAAATGGCATTTAAATACGTATCTATAGACACCCCGCACGTATAGGTTCGATGTTTTTTTTTTAGTTTCAGTTCCATGTAGTATGAGAGGAGCCTTAATCTTTTATTTTTTTTATTTTTGTATAAAAATCGTAAAGCGGTTAATAGAATACACCATTCTACCTACCAAGTTTCAACTGTGTAGTCCTAATAGTTTCGGAAAAAAGTGGCTGTGTAATTTAATTCCTTCCTCAAACATCTTTAGGGGTTGTTTAGTTTTTTTAAATTCTTCCTTAGTGGTTACTCTAGACTAAAATAAAGACGTAAAAAGGTTTGTAAAGTGCTTTTTGATTACCTTCCAGGAACGCAGTGATAACATTCCCGATGCTAGGCAGCCTGGCGCTCCGCGCGGTGGAGTACGGCGCGTTCGGCGTGCAGTTCCTGCGCTGGTGGGACGCACGAGCGGCGCCCGCGCAGACCTTACCGGCCCCGCCTCCACCCGCTGTGAGTCACTACTGCTCTATAGTACGGCGCGTTCGGCGTGCAGTTCCTGCGCTGGTGGGACGCACGAGCGGCGCCCGCGCAGACCTTACCGGCCCCGCCTCCACCCGCTGTGAGTCACTACTGCTCTATAGTACGGCGCGTTCGGCGTGCAGTTCCTGCGCTGGTGGGACGCACGAGCGGCGCCCGCGCAGACCTTACCGGCCCCGCCTCCACCCGCTGTGAGTCACTACTGCTCTATAGTACGGCGCGTTCGGCGTGCAGTTCCTGCGCTGGTGGGACGCACGAGCGGCGCCCGCGCAGACCTTACCGGCCCCGCCTCCACCCGCTGTGAGTCACTACTGCTCTATAGTACGGCGCGTTCGGCGTGCAGTTCCTGCGCTGGTGGGACGCACGAGCGGCGCCCGCGCAGACCTTACCGGCCCCGCCTCCACCCGCTGTGAGTCACTACTGCTCTATAGTACGGCGCGTTCGGCGTGCAGTTCCTGCGCTGGTGGGACGCACGAGCGGCGCCCGCGCAGACCTTACCGGCCCCGCCTCCACCCGCTGTGAGTCACTACTGCTCTATAGTACGGCGCGTTCGGCGTGCAGTTCCTGCGCTGGTGGGACGCACGAGCGGCGCCCGCGCAGACCTTACCGGCCCCGCCTCCACCCGCTGTGAGTCACTACTGCTCTATAGTACGGCGCGTTCGGCGTGCAGTTCCTGCGCTGGTGGGACGCACGAGCGGCGCCCGCGCAGACCTTACCGGCCCCGCCTCCACCCGCTGTGAGTCACTACTGCTCTATAGTACGGCGCGTTCGGCGTGCAGTTCCTGCGCTGGTGGGACGCACGAGCGGCGCCCGCGCAGACCTTACCGGCCCCGCCTCCACCCGCTGTGAGTCACTACTGCTCTATAGTACGGCGCGTTCGGCGTGCAGTTCCTGCGCTGGTGGGACGCACGAGCGGCGCCCGCGCAGACCTTACCGGCCCCGCCTCCACCCGCTGTGAGTCACTACTGCTCTATAGTACGGCGCGTTCGGCGTGCAGTTCCTGCGCTGGTGGGACGCACGAGCGGCGCCCGCGCAGACCTTACCGGCCCCGCCTCCACCCGCTGTGAGTCACTACTGCTCTATAGTACGGCGCGTTCGGCGTGCAGTTCCTGCGCTGGTGGGACGCACGAGCGGCGCCCGCGCAGACCTTACCGGCCCCGCCTCCACCCGCTGTGAGTCACTACTGCTCTATAGTACGGCGCGTTCGGCGTGCAGTTCCTGCGCTGGTGGGACGCACGAGCGGCGCCCGCGCAGACCTTACCGGCCCCGCCTCCACCCGCTGTGAGTCACTACTGCTCTATAGTACGGCGCGTTCGGCGTGCAGTTCCTGCGCTGGTGGGACGCACGAGCGGCGCCCGCGCAGACCTTACCGGCCCCGCCTCCACCCGCTGTGAGTCACTACTGCTCTATAGTACGGCGCGTTCGGCGTGCAGTTCCTGCGCTGGTGGGACGCACGAGCGGCGCCCGCGCAGACCTTACCGGCCCCGCCTCCACCCGCTGTGAGTCACTACTGCTCTATAGTACGGCGCGTTCGGCGTGCAGTTCCTGCGCTGGTGGGACGCACGAGCGGCGCCCGCGCAGACCTTACCGGCCCCGCCTCCACCCGCTGTGAGTCACTACTGCTCTATAGTACGGCGCGTTCGGCGTGCAGTTCCTGCGCTGGTGGGACGCACGAGCGGCGCCCGCGCAGACCTTACCGGCCCCGCCTCCACCCGCTGTGAGTCACTACTGCTCTATAGTACGGCGCGTTCGGCGTGCAGTTCCTGCGCTGGTGGGACGCACGAGCGGCGCCCGCGCAGACCTTACCGGCCCCGCCTCCACCCGCTGTGAGTCACTACTGCTCTATAGTACGGCGCGTTCGGCGTGCAGTTCCTGCGCTGGTGGGACGCACGAGCGGCGCCCGCGCAGACCTTACCGGCCCCGCCTCCACCCGCTGTGAGTCACTACTGCTCTATAGTACGGCGCGTTCGGCGTGCAGTTCCTGCGCTGGTGGGACGCACGAGCGGCGCCCGCGCAGACCTTACCGGCCCCGCCTCCACCCGCTGTGAGTCACTACTGCTCTATAGTACGGCGCGTTCGGCGTGCAGTTCCTGCGCTGGTGGGACGCACGAGCGGCGCCCGCGCAGACCTTACCGGCCCCGCCTCCACCCGCTGTGAGTCACTACTGCTCTATAGTACGGCGCGTTCGGCGTGCAGTTCCTGCGCTGGTGGGACGCACGAGCGGCGCCCGCGCAGACCTTACCGGCCCCGCCTCCACCCGCTGTGAGTCACTACTGCTCTATAGTACGGCGCGTTCGGCGTGCAGTTCCTGCGCTGGTGGGACGCACGAGCGGCGCCCGCGCAGACCTTACCGGCCCCGCCTCCACCCGCTGTGAGTCACTACTGCTCTATAGTACGGCGCGTTCGGCGTGCAGTTCCTGCGCTGGTGGGACGCACGAGCGGCGCCCGCGCAGACCTTACCGGCCCCGCCTCCACCCGCTGTGAGTCACTACTGCTCTATAGTACGGCGCGTTCGGCGTGCAGTTCCTGCGCTGGTGGGACGCACGAGCGGCGCCCGCGCAGACCTTACCGGCCCCGCCTCCACCCGCTGTGAGTCACTACTGCTCTATAGTACGGCGCGTTCGGCGTGCAGTTCCTGCGCTGGTGGGACGCACGAGCGGCGCCCGCGCAGACCTTACCGGCCCCGCCTCCACCCGCTGTGAGTCACTACTGCTCTATAGTACGGCGCGTTCGGCGTGCAGTTCCTGCGCTGGTGGGACGCACGAGCGGCGCCCGCGCAGACCTTACCGGCCCCGCCTCCACCCGCTGTGAGTCACTACTGCTCTATAGTACGGCGCGTTCGGCGTGCAGTTCCTGCGCTGGTGGGACGCACGAGCGGCGCCCGCGCAGACCTTACCGGCCCCGCCTCCACCCGCTGTGAGTCACTACTGCTCTATAGTACGGCGCGTTCGGCGTGCAGTTCCTGCGCTGGTGGGACGCACGAGCGGCGCCCGCGCAGACCTTACCGGCCCCGCCTCCACCCGCTGTGAGTCACTACTGCTCTATAGTACGGCGCGTTCGGCGTGCAGTTCCTGCGCTGGTGGGACGCACGAGCGGCGCCCGCGCAGACCTTACCGGCCCCGCCTCCACCCGCTGTGAGTCACTACTGCTCTATAGTACGGCGCGTTCGGCGTGCAGTTCCTGCGCTGGTGGGACGCACGAGCGGCGCCCGCGCAGACCTTACCGGCCCCGCCTCCACCCGCTGTGAGTCACTACTGCTCTATAGTACGGCGCGTTCGGCGTGCAGTTCCTGCGCTGGTGGGACGCACGAGCGGCGCCCGCGCAGACCTTACCGGCCCCGCCTCCACCCGCTGTGAGTCACTACTGCTCTATAGTACGGCGCGTTCGGCGTGCAGTTCCTAAGCTGGTGGGAATACAGTCACCATACGTACTCGTGACACCAGGAGCAGCGCGGTGCGAGTCAGTACGGCCGCCATATTGACTCGACTCGTGACAGCGGGAGCACGGTAATAATATCTTCAGTAGTGTATCTTCATACAAACGGTCGGAGCCTCGAGTTTGGTACCCAAGAAGTCACGAATGCGCCGCACTGACGAACTAACGTTGTGTTGGTTTGATAACAGTAACCGTGCGAAATATGGCAAAGAGTTAAATATAACTCTTAAGCAACCAAAGACAGCACAATAGTGCTGTCTTTGGTTGCTTAAATTTATCAACAACGCATCCAGAGATAACATTTTTTAAATTACCTGGAAACTCCGAATGGTAAGACTATAAAATAATTTATGTATACCTACTAGTAGATACGTAATTTGTTTATTTTTTAATAGGTAGGTATTTTGCTTGTTCCACCGAGCAAAATACTTGGATTGATTAATAAATAGTGGATAGGGTGAAAAAAATTACACACAAGTGATTTAGGTACCTACGCTCGCGTTAAAAAACGTTTGGAATTTATAATTTTGATTAAATCTACTAATCAGAAATCTCAACTTGTTTTTTTTTTTGTTTTTTCTTATTTCATTCACAACTAACTTCATTTTTTTAAATAAAAAAATATTAGAAATACAATCACAAAACTGAAAAGAAACTTAATTAAGTAGATGAAATTAAAATACTGTAGGCACGGCAGCCCTATCGCTTGCGAACGTACCGCCTGGCTGTAGGTAATTATTCCGCCGAGCCCGCGAGTCACAATACTGTATATATTTATACTGTGGCGGGAGCGTCGGTGCGGGTGATGCATGTCCCGCTGCGTACACGCTAGGTAACTGCCGGCGCGCCCGGTGTGACGCCTACTGTGCTGCTTACGCCCCGCTCAGCTACTTTAGAGTAAACGAAAAACCACAATAAAACTTATTCCGCAATACACCTACGCTCTTATGTGCGTAGCAAGCTTATGCCTTATAATCTATGTTTCCAGAGAGACGAGCGAGCCCTTCGCTGGAAGAACAAGTGTCCTCTGTGTCTACAGTCCTGGAAGATACCCACAGTGTTGCCAGTGTCTGGGTGAGCATGCTTTTATTATTTAATAGTCTTTTTTTTTTGGGTTCCGTAGCCGAATGGCAAAAAACGGAACCCTTATAGATTCGTCATGTCTGTCTGTCTGTCCGCCCGTATGTATGACACAGTCACTTTATTATATTAAACTATTAATACTACACAGTTGAATCTTGGTAGGTAGATGCATTCTGTGAACCGCTTTACGATTTTTTCGAAAAAAAAAAAACTAAAAAAAAAATCATGTCCAAAAATACATGCGGGGTGTCTATAAATAGGTCTTAAAAAATGACATTGAGGTTCCTAAAACCTACATCTGACACGCGAATTTAGACCCCGTGTGATTTTATTCCGATAAACGGTTAAAATTTCCAAATTCAACGTGGAAACGGCGTTCAACGACCTTATGAAGATAGTTGCAGCGTTGACAGCAAAAATTGAAGATCAGCAGCAGGTGATCACAACAGACGAGGGTACTTGCAGATTTGTCCTCGAAAATCGAGAAGATCGAAGTTCATATGGCTTCAATGAATACTGCAAAGAGCGAGACGGAGAAACCAGTCGGGATACCAGCTACGCAGCGTGCGAGTGAGACGAACGTCGGAATTCTTGCCAATGAACCTCACGAAATGGTGACGGAACGCGCGCGCCGAGTGAGCGTGCCAAGAATAAGGCTGCGTCCATACTGCAGAAAACAAGCAACAGTTCAGAAAACGCTGAGACAGCATTGGCGGACAACATTGCTTCCGAAGAATGGAAAATAGTAGGTGCTAATAAGAAACGAACAAAAATGATTGGGAACACTATTCAAAAGGAGGGAAACACTTAAATTGTTACGCTCCAAGCGATTCAGAGGAAGAAGTTTTTTCATGTGTGGTCACTACATCCGGACACAACGGAGAAGGCATTAAGTGAACATGTGACTAAAATATGTGGATCTGTAGACATTAAAGTCGAGAAAATTATTCCTAAGACTGCAAGAGATTATGCGTCATTTAAAGTTGGAGTTCCGGAATCCCTTTTTGAGAAGACACTGACGCTGGCAGTTGGCCATTAAATGCTCAATCAATGGGTGTGGTTTCGTGACTCCCGCAAACCAGGAGAAGGCAATCAAAGCCACCTATAGGTGTTTTCAAGTGTATTATCAGAATGTTCGAGGATTACGCACGAAAACAAGAACATTCTATAATAACGCATTGGCATCGACTTATGATCTGTTTGCAATTACGGATTTAGGTCTAATTGACGGGATTTATGACGGAAAACTAATCCCAACTGAATACAGCATATTGCGTTGTGATCGAACAGACGGACGTAAACAAGTAGGAGCATTTTTGGCGGTTTCTCCGCCTTTTAGTTTGATTCGCGTTTCGGTTGACAATGTGGACAGCGCCTTATTTGAGATTGTGTTTGCGACGGTACACAAACAAAATCATTTTTTGTTTTTCTGTTGTGTTGTTTACATTCCGCCAAAATGTTGTGAATTATATGCATTTATTTCATATATTAGAGAATGTTTGTGTTAAATATGACAAAGTTTTAGTCTATCCAACATGTCGACAGATCCCTTCGGGAACGGCGAACCTGTTGACTAATGACCATATCAATAAGGAGTAGCTCCTTAGTACCGCGGGACTCGTTCCTACATCCATTTTGAGAAGCGGACATGACAGAATTGTCATCAATGTGTTTGTTAATTTTAGCTCTCAAAATGGATGTAAGAACTTTATAGACCGTCGGAAGACAGGTAATCAGGTAATTTTTGGACTCCGCAGTACTACCCGATTTATGGAGCAGGTGGGTTATACCTGTTGTCAGGAACTCTGGCAGCGACCCTGACTCTAAGGCTGACTGGAACAGGATCGCCAGGCGAGCGTGCGACCTTGTAAACCATTTAATCCAGAAGTTGTGCAGCCTATCCGGTCCTGGAGATTTCCAGTTAGGCAACGGACGGACTGCACGAACTACGTCTTGGGGGCTGATAGTGATTGCCCCCATTTCTGGTACTAGATCGCACGCTCGCTCGACCTCCCGAGTCCATTCACCCTCGGTATGGCTAACAGGCACCGACCAGATGCTGCGCCAGAACGAACACATGGTATCATCATCCGGCAGGCGCGTGTCAGCCACACCTTGGTCCGGTCGCTCCCAAGCCCTATAAACCCAGCTTTCATCTCTTTGGAATGTGCAATTCTGAGTGTATCGGTCCACCCGCCACTTATACCTACGTATAAACTGCTTCAGTAAGTCGATGCGCTCTGTGACACGGGACATGTAGTCTCGGGGACTGATATCAATCAGTCCCCGAGAACGGCCGCCTCACAAAACGCATTAGTCTAGGACGAGTATTGGCCTATATAATAATAAATAGAAATAGAAAGATATAATGATAAATAGAAAGCACTTTATTTATTCTATTATAAAGCACGGAACTGTAGAAAATGAACTGCCGGCGGACAATTTACAATTTAACACTTGATGTCGGGCAGACTCTGTCAGTTCTACGTTTGTGTCTTCTAAACTCTGGGTCAAAAGACAAGTTTGGATGTTTTCGCAACACTACTTAACACAAAAGAGTGCCTTACTGTAGGTAGCTTCTATAGCGCGTACACTTACGTACTCTTCCATACCAGCGTACTGTCCCCGTACAGTTCGCTGGTATGGAAGCGATAAGGTTTGAAGGCCATTACCGTAAGGAGAGCCCTCTGCGCCATCTCCAAACGCAGCAGAAGACATTTACCAGCACCACCCCAGGCCGAAATACAGTACTTTAAAATGAAATGGACAAGAGCAAAATACACAGTTCTCAGGGTAGAGAAATTGGCGGACGTCCTTAGATTTTTAAAAACAAAAATTAATTTTCTTACCCTAGAGACCAGTGAATTGATTTGCTCACTCCATGTCAACGTGCCGTCGACCCAGACTCCAAGATAGTTTATTGAGTCTGTGCGCATAACTTCAGGACAGCCACAGGTGTCAGTCCTCATTGGATGGCACGCATGAGCTGTGAGACGGAAGGGTGGGCTGGTTGTGACGCTTTCCTTGGACTAAAAGTGATAAATTTGGTTTTATCCAAGTTGAGGGTGAGCAAATTCTGTGTGAGCCATCTCATAGTAACTCGCAAGGCTGACTCTGCCTGAACTCGAGCTTCGTTCCAGTCACTGCCACGAACCAGGATTACAGTGTCATCAGCGTAAGGAATTAGTTTAGAATTTTTTAAATCAAGCGTGCAGAGCTCGTTTATGTAAACCAGGAAAAGGGTAGGTCCTAAGACGCTACCTTGCGGAACTCTATATGTGAGGAATGCTTCCTTACTGGTGTGGTTGTTTATCCTGATGATTTGCGAGCGACTACTAAGGTAACTCTTAAACAAACTAAGCGGTAGGCCTCTTATTCCAATCCTTTCTAGTTTACTGAGTAGAAGGGGGTCAGAAACAGTGTCAAAAGCTTTAGAAAGATCAAGGAAGATAACTATTGATGTATCCTTGTTGTTTAGGTTTTGAGCTAGTGAAGGAGGTACAGATTGTTTAGAGCTAGGTACAAAATAGTATGTTTTAGGTACATTTTTTTGGTTTTATATTATAATTAGTATAATTTGATTTGCTATGGTACACCCGCCATTTTGACTCTCACCTTCATCCAGAGATAGATGACCCCTTATAAGTTTAAGCTTTTAAAAATATAGAATGTAAATATTATAGGTAAATAAAGGCTATTTTAAATTTAATTTATTAATATTGTTCCAGCTACGTATTCTGCTACATCTGCATCTCGCGCCACATGCGTGCGCACTCCGCCTGCCCGGTCAGCAAGTGTCCCGCCACCGAGAGCGAGCTCGTGCGCCTGTACCTCGACTAGTGCGGTGCGACCTCACTACCGGCTGTGCCTCCTACTCACGTACGCAACCTGAATGCTGCAGGTGCCACGCAAGTCGTCTGCATGTCATATAGCAACAATATGACAACTTTGTTAAAATTAGGGCGAAAGCGTAGTGTTTACTATTGAATTATTTATTAAAATGTGGTTGTGGGAGAGTTGCATGCAATGATGCAACAGAATTAATAATATGGCCGAATACTCAAACGCCACTCAATTGTATGTACTGCTCTTCCGAAGGTAGCCAGTAGCATATTTTTTAAAGATTTGTCACCCCAGGCAGGCCAATGAGGTTTCCCGCCCCGCATTTAATTAACAATAACATTTCGAATATGTAGCGGATATTTGTGAGAACAAGCGAAGCGAGCTCGGCAATATCAGCACCCCGCCAAGGATCTGTTAGATCTTTTACCCATTCATACTAATGAATGATATTGAAGTTACTTCAATTGGCGACTCATACGCAGAAGTTTCAGCAGAATTAAAAGACGTAAGGATAAAACAGCGTCCATATATTATTTATTATTATTATTGTTTAGTTCTGTCCGTAACACAGACAGAAGCTACTGGGCGGCCGTCCAGAGTATAACTCTTGCTTGAATAAAAAAAAAATACAGGACAGCAGGCTTACAGAGTCGCAGTCTGCCGCCCCGGGCCGCGGCCATCTTGGCCATAGCGTAAATACATCAATCAGGCGACTGCCACCTCACCGACCCATGACATGGCCGCCTGGCACAGCATGGCGCGGCTTGTGCCTTTGCTCTAAGTATCGTTTGAGTGTTCGGTGGTTAAATTGGTGATCGGTAACCAAGCCCAGCCTAGGGCTAGGCAGGCTAGGGCAGGGCTGGGTGAGCTGGGTATTTGTAACTTTATCACTTTAGAATTAAGGCTCAATATTACACTTACGCTTTGATAAATTATGTAGCTTATTAATATTAGTTTATTTTATACATTAGTAATGTTTTATTATTATTGTATTGCCTTACTCTGTAAGACATTAAGTTATTTTAACTTGTACATATTATTAAGCAATTTGTTTTGGTTTTTTTAAATAAAATACAACTGTGAACTCGGTTTTTCATTTATTTTTCGTAATAAATATGTATAGTAACAAGCTTTAACGGTGCGGTATCTTGTGATACATACTAGTTACATTTAAGTCTTAATACACTAGGTAGTAGACAACATGAGGTATATTGCCTAACATTTTTTTTTTAATATCTTTAATTTATGGGTAATACATATTTATTAGGTACACCTCTGCCTAACCCTTCGGCGATTACAGGCGTGATGTTATGTTTATGTAATAGATAACTGTAACTTAATTTCCAAAGAACAACAAAACTATGATTTTAATTATAGTAAAGCAGAAGTTAATCATAACCTAACTTTAAAGTTTACAAATAAACGCTTGTCATTTTTGCCGAATTTACCGGTTACGTGTACGGCGGAATACAACTCTTGCGCATTGGGAGCCCCCTGTTGCACTGTATGTTGTCCTCCCTCCCCCCGCGCGGCGCCAGGGTGTTGGCACAACCCCCCCGCGCCGAGCTGGGAACGAAAGAAAAACATACAAAGACGCAGACGGTTCTCATTGCTCAGGAGTTGCAGGAACTACGAGGTGGGATCGCGCAGTGTGTGCTGGATACCTCAGGGATGCACAACCGGCTGGCAATATCGAATATATTTATACCAAAGTTCGACAAACAGCCGTTCGGCTTAGCTCGAATTATTATTATTATGATCATCAAATTCATTAAATACTGCCGAGTCGAATGTGCCGTAGTGTCGCCTGAATCAGAGCATAACACGCCCTATTAGATTTCGTAGCACCTTGCCTACTTTCGCATTTCGACCAGTTTTTTGTACTTTAAAGTAATCGGTAGCACGATGTCAACATTTTAAAACCCCCATACATTAGATAGCACAATGCTTACTTTTATTTTTATCACAGTTACGTCGCAGTTTGTCAACTTTATGAAAAAACAATGTAACGATAGCATAATGTCTATTTTTAGTACAACCATATCAAAATATTTCTTATTGAATTTAATTCCGGGTGGGTTCCGTAACATACAGTATGGGCTCCTGACTTATGGCACCGCGAACATTGGCGGGCAGTGTTATTGGATTTATCTATTAGGAATTTCTTACCCTGGAGCCTGGAGTCTTGGTCTGAGACCGGTTGATGTCAATAGGCTCGCCCCTGAAACTTGGGATTTAAACGTAACTGCCGACATGTGGGTGTAGGTACTAAGGTACACATTTGCCTAACCCTTCGGGAAAGCACAGGCGTGATGTTATTTTATTAAACTTTTTTACCCCAGAGCATAAAGGCACGCACGTGCCCTACGCCAAGCTACAATTTCACCCACCATTTTATCACATGTTTGTGTCGTTTGACATACAGGGCACGCAGTTTGCTTGTCACGTATGCGACAATGGCGTTCAAAAGGTTACACAATGGATGAATTCCAATATGATTCACATAATATGTTGTTTTGGCAATCCCTATCGTACAACTAAAGCTTTGGTCGAGTGGTGGTCAAGGTTAGGTCAAAGAAACCAAGGCCGTTCAATAGTTCGTTGGGTCGTCGAAATCGCCAAAACATTGGAAAACACCTGTATCAGGGACGAACAGAACCGGGGGAAGAAGAAAGGGGACACCTATACCCAACAGTGGGTGATTCCAAGCTGTTGGATTCCACTTGTTTCCTTTCTTGAAAACATTACAGAACGAAACCATAAATAAAATATCAAAAATCACAAAAATAGATAAATAAAAATAAAAAAAATTCGCAGGTATTGTCATAATTATTTTTAAATAGAAAATTTGTGTAGAGAATTTGTTTATTACCCCACCCATAAATCATACCTACTTAAATTTAGAAAACAAAAATTCGAATCTCGAAGTTGAATAAATTATGTGTAGAACCACAAACATACTAAAAGTACTGACGTAAATAAAAGTAAGCCTACTGCGATAAGAATAATGTATTACGGAATATATTTGTCATGCGTTATGCGTTTATTTGTTATACCATTATGCGAGCTAATGTATGGCGGTTTCAAAATGCTGGCATCGTGCTACAGATTACATAAAAATACAAAAAAAAATGTCATATTGCGGAAGTAGACATCGTGCTACGAAATCCCCTATTAGCATAATTAATTAAGTACAGACAGCAAAGTAAAACGTCACTTTCTGTATTTATTTCGTCGCCAAAAGCATAATTTTTTTGACTTCATATTTTGCATCGTAGACCATGACAAATTTATAAATATAATCATGATTTCCACAGGCCGACAGACTATACCTACCAACTTGATGATATTTAGTACGTTGTTGGATGTTTAGATGGTGACCAGTATTTTATAATCATCTAAAGATATTGAACAAAGGCGCGGTCCCACCATTTTAAAATGATTTAGTATTAAAAATGTCTTACATTTAGAGTAGAATTCCTCTATCGTCAGTCATCAGCCGTGGGAAACAGGTTGAAAAGAAGGATAGAAATTGACACTTTTGCGAGTATAATATAAGTAATAAAGTAGTAGTAGTCTTAGTTACATTTACACATTTGACATAATAAATACAAACTTTTAAAAATATAAGTAGACTTAAATACTTTAACTATCACATAACAGTTGTAGCTACCTCTAATTGCTATCAAAGAAATATAATAATTTGTATGTACGCCAGCACATCAAGCTACCTAAAAAAATATAATTTTTTCTCTATCAACCTTGATCCTAATGCTTTAGCGATAAAGTTGAAAATCTATTAAAGAAATGTAAAAGATTGTAGTGCTGGTGTCTGCACAAAATTATTTATAAAAAACCTACTGTCTAAGTAGCTGACAATTAATAAAGAACAGAATCTGTGTGGCATATTAAATTAGAACATCGATTAAAAATACTTCAAACTAAAATCAACAAGCCACCAACAAACTTTAACATAAGTGGCAAGTTTGCCACAATAGAAAATCGTGGCAAAGTTACCACCATTTTGGTGAAGGTGCGTTCACACAACGAGTATTCGTTTGCAAGCGTCAGGTGGTAATAATTTGATTGCACTCCAATGAGTCGTTTGCGATCAGATGAACGTTCGTTGTATCGTCAGGGGAGTCTGTTCCGTCACTTCCCCAGCTAAAACACTAGAGAGTGGCGAAGAGCGGGCGTTTTGGAGGACTGCTTGTGTCATTTTGATGTTTTTTTTTTCTAAAACTGCTGATATTCAGTGTAATTTGAATAAAGATTTTGTCCTTATAAACGAAGAAACTGTGCTTACAAACGAATGCTGGTTGTGAACTCACTAGAAGCTATCACACATAATCAATTTGAGACGTGATAACTCCATGCAAATATTGATGCGAGATCTGCCGCCCATTCTTAGCCACGAGGACAATTCTAGACGTTTGTCCTAGATACAGAATGGGTCTAGGAGAGCCGTAGGGTCCCGCCCCGAGGGGGGGCAGGGAAGCCACGTAGGCCCTCAGTTCGTCGCGCGAGGAGAATGTCTTGTCTCCGTAGACGCCGGCGCCTTCAGGGATGTTCAGCACTTCCCAGGATTCTGTCGTGTCGAAGTAACCGCCTTCGCCCTGGAATTATGTTAGTAAAGTATTTTAATATCTTTCGTTAAACTGGTATTTATTTTAATACACAACTCTTCCTGTATGTAACTGTAAAATCTTGCAGGATTTCCTATAAAAGCCCTGCTTGTAGTTAACATAAGTCTTGGCCAAATGGATAGATGAATGCTCCGAAAAATATTATGGGCCGACTATTGCTTACAAATTAAAACGGGGATTTTTTTGAGTGTGAGAAATGTTGTTTGTTGCCAAAAAACACTCAATTAAAGGCAATATTGGCAACCCTAAATTCTAACAAAGATGAAATCTTTTTCAAAGTTTTGTCTCCATTTTACGTACCTCAAAAGTAGAAACAGCGTAGTGGTTCCCCCTCTTGGCGGTGACGACGGACACCAGCTCGCCGGCCTGGTTGACGACGGGCGTGCCGGCGATGTACACGTTGGCCGACTCGAACGTGGGCGCGAACCGCCACTGCGCCAGCGCGCCGTCGCTCGAGCGCAGCAGGATGCGCTTCGTGCGGTTGATGAACACCTGATGGAAGGACCTCCTTATTTTATACAGGTAAAAAGGAGACAGAATTTGATCTACTGTCTTGCCGTTCAGAAATTTGCTAGTGATGTGAATTAGGATCCTTGATAGTGCCTCGTTAGCTTAGGGTAACAAGTGCTGCTTGGGTTCGATTAGATCGGGAAAAGTGTTATTGGGTTATTCAACAAGAACTTGTCAGAAGCGTCCAGGAGTCGGGATGTTGTGTTCGGTTTAAGCAATATGCGCGGCCTGCTGAAGTGGGGTGTACCATTGTTTTACTTCTGCCTATCCTTTCCGGGGTAACGGGCGCGATATTACTGTATTCAAATAAAATTGAGCTGATCGTTTTGACAGATTCGCTCAAGATGTTATCGAGTTTAATGCTTCTTTACGCCTTGGTGCTGCCTGCTGTTCTCCTCATCGCTGTCACTGTGGTGAAGTTGTCAACAACCTCGGTCACCACGGCCTGTCATGCAGCCGAAGTGCGGGCCGTTTTGCACGGCATGCGAACATAAACGACATTATCCCACGAGCTCTTGTCACCGTCGGCGTTCCAGCTGTTTTAGAACCCCATGGCTTGACACGCGACGATGGCAAGAGACCGGACGGCATGTCGTTGTTTCCTTGGAAGATGGGTAGGCCTTTAGTATGGGACGCAACATGCGTCGATACTCTTGCGCCATGACATCTTCCAAGCTCGTCGTGCTGTGCTGGCGCTGCCGTTGCGGCTCCAGAGAACCTCAAGCGGGGTAAATAGGACCTTTGTGGTAACTATATTTTTGAGCCGTTTAGGGTTGAAATTCTGGGGTTGTGGGGTCCGAGTGCTCATAGCCTGTTTAAGGAAATTTCGAAACGCCTAGTTGACGCTTCCCGTGACCCAAGCTGGCTTTTACTTTGGCCAGAGGCTAAGTGTTGCCATACAACGTGGCAACGCCACCAGTCTCTTGGGCACATTACCAGCTGACAGCGTTGAGGAGGAGTTTTTTGATGCCCTTTTATAGTTTGTTGTTAGTTTATTTATTTTAGGTTATTTAATAGTTTTTAATTAATAATGTATTTAGTTAGTTTACTCTACTTAATTAAATGTATGTTTAATGCTGTACAAATATAATGATTGTAAGCATGTATCCTCATGTACCTTCTCAGCAGTGTTCTCGTCGATCCTGACGTACACGAGTTCCTCCAGCGGCGCCAGCAGCTGCTCCGTGAAGATGTCGCAGTAGTGGTGTGTCGTCTTGGACAACTGCTCCACCTGCAAATATAACGCTTTCTATCAGTATATGTCGTGAAATCACACCGATTATGTCCTGGCTCATTTGTAGGGTAGTCGTAGTGCAGAACAAGAGAAAGTGACTGAACCGCTGCACTGCACATGCTTTAAAATCGCATGACACTCTGAACTAAATAAAAACCTTTTATTTTTTGCGTATGTAAATTCATGTGGATGTCCTGCGCCCTGTGGCGGACGAGGAGGTATGTCAGACTCTTAGGTACTGACTCAGCCGTGGCCTTTGCGAAGCCATCACCAAATCAACATTGTACTTAAACAACTATAAGAATCACACGAAAAAGAAGAAAAATGGACAATGCATCTCGTTCTCACCTGTTCTGGAGTGCAGCAGTGGATAGGCACTGTGCTCCCGAAGCTGGCGTAGGGCTTGCCATCAGGCCTCTCGTGCAGTTCCGCTGGGATGGTCATGTTCTCTACCAGGCCGCGGTAGGTGAGGCCGGAGGTCGTAGTCGGGTAGCCGGTGCGTTTCGACATCTTGAGGGGAGTCACGGGTGGACACTGTGATGAAGAAGAGAGAGTATCGTTAGGTTATAAAAAAATCCGTGGTTTATTTTGGTCTGCCCTCGTAAGGTGTTATTGGTATGAACGGAGGATCCGATCCTTTTGGAGGATTAGAAACTTTAGGCCTTGTTCCTCATCTTCATACCTCTATAGAGTTATGTTGCTATTTCTAGATGCTTACGCTAACAATGCGAGGGAAGGGGAAAATCTGTCGCAGTCACCGCTAGCGCAAGACCCCAGGCATGGTTGTAGATAGCTACGTTAGAGCCGATTAAATGTACGATCTATTTTTTTCTCTTCAATTGCCACTTTCGCGGTGTTATTGTTTCCATTTAATTTATTTACCTAAACATTATCAGTGATTTTATTGTATTATGTAAAACGCAGAGATCCTTGATTACGGGCTGTTATCGGCGTGTGTTTGTTTGTCACAATCAGGTGCCAGTTGCCACTCCCTGCGATAACGTTCACTAATTAAATCTGTGTAATTGATTGGGTTCCGGTTATATGTATATTTATTTGTTAGTTCTAGAATATTCTATTGAGAATGAAGTTCTACCCTACGCCCTGCATATCAGACATTGACCCGTGATTGCGCACAACGGCATATGTATCTCCTTTATGTAGGTAAGCCAACCTGCCAGTGTTATACGAGAACGTTAGAACGCTTAGAAGGTTTGGTCGTGTGGAGAGGATGAGCGAAAGGCAGCTGTGAGTGGCACCGCCGGGAGGACGACCTAGAGTAGAAGGTCACACCGTAACCTTATTGGTGAGGTTCTTCAGAGAGGTCACGTGCGTAGTACTCGCAACCGGCGAGTGTGTGTGACCATGGACGAGGCGAAAGGAGTATGTAAGGATCGTAGCAGGTTGCGTTCTGTAGTTTCGGCCTTCCCCCATGGGAAAAAGGTGTGGTAGGTATGTTAGTATAATACCAACCACCCCCGTACTGACATTAAAACAAAAAGATGTTTTGAAATCATTTAATAATTAGCTCATTATTAATAAGCTATCGGTAACGGGACTGTTTTGATTTGTTGGTATAGAAACTATTGAATATACATGACATAGTTACGTTGAACTATACAGTACGTATATAAAGCAGAAAAAAATCACAGCAATGGAAAATAATCTAACCGATTTCCTTCTTTTAAATTGGGTGATAGTTAAGAACGGACAAGTCGGTCGAATACCTAACGAGTTTGTTCGCATTAACATTCATTAACATACCGCTATATCTGGCGATGATGCTTGCGTCTCGCAATAACACAAGGACGTTAAATACAGTAGTCTCATCAAAATTAAACACGGGTGCAGCTTGCGTCAAATTGCAGAAAAACTTAGAACTCATGTTCTACTAAGTTTTTGTCTGAGATTGTAAATAGCCATTCATATGGCTATTTACAATCTCAAACCAACAAAAACAGGAAGAAGGCGCGCCGCGAACATCAAAACTGAAGCCACCTTTTTATCTATGTGTGTGTAGGTTTCCATTTGTTAAAGTTTTTTCCTATAATTTGGGGAATAATATTGTATGGGTAGGATCATAATATTGAGTAAGATTACTTTTTGATTCAGTATTAACTGAAAAGCTAAATTATTATTAAATACATAAAACAAGAAAACAGGAATATACTTACTCTAAGTAAGAAATCATATTTAAATTAGCCCAATCGAATGGAGAAATTTGAAATCATATTATGGCAACCCTCGCACTTTATGTCACTAATTTCGTTCGTTGAGTTTTTTTGTTCCAATTCATAGTTAATTAATTAAAAAACGAGGTTATTTCAGGTACTTTTTACTACAAGTGAGAACTGATTCCGTGAGACTTTTTTATGTGATTTGCTCTTGTTTTTATAAGTTTTCACTACACAGGAAGGCATAATTCTATTTTTTTTATCAGTGCTATCTAGACGTACTAGGAGCGATGAGCATGGTTTTAGTGTAGGTGTGTGCGTGAGCGTGTATATTTACTTGCAGGAGCACGGTTTTGTGGCTTCACTTTTGATGTCCACGGCGCGCCGTCTTCCTTTTTTTGTTGGTCAGAGTGTTATTTATATAAATTACGTAATGTGTTAATAATTAATGTGGTTCTACAATAAGTAGGTACTATAGCTTTTTTAAAGGTAATTTGCATTGTTTCTACCGTTTTTTATTTCAACCCTCGTTCACGAAAAACTGTCAATACACATCATAGCACGCCTGTTCCTCGAAGAGTTGGACAAAGGTACATAGAATACTCACATTTCGCCAGTTATAACGAATCCATGAAGTTTATTTTCAACATTCCATCTGCGTCAACAAAGCTATGAGATCACAAAATCCCAGTCTAAGCTAACATTATCATGATCCATATACCTAAAATTTCCAAATTATCGAGCACTATACTACATACGAAGTTTCACTGTATTGAACAACACGTATAACAACAAAACCAACATACCTAATGCTCTCCGGTTGTCAAACAACTGCGACAATGTACCCGTATGGCGTATGTAGCCGGCCGGCGTTGATATTGATAACGCTATCACTGATAACAGGTGTGGAGACGTCACTCTCTATAGTGTATCGGAGAATATACAATCATCTGTTATCCGAGAAGTAATATCTTCTGAGATATGTGTCACAGTAAGAAGCACACAAGACAGGAAAGAAACAACTCAGCTGTTGTTAATTATGGGTTTTTATACCAAGTCAATTTGTAATAGCCAGCGAAAGTCCCCCCCACAAGTGATGGAATATCAATTGCTATCTTAACATGATAAAACAAGAAAGAATTGTATTTTCCGAGACGTCTTTTTAGTTTTTGGTCTGCGGCGTTTTTCTAGATAATTAAATTTGACTCTGTACCTACCTATGATAAATTGATAACCCACGGACTAGGATTCTTAGACAGTTTCTCAACACAAAAAAATATCATAAAGCAAAAATACCGACTCGATGGTCGCACTCGCAACCATCTTGTGTCCTAAACTTAAACTAATGACTATACAGGGTGGAATTTTTTAACGCCAACTGGAGGGAAAGTACTCTTAATACTAGAGATAGAAAATTTTACTCAAAGGAAACATTCCTTTATTTTAAAAAAAAAAAACTGCATTCAAAAAGATTTTCGAAAATTCGCTTGCCACACTCGGGAATCGAATCGGCTAAATTCCCAAAAAATAACATCTTGTACTTTTATGGCATCAATCGTTATGATTGATGCCATAATTGAATCATAACGATAACAAATATGATAAATTTAATGAAAGGAAAACCATGAAATCTTATCTTCACTACATAGTATAAAACAAAGTCGCTTTCTCTGTCCCTATGTCCCTTTGTATGCTTAAATCTTTGAAACTACGCAACGGATTTTGATGCGGTTTTTTTTAATAGATAGAGTGATTCAAGAGGAAGGTTTATATGTATATATTGCACCCGTGCGAAGCCGGGGCGGGTCGCTAGTATTTTAATAGAACAAAAAAAGGGTAAGCTAACTAATTAGTTGCTCACAATGAGCTCCATATTGTTGAATACGCAAATTTATTCTTTTAAGGAATTCATTTCGAGTAACTTTTAATAGCGAGGTGTGATGAAAATTGAAAATCGTGTTGCAGTTCTTAACTCGTGTACAGTTTCATAGGATTTTTGGCAAATTTGATTTTTAACATATCTCCATAAAAAAAATCTAAAGGGGTGAGGTCTGGTGATCTCGCAGGCCATCTGATTGTGCCGTTTGTACCAATCCAGGTATTGAAGTGGTTATTAACATAGGCAGTGGTGATTCTGCTGTTATGGGCCGGAGCACCATTCGTCATTTTAATAAATAAATGACGTCAAAGATAATTGTTAATTACTTAATTAGGTACTAATACATATAGTTTATGCTTTTTTTTTTCGTGTGAATGTTTCCTTTGAGTAAAATTTTCTGTCTCCAGTATTAAGAGTACTTTCCCTCAAGTTGGCGTTGAAAAATTCCATCCTGTATATGTACAGCTGGCCTTCCACTAATTAATAACACATTAGATTAGATTTGTAACGTGTGACTAGATGAACAATTTAGTAGGTCGGCGCGGGAGGCGCACAGCCGCGGCCGGCCCCACTGTGCTAAATCAGGCCAAATATGCGCGAACCCTTACACAGAACGGGAACTCTCAACGGATCTGAACACACGGAACGGGTTTCACTGCCAGACAGATTGCAACATTTACTTCCTTGAAATAAAGACGAAAATAAAATTGACAAACTATAACATCAGCATTTAATGTGCACGTAATAGTTTGGTTTATACAGGTTGATTATTTACACGTGGGCTATACTTTAAGGGAGTGAAATACTCACAGAATATATGAACAGCTTATGCTATGGGATACTACCTGTAACTATGAAATGTCATACATTTTTTCGAGTTACCTACGCGACCGATAATAATATATGAAGCAGCTGATATTTTTTCGAAATTTTATAGTGGGACCCATCCTAACTATTGCCCACGTTTAAAAAATTACCTAAAAGAAAACCCAAATCACAAAAAAAAAAAAATAGGTATGAGATGTAGGTTGGTTTATTCCTTTCTACGTGACTGACAGTAAATATTTATAACAATTTATTGAAGTAATAAATCGTCGGAGATAGCCACACAGAGCACGATGTCATATTAGCAACGTTACTATCTATTTAGTATTCACTGTATCTCAGCTCTCTGAATGACTAACAAAAAAAAATATAATGGACAACCCAAGGCATAATCACCATAACATGTCGCGGGACCACATCTTATGTATAGACTCCGTTTCAGTCCGAAACTTGTCGCCTTCTCGACAATACCAACATTACCTACCGTCGAGAATGCGTCTGCCAAGTTTTTCCCAACTATGTTGGGGTCGGTTTCCAGTCTAACCAGATGCAGCTGAATACCAGTATTTTGGAGCGACTGCCTAGCTGACCTCCACAACCCGGTTAGTACTGGGTAATACGATACCCCTTGGTAAGACTGGTTGTGAGACCTTCGGGCCACCGACTACCTGTAACGACTATCAAAGATCTACTGTCGAGAATGCGTAAACAAGATATAATATTTTAAACTAAAAACCTTAAGTAATGTTACTCACTCACTCACAGACAGGCACTAGCCACACGATAAAGAAGAAGACTCACAGACAACGCGCAGACTTAGCCATAGATAGGATAGGGTCCGGACCTTGACATTTTGCACAAGAATCGTAAACACTAAGGAAGGATGTTTGAAAAGTTATCCCCAGTCAACCAGTGGTTAAATTAATCGATAAGATTACGAAACCTTTGCCGATACGTCAGCTCATCGGGCACAGATTTTATCTAAATAAAAAACTGCTTACAGTCTCACTGTTATTTAGGCACACTTCCACTGGAATCGGCATGTCTGTAAAGTCTGTTCAACACTGTGGCTGTTTCATACAAACTCCGGGTTTTATGCGGAAGAGCTACAAAAACGACAGACGCGCGGTCTACGTAATACGTATTATTAATTATATTGCGAAATAATATTACTTATTCGTCACACTTCTCACGTTACGATCCGTATTTTTTTACGTCAGCCTGCTCTGTCCCACTGCTGGGCAAAGGCCTCCCCCATGGCTTCCCAATTTTGTTTACAATTTGCATTCTCCGACCAATCCGTTAAGAATGAGTCCAGATTGTCACGATCGGTATTACCAATATATTACTGAGTACTCATGGAGTCAAGCTGATCAAAGACCGGCAAAAGTAAGTATGTACATTCATTGTAGTTCAGTGAATGTTAGAACGGTATAGTCGGACATCGGTGTTCAGTTACCATCGATACGAGATTGATTAATTGACACTGTCGTTGAAACAAACAAGCAAATAAATTACCTACGTAAAACGTAAAAGTATGGCTGTTGATTGATCTTCGTTCATTGTTAATTTGGCGCCCTCATAATTAGTTACTTACATTATTTTAAGAGATTGTCTCGTTGGTCTAGAGGTCACAAGCGCATGACGTCCTGGGTTCGATTCTCAGGTCAGGCAAAGTATTTCAGGGTTTTTCCTTTAGGAAATTTTCAGTAGCCACGGAGTCTGGATTTGTGCCCGGTTGATGGCTCGCCCATAGCATGGGACTTAAACATAAATGGCAAAATGTGGGTGTACAGGTAAACGTACACCTCTGCCAAATCCTTAGAGGACTACAGGCGTGATGTCATGTTATTA
Source organism: Noctua fimbriata (assembly GCA_905163415.1). NCBI lineage: Eukaryota > Metazoa > Arthropoda > Insecta > Lepidoptera > Noctuidae > Noctua > Noctua fimbriata. The sequence continues at coordinate 596,120 of LR990934.1, forward strand.
ATTTAAAAGCTTAGTTAAACGACAAGTTTTATTCATAATCTTAATATTAAAAACCGGCCAAATGCGAGTCGGACTCGTACACAGTGTTCCGTAGCACCAAACAATATACTTGTCGGATCCGATCATTAGTACGGACATAAAATGAATTGGAAAGCGCGCCAGTGTGCAGTGGTGACAAACACTGCGTGCAGAGCCCTGATGGCCAGTTCGAGGGAGGACGATATTCAGTGTCTGATCGCGGCGGAATCGGAGTTGAGACGTCTTGGAACTGTACCCGATTCATTGTGCCTCGTGTTATTGTGTTAAGTTGTAAAATTTACACTTTAAAAGTACTGGCTCAGCCAGCATCGCGGGCTGAGCAGCTCCAGCAAGGGTCGGGGGGGGGAGGGAGCGTGAACGGAGACGTCGCGACGGACCTCAACGGCTAGGTCGAAATGACGGCCGTTTGTGTTAACGTAATGTATTCCTGGAGGAGGGTGATAGGGTCGTCGGGAGTGTCTAAGGTACCACGGCATGGTCGGCGAATCTTACTGATACGCGATGGTTCGTATCGGGCGGCCGAGGCGACCAGGGGGTTTCTATGCCTTATGGCAGAATCGAAGAAACGCTTTAAAAATACGTTTCCGAACTGAAGGACGGCAGGCAAAGAAAATAAGGGTTAAGTTTTTATCTATGATTTTACATTCTTACACATGCGCGAACAGATGCTTGCGAGAAATAAGATACCATGGAAATGACACCCATGATAAAAAATTCGCTAGTTTTCGCAGCCACCATCTTTGATTTTGACCTATATTCGTTTAGAGCGCATAAAAAAATAAAAATATAATGATGCGGAGGAATGAGGAAAATGTCGGTAAAAGAATTGTTTAAACGAATTTGTTAAAATAAAGACAGTGCAATGTAATAAGGTTAGAGTAAGATGGATAGTATCTTGTTGCTTGCTATCTCCCTCTCTCTTTGGTCATGGCGGATCTAATTGTAACTGTGTTAAGCTGTGTCGATTACAAATAAAAGTTTTCATATTAAATTAAGCCCCTATTTCATTTAAATTTCATCTGGTTATGGGCCCAGATCACTAACTAGTATGGATTAATAAATGTAGGCTGAAGGATTGCAAATACTGTAGTGAAAAATACTGGTGGCGTGGGTTGACGCCATTTTGAGGTTAAGTAACGCCGGGAAGGAAAATTACTTGTTCGACTGTCGTTGGGCAAGGCAGGAGAGACTACAGGAATTTTCAAAATGGATTTGACACAGAGTGGAAGTGGACAGACCGTCATGAAGCTGGAAGGTTCCAGGAATTGGAACATTTGGAAGTTCCAAACGTCCGTTTTGCTGAAAGGTCAAGGACTGTACAAAATCGTTGACGGAACAACAGTAAAACCTGAAGGAGGTACTGAGCGTACTACTTGGGAGACCCAGGATGCGAAAGCTCAGACGCTGATAGTTACGAGAATATCAGAAGAAGCCATGTTGCATATTATCACTTGCGATACTGCGGTTGCTATGTGGAAAAAGCTATTAAGTGTGTATGAACAAAAATCGGAGACAAGCATACACATTGTGCAACAACGCTTTTTTCAATTTAAGTTTGAAGAAGGAAAAGAGATGTCTGTGTTTTTATCAAGAGTACATGAGATGCAGAATCAGTTAAAACAGCTGGGAGAAAATATGTCTGATAAATTCGTTATCACCAAGGTTCTCATGTCTTTACCAGAAGATTACAAGCATTTCATCTCGGCTTGGGAGTCTGCTCCTGATGACAAGCAGACCTTTGATAATCTGGTAGCCCGATTGTTAATAGAGGAAGAAAGAATTAAAGAAAGAGGCGGGTCGTCGTCGTCTACGGCGTTTGTGGCAAAGAAACTAGATAAAAAAAGTGTTAAATGTTATAAGTGTCATAGACTTGGACACTATCAAAGCGAGTGCAGATATAATAACAATGTGAACAATAACTTTCGTAATTATAAAGACAGTCGTCCAGATCTGAAGTGTTATTACTGTAATAAACCGGGACATATAAAGAGCCAGTGCCGTTACAAAAAGGACAAAGAAAAGGAAAGTAATGCCTTTTTAGTCAACAGTGTTTTTGATGAACAGTTACAAAAATCTCAGTGGTTAGTCGATTCGGGTGCGAGCGAACACATGTGTTGTGAATACGAACTATTCAACTCATATTCGACCGTAAGCGATAAATCGGTAATAGTAGGGAACGGAACGCAAATTAATGTCAAGGGTTGCGGTCAGGTGGCGCTGCAAGTTTGGAATGGTAGTGAATGGATTGACACTACCATAGACAACGTACTTCACGTTCCAGAGTTGAAAACAAATTTGTTCTCTGTAAACTGTGCGACAAGCAGAGGTTATGTTATCGTAACAGAAGAAAATGTTTGCAAGTTTTATAAACAAAACAAGGTGATGGCTATTGCTGAGCGGCACGGAAGCATGTACTATCTGGATTTTCGCTATTTTAATGCATGTACAGCGAATCTTGCTGATGTGTGTTGTGACTTGCATGAGTGGCATGAAAAGTTGGCGCACCAAAACATGGTTTATGTGAAAGATGTTCTGAAGAAAAATAATATTGAAGTTAAAAATGCCAATATGCAAACATGTGAAAGTTGTCTAAAAGGGAAAATTCACCGCTTGCCGTATCCTGTGAGTAACAATGCGACGTCGAGAGTATGTGAAACAATTCACGCCGATACCTGTGGGCCTATGGAGAAGCCATCGATCGGAGGCTCCAGATATTTCGTGGTGTTTAAAGATGATTACTCAAAGTATAGGCGAGTACTCTTTGTGAAAACGAAAGACGAAATTAAATCGTGTATAAAGAACTTCATATCTCAGGCTGAAAACGAAACAGGAAATAAAATAAAGATATTTCGCAGTGACAATGGAACGGAATTTATAAACAAAGAGGTCAAAGAACTGTTTCAGAACAAAGGGATTATACATCAAACATCTGTGACCTACACCCCTGAACAAAATGGAGCTGCTGAACGGGAAAATAGGATTTTAGTGGAAGCGGCTAGAACAATGTTACAAGCCAAAGATTTACCCATCAGTTTGTGGGCTGAAAGTGTTAATACAGCTGCCTATGTGATTAATAGAACTGGTAAAAGCTCAATAGAAGGAAAATCTCCATATGAATTGTGGTCAGGCAAAAATTATGACATTAATAACCTAAAAATATTAGGTAGTGCTGTTTATGTCCACATACCCAAAGAAAAAAGACACAAGTGGGATGCGAAAGGTGAAAGGGGCATCATGGTTGGGTATGGAGAAACAACAAAAGGCTATAGAATATATTTTCCACAGAAAAATGAAGTTGAGACCAAACGAGACATTGTTTTTGTGAACCACAGTCCAGTGAAGCCAATACAACAATGTGAGACCACCAATTATATAGAGGATAGCGTCCAAGTTCCAGCTACAGTCGACGTGGAAGCTCAAAGGGAAGATTCCAGTGCTGCAGGTGCGTCAAGTCCCCAATCACAGATCACCGACGTGCAAAGTGATCCTGATAGTGATGACTCTCGGTTCACCATGCATAGTGAGTCTGGGGGCAGCCTATATGTACCCAGTGATAGTGATGAGTGTAGTGAGGTCGTGAGACGTGATGTGGACTCTGAAAACAAACGTGTTAGGAAGCAGACTGTTTTCTATAACTGTAATAATGTAATATTAGATAACTGTGAGCCTAAAACTTATCATGAGGCAATGAATAGTCCAGATGCGTGTATATGGCAGGAAGCTATTCAGAGGGAGCTAAAAACCCTCAAAGATAACAACACTTGGAGTATTTGTGACATACCAGATAATGAAAAATTAATAAGTAGTAAATGGGTATTTAAAATCAAACAAAATAATGGTAATATTCAATACAAGGCACGTTTAGTGGCCAGAGGGTTTGAGCAAAGTGATATATTAAATCTAAGTGATGTATATACTCCTGTTGCAAAGTTAAGTACATTCAGACTATTTTTGGCTATAGCAACTAAATTAAAATTACCTGTTTACCAAATGGATGTCACCGGGGCATTTTTGTATGGGGATATTGAAGAAAATGTATACATAAGCTTGCCTGATGGCGCTTATGATAATGGTAAAAATGTTGTAAAGCTAAATAAATCATTGTATGGGCTAAAGAAGTCTCCTAAATATTGGAACGAAAAGTTTAACTCGATTATGATCAGGGAGGGTTTCAAACGATCTAAATGTGACTCATGTCTGTACACTAAATGTAACGATTCAGAACAAATATATGTTCTCTTGTATGTTGACGACATGTTGATGTTTGGTAGTAATGAAAAACATATATCAAATTTAAAGTCAATGCTAAACAAAGAATTTGAAATGAAAGATTTAGGTCTAATTTCAGATTTTTTGGGAATAAATGTCAAGCAAAATTTAAAAACAAATGTATTGTGTGACTTCAATGTAAGTAATGTATGTCCTGCTATCATGCATTGTGATAATCAAGCTGCCATAATGATTGCAAACACAAATAGTGTTAAGCGATTAAAGCATATTGATATTAAATATCATTACATAAGGGAACTGATTGAAAATAAAAAAAATATGTATTCAATATGTGACAACAAAAGACCAAATTGCTGACATGTTAACAAAGTCCCTGAATTGTAATACACTTTCAAAATTTGTGAAGTTGTGTGGGATGAATGTATAAATTGTTTTGTATATTTTAATGTAGTCTTGGTTGTATAGCTCTCTTATTTTCTTTAAATTGATGTTTATGATAAGTGTAAAAGGGATGGTTATAATTTTTTTTATTGTCACATAATTTGCTAATTAACATTATTACATTGACGGGGGGTGTTAAAATAAAGACAGTGCAATGTAATAAGGTTAGAGTAAGATGGATAGTATCTTGTTGCTTGCTATCTCCCTCTCTCTTTGGTCATGGCGGATCTAATTGTAACTGTGTTAAGCTGTGTCGATTACAAATAAAAGTTTTCATATTAAATTAAGCCCCTATTTCATTTAAATTTCATCTGAATTAACATCATGACGGTACCTTGTCAATATATTTATGAAAACATTATGGATGTTCGGAAAAACATACATCTTTTTAGTAAAATAAGCTACAGGCATAATGTTAATACTAGAAATAAGGACAAATTAGATCAGCCAGTATACCAGTACCAGTGCCAGTATACTGGGTGTCAAACTTACGGACCGCATCAGAAACTCCATACTTCGCTCCAAAACTCAAATATCTGATGCTGGCCTTACAGCTGCTAGGTTGAAGTGGAACTGGGCTGGTCACGTCTGCCGCATGTCGGAGGAGCAATGGTCTAAAATTACCACTCAGTGGATACCAAATAGCAGGAAACGACAACATGGCAGGCCCAGAAGGAGATGGCGGGATGAGCCGGACTCTTTCGCAAAGGATTGGCCTACAATCGCACTAGACCGCGAAATGTGGAAGGAGGGAAGGGAGGCCTTTGCCCTGCAGTGGGACAATATAGGCTTATAATAATATAATAATAATAATAGATCAGCCTGCATTCAGATTGTCAAAAGTACGCACTTCTTTTATGGGGTACTGTGTAAAATGTTACAATAAAATACCACTTGACATTCTACAACTTAATGAGAAGAAATTTAAAACATTCATAAAACGCACACTATGTAAGCGAGCAAATAATAAGTTGGAAGATTATATTGTAGATAAAAAATGCTTGGCTTAATGCTGGTCCTGCTCCACAGCGACTTGGTTTACTAACTAAGATTTTAATGTTTGGAAGTGATGCTACCCCTCTAGTTCTTTAATTTTATTTTTGTAGCTTCGCTTTTTTTTTGTTTTTTTTGACATTCAAAAGTGCCTGTGATGGTGTAATTGAAATGAATGCTTTGAGTTTGATATGGCACGAAAGGAGGTGTATGATGAGATGACGAGTTGGTGATAAAGAAGTATGGAAGGAGAAGACATGCTGCGCCGACCCCAAATGAATTGGGTCAAGGGCAAGAGAATGATGATGAATGATGATTCGTTTAGAGCGCCTTCGAGAACCATCAAAATAAGCCCCATGACGAAAAATTTGCAAATCGTAGCTAACATCTTTTAATTTAACTTTGACTTAATTTTTATTTCGAGGGCTCTTGATAACCATGAAAATATCACCCACAATTAAATTCATTCATAATTCAGTATATTATGTATGGAGATATATAAAGTTGTTATCTCAAGTAATTCGTTAGTTTTGCTAGAAACAGTGTATCGCACCCAGTGTGTTTTCATAGCACGAAACCCAGCGTCTGCCCAAATGATGTACGAGCCTAACGGCATAAATCCTGACATAATCCGATATGTATACAGGGTGTAAACAGACCCTTCACATAGCCGTCAACCAAGCATTCTGTACATCAAACTAAGTAACTTTACGAAAAAATTATTGCTGGGAATCACCTTTTTTTTGTGGTGAAAAATCACGTTTTACGGTAGGACACGATGAAAAGCACTCAAAGCATTGTGCTGATGGATGGATTGAATAGTACGGGGGTCGTGGAGGTGTGTAAAGTAAAAATCTTACATTAAAAACATGAATTTTAAAAAAAGTTGTGAATAAGTTGGAACTTTGACCCCCAATATCCCGCAACTAGAAAGTTGATGGTTTAGAACAATAAAATGATCGCAAAGACTGGGAGAAAAAGTGCCTTTCGGATATGTTAAGGGTCTATTTACACCCTTTATTTACAGTCAGGGGCCTGAAAGTCTGACATGGCCGGTCTTTCCAAGGAGTACCATATTACTCAGTAATAACTGGGTTGTGGAGACCAGATTGGCAGTGCCTCCATGTAATATACTAGTATACTGCATCCCGTTAGACTGAAAACCGACCCCAACATAGTTGGGAAAAGGCTATGTAGATGATGATATGAATATTAGCATATTTCTTGATATTCGCATTCGCAAAATTTATGCGAATATTTTGATAATATAAATAGTAAGTACTAGTCTGTTTTCGTTTACGGCTTTCAGTAGTACCGACTCTGTACTAGTCCATCGATAGGACTCGTCGGGAGGCAAACAACCAACTATCGGGTTTCTTTGGATCAGCTCAACAATTCTCAATGAGATACGACAAATATGTGAGCGTTTGACGCGTGACTCGTGAAAGGGAACTCCCTTGCACACACGATTTGTTTTTGTAATGAAATTGTTAAGATAATATATTTTTTATCAATTTTTCAACTTAAGAGGTCAAAAGGCGTGGGTTTTCTCATAAAGCATTTTTTTATCTTAAGACAGATAAAAACAATATCTTCCTATTAGGAAACTATAAAACGAGATCTATAAACGTTAGGCATCTACCCTAATTCGATTGCTACCCTAGGTACCTGTGTACGACAAAGCAGTAGGTTTGTCTGAAATAAATTTGTCCGTTAGTACCTATAATGTAGCCTACAACGTCCTCGTCATGTCGTCAAAATTATGACGAAAACAATACTTAGATGGGATGACAATATTATGAGAAATACCAGCAATATATTGCTTTATTTGTAGAAACATTAACATCACTATAAATTATTATAGTGACATTTAAACGCGAATATAGGAAAAGGGGATTTTTCGTATGGATACATAATACCTACTAATATCAGAAGTTCGGACTTCACGGGACGCTTTATTAAAGGCCTTTTGACATACAGAATACAGACAAGAAGTGTCATCGAAAACTGAAAATTTTAAAACAAGCATAATGAACTTATGACTGTGTTGACGAATAGACATCAATTTATATTTCCGTCCAATCATAATAGGTAGAGGCACAGTTTCAGTCAGTCCTTTATTCATTTAACAATGTAGGTACACACCCAATACAAAAAAAGAAGAAAGGAACAGAAAAATAGTACAAAGGTGATGCTTATTTCCTTTATTGCATTAGAAATATTTCTACGCCAATTTTAGGTTTTTCGGAGATAACCGATGGATCCTTTGACCGTGGTGCTTAGTTTAGGTGCTTCTAAGATGATCTTGACTATCGCAACTGAATTTTTGTAGGGGATCAAGAGCAATAAACAATTACATTATAATTATTAATTTGTAAGACACCGTTTTATATGACGTAGGCATTCATTTCCCTAGTGCAATAAGTGCAGACATGACATTACGTTAGTCACACAATGATTCCTCAGCCCCACGTGTAGAATGCACCAATCAGGCCGCTACACTACACATCTGCACATGCAAGACGTACTAATGTAGTAAACATCACTGACTTACGATCTACGCATTTACATAGCGGCCCCATTACTTCAATTTGTGGTGACCGGTTACACTGTATTAGATGATACAAAGTCGTCAATCGCGCCCTATTATTAACCGACTTATAAAAACGAGGAGGTTATGTATTCCACCGCATTTTTTTTTGTGTGCAGATACAAGGTTACTGGGCCGATTTACGAGATTCTTTTTTCAGTGGCAGTGGTCCCGTATAAATTTTATTAGATTTTCCTTGAGTAGTTTATGAGTTAGCTCCTTTAATACGTATTTTTTCTTCTTGGCCTATGTTGACGACATGATGCGTCCCTTAATAACTTCTAGTTACAATGTAAAATTGATTCACGATAAGAATTGACGTGGTACCTATGTTACCGGCTATGTATGAAACCTAGGAATTGTAGGTACACGATTGCTATTAAATATAATCTGAGAATTAGGAAATGTGTAAAATAATGTCTCAAGGTCTTTAAAACACACATTTCCTGTGAAATGTATGTATTTCCTAGGAACTGTATGCAATTCCGAGATGATACTAGGAAATATATAAAAATGAATACACTCTGTGAACAAAATAAATGAAACACGAATAAAATCAACGTCAAGATAAATATCAAAATGTTGTAGAAAATAAGCCTATCTCATCCAGGGTCGAAAGCATTTACAACAAATCATTTATTCAAAACAAAATTACATAAGAAATACCTAATTTTGTGTAGCTGCGAAGAAGTGGCACAGAGAAGACAACAACACGTCTATTTGAGAAAAACCCGGTTCTACTCATGTTGTCAGCAATGTTATCCGGACACTTTGCCGCCGGATGCGACGTACGGACGGTCCGATTCTCCTAGACATCATCGCGTCTGTTACAGACGTATAGACGTGAGATATACAGTATATCTCGCAACAATAGATAGAGGTTAACTATAAGACCCCCAGATTTTTGGTCAACCTAGACTATGAACCGCGGCCAGGCTAATGTATTAGTCCCTCACGAATTGGAATAACTACCTACCACATAATATTATTTGTGGTATGTATTGTTTTCGTAGACAATGCATCAGTACCTAGTGCATCATATTCATAATAAAATGAAAAAGGAAAATAAACAGGCCTTTAATATCAACTAGACTTTAGACTAGAGGTATTTTTCGAATCCAGTTCAAGTCATAGTAGTTTGGATACCCGTATGCCTATCATCCGGGTAACCAAACTACTATGACTTGAACGATCAAGAAGTTATGGCATCAAGCGTTACCTTGAGGAAATCAGTTTAATTCAATGTTTTGCAAAATTAACATGAGTATAGCTTTGGTTGCATGTAGGATGCTAATTTTCGCATTTCCCGCATATACCCACATAATATATTTTTGCGATCCAGGTTTGGATGCAGGACGCCGTATCGCCGGAAGGGCGGAGCCCTGCGTTGTGTTTGGCGTAACTAAAACTAAATATTTTACATTACATTTAACGATCTAGAAATATAAATATTTTGTGGTAGGTATCTACTCACCCCTTCAGAGAATAAAGTCGAATCAAACACAGCCAAAAAAATAATCAAACTGACTACGACAGCCATTATTACAAAATAATAAAATCTTAGAGAATCCGTTCTTTATATACTTATGCGTAGATTATTATGTAGGTACCTACAGTCACTAACACTGATAAACATATAGCAACTTTTAAGAGTGATTTTCAACTTCTGTATTAGTTCTTTAGTTGTAATATTATGTTGTTACAAACAAGATATTTTGGATCCCTTCTTCTTACTACAATTTATAAATGCAAAGGTTTGTGTGGGTTGATAGATGAATGGATGGCTGATACTCATTCACGCAAAAACTACTGAACGGATTTTAATGAAATTTATCACACAAATAGTTTATAACCTGGATGAACAAATTGAATACCGTGAAACATGCCAACTTTGCCCACTTTTTTCGAATAATTTTAATTTTTGTAAGATTTTTGTATGGGGACGTAAGTATTTTCTTTTAGCATTTGCTACTCTAAGATTATGCGCATGTGTTGGTGTAGCAAAATTTATATTTTTTAAACATTTAATTCAAAATTAGATTCGTTTTGTTGGCGGGCAAAGTTACCTGGACTTTTAGCCAACATTGCCTACCTTGGTTTTTGACGCAAATATGGCCTTTAAGCAGATGGCATCAAAATCCAGTTCAAGAATTTTGGCAAAGATGGCGTTTACTTTAGAAATTAAAGCGAAACCGTGAAAAGTTTTCTACTAAAATGACTAGGCAATGTTACCCTAAAAAAAATTCTCTTTTTCATACAATTAACATTTCGTCGTTTGAAAGTGCTAGGGTTGGCACAAATCAATAAAATGAAATTGGTTTTTTTTTTCATTTCTAGAAAGAATAATGTGTTAAGGTAAAAGAAAAATAAAATAATTTTAACAACAATTTTTATTAATGTGAATGAAATACCAATTGAGATCAAATAATGCTTTTAAATTATTTATAGAAAATGATTTATAGAAAAAATAGTCAAAATAAGTAACAAGTTTCTTAGTCTTATTTATATTCTTAAAGTTAATAATCAGAGATCAAAGTTATTGGAATGTCCACTACTGATAGATGTACATCCATCCCACAATAACAAAATAATTAAGTCACATATTTTCCGATATCACAATGATAGGAACGACATTTTCTTATTTATAAGAGTATACTTATATAGAGAACATAGTTTTAATAAAATTAATCAACCATAAAATAAAAAAGGTAGCTTCATTTGAGTTATTTCGCACGGCTTTTGTAATAAGTACTAGGCATTTATTGAATGTTGAAATTACTAAAATCAACTTTAAAAACGATTCGACCACGTCAAGTAATAATTGGCTTGGGAAGTATTGTAACAATATCTTTTAAGTGTTTCATAGTGCAATGTCATCAACTATTGGGTACGTGAAAGTGGTTCCTTCTTCACATTTAGACTCTCGCACAAACTTCTGGATCCAATTTGACGTCTTGATTTTCGTTGTCGAATTCGAGATTTATGTTTATTTTTCTGAAATAAACCATATAACGAAGTCAGATCAGTGTTAGAAGTGGTCATAAAAAAGTTTAAATAATAATAAATAGTATGAAGAAGACGTTATTAGTAATTACTGTGTACCTTCACAATAACAACTAATGTCCTCTTTGAATTAGTACTAAAATAGTCTTAATAAAATAAAATAAATCACAGAGTGTCGTATGTGGCAGCCCTAAGCATTTTTAGATGGCGGGCAATGTTGTCAATCGTAGATCGAAACATTACTGGATAACTTTGCCCATCATTATAACTTTAGTTTTAAATTATGCTCATCAATGACACTAACAATAAAATACTCTACAAATAGTTTTTTAATACATGTTATAAGTAAACTAACCTGTGTTTTCACCATCACGCTCAATTCTTACCAAAATTCTGCACCAAAATTTGCCCGCAAAAACACGCACCGTACTTGACGAGTTCTAACAAGTTACTGAGTGGAGTTAGCAATGCACACAATAGTTAATGTTGCCAGTCATATAACTTATTTTCCACACAAGTCAATCAATGTTGCCTTAATATTAAGATATTTTTGTACGTTAAAGATTTGCTTGTAAATTGCTCATAGGGCAAAAATACCCTTGTTGGCAATGTTGGCATATTTCACGGTACTTTTTATCTCGGTAGTACGAATTACGATCCCGTGGGACAATTACTGAACTCCACGCGGGCGAAGCCGAGGGCATAAGCTAGTCTTACCTACATATGATAAAAAAGTTCTTATATCAGTAACTGTAATGCCACGAGAAAATTGCTTTTATTCATAATCGGCATCTGCGCCCCCGACAATCATCCGGCCATCTTCGATTTTCATTTCGGCAAGTTCGATAGAAGATCAGAGTTCGTACAGCCTGTCCATCAAGTTGTGGCTGCATGAACAAGAAGACTGAGACCCCGTGGTGGCTTGTCTTAATTTCCAGAAGTGGTTATAGTCAAGAATCAGAAGAGCTATGACTCGAAGACATGTAGGTACCTACTTACCTATGTGTGGTAGTTTGCTAGAACGTGATGTAATCGTTTTTGTAAGAGTCACAAAGCTAATAAGTAGGTAGTCTATTTTAATTCAACGTTAAAATCGCTTTCAAACGTGTCTCGATTCACCCTGCGTTTCTTATTCACCTCGCTTTAAGGTACTGAGTGTTTAAAGTCCCTATACATGTATTATGCTACTGGCTGTACTTGGTTTTTAGGTACACGTATGTACTTCAGAATTTAATTAATCACTTATCACAAATTCACAATGCACTTTGGTTCAAAACATCATGAACTACTAGATATTTTTGGGGGCATCCCCTAAAGTGTTTGCGATCGGTAGAACCCGACACTGTTTACTGATGAGCTTCAAATTTGGTTTGGACGTTCGGTTTTTCTTATACCTACTAAATGCGACTATGGAATGCTGTAGCGATAACAATAAGACGTTTCTAAACGGGCTATGTAGGTGTTTGCTGACTATTATAATAGGTTGCCTAGTTGCCAGCAACATTGCCTGTGCAACAACATGTTGCCTTGATATCTGGGTCATAGCATTTATACTATGTATTTCTATACTTATTGCTTAATAAACAGCGCAATGCACTTGAACTTTGTGGTAATAAATAATTTATTTATATTATAAAGAGAGGGCGATTTCTGTGAGTCTGTATGTATGGGGAACAGGGGAACCAACTCCTCAAGCAACTCTCCGTAACCGCGGTACCTTTTTGAAAAATTCTTTCGAAATGACTGAACCGATTTTAATGAAGTTTCTTACGCATAAGCAGGATACATAGTCTAAAAACTTGACAGAGAACTTTTTGAAATGTCTTTTAAAAAAGAAGATAATTGGAAATTTCGGTTTCTATGGATAATCTAAAATCGGTCTAATTTTGTTGTAACACTATTTTTCGAAAATGTTCTCTGTCAAGTTTTAAGACTTATGTATCCTGCTTATGCATACGAAGTTTTATAAAAACGGTTCAGACATTTCGAAAAAAAATCACTTGAAAGTTTGTATGAAATGCCGTAAAAGGTTAGTAGTATATCGTGTGTGCTGTGCTGCCCACTGTAACTACTCAGGGTGGAAAGGACGCCGACGCACAATCGGTTACCATGTATTCTGAACCTCCCCACGTAGAAATCGAAAATTGGTATTTTTTTTTTAAACAGCTGTTTTCTACACAAGTCCAATACCTGCACAGTCAAAACGTATGGAACAGCTGTTTTTTTTTAATTATTATCGCATGCGCGACTGCTGAGCCGGGGTCTTGGGTTCGATTCCTGGGTCGGGCATAGTGTTGTTGTATTTTTCCATCAGGAATTTCTCAGTAGCAGACTGGATAAATTTGTGCCCGGTTGATGGCAATAGAGGGCGAGCGCCCCCTACTACATGACGGGACTTGAACTAACTAGCGAATTGTGGGTGAACTATTAGGGTCACCTCGGCCTAAGGATTACAGTCCTGTTGTTCAGTAACGCTTTGTAGGATGTCTAGGTGTGGCATTACATCAACGGCAAGTAGGTACATCCCACACTTGAGATCTGCAGATGATGTTACCATATTGGCTGAACGCCGCATTATTTGCAGCAGATGCTGGTTGGCCTAGTTGATTGTTCAATACGCATTGGTCTCCGGGTGAGCTTGAAAAAAACCCCGGAACTTATGTTTAACGAACACGTCACCCCAGAAACTATTGTTATCAGTGGAGGTACCTATTCTCGAGTTTGTTCGAGAGTGTAGCCACCTCGGGCTAACTTTGTAGTTCGGTGCGAACAACTTTGAGAGAGAGGCTAACAACAGAAGAATTCAGCTGGGCTGGGGGTCGTTTGGGGAGCTCCGTCAAGTCTTTTACATTCGTCGTATTCCACAGAGCCTAAAGATTAAGGTCTTCAATCAATGTATCCTGCCTGTTATGACGTAGGATGTGTGCCGAAACGTGGACACTCACGGAAAGGCTATCTAGTCCATAAAATCCACTAGACTATGCCTTTTTTTGTTGTAAACTATTAGAAACCTAACTGGAACGAGAATAAATAACTGTAATTTTGTCCCATTCGTCAGTGGCTGAAACCCAACAGCAACCTCATCGAAATCAGAAGAAAGATCATTACGATGTTGTCAGTGATGGGGAGACAGAGGTTCAAAGTGTGAAAGTAGTTCCTAAACTATTTAATTGTTTAGCGCACTGCAAATTTTGGTCACATATTTGTATCGTCGGCGCACGGGGGACAGGGCACGTGCTTGCTTGTCACGTATAGGTACTTAGTGACAATGGCGTTCAAAAGGTAAAATACTAATTACAAAATACCTCAGCATCTTTGAAATACCAATTACATTTTATAAGAAGTACCTAATTGGAATACAAATAAGTCTTGTACCTACCAAATACGTGTTTTATTTTTTAAATACATAAGTGTCTCAATTTACAAGTTATTCAAATACTGCCCAACCCTGGATATTATATGAACAGATAATATATTTAGTTCCTAGGTACTTACGGTCATAACCTCGCAATCGCAGCCGTCACTCATCATCAATGTCACTAACAAGTCACAGCTTCACATACTTCACCGTCACCGCGACGACATCAGCACTGAACAAGCACAGATTTCAAAACTCCTCTCCCTTTTATACCGGACTCAATTTTTTTAACAATAAACGACACAAATACAGATCTTATTGGGACGGAACAAGGACTAGAATAACGCTGTGCTTGTTGGTACCATACAAAAACTTTGTAGGTACGGTCAGTCAAGCAAATATGTTGTCAACGATACCGTACTGTATTTATGGCAGCTACTGTATACACTAATGTTCCCAGAAAAAGTCTACCTCCATAGAAGTGCTGAATAAACAAACAAAATAATGATTCAGATTAAAATCTCAACTCAAAGGATGTCGTCCATGTTCGCACGTTTGCAACACATAACTTGACGTCTACAGAGATTGGTTGTCTTCGCGGGAGGCTTCTCAACTGCGTGTTCAAATTTCAACATCGGCTTGGAGCGTTCTTATGCAACATTAATAATACAGAATTAGCTTATGCCTGAGGTTCGCCCGAATAGTGGTCGGAAAATTGAAATAACAAACAGTCGGAAAGACAGACATAATTAGGGCATACTTACTTACAGGCTGTCCGGCAGACATATTTACAAAGTAAATATGGCTTCCACTCCGTTCTCCGTTCCCAAAAAAGTGAAACTGTGATGAATGTTAACAACTTTTTTATTTATTTTAATTACTACATAAGTGATGCGTGCGTCAATCGTTATGTAGCCTTTTAAAGATATTTCGCACATAAAATATGGTATTTAAAATGTTTACAATAACCCATACTCCTATAGCCACATATGGTCCTAATGCCCATCACTTTTAATAGGCACTTACCCAATTGTTGCGACTTAACAGCTTACTTCCTATTTTATATTGAAACATAATATCATCATCATTTTCATATTGGATGGTTGAAAATGAACCAAATTTGGAATCGCAACCCATTTTGCATGCTGACTGTATCAAACTAGTGGATGTTTATTATGTGGGTGGATTCGACGTAAGTACCTATTTTAATACTTTTTTCTCCCTTTCACAGTAGCTATTTTTATTTATGCGAAAGAGACAGCAAGACTTTTGCAGATCATTTTATTCAACAATCATTCATTTTAAAAATGTTGGCTCGAAGGGGAATTAAAATAGTATAGTCCTCTCTTTCCAACTCTGCTATTTTATTCGTTATTAAGAGAAAGACACTGGATTTTCAGTACGTATTATTAAACAAAAAATCTGTTGTTTCTGGTCTGGTTACAACCGCCTTGGTGAGTTTTTGAAAATATCTCTGGTCGCTTTAGTCCCCAAGTTTCAATTATAATATGTCATTGTCCGCTGTAACATTGGCAAATGTTAGGCAATGTACATAATATTTATATATATTTGTATATATGTTTGTTCGATAAAATGCATATAGGTATTTTCTCAATATCATACAAAGAGCAGAATGGTTTTCAAATAAAATCGGTTCATTTATAATAAAAAAACTGTTTATTATGAATCTTATTCTATAGTTTACGAAGTCACGTCAATATTTTTGTCATTTACATTTAGTCAATTATTTTCTTAGATACTAATGTCTTCATTAAGTACTTATTCATATACAATTGGTTTAAAATAAAAATATCTAAATCAAAAACATTGTTACATTCGACGACTAATCAAGCTATGCATTTCCAGTAAGCTGAAGGCAAGAGTAAGCCTAGGAGTAACCACAGAATACCACCTGATACGATCCTTAGGTACATACTCCTTTGGTTTGAATTGCCGGCTGCGAGGACTATGCACCTGACCCTTTTGAAGAACATCACCTATGAGCTCAGAATACGTCCTTCTAGGGCGTCGCCTTCGGCGTTTCAAATCTGTCTTGTAAATATTTCCAGTACAAGTTTTCAGTTTATACTGTAAATGTATTGCATGACTTGTCGTCGCCTGTGCGGGGACGCCAATGGGAATATCAGGAACCTGCCCGTATAGAATGACTATGAATGTTGTGAATACGGTGGACATAGGATAGTTTTCCTGTACTTCGTACAACTAGGGCGCGTGGTGATGTTGGAAACCTTACTAGCTTACCTGTGTTACTAATAAACTTCCCAATATTCCCGAGAGCGTCACATCTGACATTAGCATTATGAACGCAAGTGGTGATGTCAGATGAATTTACTTTTTACATCTTATTGCTAAATTAGACTAGATATAAACCTGTTATGTCTTGTTGAAAAGGAACAATATTTTTCCTTTTTGACAGCACAATTAAATCACCTTATTATGGTATACTTATAAAAACATATGGTCTTATTACAATTACTAGGTATTAAAACTTTTCTTAAAATAAAATTACAGTCGGTGCCTGACCGATTAGCTATGCGCTATGGTCATGAATCGTGGGTTCAATGCCTGTCGTGAAAAATATTTGTATAGTCTTACAGGTATTCATGCATGTACAGACGCCAGCACATCAAGCTACTGCAATCTCTTAAATAGAAGTCAAGTTTCTTAAATAGATTTTCAACTTTATTGCTAAGGCATTAGGTCCAAGGTTGATTGGGAAAATTTGAAAGTTTCGGGTTGATGTGCTGGCGTGTGTACAATTTTGTCCGGTTCACGGAGAAATTCCTAGACATGAGGCAAAAATCAAACTAGGTAGGTACCTGAAGTCTTACATACTACCTACTACAGACAATCAATGAATATATAATGAAAGAAAGTAACACTTGTATCAATAATTACAATTATTTCCCCACGAGAAAGTGTCTGCATAGAACTGGTGTTCTATGCAGACACTTTCTCGTGGGGAAATATGCCTCAGCATAGCATGGTTGCTATGCTGAGGCAACTAGCAATAACAATTTCGACATGTCTGTCTGTTACGCAAAATGCTATCCAAATAAACACGATTGCAACAGAGATACTCGACAGATACCAAAGTTAGGTATTAATATACGACACATAGGAAACTGTGCCTATTGCATCACATAATATGTATGGCTGGCTCCAATAACAAACGATTAGAAAAGCAGCTTTTCATTCAATAGGGTCATGGCTTTTCAATGGCGACTGCATGTGACCCGCCCTCGACCGATTCCACGTGGAGCATTGAACTACGCACTATAAAATTGATAAGCATCAGAAAACAACATAAACAAAGTCAACCATTTACGCAATAACAAATCTTGCTGGGTCGTACTTAAAAGTCAGAGTAGCAGCACCATTTAATTGATGGTGATTCCCCAAAAATAGACAAGAATTATCAAGATTTCATAGATTTGTGAGGTCTATGGTCTGCGAATACCCGGGTAAGGGTATGTTCATGCTTGCAGACACGAGTATCTTAGTTAATATTTAGTGAAGATTAATATTTATGAATCTATCTGTTATTGAGAGATGCACATCATTTGATATTTAATTTTAAAGTGATGTGTTTGGCAATGTAAGCCAGAGACAGTTATATTTGTGTTTTCCTAAACCAAGACAGGTCGTTGCCGGGTTCGTCATGTTGGCTCAGTTGGCTGTCATCCAATGTGTTTGTTTTGTTTTCAAAATCGTAAACAGCCCCGTTAGCATTTCCACACCATGCGAGATATTCCCTTGGCACTATAAACAATGTGATTGTGAACAAAGCCTTAGTAGGGCTAATGCCCTTGGCATAGATTATAGCTAACACGTTGGGAGACCAGTGGCAGAGCCAACACCCGTATACATTCTTAAGTACTTTGATAACCCTTTGAACATCGAGTAATGGTTGTGATTGGAACCAGTCTTTAAATATTGTTAACCAAGCAAAGGTTTGCTACATTCTTTGGCAGTTGATATTCTTGGTTTTCTATAAATGTGGGGCAATGTATGTTATGTTTCATACTAGCTATTTGGGCTACAAGCCAGAAAAGACAAGTGAGACTCTCATACCTACCTAAGTATGTTTGTAAGTGACTATTGTAATGACAGTATTAATAAACAATTAAGTGTGAGTGCAAGCGTTCTAGTGTCAAACAACGGAGTGACCTGAAGAAAATTTATGTTTTGAAAGTGTCAAACGTGGATGGCATTGAAGGGTTAGACGAAACCGTGGATGACAATCAATTTAAGGGTGAGTTAGAGCTTTATTGTTTTTATTTAGTACATAACGATTCGCTTATCCATGATACGCGGCTCTGAACCTGAACCAGTCCTAGGTTTTGGACAGAAAGAAAACCTAGTTCCTAAGAATTAAGTCGTAGACACCACCGACTTATGGTACAGTTCGAGAGGGAACATGGTCTGAACTGTACACATGTAGTGTCTGCATGCTCTTTTTCTATACAAGAGGTTATATTATGACAACCACCTAGTACAGATGCTATCAGTCCATGTTATTGCAATAGAAAGTCTGCCAAAACCCAGTCTTACCAAAGGGTATCTTTACGGAATAACTGGGCTGTCAGATAAACAGCCGATCATGTAGGTAAAGTACTGGTATTCAGCTGCATCCGGTTAGACTGGAAGCCGACGCCAACATACTTCATAGTTGCGAACAGGCAGGCAGATGATGATTTTATGTCATGTTGTTGGCAATAAAAAGCGAGGCAAATCAGAAGGATAGATACTGCAGTTGGTTTTGCTACCACAGTGCACATAGGTACTGATTCTCTTAACTATCTCTTATTAAAATCCAACAACCGGTAGGTCTATTTCAGGCGAGGTAAGTGCCTCTTTCATACATAGATAGTAAGCAATGAATATGACATTTCCTTGCTTAATGTTGTCATTTCCCGACCGTCACGGCCTGCTACCCTAATAGCGATATGTTTTCATCAGTGTACTTCCCCCAGTACATATCCTTATATACATAATGGGACGTTTTAATTTGTCAGCACGTACGCAAAGTGCGTCAAAAGCTAAAGCAATGTTTGTTAACTATTGAATCACGGTGAGTCATGGCGTTGCTTGGTTAAATCCTTAGGGTTTTGACTTTATTAGTAGAGGTAGAGTAATTAGTCACTAGATTCAAAAATAACTTTATATATCAATAGTTACTCAAAAGCTACGCGTCAGTAGGTTTATAGGCGTGATGATTATGTTCTTAAACATTTTCTTATGAAAATATATTTAAAAAACTAAACATCTTAAAATTAAACATACTTGTAATTATAGGAATCGTAGCTAGCGATGCTTAACATAGGTAGGTAACAGTTTTATGTATTTTTATAAAATTATGCGTTAATAAGGCACATACAACAATGATTAATAAATGAATAATTATTATTTTTTAACGGAATTAACGATTTAATGTAATACTATTTTACAGTAATTAATAATAAATCTTATAAACTATTGTACACTGACATGACATTGTGATGATAGATGCATTGGAGCGTCGCGCAATGATTGTTGATATAGTGGTCCCGCATGACGAGAACCTCGTGAAAGCAGAGAAAGATAAGCAATTCAAGTACTTAGATCTGGCTCGCGAGGGTGTCGACTTGTGGTGTGGGACGTGAGTAGTCATTGTGCCGATAGTCGTGTCGGTCAATAGCTTAATAGGAAATAGCGTCAATCGACATTTAAGGCTCTCGCTTGGCAGCTGGATCAAGGGCTTGATTCAGAAACCAGTACTTCTGGACACGGCGCGTCTTGTTAGGAGCTTCCTCTCTCAAGAGCCTTGACCACCGGTAGCTCGGACCCCATTCCCGATGCTGGTGGGCTACTATTTTTTGTATTTTTTAATGTTTTTTTTGTATTGTTTTATACATATAGAAATAACCAAATATGTATTTAATGTGTATAAGAATCAATAAAGTAAATAATAATCTTATAATCTATTGTATTACTATAAGTAAATTAGTAATAATACCATAAATTCATAGTTATCACTCAACTAGCTGCCTTATGGAGTAGTTATTAGAGCTCATATTGTAAGTACACATTACATTAGCAACAAAAAAGTCATAGAACTTAAATGATTGTTCTATACTATGTCTACACAGTATTCTATACCCTTCAATTTTACAAACAAGATACAATTGGTAAGATTCCATTCATAAATCTCTTCTAAAACTTACTAAGTGAACCGACTTCTGTCATTGACTATACTTATGGTACTCTATTATGTCTAAAATAAAATAAGTTGTACTTAAAACATTCATGGTTAACAAAAGTAACAACATTCTTGCAGCAATATTACATCCTGTTATTGGAACATAACATTGTAAGCACATACTGGATACATGTTGTTGGCAACTTGTTTGAAGATATAGAAATAAAATAGTTTGCAATTTTACAGTTCGCGACTGTACCAAAACACAATATATGTAGAAGTTAACATGGAAGTTTAACATACTTGTACATAGTAAACTAAGTAATATTATCACGGTTGGAGATGACTATTTCTTGACACCAAATTCAAATTCAAAAACATTAGTGTTCCGCGGTAACCAGGTGAGGATACAGGTCAGAAAGGCTCACGTAATCCTCACCAAGACACCTTTAAACTCTGGAATCCTTTAATGACTATATTTGAGATTTGGCATAGTCTTACATATTTTTTTGAATTGAAACCAAGTTGACATTTCCAGCCGTTTGCTTGCACTGAGGAGGGGATTGTGTGGAGAAGTTCACCCCACAATCCTCACTAACATGTAGCTATAACTTCGGAATCTATGACTATTTCTTGACAATTTTTTTGCGTACCCAAAATTGATTTTCATGAAGTTTTCAAAGGTGAGGATTGTGTGGTACACCTAAGTTTTTCAATATAGTATATAATATAAATAAAATAACAATAATAAGAGTACCGTCATAAGCTTCTATAAAACATGCCTACCTGGGTCCATCACCTGTAGTCCCGGTACAGCAGGATGGCGTCCTCGTCCGTGCCGGCGGCGCGGCGCGCGGCGTGCAGGCGGCGCGGCGCGGCGGCGCACAGGCGCGGCGCCAGCGCGGGGTCGCGGTACAGCAGGCGGCCCCGGCTGTGGCCCACCAGCACCACGTAGTGCCCGGTGTACGTGCCGCCGAAGCAACGCCTAGGGACAACAACCCACAAGGCTTTTTATAGCCTTTGCACACATTACACAGACTCCGCTCCAAATCGACTCACACCAAGCCCTGCAAGCAGGCTTTAGTGTGATTCAAGTCCTGTAGGCTCTCGTCTCAGAATTATACTCTTTTGAATGAATATAGCTTTTGAGATGTGAATTGATGCAAAAACTCCTAACTACTATCGTTATAGAGATTTGACTAAATAGAATCGAGAGAGACATATCAAGAAAAAAAACAAAACCATTTCCATACTATATGCGGTTGTTACTGCGGCACATCGAATTTCAGAACAATTTCAACTTTGTAGAGCAGAGCATCTTTTCTGTAATTCATCTGTCTGAGAGTGTTAATGAGTGCCATATCTCTCCGGTACTGTTTCTTATAAGTTTACTTCATATAGGAGCAGGGTCAGCTAAGAGGCTACAACACAGTTGCTTGTTAAATGTTTTAAAATTGGGTAGGTACCTAAACTCAGCCTTTAATTTGTTATGCTTGCAGAGATCACAGACGAGCATAGAGGCGTCGACCAGCACTATGACCGGGCCTGCAGTGGCCAGGTGCTGCAACAGCTCTGCGTGAGTCAGCGAGTGCTTCTGAACGTGTATGCCAGAGGCCGTGGCTTCGTCGAAGCGCCGCTTGACGCGTTCTCGATCCTGGGACAAGAAGTAAGTAGCATAGATGAAGACATCAAAAAAATAAAACATCTATCCATTAATGTACCCTACACTGTTTGTACTGGGTATGGTGGAGTATAATGAGCTTAGGGTGCGCCAGAACCAATCTCCTGGCTAAACCCCTCTCACCAGAACGATCCGCGTAGTGAACGAGGTTCACGAGCGAATCGACATTTTTTCGTGCACTTTGAGTGAATTCGCAAAAGTTTTGTTAAACATAGTTTCTTATTTATAAGTAGTTAGATAGCTAATGGACCTGTGTTAGGAATAGGAGTGATAGCCACACTATCGAATTAGGTTTAAGATTACCTGTAACGATAGTTGTAAGTTAAATAAATAAATCATCCAAAGACGTAAATAATAAAAGCAAGATTTTCAAAATTCTGTTATTTTTCTGCATATTCAACACAGTTTGGTTGTAGTTGATTTGAACACCATCATTGCAGTGCTGAATCACCCACTGCTGGATATAGGCCTCCCCTTTCTTCTGCTACACTTTCTAGTTCCCTGCATCCTTCATCCAGGTGTTTCTTTCAATATTTTTAAGATATCATCAACCCAATGAGGTTTTGGACCGTCTGGTTTCTTAGGCTTGACCTTAATAAATGATAAAGCAAAAAAACTGTTTATACCATTATTACTACAGCTAACGGGATATTTACCATGTAACATGGTAAATATCCCGTTTCCTGTAGTAATAATGTTAGTGACCATGATAGTTTAAAATCTTATATTGTTTATACCATATTTATAATCCTGTCATAGTATCCATGTCGCCTGTAGTCTTCATTCACGCCAAGTAATGTTGTGTACATGCAGTGTCTGATGCCAAACCTGTGCAAAAAAATTTAAATTCAATTATTTATTGCATTTGAATTCATTTTGGCCTATCGCAGACAACAATTTCTTCAAGATGACCACCATATGTTACATGTTGATTTGAAAAACATGTTCAAGTGGTTAGTGTCATTGTCTTAGTAAGGCCCTTCTGAGGTTAAATAATTGACATTTGCCAACTGTATCCCACAGTATCACTCTGGCAATCTACAAAAAGGTTAAAACACAGTTGCAAGCTCAAAATAAATATTGAGAGAGGCTTATATTATTACTAGAGAAGTAAAGATTTCAGTCAAGTGGTAAGAGCAGGCATGCAGTCATGCCTAATTGTTTCTCCTATACTCGCACTTTGCATGTAGAGTTGCAACATCAGCCCAATTCGATACAATAGTTACTTACCTCTTCAATAAATAGCACAGATCTATAGTCCATGTGGACTGCCTGAAGCCTTCATCCAGGCAGATCTGTTCAAAGTTTTCAAGCATCTCCTCGCGCTGCTCTGTAGGCAGCAGCATCAGCACGCACGACACGCCGCAGTCCCAGTTGTAGCGCTGCCGGTAGTGATCTAGATTGTGTTCTACATATTCTGGAGAGATGATAATAATTATGTATCTATGCAATGTGTAAGTTACTTAAGTTTTTGAAGCCGTCCCGACATACTCGCAAACCAGCCAGTAGTGGAAACAAAAAGGTACAATTTTCCAGTGGGCTTTTAAGTACAAAATTAAATGGAAGCCAAGCCCTCAGTTTAACAATTTTTGTACCTTTCAAATTGTATTTTAAAAGTAGTAGTATTATGTAGTCTGACTTTAAGTGCCTTGAAAAGGCCTTATTGCACAGGCACTCGACAAATTTTGATAAGAAAAACAACTTGAAATAACACAGAATCAGCCAGATAGCTTAAATAACTTACTTTCGTTTAGAGCTAACATTTTGACTAGAGCCAGATCTAGTGTTCCTAGTATTATCCACTGACAACACTTTTATTTATCCATTATATTCTCATGTTTGTTTATCAGTATTTTCCTCTTTACAAAGAAATTGACTCATATTTGAAAGTTTGTTGCTTTCCCTAGAATGACATGATTGACATTTTTCATTCCGTTCATAAAGAAGATTTTAATTTGATACCTAATTTGGTACGAAATAACCAGAAACTACTCCCAATTATAATATAAATAATCTTTTCGTCTATATTTAACAGGGTCTTCCTTCGTAGGTTCATGGTTGAGCTCAACGAAATGCTCTAGGTGTTGGGTTGATATAGCAAAAAGACTCGTGGTCAGCCAAAGAAATAAAAAAATACTGTCAATTTTTTTCTAACCTAATATTTTGACATTGACAGTCAGCTGAGCTGAGAGCTGAAGCCACTGATTTTTAAATTTTAGTCGATCCGTCTAGTTTTTTTTTAAAGAAATAAACGATGGCGTTTAGATTAGGGTTATTTACATTAACCAACGCAAGATGTGCAGTCCAACAAGCATTACGGGTCCGCTCTATGAGTACGCAAACAGCCTCAAAGGATTCGACCGAAGCAATGAAACCCGGGCAGACACACTTTGGATTTCAAGTTGTTGATGAAGACGAAAAAACCAAAAAAGGTAATGTGAATTATGGAAATGCGATTTATTTAAGTATAACTAAAGCACCTTCGCCAACCCGCCTGCCAAGCGTGGCGATTATGGCAAAACCCCCCTTGGGGAGGCCTATGTCCAGCAGTGGACGTCTTTCGGCTGAAATGATGATGATGATGATGAAAGCACCTTACAACTCTAGGAATAGATTAAAAGGTTATTTCACTCATCTTCCTCACAGAATGAAAATATGTATACTAGCTGTACCCGGCACTAGCTACCTATCTACTATTACCGGGATCAAAAGTAGCCTATGTGTTAAACCAGAATATAAGCTATCTTGATACCAAATTTCATCCAAATCTGTTAAGCTGTTTGAGCATGAAGGAGTAACAAACATACACACATACAAACTTTCGCCTTTATAAATAATATTAGTGTGATATAAGTAACCCAAAAAATATAGTTTCAGCACAGCAATCAATTAATTATTCCTTCCTTCCTAACTTTTGTGCCCAAAAAATATTACAGTTTTAATAATAATTTTCCCTTAATTATTTCTTTGCAAAATTTATAATATTACAGAGTCGTCTAAAAAAAAGTTATAATAAAAAGCCATAATAAAAAGCTTTCCTTAGGACCAGTTTTTCTTGTGGTGACTTCATCTTTTCTTAATGATTGATGTTGTTTCCTTGTCTAAATTTATTATAAATCTTCCAGTTCACGAAGTATTTGAGACGGTAGCCCAGAAGTATGACCTGATGAACGATGTGATGTCTATGGGCATCCATAGAGTGTGGAAGGACATCTTCATGCAAAGACTGGCGCCTAGGCAGGGGACCAAGCTGTTAGATATGGCTGGTGGCACCGGTGAGTGTGGTTTCCATAAATGCCATTTAATAAGTTTTTCGTTATAAGCATTTAGAAGACTCAAAATCTGATAACCAGCTTTACCAATCCAGTAACCACTGGGCTATGGGCCACATAAACAGTCTCTCCATGTTAAATACTGGTATTCAACTGGCAGTCTAACCTCTAAGCCGGGTCAATATAGTTGGGAAAAGGATAGATAGATGAGGATTCTCTGTCCTGTAGATTGTAAGTACTTACTTTCTTACTTAATGTCCTATGTCCCCTAGATGGGGCAGAGGGCGGCCTCAGATGTCCTCCATCATGATCGGTCTTAAGCTTCACGCTTCACCTTTCTCCACGTCATTCCGATGCTCGCCGCTTCTGCCAACGCGGTGCGACGCTAGGTTTGACGGGGACGGCCACGCTTTCTTGTCCCTTGGGGATTCCAGTCCAAAGCTTGTTTGGGTATGTGGTCGGGGTCCCTTCGGAGCGTGTGGCCAATCCATCTCCACTTGCGACGGTTGATATGGCGGTCGATCGAGCTCTCATAGCATTTCTCCAAAATCTCTATGTTGGAGATGGTCTAGGGCCAGAAAATTCCGAGAATGCGACGAAGACAGCGGTTGACGAAAACTTGGATTTGACGTGAGATGACCTTTGTGACCTTCCACGTTTCGCACCCGTACAGCAGCACAGATTTCACATTGTACCCGAATATTTTAAGCTTAATCCTTCGGGTCAGTTTCCGCGACTGCCAAACAGGTGTCAGCTGCGCGAAGGTAGCTCGGACTTTGGCGATCCGTGAAGCGATCTCTTCTTCACTGTTCCCAGTCTCATCCACGACGGGCGAGGTAAGTGAATCGCGTCAAGTGTGGACGCGTGCCACTGCCTCTGTGCCAATCAGGAACGGTGAGTGATTCCTTACACCAGTTCTCAGTTCCTGGGTCTTCGTGATGTTTATCTTAAGCCCCGTTTCTGCCGCTTCCTGACGTAGATCGTCCAACTTTTCTTGCATGTCGGCGTAGGTATGACTTAGCAGGCATCATCGGCGTAGACCAAGTCTTCCTAGACGTTGGATAATCCCGCGGCTCCTGTTTTCAGAGATGCGAAGCATAATTCCGTCAAGAACACCGGCGGACATCCGCGTGTACCTACTGCGACGTCATCCGAGATGAGGTCGTCATGGATTACCTTACAAAAATACTTTTTGTCTATATTCAGCCGAAGCTACTGTTCAGTCAATCAAACATAAGTGGTAACAATTTGACATTGACAGTACGTTTATGATTACGTCATAAGAGTCAGTATTTTTTTAGTGCACTGTGCATTACTAAGCATTCACAACAGCTACAAGTGTTGCCATTGATGTGTGGTTGACTGTACCTATGTAGGTAAGTTTGACAAAGAAAGTGTTCTGTAACTAATAGATTGCTTTATTTAAATAATTATGACCTTTATTAACATTTCAGGTGACATAGCATTCAGATACATAAAGTACCTGCAGAGCCTGGGTCCATCGCACACAGCCAACAGCAGCGTCACCGTCTGTGACATTAACCAAGCCATGCTGGATGTCGGCAAGCAGAGGGCACTGAAGTACGTGTTCTTTATTCATTAACACTTTTTCTTACCTTGAAGTTTCAGTTATACATACACACTGAGTTGTCGCTAACAGATCAGGGCACGTCCTAACCAACACGATCGGCGCGGCGGCATAACAGTTATTACTTCAATGCTCATTTTGTTCGGAAAAACACGGAGGCGCCTTCTATAACCACGACTACACGTTCAGGTTCGCCGAACAAAATAATTAAAACGCGGCGATCACTTTGGTCAGGATGCGGACGCGATCTTAGGACTCAGGGTATTAGGACTTGCAGTGGCGTCACATTTACTATATTCAAAACTTAAAAACCCACAATTTTGGAATTTTCCAGTTGTAGACCGGAGTCTTAATTAATTGTGTCTGGTTGATGGCAATAGGCTTGCAACCTAATCTCTCTCTTCGTCGTTCCCTCAATGCTGCGCGACCATATAAGACGCGCCTCCAAGCTATGGGGTCTATTAATTGGGACTTAACATAATTGGCGAAATGTAGACGTACTCGTACTAATAAAATACTTTTTTTTTTATTGGGAACTTCCCTGGCTAATCCATCAGGGAAGCACAAACGTTGTTTGTTTAATTATTTACATTGATTAACCTGAACAAAATGTGAGCAACGCCTTATGAATGACCTAAATAGAACCCTGTCTTATTCCAGACTAGGCTACACGCCCGAGAGTTGCGACGTGGCGATAGACTGGGTGTGCGGCGACGCGGAGCGCCTGGCCTTGCCCGACGACAGCTACGACGCCTACACCATCGCCTTCGGTATCAGGAACTGTACTCATATTGATAATGTAGGTTTCTCTAGACAGGCTGCTCTGTAGAAGAAGCTTTCGATATTGGTGTTGTGAGCATTGTACGCAAACATACCAGTCGATATTGATCGCTTCATATTCATATCTTTATTTGCATTCCATGATGTGTGAAGATCTTACAATAGGCTTAAAGCTAAGGTATAATTACGGACCCTGTAGAGCACAGCAACAAGTATAAAATTTGTGTAACATAAAATTAATACTGAATCAAAGACATAATCGATCTATGAAGGCTGACCAAGACACCTGTTTTACCGCCTAGGGGGAATCGACTAGCTAGTGTAGTGGAGAGTAGGTACGCACGGCGACCAGTCAAGCTATACAAAACCAGTTTATGCGGATCTCTCATGGTACGGGACCAAGCGAGGCCGTGTTATACCTGAAATGTATAGCTTGATGTGTCGCCGTGTGTACTCGCCAGCAGTTTAAACAGTCAGTGATCAACTGTTAATACTTGAGCTCTTCTACTGACACGGGACCTACATGTAATGTTTGTTTCTTGGGCGAGAGAATAGTAGATAGCTAGGGAGAACTGTTGGTCGTCCGGCAGCGAGAAGGGCAGGTGATATTGTTGCCAGCGCGGGTAACACGTGGGTGAGGCTGGCACGTACAAAGAGACAGCAGTGGACTGCTGTAGGCTGATGTTGATACCCAGCAGTGGGCGAAGTCCGGCTGATTGAGGAGCCTCTTCCTCGTCGGCGGTGGGACCGGAGCTGAAGACCGATATTTTAGTTAACCTCAGAGCCGCCTTCTCAGAAGGCCAATTGATATTGATTTTGTCGCGCGTCGAAACTTTACCAGGCTGGACTGCTCACATAATTATACTAAATGAAGATTATTTGTTTTGCAGGTCCTTGAGGAAGCTTACCGAGTGCTGACACCTGGCGGCCGCTTCATGTGCCTCGAGTTCAGCCAACTGCCCAACAGTACATTACAGTGGTAGGTATTACTTTAGACACCTACATGACCTACATCGCCTCTAAACGTAGTCTATCTTGGCGGTATGCCATATAAAAATCAAGTTCAATAATAAAATTAGGTACGGACAGGCCTTACCGCCTGGCTGAGAAGGAGTCTGGTTGCTAGAAGTAGCAGCGCGGTGCAGGTGGAGTGCAGACGGACGCTCGTCACGCATAGTCTCCATTAAACGGTAGGTATCGTTTCGACATGGATTATGACTTGACAAGATCGCCCTGAGGTTAGATTTGGTGTTATAGATGGTTGCAGCCATGCCATTCAATAGGGGACAAATACCCTGCGCTGCGTCTCTCCAAATATTGGCGCAAAGTCACGGAGTTCTTGTCTCACTACTTATTTTAGTTTCGATACCAGGCGACGATTTTTCATGATGATGGGATACCGCGATACGAGACATTACTTCCCAAATGATTATACACCGAGAATTTTAATGGTTGGTTTCCCGCGGCAGAACAACTTGCCATAAGTACTTTCGAAGCATATTATTATTATTATAGCTAGCCCATATTGTCCCACTGCTGGGCAAAGGCCTCCCTCCACTCCTTCCAAAGCTCGCGCTTCTGTGCTACTTCTTTCCAATTCTCAAGGAAGACATCCAGGTCGTCCCGCCATCTCCTTCGTGGTCTACCGCGACCCCGTGTCACTGTTTCAGGGCACCAATCCTGAGCTTTACGGGCCCACAGTTCGTTCGGCATGCGACAGACATGTCCTGCCCAGCCCCATTTAAGTTGGGCAGCCTTTTGAGCCACGTTAACGATTTGCGTTTTGGAGCGCAGCGTAGTGTTTCGTACATGATCCGTCAATTTTACACCCAAGATACTGCGCTCCATAGCACGTTGGCAAACCTTGAGTTTGGACTTTTGGATGTTAGTCAAAGACCAAGTTTGTGCACCGTAGGTCAAGATGAAGCATATAGTAAAAGTAAAAAAATAAAGATGTTTTTATTTTAAATTAATTTAATAAATATGCGTCAACTCGAAAACGTGAGAAACGATAGTAACACTAGACGTAACTTGTAGGTACTCGAATCACACGCGCCGGCGCAGACTAAGGTAACAGCGATGCATAAATGTTCAAAGCAAAATAAGCTCTCGTACGTGGTGATACGGCATAAACTAGTTTGCGCGCAACAATCACAAACGAAACCGCGCGCCGGCTCGCTATAATATTGTATTATTGCGGCGGCGCACTTAGTTTTCCCGCGAATATCGTACGCACAGCACGCGTTATCAATGCAATGGATCGACACTACAGTTGTTGCAATTTGGAGTACGTTGCTATGGTGCAACTGTATGCACGGGCTGATTATAACTCTCATGCTGCCCGGCGACTTCACGCGGAGCCGCAACACTTGTCCCATCCGTGGATCGGACGCGGCGGGCCAGTGGCTTCACTTGGCCAGCAAGAAGCCCGGACCTAACTCCGTTAGACTTTTACTTGTGGTCTGAGCTCAAGCGCCTGGTGTATCGTGAGGAACACGAAACTCGCGACGCGTTAATAGCGGATAAGTGGACGCTTTCGATATCGTAAGAAGTGACAGAGACACCTTACTAAAATTGAAAGACAATTAAAACCTGCTCGATTGTGTATTCAACGCAGTGGCTTGCACTTCGAACAATTACTCCGTTACCGGGAAGTGTAAGTACCTACTCGTTCTTTTGTAAATACTGAATATTTAAAAGTAGTTTAGATAATTAAAATAATAATATTTTGTTTAAAATTTTATATTGATTAAAATTTTATAAATTATATTTGAAGGGGCCTGTCGCGAGTGGTCGACTTGGGCCGCTTCTTATGTAGGCTACCTCACAGGTATTGTGTGTTTAAATTAAAGCGGAAGAAACTTTATCAAACTTATTTAATAACTGATTTAATTTACTACTACAAATATCACAATCGGTAAGCAAACAAATCAGCGAGAAGCGCGAGCAAGCCAAAGCAAAGCGGAGTGTGTGTTGAACAATTCCAGTCCGCGGTATTTAAACTAAAAGCACATCATACAATAAGGTTCACATTCGACACTTTTTCTAAGTACTATGTGACGCCCACTACATGGCCGATGACCATTATACAAAAGACGAACGTCGCCCATCTCGCTCCGCAGCGACGTAAACAAAAGAATGCGACTGTCCTATTCGTTGCGGCGGGGCTCGCGCGGCATCATACGGTATGACGTAGTAGGTGGCGTGATACCGTGCTGAGGTCTCACCGTTCACAAGCGGCAGCGGGTGTCGTAGCGGTTTTGTTCGCTACATATTGATTAAAATTTTAGAAATACGTCCCGAAATACTTTGTTAGGTATCTAATTCAGAAAATTATTTTTCTTAGATAATAAACTTGTTTTTATTTAACTTCTTGTTCAGTAAATTTCAATTAAAAAAGTATTTTTGACGGTCCTAAGCCCGTAAAAGTATGAAGGGTAAATCTGAAAACTTATTATTATAATGTTTCATTAAATCATAAGTTATCAGCTGATTGAAAAGCACGCGGCTCAACGCCCGCCTGGCCGTTCGGCGCTCGGCTTGCGTCGAGCGTAGGTATCAGGAAGTATTACTATTGGTTCGTGGTCGCTTTCGAGTTTTGTTTATCACAATGGTAAATCTGCCATGGTTTGTTTCTAATATTTTATTTGTTTCTTAAAACGATTGTATTACCGAGACAAAACCATTTCGCTGCGGGAAAACGAACCATTAAAATTTCTCGGTGTATAGTATTTGTAGCGAACATTGAATAGCAGTGCACCTTTTATGTTGATGTATGATTTATGTATAAAATGATATTATACCTTATAGGTAATTAAATAAAGGCGTAATTGCGTTTCTCTGTAAAAACGAAAGATTTATTTACAAAAGGTACTTACAATATTTAACTAACTACATTACAAAAACACATTTACATTAACAAAAGATTCACTCACCTGTAAAAACGAAAGAAACAACATTTAATGCCTTTATTTCAGGTCATTTTATATCTAAACAAATTAAGAAAACTACGCACTACGATTGACATCCAAAATTATCTAATGTCAGTTTTTTGACGTCTATATATTATGGCAAACACAAACTTATTAGTGACCAGTAATAAAGAGGTTTTCTTTACATGTATCCTGCAGGGCATACGACCAGTATTCGTTCCAAGTGATCCCGGTGCTGGGCCAGCTGTTCGCGGGCCAGTGGAAGCCGTACCAGTATCTCGTTGAAAGTATCCGGCAGTTCCCTGACCAGGTAAATGGCAGGGCCCAGTAGTGCCACACGTGTTTGGGTCGCATGTTTTAGCACAATTGAGCGACAAAATTGAACATGACCTTAAACATCAATTGATGATCTTTTCCACATCTTTCTGATACACACTAGAATGTGCGGGGACAAGTTGCCGGTCGGTGCCGAGCAAACCCGAACATTACTCTGCATGGTTAGGTGCAGATCGGTACGAGCCGAATACGTGTAGTAATTGCTTCAGATCATGTGGCCTAACATGGGGGTTACTAAATATGACGTCTTAAAGCAGGAGTAATTCCAGAGTAGGAAAGAGATGGCGCTAGACGACTTATATAGCGCTCTCTTTCCCACACTGAAATTACTCCTGCTTTAAGACGTCATATTTAGTAACCCCCAAACTCTGAATTTCAACAAAGTTAATATAATATTAGGGAGTATTGGACATCTAATTGCCAGGCAAAGGCATGGAAGTTATTTGGTGCGATATGTAAAACCCTTTATTGAACTTGAGCCGGGTTGTTTTCCTGGGAAAGGAAGGCTTTTTTCATTGTGTATTTTTTTTTTTGTTAGCCTGAACTGTCCCACTCCTGGACAAAAGCCTCCCCCCATTCCTTTCACTTTTCTTGTTGTTGTGCCTCTTGTCGCCAATTAACAAGGCGTCCCGCCATCTTCTCAGTCTGCCGCGACCTCGTCTAGCTGTCTCAGGGCTCCAGTTTTGTGATATACGGGCCACAGCTTTGCGCCGGCCATCCGGCAGAAAAAAACTATGTAAAAATAATAATGTCTAAAATTCTGAGAAAAGGCAGCATGAATGTAAACCTACACCTTTCATCAGGAGAAACAGGAATGTTTCAGTTCTGAGTTCATTTGTGTAAACTTACTCTTTTCTGTGCCCAGGAGAAGTTCAAATCGAAGATCGAAGACGCAGGCTTCAGGCAGGTCACTTACGAGAACCTCACGTTCGGAACCTGCGCCATCCACTCGGGGTTCAAGATTTAAAGTGTGTTGTGTGATAGACTTAATTATTTACGTGATTTAATGCTAGGCTTTGTGTACATAAATAATTTTAAATAATTATGTTGTTTTATTACAATTCTCTGATCGTGATTCTTCTTCGTCTGTTATTTCAAAGGCGATAGTCGTGTCGTGCAAAACTCAAATTCACATCAAAAACAAAAACACATCGTGAGTGCGGGCGTCAAAGGGGTAGGCCCCTTTGACACCTACTCGTACTAAAATTATTTGAGATGAGGGTGAAGCTACTCTACCTACATATTAACCGATTTAAAAAAGGAGGTTATCAATTCGACGCTTATATTTATTATTGTTACTAGGAACCATCATACAAAGACGTAATAATTATGTATTTTGAAATTCATGATCACTCGTTTTCGAACATTTATTTTTTGGCTTTCAAATAATCAAGATATAGGACATTTGCGCGACTGGACACTTGCGTGATTTCCGGATTTTCTATAATGGGTGTCATTTTTGTGAATTTCGGGGTCGTTGATAACGAAAATGAAGTCAAAATGGAAAATCAAGATGGCGCCGACGAACATTTTCAGTTTTTTCGTCATGGTTGTCATTTGTTTTGTCATTGTCACTGTTTTTTGTTTGTTTTTGTTGTGAGTTATTATTGTTTGTGTTGTGATGTTATTTTAAAATAATTTTAAAAAATATTCGTCAACTCGAAAACGTGGGAAACGATAGTAACACTAGACGTAACTTGACGTCTTGACATAATAAATGGCCACCCCATTGGACCGCATTTTGTGACAGGACACTTAACAGGTGGAACCTACCTGGAAATGTTACGCAACGTTATCCCGGACGACGTTCCGCTAGCGGCGCCCGTGGACAATCTGTACTATCAGCATGACGGGTGCCCGGCTCATTACCACCGCACCGTGCGAGAGCACCTGCACTCGGTGTTTCCCCAGCGCTGGATCGGACGCGGCGGTCCAGTGGCTTGGCCAGCAAAAAGCCCGGACTTAACTTCGTTAGACTTTTACTTGTGGTCTGAGCTCAAGCGCCTGGTGTATCGTGAGGAACACGAAACTCGTGACGGGTTAATAACTGCGATAGTGGACGCTTTCGATATTGTAAGAAGTGACAGAGACACCTTATTAAAATTGCAAGTCAATCAATTAAAACGTGCTCGATTGTGTATTCAGTGCACTTCGAACAATTACTCCTTCACCGGGAAGTGTAAGTACCTACTCGTTCTTTTGTAAATACTGAATATTTTAAAGTAGTTTAGTTAATTAAAATAATTGTAAATAAGTTGTATTTTTCTTAGATAATAAACTTGTTTTTGTTTAAATTCTTATTCATCACCAATAATCGTAAATTGCAATTAAAAAAGTATTTTTGACGGTCCTAAGCCCGTAAAAGTATGAAGGGAAAATCTGAACAACTTGTTGGGTAAAGCTTATTAATAATATGTTTCATTACGGCTCGATAGATTTTGCGATTTAGCCTCTGTTGCCTCGGATGGAGTGCGAAATAGACCTCGGACTCGCGTTGGGCGCAAGATACCTCTTTTCAACTCCAGATTTACGCAACTAAAGCGAGTTTTATGAACTTTTAAAAAAATACGTAGTTATTAAGAGGACTACAAGAGCTAAGTGACCTTGAGTGATGCACGCACACATTTACACAATAAACGTGAACGCCATCTAACGACGACGCCCATAACAATTAACTCTCAAGACTCGAGATTACGCCCGAGTATTCTAATAGATGGCGCGCAAGTAAGATATAGACCTAACAAACAAATAGGAGGTAATATTTTCATTGGAGTGTCACTTGAAGAATTAAGGATGTGAGTAATTTTGAAATAAAACTGACTGTATGTACGGGTCAGCGTGAATCGGTTTCGAACAACCAGAGTTTATGATTGTGTACTTGAGTTACTAATTGTGTGGGTATCTAATCTTTTAGCTTCGTAGAAAATAAGTACTAGTGTTATTTTTTTTGTAAGGTTGTTACTCTTTTGGCAAAATAAAGATTGTCTAAAAAAAAATTAAACTTAAAACATTTTTATTTAAGGCTATATAGGTAATAGGTAGGTGGGTATGTAGTAGGGCGGCATACGAACCGGTTTTTACCGGGAATTCCCGGTTTTTAACATTGTCAAAAAGCCGGTTCTTTTGTATAAAACCGATTTTTTCGGGTTTTCGGTTATGTTGTTTCTTTTTTAGAACCATTATATTGATCTGTGAACTTCGCAGATCAGACACACAAGACGTCGCACAGACCGGTAAAACGACCAAAAACCTGGCCAAAAATTATTTTTTTTTTTTTTCTTTATCATAAAAAATAAATTTTAAATTAAAAAATAAAAAATATTATGAGGGCAAAAAATGTATTGCGGTAACAAATAATAAAATACACGTTGTTGTACAGTAAAACTATGACTTCTTCTTTACTAGATTTACAAAAATAAAGGTTTACATAAAAAAAATATAGGTATACAAAAAAAAAACATTATATTTTTATTTTCTCATCTTCAGGTATAAAGAAAGCTGCTGCTTCTTTAGAGAAAGCCTGTTTATTTTTAGCCCTCCTTTTCTCACTTTGGCGATGTCAGAAGAAGCCCGTTCAGCACATCTTCATTGCAGGCTTTTCTAGAAAACTTCCTAGAGAAGCTTTCCCTATATAGTCGAAAGTGCTTGTTGCGGGCCACCGCAGCCTCTTCTGACAATTGACTAATAGGCAGAAGCGCGTAAGAACACACTTTTCCGTTGATCATTGTTGGGAGTAACATGTGTTTAATTTGAATATTTTCATTAACAAGTGTAGGCTGAAGAGATTTTATTTGGTTCCCAATATGATCGATTTCTTCTTTAATGACGTCCTTGTCTTCTTTTACATACCGAAACCTCATGGGCCGGCAGAATCTTGGTGAGGACGGTTGGGGATTCTGCCATATGACTTTAGTACCGTATGTGAGCCGAAGTGGTACCATAGAACTCATAAATATGTTTGCGTCACTATTGCCATCTTCCTCGAATATTTGCTTGTATTGATTTTGGGTAGACACATCGCATCACCATTTATAAATGAATACAAACTCAGCGTTTGGCTCCAGTCGTTCGAGAACTGGTTTCAAATATTTGCAGAGCCGCGAAAAAGCTGTGTGACCAAGAAGATCTTGTAGGATCACCTCTGCAAGTTCTGCAACCGTCTCATTCACGTTTTTCGGTGGATAACAATCATTTTATGCCCTCTGGAGATGCGTATAACAACGGTATACTACAGGGGCGAGCGGTCTATATAGGCTATTAGGCATAGCCTACCCTACCAACAACGCCAAATGCATTTATTATAACTATGTAATAAAATAATACAAAATATTTAAAAAGAGTTAAAACTCCTGTTAGAACACTTATAGCAACTTGTCGCGCCCCTGTGACGTAACTCAAACTCGCACTATACTGTAAGGTAAGTTCGTAGCTACAAATTGTCAATTCTGAGGCCCAACAAGGGCTAGCCTAAAATAAAATGAAAGTCATTCATAATTTTACGCACACTGTTGCATATTTTCGTGTGTATAAACGCCACACATGTATGCGACAGTGCAGATTATGGGCGTAACTCCGTTCACTGTAGACGATCACCACGTGTTATGATTGGCTAGCTATATTTTTGAATGAAATCAGTGTTCCCAATTAGTGAACATTTTCCCTTATCGGGGAATTCGAGAAACAGAGACACGATAGTTTCCATAATGACTACTAGATACAATTAAAAAAACATGGTGGTATTGTCGAATTTATTATTATTTCCTTTATTTATTTTCTAACACACTCAATACATTTTTAAATATTTCTTAACAAAAACTATATAAAAAACATTTAAAAATATAAAAAATAGTGGTCCGCCGGTAGCGGGAGCAGGGTCCAAGCTACCGGTGGTTAGGGCTCCAGAGACAAGAACCTCCTCACAATACGAGCCGTATCGAGGAGTACTGCCTTCTGAATCAGGCCCTTGATCCAACCGCCTAAGGAGAGCTTCGAAAGATGGTCATCGAGGCTCTTGGCTATAAGGCCATTGGCCGTCACGACGATCGGCACAATGACAGCCGAGTTCATATGCCACATGTCGACAACCTCGTGTGCCAAGTCGAGATATTTTATTTGTTTCTCTTTCTCAGCTTTCACGAGGTTCTCGTCATGCGGGATGGTAACATCGACTATCATTACGCGGCGCGCTGATCGGTCTATCACTACTATGTCAGGCTTATTGGCGACAATAGTCCTGTCAGTAATGATAGACTGATCCCAGTACAGCGTGACATGGTCTTTCTCGAGAACTGGGTCGGGCACATACTTGTAGTACGGTACCTCAGATTCCACAAGTTTATATTTCAAGGCAAGTTGCTGGTGAATTATCCTGGCTACTTGGTTGTGCCTGTGCAAGTACTCGCCGTTAGCCAGACGAGAACAACCAGAAATAATATGTCTGATGGACTCACCCGGACGGTGGCATGCCCGACACACGTCAACCGTCCCGTCCTTCATAATATATTTCCGGTAGTTGTTCGTCAACATAACTTCGTCCATAATCGCACAGACAAAACCTTCAGTTTCTCCAAAGAGATCACCGAAACGTAACCAGGACACGGACGCTAGAAAATCTACATCGGGCCCATGAAGAGCTCGGTAGAAGCGCCCGTGAAGCTCCTTGCCTTGCCATACTTCCTTGCGGTCATCGGTAGTAAGTACTTCAGGTTTGCGCCAGTTCTCTTTAGCCATGGACAGCGGGGTGAGTCCCTTGTCCACTGCGACCACATCTCGGTGCATACCCACCTCGACTTTTAAAAAATATTCTCTGAGACTGCACATCTCGCGGTTGTGAAGGGACTTCGCGTTTAAAAACCCTCGACCCCCGCACTTCCGCGGGATGTACAGCCTCATCACTGATGATCGTGGGTGATGCATCCGGTTTGCGGTAAGCAGTGTACGAACTCTCCTATCCAGGGCATCGAGTTCGGTCTGAGTCCATTTGAGTACGCCGAAAGAGTACATTAAAACCGGCATGACCCAACCGTTGAAAGCGCGCACCTTGTTTCCGCCTGAAAGAAGGCTATGTAATACCTTGTTCAGGCGTCCAAAGAAGCGCTCCTTCAACGATTGCTTCATGTCAGTTACGTTAATGCCTAACGCTTCCGACATACCCAAATACTTATAGCTTTCGGATGAGGAGAGGGATCTCAGGTGTATGGAATCCGAGAGCTGAATTCCCTCGGATTCCATAATCTCCCCTCGCTTTACATACATGACTGCACATTTGTCCACACCAAATTCCATCCTGATGGCGCTACTGAAAGTTTCAGTTACTTTCAGTAGCTCCATCAGTTGCAATTTGTTGGGGGCAAAGAGTTTCAGATCATCCATGTAAAGAAGGTGAGATATGACCTGACCACCTCTCCTCAACCGGTAGCCTAGACCTGAATCCTCCAGCAATGTGCTCAGAGGATTCAGGGCTAGACAGAACCATAGTGGGCTCAGACTGTCGCCCTGGAATATTCCCCGTTTAATCCATACAGGTTCATCGTTCCCCTGGATCTGTCGACATCCTGGATATCGAAGGACCGTCCTCCATTGCCCCATACACGACTCAAGGAAGGCGCGTAGAGTTGCATCTATCTTGTACAACTCCAGCACCCTCATGAGCCATGTATGTGGCACCGAGTCGTAGGCCTTCTTATAATCTATCCAGCATGTAGACAGATCCTTGCGGGATCGACGAACCTGTTGGCTAATGGCCATGTCGATGAGGAGTAGCTCCTTAGTGCCGCGGGACCCATTCCTACATCCATTTTGAGAGGCAGACATAATGGAGTTTTTGTCAATGTGTGTATTAATTTTAGCTCTCAAAATGGATGTAAGAAGTTTATAGACCGTAGACAAACACGTGATCGGTCTATAATTTTTGGGTTCCGCGGGACTACCTGACTTATGGAGCAGGTGGGTAACGCCTGTTGTTAAAAACTGCGGTAAGGACCCAGACTCTAAGGATGACTGGAATTGGGATGCCAGGCAAGTGTGTGAACTACTAAGCCATTTGAGCCAGAAGTTGTGCAGTCCGTCCGGTCCCGGTGACTTCCAGTTCGGTAACGGACGAACTGCTCTGGCTATATCTAAAGGTGTTATCAAAATTGGCTCCATTTCTGGGATAGGTTCACACACTCGTTCGACATCACGCATCCAGTCAGCCTCAGTATGACAGACGGGCACCGACCAGATGCTGCGCCAGAAAGAACTCGTAGCAGCATCATCCGGGCGGCACACGTCTGTCATATTTAGCTCGGGTCGCTCCCAAGCTCTGTATACCCACCTCTCATCGCTCTGGAACATGCGATTCTGTGAGTACCGATCAACCCGCCGCTTATACCTCCGAATACGGTTCGCCCATGCATAAACTTTCTGCTTCAGGAAGTCGATGCGCTCTGTGACACGGGACATGTATTCTTGAGGACTGATTCCAGTCCCCGAGAATGCCCGCCTCACAAAGCGCATCACACGTGGTCGTGTATTGCCCTCCCTGAAGCAGTGTAGTTTGCCGATGAGTACCCTGGCCCCGTCGATGCGGCGCTCGATCCTGCGCTGCCAGGCTGGTACAGCTGGTTTTGGTCGAGTAGCTACGTCACAATTTGGGAACTTGACGTTAGCTAAACGACATGCCGCAACAGCCCCACAGTACAGGATCGAGTGTGTATCAACGAGGTTCTCGCTACTCTCGAATATATTCTCGAGTTGCGAGTCCAAGGCACACACCAGCGCCCTATTTTTATTATGCATGGGTAACCGTGGTAATCGGGGCCTAAGTTCGGTAGGAGTGGATCGATATTCACGAAGCGCATCTTCCAGAGCGCTCCTCAATCGGTCGTTGCACTGGCTACTTACCACAGCAACCCTATCATCTTCCTCTACAACAGCTGGGTTGAACCGCGGCGGGGTTGCGTCAATAACTGACGCTTGCACCGCGGTTTGTGCCGGAGTTAAAACGATACGGTTGCTCAGTACCTCTGAGCGCAGCCTATCAAGTACGGCGTCGTCCAACATGTGATTGCGTTGGATGACCCGCACCTGATCCGACAGTCGTTGGGCCGAAACGTTGACGGTTGGTTCAAGTACCTGGAACAGAGACAGCATCCCAACACGGTACGCAGTGAGGTTAGTTCCCCCCTCTGTAGACCCGTA
The DNA here is from genome assembly GCA_905163415.1 of Noctua fimbriata. NCBI lineage: Eukaryota > Metazoa > Arthropoda > Insecta > Lepidoptera > Noctuidae > Noctua > Noctua fimbriata. The sequence continues at coordinate 636,746 of LR990934.1, forward strand.
GTATGCGCGCATGACGTTCTCGTTAATGGAATGAGTCCATCTCATGCGCTGCACACAACCACCGGCAGCGGGGACCCGGCTCGGGGCCGGATGGCCCCTAAGTCCCAAGCTTCTCGGTGGCCGGCCTCTCCCCTGCCGACGTACAGGTGTTGGCGACGTCGGCGGAGAGAAATACTCGTCGCTCGAGCTCGACGCAACTGCCACTGCCGGTGTCACAGCACTCACGATGGGGCTGGATTCCGGCGGCGGCGAGGCGGAGCTGAGCGACGGGTCCGGAGGTGGTAGGCGTGCGCGTCGGTAGGCTGCTCTCGTAATCATTTTTCGGTTATCATCTTGTATCTTTGTAATTTTCAGTGCTTGACATTTTTGACGACGCCGTTGACAGGCGTCATTTTTTCATCAACTGTATTTAAATTTCTTTTTGGTTTCCAAATTTTCTGTTTTATATTCTGATATTTCCTTTGGTGGTCTTTAGATAACTAATATAAATACTTTTGTATTAAAACGAATATTAATATTAAAATAAAATAAAATAAAATTGTTCGATGATGTAACCGGTGATTGACGTACGGGGTTGTTATTATTATTATTATTAAATGATAAATTGTATGTGTAAGAATTGCAAAAGTCCTAAAAAAGTAATTAAAAACTACATGAATTTAATTTTTCGCTTTGTTTTTTGTGGAGTTTGGAAAATAATTAATGGCAACACCACCTTTACTGTCTTGTGCCATTATTATTATCCGGCAAAAATTTTGTTATGCGCTTTTATAAAGGATCACGGTATGACAATGATGCAATTTTATTTGGTAGTGTTTTTTTTTAACAAATTACGATTTTTTCCTGAGGGGCCATATTGTTTCATGTGACAAGCACTTTATATGCGATCTTCATTGTTTTTATATCTTACTAAGTTATAACTTATAAGTAATTCGTTTTGAAACGTACATTAATGTAAATATTATTTGTTAAGTACATTTACAATTAAAGATGGTATTCTGTTGTGAAGTGTGTGCTGATAATGTGTGTTTGATAGAAATTAAAAGCAATAAGTTTTCGCAATTATCGTTTAATGATAAGATTCAAGTGGTGTCTAAAGGTAGGTGTACACCCGAATTACGAGAATTAATCCAAAAATATGATAAGTCATCTCGTACTAGACATTTCAATTCTCAAAATTATTCAACATTTAGCTGGTTGTGTGGGTGTTTAGCCAGGGGCGTGCATACCTTACAGGCTATTAGGCGTAGCCTACCCTACCAACAACGCCAAATGCATTTATTATATGTTTGTAATAAAATAATACAAAATATTAAAAAAAACCTTAAAACTCCTGTTAGAACACTTATAGCAACTTGTCGCGCCCGTGTGACGTAACTCAAACTCACACTATACTGTAAGGTAAGTTCGTAGCTACAAATTGTCAATTCTGAGGCTAGACGTCAGAAAGCCTATAAAACAATATATTTCATTCATAATTTTACGCACACTATTACATATTACCGTGTGTAGGAACGGCACACATGTGTAGATTATGGGCGTAACTCCGTTCACTGTAGACGATCACCACGAGTTATGATTGGCTAGCTAGATTATTGAATGAAAAAATATTAGAGCAGTGTTCCCAATTTGTGGACATTTCCCCGTTTTGTGGGGAATTTGAGCAAAAGAGACAGACACGATAGTTTCCTTAATGACTACTAGATACAATTAAAAGAACATGAAGCTATTGGGCTATTTGGGCTTTTGGATTGTTTTTCGAAATAAATGTTTATTATTATTATTTCCTTTATTTATCTTCTTACTTACTAATTACATTTTTAAATATTTCTTATAAAAACCATATAAAAACATTTAAAAATATAAAAAATAGTGGTCCGCCGGTAGCGGGAGCAGGGTCCAAGCTACCGGTGGTTAGGGCTCCAGAGACAGGAACCTCCTCACAATACGAGCCGTATCGAGGAGTACTGCCTTCTGAATCAGGCTCTTGATCCAACCGCCTAAGGAGAGCTTCGAAAGATGGTCATCGAGGCTCTTGGCTATAAGGCCATTGGCCGTCACGACGATCGGCACAATGATAGCCGAGTTCACATGCCACATGTCGACAACCTCGTGTGCCAAGTCGAGATATTTTATTTGTTTCTCTTTCTCAGCTTTCACGAGGTTCTCGTCATGCGGGATGGTAACATCGACTATCATTACGCGGCGCGCTGATCGGTCTATCACTACTATGTCAGGCTTATTGGCGACAATAGTCCTGTCAGTAATGACTGATCCCAGTACAGCGTGACATGGTTTTTCTCGAGAACTGGGTCGGGCACATACTTGTAGTACGGTACCTCAGATTCCACAAGTTTATATTTCAAGGCAAGTTGCTGGTGAATAATCCTGGCTACTTGGTTGTGCCTGTGCAAGTACTCGCCGTTAGCCAGACGAGAACAACCAGAAATAATATGTCTGATGGACTCACCCGGACGGTGACATGCCCGACACACGTCAACCGTCCCGTCCTTCATAATATATTTCCGATAGTTGTTCGTCAACATAACTTCGTCCATAATCGCACAGACAAAACCTTCAGTTTCTCCAAAGAGGTCGCCAAAGCGTAACCAGGATACGGACGCTAGAAAATCTACATCGGGCCCATGAAGAGCCCGGTAGAAGCGCCCGTGAAGCTCCTTGCCTTGCCATACTTCCTTGCGGTCATCGGTAGTAAGTACTTCAGGTTTGCGCCAGTTCTCTTTAGCCATGGACAGCGGGGTGAGTCCCTTGTCCACTGCGACCACATCTCGGTGCATACCCACCTCGACTTTTAAAAAATATTCTCTGAGACTGCACATCTCGCGGTTGTGAAGGGACTTCGCGTTTAAAAACCCTCGACCCCCGCACTTCCGCGGGATGTACAGCCTCATCACTGATGATCGTGGGTGATGCATCCGGTTTGCGGTAAGCAGTGTACGAACTCTCCTATCCAGGGCATCGAGTTCGGTCTGAGTCCATTTGAGTACGCCGAAAGAGTACATTAAAACCGGCATGACCCAACCGTTGAAAGCGCGCACCTTGTTTCCGCCTGAAAGAAGGCTATGTAATACCTTGTTCAGGCGTCCAAAGAAGCGCTCCTTCAACGATTGCTTCATGTCAGTTACGTTAATGCCTAACGCTTCCGACATACCCAAATACTTATAGCTTTCGGATGAGGAGAGGGATCTCAGGTGTATGAAATCCGAGAGCTGAATTCCCTCGGATTCCATAATCTCCCCTCGCTTTATATACATGACTGCACATTTGTCCACACCAAATTCCATCCTGATGGCGCTACTGAAAATACTTTCCAGAAAAATGATAAATTGTATTTATAAGAATTGCAAAAGCCCTATAAAAATAATTAAAAACTACATTAATTTTATTTTTCGCTTTGATTTTTGGGGAGTTTTAAAAAAAATTATGACAACACCACCGTTACTATCGTCGGTCACTTATGTCAGAAAAATTTTTAGTAGCCATATTGTTTCATGTGACAAGCAAATTATAATCAATCATGAATGTTTTTATATCTAACTTAAGTTATAACTTATAAGTCATTCGTTTTGAAACGTACATTCATGTAAATATTATTTGTTAAGTACATTTACACTTAAAGATGGTATTCTGTTGTGAAGTGTGTGGTGATTACGTGTGTTAGAAGTTAAAAGCAATAAGTTTTCGCAATTATCGTTTAATGATAAGATTCATGTGGTGTCTGAAGATAGATGTATACCCGAATTACGAGAGTTAATCCAAAAATATGATAATTCACCTCGTACTCGTCATTTCAATCTTCAAAATATTATGCAACATTTAAGCTGGCTGTGTGGGTAAGCGCTTCTATTTTACACACAAATAAATTATATTGTTTTCCGTGCATTTTGTTTAATACCTGCCCACACGCCCAAGTGCCAAAATTGGGACCGGAACGAAAAAGCTTAACTGCTCAACGCCCAATTTTATTATTACTTATTTTTTTTGTTGACAGCGCACTCTGTGTTATTTTTTAGAATTTTTCTAACGAAGCGACATCCTTCGTTCTTGTACTGATAGAAAGCCATTGAAGTACCACATATTTTAGGCAGATGGCGTTGTTTCCAATTAGCTGTTTATTTTTTCTGTGGTTGTGTTTTGAAGTGATAGTTGTAGGAGTTTGTTATTTGTTTGGTAAATAATATTATATACCTTTTTGTTCCTGTTTTTACGGCCTTTCGAATGATACATGTGAATTTCGAATCGATTTGTAAATTGAATGATTAAATCAATAGTTAGTTTATAATTTTGTCAGAAAAATCTTTAAATTAATAAAAACGTGATACAACTATTTTAGGTAAATTGCTAGTTTGTACTTAGTCATTGTGAATTAAAAAAAAAAAGCGTGATTAATAACAAACGATTTAGTACCAATTCATTCCATACCATTTAGTTAAAAGTTCGAAGGTGTGTAATGATTTGCTTACGTAGTGTAGGTATTTGTTTTGACTAGAAATTTAGTCAACGCGATGTTATTAATATCTTTAGTTCAAATTTTGTGTGAAGAGTGGTCACTATTATGATGTTATTTGATGCCTACTGAGTAAGGATATAATTTAGGTTCAAAAAAACATAGGGTCATCGCTTTAAATTTTGAAATAATACAAGTTTTATTATGTTTTGGCTTATAAAACACAAAGGCAGTTATTCAAAGTTACTAGCCTACCCTCCGAGGAGGACCACTGCACGCCACTGAGAGCTGTAGGTAACGATGTTGATGTGACAGAGCAACAAAGTTCCGCAAGGCAGCTGCTATTGTAGTAGAACTACTACTACCAAAAAGCATACGACAGAAGATGCCCTAATGATTTTCGTGGAAACTTCAAGTCGATACGAGGTGATTCACCAGGAAAATAAAGACGTATACCGCAGTGGCGTGCAGTGGTCCTCCTCGGAGGGTAGGCTAGTAACTTTGAATAACTGCCTTTGTGTTTTATAAGCCAAAACATAATAAAACTTGTATTATTTCAAAATTTAAAGCGATGACCCTATGTTTTTTTGAACCTAAATTATAGCCTTACTCAGTAGGCATCAAATAACATCATAATAGTGACCACTCTTCACACAAAATTTGAACTAAAGATATTAATAACATCGCGTTGACTAAATTTCTAGTCAAAACAAATACCTACACTACGTAAGCAAATCATTACACACCTTCGAACTTTTAACTAAATGGTATGGAATGAATTGGTACTAAATCGTTTGTTATTAATCACGCTTTTTTTTTTAATTCACAATGACTAAGTACAAACTAGCAATTTACCTAAAATAGTTGTATCACGTTTTTATTAATTTAAAGATTTTTCTGACAAAATTATAAACTAACTATTGATTTAATCATTCAATTTACAAATCGATTCGAAATTCACATGTATCATTCGAAAGGCCGTAAAAACAGGAACAAAAAGGTATATAATATTATTTACCAAACAAATAACAAACTCCTACAACTATCACTTCAAAACACAACCACAGAAAAAATAAACAGCTAATTGGAAACAACGCCATCTGCCTAAAATATGTGGTACTTCAATGGCTTTCTATCAGTACAAGAACGAAGGATGTCGCTTCGTTAGAAAAATTCTAAAAAATAACACAGAGTGCGCTGTCAACAAAAAAAATAAGTAATAATAAAATTGGGCGTTGAGCAGTTAAGCTTTTTCGTTCCGGTCCCAATTTTGGCACTTGGGCGTGTGGGCAGGTATTAAACAAAATGCACGGAAAACAATATAATTTATTTGTGTGTAAAATAGAAGCGCTTACCCACACAGCCAGCTTAAATGTTGCATAATATTTTGAAGATTGAAATGACGAGTACGAGGTGAATTATCATATTTTTGGATTAACTCTCGTAATTCGGGTATACATCTATCTTCAGACACCACATGAATCTTATCATTAAACGATAATTGCGAAAACTTATTGCTTTTAACTTCTAACACACGTAATCACCACACACTTCACAACAGAATACCATCTTTAAGTGTAAATGTACTTAACAAATAATATTTACATGAATGTACGTTTCAAAACGAATGACTTATAAGTTATAACTTAAGTTAGATATAAAAACATTCATGATTGATTATAATTTGCTTGTCACATGAAACAATATGGCTACTAAAAATTTTTCTGACATAAGTGACCGACGATAGTAACGGTGGTGTTGTCATAATTTTTTTTAAAACTCCCCAAAAATCAAAGCGAAAAATAAAATTAATGTAGTTTTTAATTATTTTTATAGGGCTTTTGCAATTCTTATAAATACAATTTATCATTTTTCTGGAAAGTATTTTCAGTAGCGCCATCAGGATGGAATTTGGTGTGGACAAATGTGCAGTCATGTATATAAAGCGAGGGGAGATTATGGAATCCGAGGGAATTCAGCTCTCGGATTTCATACACCTGAGATCCCTCTCCTCATCCGAAAGCTATAAGTATTTGGGTATGTCGGAAGCGTTAGGCATTAACGTAACTGACATGAAGCAATCGTTGAAGGAGCGCTTCTTTGGACGCCTGAACAAGGTATTACATAGCCTTCTTTCAGGCGGAAACAAGGTGCGCGCTTTCAACGGTTGGGTCATGCCGGTTTTAATGTACTCTTTCGGCGTACTCAAATGGACTCAGACCGAACTCGATGCCCTGGATAGGAGAGTTCGTACACTGCTTACCGCAAACCGGATGCATCACCCACGATCATCAGTGATGAGGCTGTACATCCCGCGGAAGTGCGGGGGTCGAGGGTTTTTAAACGCGAAGTCCCTTCACAACCGCGAGATGTGCAGTCTCAGAGAATATTTTTTAAAAGTCGAGGTGGGTATGCACCGAGATGTGGTCGCAGTGGACAAGGGACTCACCCCGCTGTCCATGGCTAAAGAGAACTGGCGCAAACCTGAAGTACTTACTACCGATGACCGCAAGGAAGTATGGCAAGGCAAGGAGCTTCACGGGCGCTTCTACCGAGCTCTTCATGGGCCCGATGTAGATTTTCTAGCGTCCGTATCCTGGTTACGCTTTGGCGACCTCTTTGGAGAAACTGAAGGTTTTGTCTGTGCGATTATGGACGAAGTTATGTTGACGAACAACTATCGGAAATATATTATGAAGGACGGGACGGTTGACGTGTGTCGGGCATGTCACCGTCCGGGTGAGTCCATCAGACATATTATTTCTGGTTGTTCTCGTCTGGCTAACGGCGAGTACTTGCACAGGCACAACCAAGTAGCCAGGATTATTCACCAGCAACTTGCCTTGAAATATAAACTTGTGGAATCTGAGGTACCGTACTACAAGTATGTGCCCGACCCAGTTCTCGAGAAAAACCATGTCACGCTGTACTGGGATCAGTCATTACTGACAGGACTATTGTCGCCAATAAGCCTGACATAGTAGTGATAGACCGATCAGCGCGCCGCGTAATGATAGTCGATGTTACCATCCCGCATGACGAGAACCTCGTGAAAGCTGAGAAAGAGAAACAAATAAAATATCTCGACTTGGCACACGAGGTTGTCGACATGTGGCATGTGAACTCGGCTATCATTGTGCCGATCGTCGTGACGGCCAATGGCCTTATAGCCAAGAGCCTCGATGACCATCTTTCGAAGCTCTCCTTAGGCGGTTGGATCAAGAGCCTGATTCAGAAGGCAGTACTCCTCGATACGGCTCGTATTGTGAGGAGGTTCCTGTCTCTGGAGCCCTAACCACCGGTAGCTTGGACCCTGCTCCCGCTACCGGCGGACCACTATTTTTTATATTTTTAAATGTTTTTATATGGTTTTTATAAGAAATATTTAAAAATGTAATTAGTAAGTAAGAAGATAAATAAAGGAAATAATAATAATAAACATTTATTTCGAAAAACAATCCAAAAGCCCAAATAGCCCAATAGCTTCATGTTCTTTTAATTGTATCTAGTAGTCATTAAGGAAACTATCGTGTCTGTCTCTTTTGCTCAAATTCCCCACAAAACGGGGAAATGTCCACAAATTGGGAACACTGCTCTAATATTTTTTCATTCAATAATCTAGCTAGCCAATCATAACTCGTGGTGATCGTCTACAGTGAACGGAGTTACGCCCATAATCTACACATGTGTGCCGTTCCTACACACGGTAATATGTAATAGTGTGCGTAAAATTATGAATGAAATATATTGTTTTATAGGCTTTCTGACGTCTAGCCTCAGAATTGACAATTTGTAGCTACGAACTTACCTTACAGTATAGTGTGAGTTTGAGTTACGTCACACGGGCGCGACAAGTTGCTATAAGTGTTCTAACAGGAGTTTTAAGGTTTTTTTTAATATTTTGTATTATTTTATTACAAACATATAATAAATGCATTTGGCGTTGTTGGTAGGGTAGGCTACGCCTAATAGCCTGTAAGGTATGCACGCCCCTGACAGCTCTTTGGTTCATTTGTGCCGCGTAAGTGAGTTGCACCACTGAGACGTTTTGTCTAAGTACCATTGTTTTACGATGCTTTGACCGATCACTTAATTCTCCGATTTCTTTAGATGGACGACCCTTGGAACTTCCTGGAATCGGCCCGGCAGGTAAAGTGACGTCTTCGTCTTGTCGGGCAAATAATGAGGCCCTATTAGCTTATCGCCAATCACTCCTGCCCAGACATTCACGCTGAATCTCCTCTGGAAGCCCCTTTGTCTCTTCACGTGTGGGTTTTGATTGTTAAGTGCCCAATGGTGAAGATTGTGATAATTGACAATCCCTTCTTTGTCAAATTTGGACTCGACCGTCCACAGAATACTTTTTAAAAAGTTTACGTCGTCCACATCGGTATGCAGCAAAGGCGACAAAATTGCACACGTCTCCCAAAATCACTGTCATCGAGACCTAGAACAAACAAAACACGTCTAAGAATTGATTTCAATACTGAATCTTTTCTTCCTCCGAGTTCAAACTCTACAATTATCTAAATTAAATTATCTTCAATTTTTAAGTACCTACCTAATTGGCTTTATGGCTTAGCCATAAAGACGTAAGACCACATTCACAAAAGGGCGTGCGACTTTCCATATTTTGTTCTGAAAAGGAGCCATAAAATAATAATAATAATAATATCACAGAGCGCATCGACTTCCTGAAGCAGAAAGTGTATGCATGGGCAAGCCGTATTCGTAGGTATAAGCGGCGGGTGGACCGATACACTCAGAATCGCACTTTCCAAAGAGATGAAAGGTGGGTATATAGGACTTGGGAGCGACGGGACCAAGGTGTGGCTGACACGCGCATACCGGATGATGATGCCATGTGCTCGTTCTGGCGCAGCATCTGGTCGGTGCCTGTTAGCCATACCGAGGGTGAATGGACTCGGGAGGTTGAGCAAGCGTGTGATCTAGTGCCAGAAATGGGGGCAATCACTATCAGCCCCCAAGACGTAGTTCGTGCAGTCCGTCCGTTGCCTAACTGGAAATCTCCAGGGCCGGATGGGCTGCACAACTTTTGGATTAAATGGTTCACTAGGTCGCACGCTTGCCTGGCGATCCTGTTCCAGTCAGCCTTAGAGTCAGGGTCGCTGCCAGAGTTCCTGACAACAGGTATAACCCACCTGCTCCATAAATCGGGTAGTACTGCGGAGCCCAAAAATTATAGACCGATTACCTGTCTTCCGACGGTCTATAAAGTTCTTACGTCCATTTTGAGAGCTAAAATTAACAAACACATTGATGACAATTCTATCATGTCCGCTTCTCAAAATGGATGTAGGAACGGGTCCCGCGGTACTAAGGAGCTACTCCTCATTGATATGGCCATTAGTCAACAGGTTCGCCGTTCCCGACGGGATCTGTCGACATGTTGGATAGACTATAAGAAGGCCTATGACTCGGTGCCACATACATGGCTCATGAGGGTGCTAGAATTGTATAAAGTTGATGCAACTCTGCGCACCTTCCTGATGTCATGTATGGGGCAATGGAGGACAGTCCTTCGCTATCCAGGATGTCGGCAAATCCAGAGGAATAGCGAGCCGATAAGGATAGAGCGAGGTATATTTCAGGGCGATAGTTTGAGTCCACTTTGGTTCTGCTTAGCCTTGAATCCTCTTAGCACGCTGCTGGAGGATTCAGGTCTAGGCTATCAGTTGAGGAGAGGTGGTCAAGTTATATCTCACCTCCTTTACATGGATGACCTGAAACTCTTTGCCCCCAACGATTTGCAACTGATGGAGCTACTGAAGGTAACTGAAACTTTCAGTAGCGCCATCAGGATGGAATTTGGTGTGGACAAATGTGCGGTCATGCATGTAAAGCGAGGGGAGATTGTGGAATCTGTGGGAACCCAGCTCTCGGATTCCATAAATCTTAGATCCCTCTCAGCAACCGAAACCTATAAGTATTTGGGTATGTCGGAAGCGCTGGGCATCAATGTTGCTGACATGAAGCAATCGTTGAAGGAGCGCTTCTTTGGCCGCCTGAAAAAAGTATTTAATAGCCTTTTATCAGGCGGCAATAAGGTACGTGCCTTCAACGGTTGGGTCATGCCGGTTCTGATGTACTCTTTCGGCATACTTAAATGGACTCAAACAGAACTAGACGCCCTGGATAGAAGGGTCCGTACATTGTTGACGGCATATCGAATGCATCACCCGCGTTCTTCTGTTATGAGACTGTATATCCCGCGGAAGTGTGGGGGTCGAGGCTTTTTAAACGCTAAGACTCTCCACAATCGCGAGATATGCAGTCTCAGGGAATATTTCCTTGAAACCGACGTGGGGATGCATCGAGATGTGGTCGCAATGCACAAGGGCCTCACCCCGCTTTCCTTGGCTAAAGAGAACTGGCGCAAACCCTTAGTGCTTGACACTAACGACCGCATGGAGGTATGGCAGAGTAAAGAGCTTCACGGACGCTTTTTCCGGGCCCTGCATGGGCCCGATGTAGACCTATCAGCGTCCGTAGCCTGGCTACGTTCCGGGGACCTCTTCGGAGAAACCGAAGGTTTTGTCTGTGCAATTATGGATGAAGTTATGATGACGAATAACTACCGGAGATTTATTGTGAAGGACGGTACGGTTGACATATGTCGGGCATGCCACCGTCCAGGCGAATCAATCCGTCACATTATCTCCGGGTGTTCTCGTCTGGCTAACGGAGAGTACTTGCATAGACACAACCTTGTAGCCAGGATTATCCATCAGCAACTTGCTCTAAAATACAACCTTGTGGAATCGGAAGTGCCGTACTATAAGTATGTGCCCGACCCAGTTCTCGAAAATGGCAGTATCACATTGTACTGGGATCAATCCATCATCACTGACAGGACTATTGTAGCCAATAAGCCTGATATAGTGGTGGTGGATCGATCAGAGCGGCGCACAATGATTGTTGACATAACGGTCCCGCATGATGAGAACCTCGCGAAAGCCGAGAAAGATAAGAAAATCAAGTATCTTGACTTGGCTCGCGAGGTTGTCGACATGTGGGATGTGGACTCAGCGATCATTGTGCCGATAGTCGTATCAGCCCATGGCTTAATTGCCAAGAGCCTCGACCAATACCTGAGGAGGCTCTCGTTAGGCAGCTGGATCAAGGGCTTGATTCAGAAAGCGGTACTTTTGGACACGGCTCGTATTGTTAGGAGGTTCCTCTCTCTGGAGCCCTGACCGCTGGTAGCTTGGACCCTGTTCCCGATACCGGTGGGCTACAATTTTTTATATTTTTAAATGTTTTTTTATATATATTTTTTAAGGAATATTTAAAAATGTAAAATAATTTGTAAAAATTTAAATAAAGGAAATAATAATATATCATTTATTTCAGGTAACAAAGACCCATAATATATATACCTTATCATACATACTTTATAAAAACAAGAAATATAAACTATTGTACACGAAGTGACGGTGTCGTGTTGCACTGCGTGGTGTCGTGTAGCCTACCGCGGAAACGCCGATATATGACACCCTTCGGCCAAAACTCTTCCTTGAGGAAGGTCTCAATATGATGAGTCGGAACTAGCACCATAAACGACTTGAAATTCGTGTTGTGGTGCGACTCCAACTTCTCAACCCTCAAGGTCCAGTTGGTCTTCGCCCGGACATACTCTACGACCTCCTCAACCTTCGTGGTGTGATGTAGCCGGGATACATAAAGCTGCGTCGTTGGTATTGCCGGACGCAGCACATTGGGTCCTACCAGCGCGGTGCCGCACTGGTTACGACAGGGGGGCTTCTTCCTCTTCTTTCTCTCCATCTTCACGAAGCCATCCTTGTCACACGTGCCCGTAGCTGGGCCTTGCTCTTTCGAACCCCTGTTGGCAGGTTCACAGCAGCTCTTCTTAATCTCCTTCTCGGTCCGCGACACACAAGCGCACATAAGCGCTGGCAAGTTTACCTACGCTGACCACCTGCGCAAACCGAATCCGAAATCCGAATCCTGTAAGCGCTGGCCGCCTGATTGTTACGTGAATGCGGCCGAATAGGAATAGTTTATTCGAATTTAATTTGAAATTAGAATTGAATGCGCTAAAAACAACATGAGGCAAAACAACTAATAAAGAAAGTGACGAAATCAAGGTTAAGTGGAACGATCAATTGAACTGCCTCATAATTTACTACATTCCACAAAATAGTATCAGATGCAGTGCATAAACGGCTTAAAATCTTACCTTACACTGGAGTGTAGTGAAAAGCATGCCTACCATCTGCCCGGAGAACAGACCACACTTTCCATATGCTTAGGCCAAGTATTGAAGCTATCTGTCTAATGCTTTTGGTAGGGTCCGCGTCAAACTCGGCAAGAACTTGTTCGTCAATGGTAGTATCGGGTCGTGCTGCGTTCACTCGTGGTTCTTGAAAGTTCAGGTTACCGGTTTGTCGTAAACGGCGGTAAGTACTCGCAAACGTCTGATGACTGGGTACTCGGCGGTTGGGATAACGCTCTTGATAAATCCTTCGCGCTTCACGCAAATTAGTATTAGCGCTTCCATACGCTAACAACATGTCCGCGTATTCCTCACTGGTAAAATCAGCCATTTTTTTACCAATAACAACAGATAACAGTAATAACAAAAAACTTAACTAACAGGTTACAAAACTAGTGATAACAATAAAAGAAAACGAAGTGAACAAAAACAAACGTAAGCGTAACGGGCACGTGAGATCGCAGAAGCAGTTAAGTCTCGACTGAATAAAAGAAAAGAATTCATTCTGAGGCGTCACGGTGCCACGAGAGCATCATCATCATTTCAGCCGAAAGACGTCCACTGCTGGACATAGGCCTCCCCCAAGAAGGGGGGTTTTGCCATAATCGCCACGCTTGGCAGGCGGGTTGGCGATCGCAGTATGGTTGTTATAAAACACAGAGAACGCTGCTGCCCATTCTCTGGTAAGTCCCTTAGTCGCCTCTTACGACACCCACGGGAAGATATGGGATGGTGCTATTCTTTACGTCCGGACACCATACAGAACGAGAGCGAAAGAAACAAAATATCTACCTGCTTTGTGTCCATCCCAAGGGAATAGTGAATGTCAATTTGCACCACTGCTACTGGCAAGCCGTCGATCATTTAATTTTTACCAACTTTGCAGTATTCAATTTCGCAAAACATTTAACTTTCCGTAGTTTCGTCAAAAATTTCCTACTTGATAAAATTATGAAATAACTCTAAGTTTTTTTTTATAAAAGCAAATTACATACCATTAAAAAGCTCACACACTAGGGATGTTTTGCTAGAATTGGAACTCCTCAATCATTTTTTGTTTTTTTTTTAATGCAAGTTGAAATTAAGATTTAAGTATTTTTTACATCTTTCTGTAAGTTTGAGGACTCATAACTTTTTTTCTAGCTAACATCTGAATAAAGCAATAATTTTAAAAAAATCTGCCAACATAAAAGATTAAATTTTTTTTTAAATAAAAATTACACTTTAAAAAGAAAAAAAACGAAAGTGGTGAAACAATAAGATTTTTTTTTTTAAATATCCAGTGGACCAGGGCCAAATAAATTAGGGCTGAGTAAGTAGCAGATGACCCCACCTATCCAACATTTTCGTATGTTCAACGTTCTACCAAACACCCTGTATAATCTGCTGCAGAGTGTGGAGTGGATATGGTCTATGGTGCAGTTTCCTCTTCGAAACCCGACTTGCTCCGGTGGCTTGAAGTCGTCGAGTCTTCGCGCTAGACGATTCGTGACGACTCTTGCAAACAGCTTAAAGACGTAGCTAAGGAGCGAAATGGGTCTGTTATTCTTTAATAGGGTCTTGTTCCCATTTTTAAAGAAGAGAACGACCACGTTCCTTCCCCACGCTTCTGTAGTTCTCCCAGAGAACATACAGGACCGAGTTAAAAAAGAAGCTCTCTTAATGGAGGACATCTTCCCGCTTTCAGAAGCTCATTCGTTATCCCATCCTCATCAGGGGCTTTTCCAGTCTTGAGAGCCGCCTCGATTTCACCTTGACTGACTTCTGGCAGGTCTTCTGTGAAATGGCGGGTTAAGGCGGGTCTGGAATCCTCATTTTAGGGATCAGGTCGAGATGCATGCGTTGCGTACAACTGGCTGTAGAAGTTTTCGACTTCTGAAAGAATCTACGGCTTCGAAACGACGATAACCCCACTAGATTTAGACAAATTCGTCAGGTGGATGCTCCCAAGCGAGGGAGGACGAAGACTTTCTAGCCCCGGTTTTGCTCAATCGCATTTGCTATTAAGCTTGTGCTGGAGCATCGAAGGTCGCGTCGTACCAATTTTCTAATTGTTTTGTTGAGTGCCTGTAGTTCTGCCGAAGTGATGGGTGGGGTTTCACGTCCTTCTGTCATAAGCTCGAGTCTCCTCCAAAAGTTTGGACTTTCTGCCCGTATGCCGCATTTTACAAAAACACGTCCCTTCCTCCCTGAGGATTCCCACCATTTGGTCGAGCGCCTGGCCAATATTATAATCTTTGTAATAAAAATGAAAAACCCGGGTACCCGGTTTTGCATAAAACCCGAAACCGAAAAAATTGCCTTTTTGATGCTCTGGTATGTAGTAGGTAGGTAGGGAGTAGGTAGGTGAGGAGTAGCTAGGTAGGGAGTAGGTAGGTAGGCAGTAGGTAGGTAGGTAAGTAGGTAGATAATAAGTAGGAAAAAGAACATTGCAACGCATCCCGGGTATCATCATCATCATAATTTCAGCCGAAAGACGTCCACTGCTGGACATAGGCCTCCCCCAAGTGTCGCCACATTGACCGGTCCCGTGCGACTCGCATCCAGCGGATCCCTGCAGCCTTCACCAGGTCATCGGTCCACCTAGTGGGAGGCCTTCCAACGGGTATGTTATAAAATTATTTTTAGTTATTATTTATTTTAAAATTTATGTAATATGTAGTGGTTGACATTAGGGAGTGCAAACCCGGTCTTCTGGTTGAATTTTTTAAAACCGGCGTTGAGAGACAAAACCGGAGTTCAGAATCAGAATTTTATTTGCTCTGAAAGTAGGTACAGGTTAGGTGTTGTACATAAATTAATGAGATCGGCTATAGTCTACCTTACGGCGTGCAAATTATTACATAAGTTAAAATATTAATACAAGCAAAATAATGTCAACAAAACAAAATATAAATTAAAGTGAAGTCAATTAATAATATTATAGTCGGGTACATAAGTCATACATGGTCAAATTTACAGTTAATTATAACAATCATAATCTGGATAAATAATATAATTTATATCTGGATATAATTTTCTTTCGGTTTTCCCGTTACTGAATAAAATTTTGATTTAAATCAACTTTTTTCGAACGCACTCAAGAAACATTCATGTTTGAGTCATCAAATATATCCGAACGCAGCCTATACCCACTTACACTACTCCCTCCGTGGACATAGGTCCATCATAGGGCCTATGGACTATGTCTTGCAGGAACACAAAAAAGAAATACAATTGCAACTAGATTGTCGCACGCGATGTTCAAGCATGTCCGATATGATCGGAGTGTTTTTGAAAATTAAAAACTCAGTCCTTAAAGCCCTGATAGATTGGAAATCGGAGATATCTTTTTCTGAAGACGAAATTAGAACTCCGACTGAAATTCTCAACAGCTTGAATGTTGTCACACTCGCTGTCTTATCCTTGTGCCGACGTGATGCTACATACAGCTGACACAACATTAAAATTTTTGTTCAAGAAACTTGATGAACAAAATAGTGTTTTGAGCTTCAATTTATCGATGAACTTGAGAAGTCGTATAAAGCAAAAGCGGTCCTGTTAGCAGGTGTCTTGCACTATTTGCACGATTGGGAAGACTTCTCCAAACAAGATCATGATGATACGTTTCCAAACCCAATGGTGCTGACATATCTGATACCATTACAAACTTATTGCAGCAGCTAAAATATAAGCCCAAGGACTCTGATAACATCCCCGTAGTTGTCTCCGAGCGGTCCGTGACATCGTTATCGTCATCATCTGACGCTGAAGTTGTAGCTGAAGAGCTAACTCTTCAAGAGCAGCTTGATAAGGAATTGGATAAATGCAGGAAAACCCCCAAGAATCGGTCTGATTTCGACCTTGCAGGGTTTGTCAAGGTAGAGCAAGCCATGTATGAAAGCGGAGGGCCTCGGGGTGTGTATCTCACAGAAGCTTACTATTATTTGATGTGTGTACTACCAATAAGTGTTGAGAGTGAGAGGGCCTTTTCGAGTGCTGGGTACTTTTGCAACAAAATAAGAAGTACGCTATCTGATAAAATGTTAGATGCACTTTTATTCTCAAGAACACATTATCAAGAACAGCGGTAAATATGATTGTAGTATAGTTCTTGACGATGTCTATACTAACACTACACGGGAATTTAACCCGTATAGTAAGGCAGTTAAGCGCTATTGAGCGTGCAAAGCGAAGCGGGAAGAATGAAGGTGAAACGCGTAGAAATGAACGATATTATTTATAGTTAGATGAAATGATTATATTATTCGTTAAGACAGTACAAACACTTAGTAAGAAAGAAGAATAAATGATTTTGAGCAAGACAATATTATAAGCGCGGCGCGACCGGTAAGCTAGCTAGTTGGAAGACCACTGGTGTCCGTGGCTCCTCACGCCGTCGCCCTCGAGGTCGTTGCCGGCCGCCGCAGTACAATAATCACGCGCCCGTTGTGTGCTTGCTCCACGTATAAGCGGCGTTCGCACTCACACAAACAAGACATCACCTGATATGTATGCGTGGTACAGAATCATAAGCGGTAGCGGTTTTCTTGATATCGTTTAGTGGTGGTCTAGATATGTTCCGCCACATGATTATAGTCAAATATTAATATTATGAATCCTTTAATAATGTTGCTATTAGTTCATAATTAAAGAGCTCAAGATTCAAGAAATTGAGACGTGTATATAATTGTGGTTGTGTTTAGTATCATAAGATGCTGAATGTGTTTTGTTTGTTTAAAGTATATTATTCTTTATAACAGAATTGTTAGGTACCTCCTAAAGGTACCACAAACTTACTTGTTGTTGATTTGATCTCAGTTAGTTTATCTTTTTATTATTTTAAGTTCATGTTTTCCAAACTATTAATGTGGTCTACTTGGTATTGGTAGGCATAAATGGTTGATTAAAAGAGGTATATGATACAATTTGTTTTATTTATAGATTTTGTGGGTATCTAAGAATATTGTTTTCTTGTTAAAATTCTTCTATATAAAAAATATAAAAATGTTGCCGAAACCGGGGTTAACAACGGTTTCCGGCTTTGAGCCCTCAAAACCGGAATTCAAAACCGGTTTTGAAGAACTTCCGCTTTTGCACGCCCTAGTTGACATTTGTTGCGCCGCGTCCTTGCAGCTTCATACCTAAACTGCGCAGTGCGCCTGTCCTGTTATAGCTTAGAAAAGTTGTAGGTACTTACGCATTGAAAATAATTTCAGTGTCGATATTTTCAACTTTCTCCAGTAAAAAGTAATTACATTTCAAATGGTTTTTTTTAGTTATTTATTATTGATTATTTAACTGTATTTTAGATCAAAAAGCAAAAAGAAAACACAACATCACATTCCGGGAATCGAACCCACTCTAGATTGCAAGTCCATACCTCGACCGAATACACTACTGATCGAGAAAACTGACTGTATGCCAACTGACATCCGTCCGTCAAACGTCCAGAAGAACGTTTCCAAAATTCATTGCTATAAATTGTTATAAAAATGAATATTTAGTAATAATAAAATGTTCTTACGTTTTATTATGACTAAATATCGTTCATATGTTGGGCGTTTGATTTATAAACATTCATATTATGAACGTTTTTTAGTTCTCGTAATGGTTTCACTTTATTTCCCATATTTACAAAATGAAAATAGCGTAATAAATAAGGTACTTCTTGTACCTTATTTATTACGCTATTTTAAGTTACAATATTTTATATTTACACGAAACAACAAAAAAACAATGAATTTATAAATCATCATCATCATCATTTCAGCCGAAAAGTCCACTGCTGGACATAGGCCTCCCCCAAGAAGGGGGGTTTTGCCATAATCGCCACGCTTGGCAGGCGGGTTGGCGATCGCAGTATGGTTGTTGTAGAATCAGAGAACGCTGCTGCCCATTCTCTGGTAAGTCCCTTAGTCGCCTTTTACGACACCCACGGGAAGATATGGGATGGTGCTATTCTTTACGTCCGGACACCATACAGAACAACAGAATTTATAAATAAAATTATACAAATCAGTAAACAATCTTGGCGGAATAATGCGGCGAAACGAGCGACACGTCCGTATAGCATCAGGTCTCGGCCGGCACTGTCGGCTGTCGGTACACGAGCGTTTATGCACACAATGATATGAATATGCGATTTACAAAAAATCTATTAATTTGATTAAAAAACTAAAACACTATCACGTTACTATGTTGCGTGACGAATAATTTGACAAAAAATCAGGATGATTGCATGTATATTAACATGGTTTTTATTCGTTAAAAGAAATGTTTAGAGGCATCTTTGTGATTTTTTTTTTCTATCGTATCAAATTCGTAGTATTAGGTCTTTACCTATGAAATTGGAGATTTGTATGAAAATTTTTCAAAACAAAAATATTGGTAGTTTTTTTTATTTTAGCTAATTAAAGTACTGGCCCAAATTATCTATATAATTTTGCCATTTTGATGGCAGTTTGTTTATTCCTTTACTGTAGAAGTCTGCCGGACGGGAGGCAATGATGTCAGCGAAAGCGTTTTGTACTGCCTCACGGGTGTTGAATTTTTTCCCACTTAAAAAATTGTCTAAATTTTGAAAAAAGTAGAAATCTGTTGGGGCAAGGTCCGGTGAGGATACGATAATCCTGAAATCCGGCAGCCTGCTCTATTTCCGAGAGGGTGACCGGCAGTCCCAGGGTGGTGTTGGGTTTATCGTCCACAAGTCCCTCGTGAATAACGTGTTGAAGATCGAGAGTGTGTCGACCAGGGTGGCGTACCTTATACTCAGAATATCCTCAAGATATTTGCTGAAGGTCATACAGGTCTACGCCCCGACCTCGGCACACCCCGACGACGAAGTGGAGACCATGTATGAGTATATTTCTAAAGCCCTGCATGGTTTCAAAACTCACTTCACCGTTGTCATGGGGGACTTCAACGCAAAACTGGGCAAACGAGACGGGGATGAGCTACAGGTGGGGCAATTTGGGTTTGGACGTCGGAACCACCGGGGTCACCAACTGGCTAGTTTTATGAAGAAGGAGGGCCTCTATATGATGAACTCCTTCTTCAAAAAGCGCGAGCACAGGAAGTGGACCTGGCAGAGTCCCGATGGTGCAACTAAAAATGAGATTGACTTCATCATGTCAACCAAGAAGCAAATGTTCAATGATGTCTCTGTGATCAATTCGGTGAAAACCGGGAGCGATCACCGCATGGTAAGAGGCACATTGAACATCAATATAAAGCTTGAAAGGTCTCGACTGATGAAGTCTACGCTCCGTCCAGCACAGATCCAGATCCAAAACCCCGAGAGCTTTCAGCTTGAACTCCAGCATCGTTTCGAGTGCCTAGGAAGCTCAGTGGACGAATGCAACGATGGGTTCGTGGAAAATGTCCATACGACTGGGTCTAAGTTCTTCAAGACACGTCGTGCACACAACAAAAAGCTCTCTGATCATACTCTCGAGCTCATGAAGGAGCGGCGTGAGATGATCCTGCAGTCTTCAGACGAGGCGTGGAAATACCGGCAGCTCAATAGACGGATCTCTAAATCCTTGAAGAGCGACCTCCGCCGCTTTAATACCGAGCGTATTAGACGCTATTGAGCGGAATAAAGGCTCCAAGGTATTTTCAAGAGATCTGGCTATTGGGCAGAGCCAGCTCACGAAACTGAAGACCGACGATGGGAGGATCGTATCCGCCAAACCGGAGCTGCTGAGGGAGATCGAGAGTTTTTTATGGGCAGTTGTACACTTCAACTAAAAAGCCCGTTGCAACTCTAGCTAACGACCCAAGAGCTAGACTGACCCGACACTATACCGAAGACATTCCGGATGTCAGCCTGTACGAGATTAGGATGGCTCTTAAACAGCTTAAAAACAATAAGGCACCGGGTGATGACGGAATTACGGCCGGCGGGTGGAAAACCGGTACTTAGGGCCCTTCAGAAGCTGCTTAATTCCGTCATACTCGAGGGGAAAACGCCGCAGGCATGGTGCAGGGGTGTGGTGGTACTCTTCTTCAAAAAGGGCGACAATGCCCGGCTGAAGAACTATAGGCCCATCTCACTTCTAAGCCATGTCTACAAGTTGTTCTCAAGAGTCATCACGAATCGTCTTGCGCGCAGGTTTGACGATTTTCAGCCTCCCGAACAAGCCGGATTCCGAAAAGGCTTTAGCACCGTAGACCACATACATACGCTGCGGCAGGTTATACAGAAGACCGAAGAGTATAACCTGCCTCTCTGCTTAGCGTTTGTGGACTCAAGAAAGCCTTCGATTCGATCGAGACTTGGGCTGTACTGCAGTCTCTCCAACGGTGCCAAATCGACTATCGGTACATCGAGGTGCTAGTGTTTGTACAAAAACGCCACCATGTCAGTCCGACTTCAGGACCAGACCTCGGAACCTATCCTTCTACAGCGAGGTGTGAGACAGGGAGACGTCATATCTCCGAAACTGTTCACCGCTGCACTGGAGGATATCTTCAAGGTTCTGAACTGGAGCCCTAGGGCTAGGCATCAACGTCAATGGCGAGTACATCTCTCACCTTCGATTTGCCGACGATATAGTGGTCATGGCTGAGACCATGGAGGACCTCAGTACAATGCTCGATGACCTTAGTAGAGCTTCCGAAAGAGTGGGTCTTAAAATGAACATGGACAAAACCAAAATCATGTTGAATGCCCATGTAACACCCACTCCTATCAAGATCGGAGACTCTACACTCCAAGTTGTAGACGATTATGTCTACCTGGGACAAACGATCCAGTTAGGTAGGTTAACTGGTGTAACTTCGAGAAAGAGGTCAATCGTCGAATCCGACTCGGCTGGGCAGCGTTCGGGAAGTTGCGTGGTATCTTCTCGTCCAACTTACCGCAGTGTCTCAAGACGAAAGTCTATGACTAGTGTGTGTTGCCAGTGATTACATACGGGACCGAAACGTGGTCGCTCACAATGGGCCTTATCAGAAGGCTTAAAGTCACCCAAAGGGCAATGGAGAGGGCTATGCTCGGAGTTTCCTTGCGTGATCAAATCAGAAATGAGGACATCCGCAAGAGAACCAAGGTAACCGACGTAGCCCGAAGAATAGCCAAACTTAAGTGGCAGTGGGCAGGGCACATTGCTCGCAGAACGGATGGCCGATGGGGCCAAAAAGTTCTGGAGTGGCGACCGCGAACCGGAAGACGCTGCGTTGGATGGCCTCCCACTAGGTGGACCGATGACCTGGTGAAGGTTGCAGGGATCCGCTGGATGCGAGTCGCACGGGACCGGTCAATGTGGCGACACTTGGGGGAGGCGTATGTCCAGCAGTGGACGTCTTTCGGCTGAAATGATGATGATGAAGGTCCGGTGAGTACGGTGGGTGACGGAGAGCTTCCAGCTGTAACTCTTGTAGCTTTGCGATGGTCTGTCGTGAAGTGTGAGCTCGCGCGTTGTCGTGGAGAAGCAATGGGCAAGAGCGATTGACCAGTCTTGGTTGTTCAATTGCGAGCTTCTCCATCATTGTTTGCATTTTTTTTAAAATAAAGAATGAAAAATAAGCAATAGAGTTCTGCCGTCACTGTTGTGCCGTTCGGTAAGAAGCTGTGATGTACAAGTCCACCAGACAGTCACCATCATCTTCCTATGAGTAATCTTTTTTTTAGCGCATTGATTAGGTGCGGTACCCGGGTCCACCCACTGAGACGAACGCTTACGATTGTCGTACAGGATCCACTTTTCATAGCAGTTAACAATTCGATTTAGAATTCCCTCGTGTCTATGCCGATTCAGTAGTGCTATGCATGCTTCGACGCGTAAGTCTCGCTGTTGGTCGCATAGTTCGTGTGGCACCAACTTATCTAGCTTTTTTATCTTTCCGATTTGACGCAAGTGCTTCAATGTTGTTTTGACACTAACTCCAAGGCCCGCAGCAAGCTCAGCCGTAGATTGAGTTGGATCCGCTTCCACTACCGCCTTCAATTCGTCGTCGACGACAATGCTTACCGGCCGACCCCGAGGCTCTTTCTTCAAATCAAAATTTCCATATTTAAAACGATTGAACCAATAATGGACCGTGTTTATGCAAGCAGTGTTTAGCCCGTACACGTCGTTATTGTTTCGTGTTGTTTGCGCAGCGGCATTTCCACGTAGGAACTCATATTCGAAAATTTTACGAATTTTCAGTTTATTCATGGCGCCAAAACTACCACAATTTCACAAAAACAATCTAAAAACAAATGACTGAATTTGAAATTAAAAGAACACGGCTTTCAATAAATTTTTTTTTGAATTTCGAATTGCGCGCCAATCCACAGATAATTAAATCTGAAAATGCTGGTTATAAAATCTCCAATTAAATACATAGGTAAAGACCTATTATTACGTATTCAAAACACTATCGAACTAGCATATATCCTGAAGAATATCATATATTTTTCTGTTTTTTTACTGCAGGGGATCATATGCTTTAAGGTATTGTAAAACATGCTTTTAGCTCTTGTAGGAGCCTTAAGCGTATAACCAATATTATGGTGCACTAAAAATAATTGCAATTCATTAATAACTTTAGTCAAAAAAACATTGCAAACCTGCGCGAATTTTTTGACGGGCTGTCAATATTACTGGATTGGGCCCATAAGTTCTTTCAGAATTTTAACAAATAGATAATAGTCGAGTAACGGAGTGTAGTAAGAAATTCAGGTTTATGTGTGTTACCCATGATTATTTGAATTTTTTTTGTGAAGAACTTTCATGAGAAAACATATTCGGTATATTGCTCTAACACTTGTTGGAGCTGTTAGGATAAGTTATAGGTCAATAGAAAAGAAAAACATACAAATTCTTTTGTAAGGAATTTATTAAGTCCATCAAACTGTGTTGGTCTTTGGAATGCAGATCCAGTACCTAAATTACAATGTCCACACAATACATCTATGATATCGAGCGTCGGCGACGCACACGTTACAATACATTTGTGATTTCACTTTGTCTCCCTAACATCACGTTCCATAATTACAATCTGTATTACTATAAACATACTGTGTTACTATAAACATAATATGTCAATTTTAAAACAACATCCATTCTCGGGCATCCTCCCAAACACTCCTCGTCTCGCTGACACGCAGGTAGGTTGTATGAAAGCTCATAAAGCATGCTAATTATTTATATATGACACTGAATTGTTAGGTCTAACACACTAATGAGCAAAGCTAATAGAAAAATTCTCTCATATCGTCACTGAACCGACATCCTACGTCTAGGAAATAAACGGCAGACATCGAGAAGCAAATAAAGTGTGAGTTAAGGATATCCAAACAAACATTAATACTCTGTACCGAGCGTGCACTCAACATAAGTTATTTTGCAATTAATTTGAATATTCATACCCAAAGGTCCTGATCCTGATCCAGCGCGGAAGGTGCGTAGTGACCGCGCCGGGCCGCTCCGAGCGTAATACCAAATCCAACATCCGAAAGGGAACATTACATCCACGCGACAAATATTCAAATGTCCGCCAGAGATCCGCCGGTGCGGTCCGATCCGATCCTACACGCGAGGCCTCTACGGCATCCTGACTCACACCTCCAGCCAAGCACATCCAACGAGCCCAATCCACAGTGGATGAAACAAAAGAAAATGCTTTTAATTATAAACAGTCATCGTGTCAAGTTATAACGTATAGGCGCGCGGCGTAGCTCGATGCGCGAGTCTAAGTGACGGCGTGTGGCGATGTTGCGATACGAAGCGCTCGAGCTGCGTCGCGCGCGCCGGACGACACAGAGTGCGTCCACATCGCAACAAACATCTACCGTTAACCCGAATGTTACTAAATAACCGACTCTAAACACTAATATGCGACCACGTCTATGTACTACTGTGCACACTGTTCCAATGAAGATATGTTTAAATGTAACTTGTGGTTATGGTGTGGCCGCGGCGGCACAGCGGTCCGCAGTACATGGACGTGGTCGGTAACAGAGTGTCGTCCAGCTTGACGAACTAATAATACATTAATATGCTCTCTTAAGTCTAGCAGAGTGTGGCTCCCCCGCCGCGTCGCCGCCCGCCGCTCCGTCAGCTGTCGAAATATAGATCTTCAGTTGTATACGGTAACACCGCGCTGGCACGAGGAGCAACCACATGTAGATACCACACAGCCTCACATATCTGACTCCCAACATTCTGGCAAGTGGGTTCAAGTGAGCACTCCATGTGCTTACTACTCCGTGCCCGCCAGTAACAGGGGCAGCCAGTTTACGCCAGGTTTCTTACCGAATCCAGAGACAGAGTGATCTTACCGAATCCGGACTGACTTAGAGAAAGATTTTAATATTAAAGATTAAAATTAAATTTGTATTTAGTACATGTATTTGTTTTTAAAGTGTACTTATACGATTATAAATTGATAATAATATTAAAATAATATATTAATCTGCCTTATCTTCATCATTTAGATAAGGTCTTTTTGTTTATAAAACTAAATATTGAGTATGTATGCATTTAAAATTCATTTATAAGCATAAAAAATCAAACGTATTATGCAAGGCAAAACAAAAATTATTCAAACGAAAATTATAATTATTCGTAAAAGCTATCTCAAGGATATCATTGCCAAAGTATGTCTGTATCCCGCAAACCTGATAAATCCATATGAAATCCATATCCTTAAGTCCAGAGATATTTTCAATTATTTCGAAAAACTCCTGAGAAGTCCAGTGTAATGTTCAATAAGCTGTCAACTGCTATATCCAGTGTATCCTTCCTTTATCCTTTACTGTAAATATAGCTGTCGCTTATGTAAAAATATTTCCAAGACAATAAAAATATAGATAATACGGATTTTAGCCATTAATTTCACTACAAATACAATAAATTTAGACAATGTTTACCTAAGCTAAGGCCCTACACATATAAAATAGCTAATCATGGATGTGTACTATATTAAACAATTAAAAATATTTTTAAAGCAGCCAGTTGTCTTGTTTACAATATTGAGGGTTTGACTACATTTCATGTTGAATTCATATACAGAGTAGAAGAGACACCGACGCACCAACGCTTACCACATAATATATACAGTATGTATATCATTCTGAGCCAGAGAAATTTTTCATCATAAATTACTGATGAAAACATTTCTTATCTCTCTTTCTAGCTCAGAATGATGTACTGTATACGTGGTAAGCGTTTGCGCGTCGGTGTCCTTCCAACCTGTATTTATTGTTTGCATGACCGTGTCTTGCCTATTCTGTCGTAATTTTATTGCTATTGTCTTTTATTTCCCTCGAAATTCGAAGCTGAGAAAGTAGTAATTCTAGCTTCGCATTGCTATGATGTCTAGCTTATAAGACTACAAGAAACTTAAATAAGTCATTGAAATGCTATAGAAATGTGTCGATTTAAGCTTTGCCTTGTATTCTCCCTGGACCGGTGTAGTGGAGTGGGGTGGTGTGGTGTGTAGTACCGACCTGTGCTGGCTCAGTAGGTGTGGTCCCGGGAGCGGCTGCGCGAGCGCGAGTAGCTGCGCCGCACCGGCGAGTACGTGGGCGAGCCGCGCCGCCGCGGGGAGTACGAGCGCGACCTGCGGACACGCGGACTAGGACGAGTCAACACAATCCAGTTATTAGTCTATTGAATACCAATACCAACCTAAATTGTCTAAATATTCAATCAAAACTGTAATTCTTAAAAAGAGTTGTATGAGATAATAATTGTATAAATATTTTATCCGTAACAGTTTGACTGAACCTTTGGGGCTAGTAATCACAAACAAGCTACAAGTAGCGCGCCTTACCTGTCGCGGTCGCCGCTGTACCGGTCGGCGCCGCCGCCGCCGCCGCCGCCCCCGCCGCCGCCGCCGCCGCCGTAGTCTTCCTTCACGCGGATGTACGACACCTCGCCCTGCACAAACAACCACATAATAATCATCAATTTCTTAGCAAAAAGTGTTTATGTGTTTGGCCCAAAATTCAGCTACGCAAACCCTCAATGACGCAATGCATGCGGCACAATATGAAAGATGGTTCACTTTAAGCACTATTGTATTAATAACTGTGGAAACGAGAACATGCTGCAAATCGTCTATTTACAAGTTTCAGTTGAAACATTTTACGGAAATAATGCAAAATAACCTAATCAGGGAACAACAAATTGTCGGTTATTTATCTATTTATTTGGAATAGTACCAGTTACTGGTTTTATATCAGAGAAGAACAAGGAAACTAAGCAAGCTTCTGGGATTCATGTTGTGTAAAAATGTATAACATTTATTTGCTTTGTAGATTTATTTGATGCGTAAATGTGTACTCACATTTATAAATATCAGTCATCTTATCAGTGTTTACGTAACACGATAGTTTGTTTTTACAATAATTATGCCCACATTAATGAGTTCAAGTAATACATTAACATTAGTTCAGACTTATGATATTTTAAGATGTTATTGTCCGTTTGAAGTTTGACAATCACACTATTAATTATAAATAAAAGCAAGAGTGTTCCTTCATAAATTATAGTTTTTTTAAAGTTAATTGAGATTTAAAAAAAGATAAATTAACTCTAAAACTACAATCCTAAAAACTATTTTTAACATATGACTGTTTATCATAAATTCAAATACCTACGTATTTATTCATCATTTTGTATCATATTAATCACTCATCCAAGTTCATTGAACCCCTTCAGTGACTCAACTCACCTGGCATAGCTTCCTCCCCTACCCACAACTACATTGTAACTCGAGCCATAGATAGTGAAATCAATAGAGAACAAAGGTATATCACCTTGACACCTCCCTAGCATGGAGGTGGATCAATATAATTGCATGTCTGTCTACAATATACCTATGTTCATAGAGTGGTATCATTTAACTACCTACAAACTTTAGAATGTTTAGTATGTAATGGGTTTTGGAAAGTTTCTGATTATCATCGAAACTAGCGCGCGGTTTTGGTCACGAATAGGGGTAGAGTACTTTGGATTTGGTGAGGTTTTTGTAGGGGTGAAATAAGGAATAAAGAAGATTGTAAAACTGTAGTTTCACTTTTTATTTAGTAGCTTGAATAAACAGCCGCATTGATATTTGTAAGGGCGTATTTACATCTTAAGTAGTCATTAGGTACTATGAGTTGGTACAGACTCAGACTGCTTACTAAGCTATGTAATTGACTTCCCTGAAAGTTTCACATTGTAGATTTTCATTAGTTCAGCCGCAAAATGATATGTTCCTAAAACTATGAACCACAGTTGGATAGGCAGACCATGAGACCACTCACCTCATGACTCCTGAATCTCGAATCATCAAGCTTCTTAACAGCATACTTCATATCTTCATGACGCAAGAACTCCACCACGCCCGTGCCGTCCTTGAAGGTGTCGGCGAAGCAGACATCTCCCGCCTCCCGCATGTGATCCTTCAGATCCTGCCAGGAGCCCGACGGTGGCAGTCCAGTGACCAGGACGCGGTACTCAGAGCGTCTGGCCGGCGGGCCTCGGGTCGCAGTGCGCGCTCCGAAGCGCTCGGGGCCTCCGCGGCCGCCTCGGCCTCCGCCCCCACCACCGCCGCGCGGGAACTCCACGCGGAGACGGTAGCCGTCGTAATCGTAACCGTCGCGGGCACGGACTGCGTCATCTGCATCTCTGTGGATGATTGAAGCTTGTGCATCAAAATTTGGAGCAATAGGAGATACTTTCTGGAGGCCTGCTGTAGTAATGTTATGTTTTCCTTGTGGCCAAAACTTTAGAAAAAGGGTTCTCAGAAAGCCGAAAAAATATACAGACCACAATGTATTTCACTGTCATAACCATAATTATGTTGTTCACAAAAATATTACAAGTCATTTTTAAATTTAGCTTTCAAGAATCTGCAGCCTTTGTGTGGTTATTAAAATTGTGATCATTATCATTATTAAAATTGGCTCTTAATCCCACATTGTATTGCCCAACAATGTAAATTAAAACAATTATGTTCCACAGACTTGTATTCAAATATTTTTCAACAATACCAGCAGCTGTGGCAATTGAAATTATTGTTAGTTTGATAATGGACATTAATATTAAATGCAAAGATACTGTTTTTGTTAAAGTAAAAAGTAGTTTTCTCTTTTCTGTCAACTATTTTGTTAAATTAACTCTTTTAGATGGATATTTAGTCTTTGGTGAAGTAGACTTTATTTTTTTTAATATAAATTTGATGGAAATAAAGTGGCAGTCTATTTCATGACTTACAGTATGAAGGAAACATTTTAGATCTTGTTTTTGTGTATATACTCAGAAAGGACCCTACGGAGGACCCCTATATAAGTTGAAATAAGAGCAGGACACTAATGTTTTCAGAAATAATTTAGGACTTTAAACAGGTTGTTGACTCAAGTATGAGTTGAATTACAGTGAGCGGAATGATGTGAGTCTGAGTGGAGACTTAACTACTTTTCACATAAGCTGGGTGGTATTAATAAACATAATGCAGATTTCTGTGTATTATTTTTATACATAGAAACCGACACCGCTCCTTGAATTATTGCTATCAAATACTGCAAAATTGCCTACATAGGATCAAAATCAGTCTTTATTTTAAATTAAATATTGACGTTGCTAGCAATAAGGATAGTACACAACACACAATGATTACAAAGCCACAGCTTGTTATCATCACATGCCTTGCTTATCAGAAAATAGCATGAAATAGGCATATTATGTTGTTGCAAATGATAAATGGCAGTTATTAGAATTGAATTCCACAATTACACAGGGTGAATGTTTGAAGTGGATGTGGATGGCCAAATCGGAAACTATAAGGAATAGCGAAAAATACTCAAAGGAGTCTCGAGCCCGATTTTGATGAAAACTAGAACTAAAAGCCCCACGACCCTTTAATAAAATTATTTTGAGGACTCATTCATGTTTTACACACAATATTATTCTAATTTCAAAATTTTACTAACTGTTCACGGTTGCAGGAGATAAAAAGTAAACAATTGAAATTAGAACTTATAATTGAGTTGGTGCCAATAATGATTTTGTTCGACATTTCCTTTATTGCTACTAACTATTTGCATTCTGTTACATATTTTATAAAAGATTAACTGTATCTGTTAGTTTGCTGTTTGTGTTTGTTGTTACTTCCCAGAATTTGATCCTTAATAGCGAGGCTATCAAATGGTGTAATAATAGTGTTTGTTTTCCAAAATCAACGGATTCCTGGCTATATTGCCAATGAAATACCAATGATGCAGTTTTAGTTTTCATCAAAATTGGGCTCGAGACTCCTGTGAGTATTTTTCGCTATTCCTTAGAGTTTCCGATTTGGCCATCCATGCCCACTTCAAAAGTTCACCCTTTATATTAGAAAATACTGTCTTATTTTTCAGTATCTTGTTGCTGAAATATCAATGTTTTGAGAGAGCTCTTAATTTATTTCACTTTGTAGTGAAATAATTTACCCCAGTTTGGGTGAAACATACTTGCTACCATACACAGATAAAGCTATACATGTGCCATAAGGTTAGAAAATAACACTGCATTTACATCTCATTTCTATAAAAGCAGTGTTTTTATGGTGAATACTGTGAAAAATATTGATTAAGCAGGTGCTTATTAACCACTTCATTAAGATGCATGTGCAGAAAGTGAATAATAATACAACACAACATGCCATTACAGCGTTATTTATCATCAGTAGGTACACTGGATGCCAAACTAATTGAGTGTACCTTCACCACATGATATGTAATTCCAAGTTTTTTTAGATGATGTTCTACATCTAGATAAGTTTAAACAAGGTTAATTTTTGAAGAATTTCAGGACTAAAACTTAAATTTACCAACCTACGTCGTTTTATTAGTTTTACTCCTCATTATACTAATTATAAATTCACGATGGCTGCAAAGTGCATGTCATTGTTTGGCTTTCCGACCGTCTTCAAAGAAATATCAATAAAAGATGCAACAACAAGAGGAAGGAAACACATTACCCTCCTCAGTCGAGTAAAAATACTAGCAAAATAGGTCAATACCAAGCATAACCTATTAAGTATACAACAAAGAAGATTAAGAAGAATAATTAGTTTCATACACCTTAAATGCATACTATCCTAACTGTTATATTAATTTTCAATATTTTACCTTGGATCCTCAAATTCGACGAAGGCAAAGGGTGGTCCTTTCCTGTTTTTCAGATCAACGAACGTAACTTTGCCGAATTTGTAAAATAGATCTTGAATGTCCTTTGTCCTTATGTCAGGGGGAAGGTTGCCAACGTATATCCTGCACTCATTTCTGTTGCTGCTGCTTCCACCAGACATTTTGACTTATTAGATGAATAAACTATAGATATTTTACATTAATTTCCTTCAATCCTTGGGTAACGCTTCGGCGTTTCTCATTAGGAACTAATTAAATATGGCGACTGGACTGACAGGACGGCAGTAGGAAACGGAAATGAAACAAATATTGACATTTACTGTGGCGCTGATAGTTTATGGTTAGCTGTTTTTTTTTAAATTCGTTCGTTCAAAAATTACGGAAGCTTTTAAATCGTTTATTTATTTTGTAATTTGATTTCACTAAACAATTTCCACAACATGGCTTCGTTTTCTAATAACTTAATTTTTCAGTATTGCTTAGTTTCAGCGATAAGTTATTCAGTTAAGTACAGTTTTACTGGAAACGTTCTGAAAGTATCTGGTCATGCCTGAAAAACGGTCTTAATCGGTATAAATACCAACTATTTGGTGAAAAATATGAAATCTTTCATGATTCTTTTTATTTATCTAAACATTTA
This sequence comes from Noctua fimbriata, assembly GCA_905163415.1. Lineage (NCBI taxonomy): Eukaryota > Metazoa > Arthropoda > Insecta > Lepidoptera > Noctuidae > Noctua > Noctua fimbriata. The sequence continues at coordinate 668,205 of LR990934.1, forward strand.
ATGGCCACAAATAACATTTTTTAAAACAAGCCATAAAGTTCAATTCAATTTTCGAACATGTTTGAATTTAGAACGCCCTCTATCGCAATTAGAAGAAATCTTCGTTGAAAGAAGCTTGTGAAAGAATCCTCTGGAAAGTAGGCATTGAATCTCCGGTTATCAAAATCTTTACGTGAGAATTTGTTCTTATCCCGAAGCAAAAGTGAGTATTTCTTTATTTCAGTGATTATTTTATTTATTGTAATGCTTATTCAATATTTTTAGTGCCAGTTTTCGATTATTTCGATAAATTCACAAAATGGTGTGCGAAAATCTGAAGGCGGAACAATTTATTTTCTGCAAATATTCGCGGATATGTGCAACGAAATGGTTTTATTGATTATACCACGATGTTTCTATAGTGATTATCTGCTTTATGATGGATTATCTCGATCTTTTGAAGCCCTAAGCTGAATTACATGTCGGTGCCTCGTTCGTAATTTCTCCCTATCTTCGTTTTGATGACGGGCATTAGTGCTAGTGCTTCCGTTAGAATTACTACGAAAAGGCCGTCGCAGATCGTAGAAGTGGTCAGGTAAAGTGAACTACGCCAGTAACCGTATAATATCCAGCGTTTTGTTCTTTACACATTGCGATATTTCTTTGCGGGTGAGGAACACATTTTGTAAAGGGCGCGCATTGTGTCCCGGATTTCGCGCTTGACCTTTTCTGGAGGTTATTAATAGCGTTTTGTTGTTCAATAAAAACAATCAACATCCTCTTTAGAGAGACGTAGAAAATCAATCATAACAGAATGTTATCGATGAGGTTCGGGAACCTATAACCTTTCGCATTGACGCTATCAGTCATCGATTGCAACAAGTACAGGCTTGAGATGATCAGATGCAAAAATACCATCATTTTCTTGTCACACTGTCAAGTGTCATCCCAAAACCTCTTTTATTTTATTTGATGACAGCCCCCTACTGATTTTTGTTTTACTTCAATCATAATTACTATTCATTGACCAAAATTCTACTTCAGTTGAGTTCCTCTTCTATTCCCTAACATTAGAACAGGTAAACCTATTACCCTATTTGAATATAATACAGATAAGATGTGAATACAACCCCTATCTAATATTGCACCTGAGCATTTCTGATGATCTTAATTTGGATATAACAGCTTCATGAGAGAATTCTGTAAATAACATAATTTGTAAAATAAACTTCCTTTCAGTATAAATATAGTTACATTAACCACAGTGTAATTAATAATTGAATAAGGACATTCATAATTTAGAATGCCTTTATATGGCAGGAGAACCTTGGTGTTATTTTTGTAAAAAAGCCCTTGTGTCGATGGAAATCTAAATTGTCAGCCCAAAACTGAGCCTCAAGTAAAAGCCTACTTGAAAAACAATTCAGATAATTCTATCAGGTTATAAGTGCTTCAACATTAGCTTGCAAAAAAACTGACATTGGAATCAAAAGACCAAGTAACTTGGATGGAAAATTACCGTTCTATTTAAATATGGAAAATTTAATTTCCAAATTTTTTGTATCATAATGATCAAATCTTAGTATAACCTAACAATAGAAAAGTTTTATTTTAAATAGGAAGACCAAAAAAAGAACCCAGTTAAAGGAAATTTTGCTTTATAGCCAATTGCCTTTTAAAAATCTTGTGATTTGGTATGCTTATTTTATCTTAATGGATCAATTCCATTGAAGATTTCATGGTCTTCTATTGTTAACTTACCTCTGTGGGGGGAAAAGGGGAGGACCCTCAGATAGATATAGATGAAATAAACACTCACCAAAATATATTTTGCTCAGACACTTAGCCGACAAGATGTGCGACCGCAAGGCGGTAATCAAGAATGCTGACATGAGCGAAGAGATGCAGCAAGACGCTGTCGACTGTGCAACGCAGGCACTAGAGAAGTTCAACATTGAAAAGGTAGGTCTCCTTGTGTGACCATTTTGAATTTTATTTTCAGCATATAATGTGGATGCAATAATCAGTGAATCGGTAAATTTAATAATATTGTCTAGTTGTAACCAGGAAGTAAATTTTGGTATTATCAAAACATTTTTTTTATATGCCTTTCTAATAAGTGCGCTGAATCAATTGTGATTTCCACTTATTACAAAATTAATTTAAATGACAAAAAAGTAACTAATAAATTATATCCAAATAAGTATTATGACTAATAATGTTAATTCATCATTCTAGACTTGTAATAAATTGACAATAAGCTACGGTGTGCAAAGTTCCCACGAATGATAACTTTGAGGTTTTCCTGTTGTGGTTAGTTTAAATTCTAAAATATGATTCACATAATTAAACAATCTACAATAGTGTCTCACATGAATTGAATTAAATAATTTCATGAGCTGGTAATTGGGCAGTCTTTTTGCATGGCATATAGGATAAATTTTGAGGGTGTGTGTTGCATGCTTGCAGGACATCGCGGCGTTCATCAAGAAAGAGTTCGACAAGAAGTACAACCCGACGTGGCATTGCATCGTGGGGCGCAACTTCGGCTCGTACGTAACGCACGAGACGCGCCACTTCATCTACTTCTACCTGGGCCAAGTGGCCATCCTGCTGTTCAAGAGCGGCTAGACGGGGCAGCGCCCCCTTCAAAATTTTATGTTGTTAGCACAGACGCAGTATTACCTACCGGGCGACGAGTGCCCCCGGCCGGCGGCATGAGTGTGCAGTGTGTGTGTCGAGAGTGCGAGTGTGACGAGTGACAGGACTGGTGACTGTGTGTGAGCGGCACGCCACGCCACGCGACTAGGACTAGCCTCTAGCCCACTTTATAATTTACGATGCTGGACATTAGCTGCGTCGAATCTCTTCACTTCTTAGTCCCCGGCGCACTCGATGTATGTTTGTACTGTGTTAGCTATACTTAAGAATCGATATTGACTTGGGTAAAACATTCACTTCTAGTGTATTTATATTAAAAATTTTAGTTAATTATTCCTAGACTTATTACCTAGCATAGCGTAAAAGTCATATGTTAGTATATAACTAAATTTATTGTTTAATTTCTTTGTTAATACACCCTGTGAAAATATTTTTCAATACTTCTTTATTAAACTTTCTTACAAACCAAACAACATCTATAATTGTTTATATTTATGTACCTTATAGTCCTATTTTTATATTTTTGTTGAATCGTCTACACTTTACACCTTATTCGATAAGAACACCTTAATACATAAAGCATTCAAACTGTAAATTTTAATAAGTCTTCCTAACTACTAGGAGACTGTCTTTTAAAATTTTAGATTCATAAATAGATTCTGACAGTTACATACCACACCAAACCTAACATAAATTAATATTTAGGACTGTATTATTAAATTACTCGCATTTGAGAGCTCATTAACTAAATGCAAACTATCATTCCTATTCGACTATTAAATTCAAATTCAGTGTTACTTTATTACTCTATGGAGTGCTCTCAAATGAGAGTAATTTAGTTTTACGAGCTTAAGTTCAGCCTCGTTTACATTGATCCGGTCCTTGAGAACTGTCCCGATCAGACTTATCGATGGTCGCACTCAAGCGCATTGTCCCGTGATGTCTGGCTTGGCCGTAAGTTTTAACTGCCGTAAACTATGGCCGGACTAATGTAAATATTTCAAATACAAACCTCTTTGTCACAAATTGAATCTGCACACTCACCCATGCTACCGTCATTTCCAATTTTATGCTCTTGGATTATATAAAAATCAGGATACTATCTAGGATCTAATGTTTGATATTATGTACCTAATCAAAATAATAAAGCATTTACTTTGACTGTATTTCATGAAATCTTTTTATTACGCCCACCCAATAGATATTCGAACTGTGTGTAAAGTATCAAATTAGAACAAGTGAAACTAGCCTTGCGGCGCGCAACTCTGCAAATTGTTAATTGGTTACCTAGTAGGTTGGTAGTAATAATATTGTTCATTCGTTCCACTTTACATGGATATTTGCTGCCTCATTACCTTACCTTTGTGAATAGATAGAAGATTAGAAATAAATTGATAACCTCGACGCGGCTAGGGCTTTGCTTCAAAATTGTATATACCTACCTACGCGGGCAGGGGCAGAATTTTACAGTAAAGGGCCAGAGAATACACTCTAGTAGCGACAGACGAAACTATAGATGGGTAGGCGCAAGGTCTTAAGTTGAAGTTGGGGGGGGGGGGTTCAAGTGGAATTGGGCATCATGACTTCCTTGCCCGAGTACGAAGTCGCAGGGACTCTGTCGGTGCATGGACATAAAGCTCACCGATTCCGCGTTGCTAAGTGTGCTCACTTCCTAAAGGCCCCGAGAGGTGTTTTATAGAACCAAATCTCTAAGTAGTTTCAAAGCCCTGCCTATTCGTGTGCTGTAATTTCGAAAATATTATATTCATGCGGCTCTCTCTGGGGTCGGTCCCTCATGTCTGAGGATCGTGGTCAGCATCAGAGTTGCATCTGGAGCAAATGATCTGCCTGCACAGGTTTCAGTCCAGCGCGTCTCTTACAACCGTGTAAAATTTGGATACCGTCTTTAATTTGGTTGGTCCATCTTGTTGGTGAACGACCACGCGATCTTTTGCCTTCGGCAAAAAAATCATGCGGCATGCACGTCTTTATCCAGACTGCTTGGGGCTTCTAATAGGTATCTGGAAAAACACGACACTTTTGTTAAACGCGAAAACAGAGTTCAGCTTAAAATATTTTATATAATAGCGAGAATCGCCTTTAGGTACCTTGTTAGGTATACTATAAGCAAGTCCCTTTATTAATAAGAACGTAATTAACATACTAAAACAGCTTCGTACCTAGAATTATAAAAATAGCACAAGCATGTAGGTACGCCATGCAAATTTTTATTTTATGCTGTTTTACAAGGACATGGTCAAACGGGTGGAACTTGGAGTGTGTTAATAAATTTCATAACGTCGTGTTTAGAGACGAATTAGCTAGTTTAAAATTCTTACAAAAAAAAACAGTTTCCTAACATCGTATGCTATTAAAATAATTGGTTAACGTTTCAGGCGTACCTATCTACGTAGCCAATGCATAGCCTGAAATGTTATTGGCTGACTTTCGACCTACCTACCCTTCGATAGATTAGTGGTAGGTAGGTATATTATTTGTTGTAGGTACATTAGCCCGCACGTCAGTGTTAGAGTTAAAAAAGCTAGCTGCCGAGAAGTGTGAATAACTAAATTCTATGATGCTTTGTAACACATCTCTCCTCTCGTCTCGTCTCCGCTTTTGTAGAGGCCGGATCTTACTCTGTTAAGAACGGATTTCACCAATCAAGCTTAACCCGATCAGCACGTCTAAACCGCGTTCAGGAGTGGTCAGTGTCAATTTTCCACAGCTTAGCTATTATGACACTGACAGCTCTTAAACGCCGTTTAGAATTGCTGATCGCGTTCAGTTGCATTGGTGACATTCACCGTGAACCTGCGTGTTACTGCTTCTTTAGGCCAGCTCGTGTGTTACCATCATTTTTGTAGGATACTGTGCCTTCCTTCTACCTGTTTGCAACTTCTTCATCTGCTTAGCCTTTGACTTCCAGTCTCATAGGATGAAGCTGAATTTTACATAGAGTGACTGCCTATCTGACCCCCACAACCCAGTTAAGCAATACGATAGATACCCCTTAGTAAGACTGGTTGTCAGACTTTCGGGCCACTGACCATCTGTAACGGCTGATAAAGATCTCAAATGACTGTAGGGAGCAACGGCTTAACGTGCTTTCCGAGGCACGGAAGAAACTCGGCTCGGTATGTAATGGGTGGTCACCCATCTGCAGACCGACCGTAATCTGAAGATCGACCCGCGCGGCTGTTATTATTAACCGAACTTCATTTCAGACAACTCATCATCGCGCGCCCACAATTTAAATCAAAACGAATGACATTTCCTCGCTATGATTAAAAAATAAACTAAAAAGTCTTCCTTTTACGTTTGCTCGTCGCTGGATAAATAGGTCAATTAGGAAGTGCCCTACTATGGCGCATCGCAAACGACTGGCGTCATCCACCAAGGTAAAACTTGTTACACTTTAGCGCTCTCTTGAAATCGATAAATGCGAGTAGCTCCGTACTTATTCTGCTTTTACAGTTTGCCTGCTGCATATTTGATTGTTCTGTAAATGCATGGTTTTCTATTCTAGATTTGTTATGGGTGACGTGGTATTGCAAGTACCTAAGTCGGCACCCCCTAAATGCTTTTGAACGTTTTATAATTAATATTTATTTAATAGGATTAGTGGTGTGAAAGAGGAGAAGCCGATAGGTACGGATATCACATCAAGTATTGGAAGGCTAATCTGCATTCGCTCCCAAGTGTTTCTTTGGCCTAGCGTTTTTTTTGTCAACATTGAATAGACAAAATTGTTAAAACACCTTGAATTGCCTGAGAATGCAACAAGCAGCACGTAATATATCGATATTCGATAAAAATGCGAGATACGTTTGACTCATGTCCATATCTGTAGGATAATCTCGTAACTAATCAGTTAATCGCTTGATGATTATGAAAATAAATAACATTTTATCTAGGTAATTGGAGAATTTGTACTGCCATGCCACTAGGTACATATATCTATTATATCAAATGGACACGCTTTCAATTAACATTTTTTCAATTAAGGTACATCTTAATTGAAAAAATACATGAGTACAAAAATACGGAGAATCATGACCGGCATGAATATGTCCACTCATACATAAATAATGATCTTAAGAGACAGGCCCATTTTCACTGTCACTAGGCGGCTGGGCGGCACCTAAATGAATACGTAAATCAAACCGTACGGACCGATTTTTACAGCTTAGTGCCGACACTTGAAATTCAGACAGCAATATTTTTTTTATAGAGTTAGGTACTTACTTAGTTTGATGTACAGAATGCTTAATTGCCGCCTTCATGAAGAGTTCTTTAACACCTTGTACAAGTGCCGCCTAGTTTAAGTGAAAGCATCCCTTCGAAGCACTGGGTAGGGAAGGAGGGAAAGGAGGCCTTCGCCCTGCAGTGGAACACAAACAGCTGATAATCATAATAATCCCTTCGAAGAAACTGGCTGTTGATCGTGGGGTAGACATAAGTAGATTTATAAGGTGGGAGTCTGGTCGATCTTTTATGATTAATTCTGGATGAAGGTTTTCTCAAGAAGCCTAGTACCCACCTTTTGAATGCCTTGTGGTATGGGTCTTCTGTTGTTATTGACTTTTTACTTAGCTTAGAGTTCCAGGTTAGATAAAATTGCTATGTTCCCTTCCCAATTAAGTAGGTATCTATTGAACTCATCCGGCTACAGCATACGTTTTCAATTGAAACATTGTAATTTTATTTTATGATCATCATAATCTACAGGCTAAATTCACCCACTACTGGGTATAGGCCTCTCTTTTCTTGTGCCTCCGCGGTCCTCTGCCGTTTAATTTTATTTACATAGCTGTTATGAATGGATCATTGACAGTGGAAACTGTGGTTACGGATAGTCACCCTATAGTTAGTTACCAAGGGGTATCGTGTTACTGTTGTGGACTTTTGGATGCGTGTAAGCAGGCGCTCTATTCAAAATCCCGGTACCTATACAGCTTCATCCAGTTAGACTGGAAGCCGACCCCAACGTGCTAGATCATGACGTACTATTATGTGCTCCGCGAGGAAATATTTAACATCTCTAGACAACATGCTGTGAGCTGACTAGCAGGTAGTCGTTAACTAGACAAAGTTACTAATTGAATGCTGTAATTGCAATTTTGGCAAACTTCCTACATACGTATTGGCTCAAATTCGCTGGGCTAAGCGTTGTTACAGTAGGCCATCGATGACTCTTGACCGTCTGTGGGACCTAAGTAGGTAAAGTAAAAAACCCTAAGAAAAACTGAAAAGTGTAGGTACCTATGTACCTTAATTTTATAGGTACATCTTTTTTACTGTTTGAGGTCTTTGCCCCAAAGGTAACCTAGCCTTTATGGGAGTTCAGAGCTCGAGGGCTAGGTCAAAGAACATATTCATTCGTATAAATAATTCCGTCGTAGCATGCGGGGTTATGACTTTATATAGGTACCTAGGTATAGGTACCCAGCTAGTTATGTAGAAGGGTATCGATTTTTACATATTTTTATGGTAAGTAGTACCGCAATGCTATGCTTTGGTAGCGTTTCAGAATACAGAAGTAGTTGGGTGGGTGCTAGATGTGTTGATTCTAAAATAAAATGCTCCAAATGCGCAAAGTAGGTAGATAAGTATGACAATTTTAGTAAAACCCCCTAAACTTGGATATAACAAAATAAATTAGGTACCTACCTAATCTATGTTCCTCGACAACTTAACGCCCGCGCCGCGCCGCCCCGCCGTGATGTAGTTAGGTGTGGTAGTATACTTATAATGCTTATTTACTTACTATCAATGAAAATAAAAGGGTCATTGTTTTTTACAGGCGATCAAATTAAAAAGCTTGTAATTTTAGTTTACAACGATTTCAATCCCTAAATTAACAATACGACAACCAACAATTAGATTCCATCATCAGATTACAGCTAGTCCACTGCTAGCCATACTACCTACCTAGGGCTTTCCAACCCACGAAATTTCGATAGATTCTCATTATCACCCTGCAATGTTTCCACTGCCGGGGCTGCGACACACGGGCTCCTCTCAATGAGAGAGAGTAGGCCGTAATACACCACGCGGACCCAGTGGTGATGTTACATGGTCTTGGAAATTTTTGGTTCTAGAACTTGGCGGTTTTATCACGGTGCCGCGATGTTTTTCTTCACCATTTTCTGAGCAGTAGTAATGAAATAATTTATTTTATGCAAAGCAAAGTGCCTGTGTTCGAACCTACGACCTACAAGCTCGTAAGATTCGTAAGACTCGGCCGTTCCCACTGGGCTACCTCCAGTGTTCGATCCTCAGCTCCTCTCATCCGGCTGCTGCCAGCCACGCGGCTAACAATACCTTTTCTAAATTATATAACGATATCAGTCCTGACAATTGTGTGGTAACCTACGATACACCGACCGCGAATATCCTCCCATTCTTTCCCGACTTATCAAGAATGGTGTAGTGTGTTTGCACACGGATCCCTGCCGTCCACCACCGCCGTGTGCAATGGTTTATGGGTATAAATAGTGTGTTCCAGGGTTGGAAGACCATAGTCGGGCCGTGGACAACACGGCTTGAAAGAAAAAAAAAAATAGTTTTTATTTATTTTTTGTTTGGTTGAAAATCTTGTGGTAAGTGCAGTTTTGATTATTTTATGTTTTCTTTGTTCATCGTTTTAGATATTTCTTGTTTGTTTGCTATGTTTTTGCCTCTATTATTACGGATTTTGGAGGTAAGCAGTTACCAGTTTCACTCAACCTCTATGGCTGCTTAGAATGCTATTGCGTTTATTTTAATCTGGTAGATTGTGACTTTAGGAGACTTAAACAGACCTTTATGCCCGTTTTAACTAACGATGGGTGGCTCCTAAATTAGTGCTTAAAACGCTATGCTGTATTTTCAACGCTCAGGTCAGTGTCGAGAGTCGTAATTCCAACAATGGCTTTATATTCATTGAAAAAATACTCATTTCTGTTAGTGAAACTGGACATTAAATAGATATCATAGTGATTACAATAGACAAACTTGTTCACAAACTCATTGCTTGGGTAGGTACCTAATCATTTGCCACAGTTATATCATATGGGTACTACCTATATCTCATTAGTAGTTCAATCATGCGTGGTTCTGTTGAAACTGTACCCCGGAGACGTGGTGACACATAATATTGTGCATTAATTGTTATATTGTAATACTAGACGAGTGATTGTTGGCCGAGGTAGTCTTTTATCAATTAATGTAGTTCCGCAGAGACAGACATCGATCAGCACCAGTAAAGATTCAAATCCTTTAGCTTGTGTTAGTTTGATTTACAGAGAATTTCATAAATTAAACACGTCAACTAAACTGCGTTCAAGAACTGTGTCATTATTCCATAGCAATGATTACACTAAAGTTGTTTGCTTTTAGTTTCCTTTGTGGAATTCGCCGGTTGCAGTTTATAGAGAGGGTATTTAATTTGAACACCCGCTTTTTTTCTCGTGTCGCATTTATCAGCTTTTCGAATAGTAATCCATAATACTGATATAAGCCACAGGGGTAAATTAATTACGTTTACGTAACACACTTACAATGGCGAAGCCTTCCATTTTGACAAATGACACACGGCGACATATCAAGTCACACATTTCCAATATAACATGGCCTGGCTTTGTATAGATTTCCCTAACATTGAGAGATGTTCGTATACTGGTTTTGCATAGCTTGATTGGTCGTCGTACGTACATTTCTTGCACAGTTAGTTTACCTCCGTTTTTGCAACATTGTCAATATCACAGTGATCCTTATTCTCTGCACGATAAGGTTGCTGTTACATTGGAGCCAGTGACATATCTCATAAAATCTTAATTAAAATCTTTATTCTTGTTGCGATGACGCAACGGTTGCTGCTGTCAGCTATGATTTTTTTTAAATACTTACACAAACTACAAGATTTGATATAAATTGTGCGCTGATCGGCTCCGACCATAGTGTCACACAGTTTTACAAAGAACTTCTCTTAATCTTGGTTATTTTTCTTTCAGTTAACAAGATGTCGGACGCTAAGAAGAACCTGTTGTTATTCTTCGACCGGCCGTCGGAGCCGTGCTTCATGCAGAAGGGAGATGAGAGGGCTGTCTTCGAGATCCCGTCACATTACTATGTAAGTTTATCATTGTCGGTGACATGGCAGGCTGATGGGACTGTTCAAAGTTACCTTTGTGATGGGGGGCTTTAATAGACTCTTTCTACAGCGCTTTGCAAACTTGCAAGTTTATATCACATCTTACTTTTACTGACTACTTTGACTTATTTTTTGCCAATTGAATGTCCCTCTCCAATATTTACCTACATAACATACTCGTTTCTGCCAGCCCGACAAATACAAGGCGCTGACCACGACGATCTCCAACCGGTTCGGGGACGACGCCGGCCGCACCATCCCGGTGCGCAACATCGCGCTGCCGAACCTGAACCTGCCCATGGAGCTGCCGTACAACGAACAGTTCTCGCTGTTCATTCCCAAGCACAGGACCATGGCGGGCAAGCTGATTGACATCTTTTTGGGTAAGTCAGCATCATCATAATTGCAGCTGAAAGAAATAGTTTGGCATACGCGTCTCCCAAACAACGCCACATCGACTACCTAGTCTTGTGATAAATTCAATTTAACTCACAAATGTAGTATGCATGATAAAGAATTGAATGGTCTCGCGGCTTTCACGAGGTCTTCGGGACAAGTACGACTGACGTCACAGAATCCTGCAGCGCGACATCAAAGGCCCTCCCTGTTCAATGAAAGAACTTTTAACCTCGTAGCCCTCACCTAGACTGTAATCGTTTCTTTTTGAGCGACACTTGATAAATACTTTTCCATGTAATTTTACCAGCAACGCACAATATCTTACCCAATAGCAAATCATAACTTGCTCCTTATGTTCCAGGTATGCGTGACCTGGAAGACCTGCAGTCGGTCTGCTCGTTCTGTCAGCTGCGCATCAACCCCTACATGTTCAACTACTGCCTCTCCGTCGCTATACTGCACAGGTAAGCCCCTTCAATCTTATTTATTGCAATAAAACCACTTTAATTTTCTCTATAAAAGTCATATCGTCAGAGAGATTCAGCGAATACGACTGACGTGAATCTAGGAAAAGACCTTAGTAATATTTATAGCAGTTTTTGTTGAATAACAAAGCTGACCCGAAGCAATAACTACACATGTTCGGCTTTGTATTGCACGGATTTCTATATTCAATTATTCTACCTTCAATGTCTGTAGCCTAAGATAGGGGGAACCGAGAATTTGTAAACGGTAAAGATCTCAGAGAAGATAGAGAAAATAGAATATGGGAAGGTTCTGCCAAATCTAACCCGAGTCAGTCCTTGGGCAGGCCTTCCCAGGGTTTGTCAAACGTTACTTTAACACAGTTTAAACATTCCAGGCCCGACACCAAAGGCATCAACATCCCGACGTTCGCGGAGACGTTCCCCGACAAGTTCATGGACCCCAAGGTGTTCCGCAAGGCGAGGGAAGTCAGCAATGTCGTCACTTCCGGAGACAGGGTGAGCAAATAATTATTAGCATGATTATTGAAGTGTTATATGGCAGGAAAAACGTCTCACGTCTAATGACGGTTCTGTTTAAAAATTTGGCAAATTTTGACCAAACTTGCATTATATCTGTCAATTCTTTGAAGAGATTGATCGTATTCACGCGACGCTAACAGATGAAACACGTCGTCAAGTTGTATCGCCTGAGGCCGCTGGTCCTTGTCCTGATCATTCCAGCAACAACATTGACCCAATTTTCCTCCCACAGATGCCAGTAACGCTCCCAGTAAACTACACAGCAAGCGATTCAGAACCGGAACAGCGCGTGGCGTACTTCCGCGAAGACATCGGCATCAACCTTCACCACTGGCACTGGCATCTCGTGTACCCCTTCGACTCTGCCGACCGCGCCATCGTCAACAAGGACCGGCGCGGAGAGCTGTTCTACTACATGCATCAGCAGATCATTGCCAGGTGAGGATGGAAATATGTTGGTTCAGTCAGTATTAGAAAACGTCACTCAAGCCTTGTTGTGGCGCCATCTATACTGCCACATACGAACTAAACTGTCATTTTCCCGCATCTTGATAAGTTTATCTGTGCAATTAAGTTAAATGCTTACAGAAACTCGACAACAACCGTCGGATAGTCACCCACCAGATACAACACCCTGTTTCTCCTACGTCTAAAGAACTATTCTATGAATCAATCGCAACTCCAAGAAGTGTGTTTGTGTGTTGTATTTTTGCTTGTCAACTAGATAAGTTGCCAACAGGACAATTAATGTATGAAGTCTGAACTGACGAAGAATGTGCACCCAGTCTTAGATGGCTTTGGCTGCCGAAAACCACAATATGCTTCACTCTCCCGATACTTGTAACATAACTCCAAATGAATGTATACCCTTGCCTCGTCAGATACAACATGGAGCGGCTGTGCAACGGCCTGGCCCGCGTGGCGCGCTACCAGAACTTCCGCCAGCCCATCGCCGAGGGCTACTTCCCCAAGCTGGACTCGCAGGTCGCCAGCCGCGCCTGGCCGCCCAGGTAATGTTACAACCAGGAGTTCATACTCAACTAGATACCAATATATTTTCATAATCTCGTACCCGTACTGCCTCGATGCTCAAGCGGTGGCCGGTGCGACCGCAGAGCAAGTGGTCCTAAGTTCGATTCCGAGCTGGGAAAGTGTTATTGGGTTTTCCATTAAGAATTTCTCAGAAGCAGCTACGGAGTTTTGATTGGTACCCGGTTGATGGCAATAGGCTCGTTTCCTATTACATTGTATTGAAACATAACTGGCTTACTATTAGGTATACCTCTGCCTAAGCCTTTGGGGATTATAGGCGTGATGTTAACTTGCTACATGTATATTCCAGGTTCGCCGATACCACGATCAGAGACCTGGACCGCCCAGTGGACCAGATCAGAGCCGACGTGTCGCAGTTGGAGACCTGGAGGGACCGCTTCGTGCAGGCCGTTGAGAATCTGACCGTTACCTTGGTGAGAAGCTGAGGACATACGCTTTACTCCATACATGTGCACTCCACTAGGGATGTTTAGTACCCGTCTAGTTGTACAAGGGTTTAATGGCGCGTGGAACTACGGCTGTTATCTTGGTTTTTTTTTTTTATACCTATAAAAAAAAGGATTTTTTGAACCGAAGAAGTTTCCCTTTCTATTGGTTACGTTTACCGAGTTAACGTTGTAACTAATCCATCCTTTTCTCCACAGCCCAACAATCGCCAGATGCCGTTAAACGAGGAGACCGGTATCGACATCCTGGGCAACATGATGGAGTCGTCCATCATCAGCCCCAACCGCACCTACTACGGCGACATGCACAACATGGGACATGTCTTCATCTCCTACTCGCACGACCCTGACCATCGCCACTTGGTAACTCATCATCTGTCTGACTTTCCCCATAAGTATTTTGGGGTCGGTTTCCGGTCTAACCAGCTGAATACCAGTATTTTACATGGACCGACTGCCTACCTGATCTTGATAACCCAGCTATTCCGCAACACGATACTTCTAAGACTTTGACTTGTTGTCAGCTCCAGACTACCCTAACGGCTGACGAAGATGGATTATATACATTGCATTGTTTGTGACTGTACACTGCCCTGTGAAATGTAAATGTGTAAATGAGATTGCCCTAATAGTAACCTGGTGTTCTAAAGTAGACAGCTGGTGTACTACTAGGATGTGTAGTTGGTTTAAAGAGTTAAGCGCGGGGACTTCGGCGGGCAAGTTTGATGTTTCATCAAGCCAGCGGTTATATCTTCAAAATGTAGTGACGTCACAGGCAACTTTGATTACTCTTGTTCTTACACTACTAACTATTGTTTTATTAAGCTAGGATAGTATTCCATTTTGAAACTAGACTTCCAGCAATTATCTTCTAAAAAATATTAAGCTAAAAGTCAATGATCATACTGACGTTTTCCCCCTACCCCCTCAGGAACAATTCGGCGTGATGGGCGACTCGGCCACGGCGATGCGCGACCCGGTGTTCTACCGCTGGCACTCGTACATCGACGACCTGTTCCAGCTCTACAAGTACAAGCTCAACCCCTACACCGACGATAAGGTAACACCGGATTTTGATCAAGGTGGCTGGAGTTAACGGGGACTAGCCAAATACAGAGATATATTATTCTAATGCATGATGTGTTGGGCGAGCTTAAATCCCTCACTGCTCTCAGGATCCTAGTCTTAGCTCCCTCGTTTTGCTCGGGAGTTAACTCAAAACTTTCTCACTCAGCTCGAGAGCTCTACAATTTCTCGCTGTGTTCGGAATTCAAGATAATGCTCCAACCCCCTTGTTCATCTACTATTATATTGTAGCCCTAGTTTTACATCCAATGATACATAGAAGATGTATACTAAATGCCTAATGCGTGCAATACGATTCCAGCTGGACTTCCCCGGCATCCGCGTGTCCAGCATCTCGCTGCAGGGCGACGCGGGCGCCAACACCTTCGGCACGTTCTGGGAGCTCAGCACCGTGGAGCTGGGCCGCGGCCTGGACTTCACGCCCCGCGGCTCCGTGCTGGCGCGCTTCACGCACCTGCAGCACCAGCCCTACGACTACGTGTGAGTGCCGCCGTCTGTCTGTCTGTCTACCTGTCAAATGGTCCACTGCTGAACCCCGGCTTTCTAGTGTTTAGCACAAAAGAAGGATAGATGCAGCAAATTCATCAGCATCACATTTTATTTGTCAGATTCAAGAACAAATGTTCTTTCAACCACTTCCATCATTATTAACCTTTAGAAGTCCATTTCTGGACATAGGTCTCCCCAATCACACGCTATACTATTCAATCATCAGCTCTCTCATTCAACGTCACTACGGATTACATTTAAAAAACTTCAGAAAATACGGTCTAGAATTCTAGATCATTGTTTTGATAATTCTGTAAATACATTTTAGTTACAATCGCAAATTCTGATCTACAAATTGGAAAAAATTAATTATTAAATTTGAAATTCGTGGTTTTGTAAATGTCCCTAATGAGCTCCCCCCCCCCCCCTACAGTATCGAGGTGAACAACACGAGCGGGCAGGCCGCGATGGGCACGGTGCGCATCTTCATGGCGCCCACTGAGAACGAGAACGGCGAGCTGCTCGGGTTCGACGAGCAGCGGAGGGCTATGATCGAGCTGGACAAGTTCACTACTGGATGTGAGTTCAACTAAGTCATAGGGAAAACTGAAAGGAAAGAGGCTGCTGGCAAAAAACAGCAGGGAAAAAGCCTCCCTGCCTCCTGCCTCATCCTCTACCCTGCAGTAGAAACATCCAAGATAATAATAATTCCATTTAAAGTATCGAACTGGCCTCTGTGAATTGGCTTCGTATCTTTACGAAGCCAATTCGGGAAAGGTTCGGGAATCCAAGGTCCCGAGTACGTTAAAAGCTTTTTAATAACGATAACAAAGTTTGATAACTAGTTGGTCTGAGCATAGAATGCCAACAGGAGATTCAACCAACTTATATGTAGTTATATAATTATGAGATTTAACCATGGCATACACTTCTAAGGAAGAGAATAAAGTTTTTATAAATATTTGAATTTAATTTTGCAGTACGTCCGGGCAACAACACTATCCGTCACCGCAGTCTGGACTCGTCCGTCACCATCCCTTACGAGAGGACCTTCCGTGACCAGGTATGTCGACTAACTGGAACTTATGTACTTTTCACCATCTTTATTCTTTAACACTCATTTGAATACTGTACAGATTCAATGCCAAATAGCAATTTCGAAATCATTCATCAGAAGGCATTTGGTTGATTTTTAAGGCACAGTACACAGACTTGATGCCGGCTCCACTCCGACTCGACTCACAGTAAAGCATTGAAATGTGAGCGTTATATCGTGTTCCGTACGGTAGAATCGATGACATGGAATAATGGGGCATTCTCTTAGCTTTAAACGGAGCATTCTTCGTTTTTTTGCGGTGTTTCTATAAGCTTACTATGTTGTGTCCCGCAGTCCGCCCGGCCCACGGACCCGGGCACGGAGGGCGCGGCCGACTTCGACTTCTGTGGCTGCGGGTGGCCGCACCACATGCTGGTGGCCAAGGGCCACGAGCGAGGGTACCCCGTCGTACTGTTCGCCATGGTGTCCAACTGGAACGAGGACAGGGTGAGTTCATTAACAATGCTATAAGGTATTATTAAAAAAGAAATAGACATATGTAGGTTCTACTCGGGGTCTACCAGGATCATCATCTCGGTCAGACAACGTTTACTATTAAGCATACGCTTCTTTTTACCTGGAATCGTCAAACTATTGGTACACTGACCGCATCCAACGGATTCCTGCGATCTGCATTAGGGCGTAGTTCTACTTTGTTGCACAGGTGTACACACGATAAGGTAGAATTACTATCTAATATTTGTACTAAGAAAAGGATTGAAACTATTTATCGATGGTTTGGGTTAGGTACTAGAGACACGTTTGATACAGGTTTATAAAAAAATACATTACTGGTCAGAGTGTCGTTTTGTACTATTTCCTTGGTTCAGGGTCTCCTGTCGTCTGCACTAGGACAGTATGTAAGTCAAAATACGACGCAGTCAGAAGTTATGAGAGAACAGTAGCACACATGCTCATGATCCTCTTGTATCTGTGTTAGAAAAAGGTTTCGGAGTTTCAAACTATTTGGCGGTGGTTTAGTTTCCTGAGACTTATTTGATCAATGTTTTAAAAAAATCACTCAATATTAAGATCCATGATATGGTTTTACCTGTATCTTGTGCCAAACTGCACGTACATCTGTACGGTACTCGATAAGTAAATTATATGAGGGAACAGTCGAACGTAGGCCTATTAAATAACTTTTGTTTGGCTTTACCCTAGTGAGGAACGAAAAGTTTTCTTGCTGTTTAGGTTCGTACAAAAGCATTTTCCAGCACACATACTAAATAGCTTCATCGTCCCCAGATCGAACAAGACCTAGTGGGGTCGTGCAACGACGCGGCGTCGTACTGCGGCATCCGCGACCGCAAGTACCCCGACCGGCGCGCCATGGGCTTCCCCTTCGACCGGCCCGCGCCCGCCGCCTCCCTGGCCGACTTCCTGCGCCCCAACATGGCGGCGCAGGCCTGCTCCATACGCTTCACCGACACCACGCGCCCGCGCGGGCAGCGCCGGTAGGTGGGGGGGCATGGGAGGGGTAGAGTATCTTTGGTATTGTAACTGACGACATGTTTTCTATATAAGTTAGAAATACAGATTTTAAAAATCTGTGGCATTTCAAGAATGTTACCAGTAAATCATAGCGTGTCGATCTGCAGTTATTAATCAACGATGTTTACTAACGATTCATTATGAAAACATCTTGATATGAATATGTAAAGTGTTAACTGAAAAAATATTAACTAGCAACTCTCCCCCTCCCAAATGTTTTAAATCACCAGTAACAACATGAATACTACAATTTATTGCAACATAAACCAATGATGTTTACCATAAACAAAGTAACTAGAAAAATGTAGAAGCCATATTTTGGTTACCAACATAGATGGCGCCACTTAGTACAACCTTAGGCTATTAGTAATAATATATTTTTATTCAGGAAATCCTATTTCCCTTGCATTTATTTTCTTTCTCTTCTTCTATGATTATTCTAGTTTTAAGCTAGTGGCGCCATCTGTGCGTGTGTAACCGAACTATTGGGTGTGTAGGTCTGCTCTGCCCGTATCTTCTGACACTTCTGTTGCCTCTGTCACTTCCATCTCTACTGTTGCTTCTGTCACTTCTGTTTCGACTGTGTCTTCTGGTCCGCCAGCGGAGTCCCTTCAGGAGGCCTGCGAATGCCCGGGCTATGCCCCCAGCGAAATAGCCGCTATTATTAAGAAACCTTACTATTATATCAAGTGCAATCATTATAACAAACATAATAATCTTTAGTATCTTTCTGTTGCACAAAATGTTTATAAAACACTCAATTTTATATTATGAACTTATTTAAAAGCACTGACCAATTTTTACATGAAAGCCAACTTCCTATACAATTTAATTTTGTAATATATTTCATCCTTTCTGGGTTGCGCAATGTTGTGTCATGTTGAAATATTCCTCTCTCAGCAACAAGCACAAAAACAGTTTGCAAAAAACTATAAAAATACCATTCTGCGTGATGGCTGCCCATTAAATATACTTAAATACAAACCAACTAACGATTGAACTAATGATAACTAAATATATAAATAATTATGTCATTATCTTTGTTGTAAAACACTACTATAATAGTAATTTGTATGAAATGATGAAAATGTTAGAATGCAAGTAGTTCAAAACCTGTTTGTCTGTAGAAGTCCACCGGGCTTCAGCAATCCTCCGTGAATGTTTATTTCTAGTTGTTATAAGTATGAGAAATCTCGTAGTTTCCCGAAGGTAAACGGACTCACTTCGCAAGCACCAAATGACGGTTTTAATAATCTAGCATGTCTCAAAGTTACTTTTTCTAAGGTAGAGTCTAAAATAAAACAGACTTACAGGGGAGAAACATCGCGAGGCAACCCGGAGGAACTTTAATAGGCTGAAACCTACATAACGAAATAAACAAATGTATTAATCAATGCAAACCTGGCTAGCAGATACTTTCCACAAATATATAGTTTTGTTGTTACTGGACCGACCTCGGCTGTTTCATACCGGATTCCGATTTTATTATTTTTTATTATTATATAAGTTTAGTTGTAAGTAAACGGGTCTGTAAATAAATCGAATAGTTCTTAGTTTTATGTACATAGTGTAAATACTTGTGATTCTTGAGACTGAATAAATTAGCCTTTTACCAATTTGTTGTTTTATTGTGTAATTTATTTTTATCATTGCATTATAAATCGTGTGGCCAGCAGTGGGACAGTAAAGGGCTATTAAAAAAAAAAACATTTATTCATATGCAACTTTTACATAGGCACCACACACACACACACAAACAGTCAAGTAATTATGACATGTACGAATATGTATAAACACCCCTACACACACATCATCATCATCAGCCTACTACAGTCCACTGCTGGACATAGGCCTCTTCAACAGCACGCCACTCAACTCAACTCTCGGCAACTCTCATGCAATGCCTCTCCATACTTGTGTACAAAGTTCTATTGCTGTTGGCCTAATGTTTGTTTTCACACCTAAAGAAATGCATAAAGATTGCAATTATTGCAATGTTAGAATTTCATCTTAGTGAGAACTAGTTAGTAAGTACGGGGTAAGTAGAGCAGTGGAGATCACATGCTCTTGTTCATGTCATTATCCGATCTTAAGTTTGATAAGATTCAGCAACCATGATTATTATATAACTAGCAGCATTTTAGAAAGCATTGTCTTATTGACCTATTCCAACTATGTAACCGTTCGAAACCCTTACACAAAATATAAATCACTGGTTATGAGATCAGTTTTTGACGTTTATTAATCTGTTGTTCAATCTCATGTTAAATCATGATAGGCTATTGTTAATTCGGTTAACTAATCACAACAGGCTGACATGAGTCTGGGCACCGGCAGCACATGCAGGCATGATCGAGTTTTGAGAAAGTTCAAAGTCGCATGGCAAAAATCACTCTGTGAATAATTCCTAACATTCTTTTTTTTTTTGTTATTTCAAATTTGGCAATTTTCTTTGCGTTGAATTCAAAAATCAATCTCGAACGGATCCTAAAGCAGGACTGTACAAATTGGTGAAGTCGCCACTAGAGCTATCCGAAGCCGTGCTGTTGGCAGTAATCTACGATTGATCCATGCAAATAAATAAAATAGAAGTGACCGTTTGTAATTTCAAAATAACAGCTGCATGCATATGAAAGTATATACGGTACTTGTAACAAAAAACATTTTTTTTCATATTTGTCTGTCTGTCTGTTTGTTCCGGCTAATCAGTCCGAAACAGTTAGACCGAATTTGACTGGACTTTTTGGATTTTTTTAAAATTTTAAAAAATATTTTTTTTGCTTCAATTGGGAAGTAATATTTTTATAATAATTTCACGCGCACGAATGTCGCGGGGCACAATTGTAAGGCGAAACCGACCATAGTACCTACTACTGTTAATATGATTTAGGAAAAACGAAAACTTTATCAGCCTAGGGTAGGAACAGTTTTTTATCTTTTTTTTTTTTTTAATAATACGTTGCCCCAAACTGTATCGTGGGTGCGTTTACAAACATTTAAACTCACATACACAAACAGCCAGACCCGGAACAACTACCTGTTGATCATACAAATATTTGTTCCGTGCGGGGATCGAACCCGCAACACACAGCGCAGCAGCCAATCGCTCAGCCACTGCGCCAACCGTGCCGTCGATTACCTAGGTAGGTAAGTATTACATCATTAAAAAGTTTTTTTTTTTGTATTCCAAGGTTATTTTCGAACTCAAAAACCAGTACCTAACTTAAAAAATCTCAGCAATGCCAGAATCAATTAATTTCATATTAAATACGCATCGAATTCGGTTTCACAGTTATATGCGAGTAGTAATGTATTGTCTGCTAATTAGACATTTTCTTTAAATGATTGTGCTGTCCAACGATGAGGCACAGTTGTGGTAAACATGGCGAAGACTGCACAGGTAAGCCAGTTCACTATTTTCATATTCGTAGTGCTACAAGGATCTTTTGGCGCTTGAACGACATGGACAAGGCGCCGTTGTTGCGAAAGAAAGTGCAAAAGTGTTTGAACAAGAATTTTATTGAAAAATAAAATGGCGGAGTTCGTTTCATTTTTGGACACGCGCCAAAACATCCATGTACAACTTTAGTTTGATCTATGGGCTTTGTCAAGTGTTTAGTAGTGTAGTATTTGCTATTAGGAAAGTTCGTTTCTGTAGCAGTGTTACAGTGAGTGTTAGTGTTGTGACAAAAGCGCTCTTTCGGAATAACTTCATTATTGATGAACATTTGAACGGTGTCAGTGAGCTCCTTGGAATAAGGCAAGGATAGTGATAACTGTCTAGGTTGGCATTCGAAATTATGACGACCGCGAAAAGTTGTCCACAAAATCAACACTTTGTATATTTAATGTCTCCTTTGTTCTAAGTAGGCTGCTTTTATTAATTTTCTATTAGCTTTTTTTAATCATTCATCCTTTTAATCAGTGTGCAGTTGAATGCTACTGCACGTGCGATTAACTAATTCTTTATTCATCCACGAGATCGCAAAGAGGGTGCTATTAATAGCCGATGCTACAGTATTCTTTAATCATTCTCCATTTAGTCAATTTCTTTCAACTCTATCGCAATTTCATCCTTTTAAATCTAAAGTATTCATTGGCAATACTTTATTGCGCTGGCCCCACGTAGCGTTAGATCAAAGCATATATATTTCACCAGGAGACCTCTATAACATCGAGGATCATATAAAATGTATGAGGCGACTTGCTTGAGGCTTTTGCGGTGAAATTCGCGAATTTTGTGCTAGATAGGACCCTGTTGCAAACTAATATACTTCAGTGGAAATAAGTTGATAAGATCTTGTTTATAATGTGTATAAATAGCGAAATGTTCTTAGTTATTTTATTCATCTGATGCAGTCATCGTTTTGAATTAGGTACATTATTTTGTTCCTTAGAACCTAAAACGATTGACTTATTAACCGTCAAATCTTTTTGCTTTATCTTATTTATGAGTCGATAGACTTTTCAGATCAGTTGGTAAATGCTTGCTTTATCAAATTTTATTGCTTTAAAAAAAATATTCTTGATTTTCATTAAACATAGTTTTCTTTTACATCCTATACAGGGATGTTGTGCTTTAAATTCATTAAGTCCACTTACCTGTTGTCAACTTTTTAGTTCGGAGTTAGTAACTAACATAAAAGTTAATTAACAATTAATGAATTGGTATTCGTGGTGGTAGGCGATTGCATTTACCTGCTAATGGCTTACACTATTAATAATCAGTATTTTATGTTAATGTTTATTGCTAGATCTTTTTTATTATTTTGCCAAACTAGTAGCTCAGTTCTGGGCGGACACAATTTAGATAGCCATTGATACGCTATGAAGAAGAAGCTCTTTTTATTTGTAATGTGTGCAGGTCACTTAAAAAAACCCGCCTCGTGCGTGTCGGGCCACGCACAATGTAGGGTTCCGTAATTTTACAACGTTATGGGGAATGCCGATTTTAGGCCCAAGAATGCCCAAGAAATTTGTTTTATTAATAAATATTATGTAAATTTTACGTACTTAACTCATTAAATAATTAATAATTAATAGCGAAAAATTAAAGATTTGTTGCAAAAAATTAACCATTTACACATATTCGTACTTTACTTATTAGTCCTTTTGTATAAAGAAATTTAAGTGCATTTTGTGTATTAAATATACATTTACAATCGACTTACAATACATAATAAATAATACATAATAATTCAATGATCTACATAATCCGCCGATCGAATAAAAACCTTAAAATTAAAAAAAAGCCTTATAATTTGGTAACTCTACGAGTTTTTTTCAATAATTTTCTTTTATCTATAAATTATTTGTGGTATATTATTGGTGTATACTTATATTAGCATTCGGTCTTACATGTGCACTCTGATCCTAAATCACTATGGCGGCCTGGTATTCCCCTTAAATCCACTTCTTACGGTCCGATTTGCCTCCGAACGATGGTTTTTAATGTAATACCTAATAGAAAAAAAAATTACATTTGCAGTTGAAAAACCTGTGCTCCCATACATTATGTTTAGGAAAATATGTTATCCAAGTACATTTTATAAGTTGGTCGACTATTACTCGTAAACTTGTAAAGCCTACTTAGCTGTGATAGTTTTCCTTTTAACTTCGTTATATAATACTTATAAGTACTACCACTGTGAAATTTTTCACACACCAAAACTCAACCGTTTAGCTGGTAGAGGGGGGGGAGGGGATACTTGAGACTCAAGTCTGACAACAATTTTTAAAGCTTAATATTTCACAAACGAATCGACGAATCCCTTAATTGAAAAATTATTTGAACAAACTCGCAATATTTTTATGAACCTATCCAACGACATTCCAAACAATGGGGTATGTCAGAAAAAAAATCCCAACTTTCCATGTACAGGAGAATACCTTAAAAAAATACTTTTTGAGATTTTATTTTACGACTTTTTCGGCGTAACTAATATGTATATTCATGACAAATTAAAGTTTTCTAGTACTAAGAGTCTTTGAGCTAAGCTGAGGACAGACAGATAGACGGCCATGGCGAAACTATAAGCGTTCCTTGTTGACTATGGAACCCTAAAATCAAGGCTGAAAGCATAGTCTTTGAATTTTGAAATCCGAATTCTGATGAAACTCTCGGTAACTAACCAGAAAATTATCTGAATGCCTTTCTAATTTCGTCTTTATTAAATATTTTTCTTTCTTTTTCTTTTATATGTAGGTATGTACTTGTGGCATATGCCAAATAAACATATTGTTTTTCTTTCTGTATTCACAATGTACGTAATTTGCAATTCTTCAATCGCCATCATGGTTTCCAGATCTTGCTCCTGCTGCTGGTGACTGTGGCAGTGCAGTCGTACGGCGGACGGCGCTACTTTCGCGGTAGGTCCCACTCCCGGCACCGGACCTCCAACGACTACTATGACCACCGGAGACACGCCGACACTGACCGACCCCGCGAGAACCGACACGAACACTATCCAAACAGACATCACCACAACGCACACAATCCCGGTGATTCATCGCAAATATTTAGAGACCCAGAAATGTCTGATGATAGACCACGGTATCCACATGAACATGTAGACTCCATACCAACTACCGAGCAAGCGCCTTTAGTGGTACCAGCTCCGGATGACTCATCACCCGGTGATGACGGCAACCTTGATAATGGCGAACCATCTGATCAGGGAGTGGATTTGACAGGCGCTGTGAATAATGATAAGCCAGATGATGTTGCCAATGAAATCGAAAATGGAAACACCCCAGATGAAGAGCCTGATCATATTGGTGAAAATAACAGTGGGGATGAGCCTTCATTGGGAGAAAATCCTGCTGGTACTATAATCGTAGACGGGCTGTCTCCAAATGGTTCAAACGAGCAGCCAGAGGGTGACGGATCCATTACTGTTAATGGCTTATCGCCAGGTGATGTAGACGACAACTTAGATGGCAACGTTGAAGACAATTTAAATGGCAACTTACATGACAACCTAGACAGTAATTTAGATGGCAACTTAGATGGTAACGTAGATGGCAATTTTGATGGTAACGTAAATGGCAACTTTGATGGTAACGTAGATGCCAACTTAGATGGCAACATAAGCGGTAAACAGCCGAACTTAGACAAACCAACGGGTACTATAAATGTGAATGGGTTAGAACCTGGTGAGGATGATGGATCCCCATCAATTGATTCACCAAATGTCGATAATGATGACGGATATTTAAACAATGATGGAGTGCTACCAGAAGATAAGGGTATGCCTGGCGACGGTGGCAACAATATTAATAACGATGAAGTACCACCAAATGGAGATGATGGCAATATAAATGTTAATGGTCTTTCACCGGAAGATAACAACGAGCCCAACGATGGGGTTGATAGTGTAAATGATGATGATGATGATGATGATAATTCGGGTCACGGTTTTATAAATGTCAGCGGGTTGTCCCCCGGTGGTGATGAGAGCAAACCTGACGATAACAATATTAACAGTAATGGTTTGTCACCAGGTGGGGATGACGCCGACGGCCAGGGCAATGTACAAGGAGGGCTGCCAAGCGGACCCTTAGGTAAGGCTAATCATAATCATATAGAAGCACATGGGCTAGAACCCGACCATAACGATCATCATGATCATGTCATTCATCAACCCGACACTAGCGATTTAAATGACGGTAAATTACCCTCAGGTGACGGATCCGTTGGAGTGCAAGGTGACTTACCGGTCCTGTCAGGCCACATAGACATCGGTGGACTGCCTGCTGAGCCAAAACCTGAGCCTTCAGGACATATTATTGACCACGGTGGTCTAGAGCCAAACGTAACACCAAATCTATCAGGACATATTGATCTCCATTTCAAACAGCTGCATCCAAGCCTGGATAACATAGGTAACATTATGGACCCAAACATGGTTCATCCGGACCCACACCCAGACATTGACGGTAATTTTAACATAGATCAGCCGCAAATCAATCCAACTTTTCCTGGCGACGATATTTTACCTAACCCTGGAGACCAAATGATACCCAGACCGATACCAGATGTCGATGGAAGACCTGACGAGATTCCATCAATCGGAAAACCCGGCCAAGTGAACAATAAGGAGGATGGCAAGAAGAACAACTCCATGATGATACCGGTACTGTTGCCTGGAGGCGGCCATATCTTAGTGCAGGCGAGTACTTTGGGTAACATACCTTCCTACATCATCGTGATGATCAACGGGCAGCCAACGCTCATACAGAATCCTGCTGGTCTGGGCATTGGAGGTGGAAATGCAGCCATTCTTGGAAACAACGGACTGTCAATCGGTGGCATTCACAGCGAAGCAGTGTTACCCAGCTGGCTTAACTTAGGAGGAATTGGTAATGTCGGCGCCAGTATTGGCGGCGGCGGCATTGGCATACTGCCTAATGTTCAACCTATTTGGATTGGTGGGAACTTTGGAGGTGGCGGTGCTGGCGGCCCGTTCATTATTCCAAGCACTGAACCTGTTCAACCTGTTCCTGTTCCCATTCCAAGGCCAATGCCTCCCCCACGTCCAATTTACCCAACCCTGCAGCCAATCCCGATGCCTGGACCAGGTTTTAACATTAATGCTTATCCCGGATTCCCTTGGCCATCTGGTTGGAATCCAAGTAACCCAGGTAAAGTAAATGTGAATTTTACACACATTCCGTCTTTGCCAAATCAAGGATCCAATATTGAGTGGAACACTTTGCTTGATATCTTGGCAAACATTGATTCTCGTCTTCCTAAGCCACAACCACCGCAGCCCAAAGAACCATTACCTACGCCCAACTACCCTGCATACCCGTATCCCCAGTATCCGTACCCCTATCCACCACCATACCCTTACCCGCCTTACCCTTACCCTCCTAACTATCCCTACCCTAACAACCCTACGGATCCTTCAAATCCCCGCCCAGTTGGTCCCATCATACCCGGTCCTCAACCTCGCTCAGAAGAACCCTTAGTACCCGGCCCTGGCCCTTACCCAGAAGAACCCTTACTACCCGGCCCTGGTCTTCGTCTAGAGCAACCCTTAATTCCCGGCCCTGGGCTAAGACCAGAAGAATCCTTAATTCCCGGCCCTGGGCCACGCCCAGAAGAACTCTTTATTCCCGGCCCTGGGCCTCGGCCAGAGGAGCCCTTAGTACCCGGCCCTGGGCCACACCCTGAAGAACCCTTAATTCCCGGCCCTAGGCCACACCCTGAAGAACCCTTAATTCCTGGCCCTGGGCCACGCCCAGAAGAACCCTTAATTCCCGGCCCTGCGCCACGCCCAGAAGAACTCTTTATTCCCGGTCCTGGGCCTCGGCCAAAGGAACCCTTAGTACCCGGCCCTGGGCATCGGCCAGAGGAAACTTTAATTCCCGGTCCTGGGCCTCACCCAGAAGAACCCTTAATTCCTGGCCCGGGACAACACCCTGAAGAACCCTTAATTCCCGGCCCTGGGCCACACCCTGAAGAACCCTTAATTCCCGGCCCTGGGTCACGCCTTGAAGAACCCTTAATTCCCGGCCCTGGGCCATACCCTGAAGAACCCTTAATTCCTGGCCCTGGGTCACGCCTTGAAGAAC
Source organism: Noctua fimbriata (assembly GCA_905163415.1). Classification (NCBI taxonomy): domain Eukaryota; kingdom Metazoa; phylum Arthropoda; class Insecta; order Lepidoptera; family Noctuidae; genus Noctua; species Noctua fimbriata. Next base: position 695,631 of record LR990934.1, read on the forward strand.
CCTTAATTCCCAGCCCTGGGCCATACCCTGAAGAACCCTTAATTCCCGGCCCTGGGCCATACCCTGAAGAACCCTTAATTCCCGGCCCTGGGTCACGCCTTGAAGAACCCTTAATTCCCGGCCCTGGGCCACACCCTGAAGAACCCTTAATTCCCGGCCCTGGGTCACGCCTTGAAGAACCCTTAATTCCCGCCCCTGGGCCATACCCTGAAGAACCCTTAATTCCTGGCCCTGGGTCACGCCTTGAAGAACCCTTAATTCCCGGCCCTGGGCCATACCCTGAAGAACCCTTAATTCCCGGCCCTGGGCCATACCCTGAAGAACCCTTAATTCCCGGCCCTGGGTCACGCCTTGAAGAACCCTTAATTCCCGGCCCTGGGCCACACCCTGAAGAACCCTTAATTCCCGGCCCTGGGTCACGCCTTGAAGAACCCTTAATTCCCGGCCCTGGGCCATACCCTGAAGAACCCTTAATTCCTGGCCCTGGGTCACGCCTTGAAGAACCCTTAATTCCCGGCCCTGGGCCATACCCTGAAGAACCCTTAATTCCCGGCCCTGGGCCATACCCTGAAGAACCCTTAATTCCCGGCCCTGGGCCACGCCCAGAAGAACCCTTGATTCCCGGCCCTGGGCCACGCCCAGAAGAACCCTTAATTCCTGGCCCTGGGACACGCCCAGAAGAACCCTTAATTCCCGGCCCTGGGTCACGCCCAGAAGAACCCTTAATTCCCGGCCCTGGGCCACGCCTAGAAGAACTCTTAGTACCCGGCCCTGGGCCCCGTCCAGAGGAACCCTTTATTCCAGGTCCTGAGCCACGTCCAGAACAAACCTTAGTACCAGGCCCTGGGCCTCGTCCTGAGGAACCCTTAGTACCCGGCCCTGGGCCTCTCCCAGAGGTACCTGAAGTACCTGGTCCTGAAGTTTCCATATATCATAACAAAGATTTAAAACCTGGACCAGCACTCCGCCCCGATGTTCCCTTGATACCCGGCCAGGAACCACGGCTAGATGAGCCAGGCCTAGATGTTACCCGAGAACCTAACCCAGGTGCAACCCACGAGCCCAAGCCTGAAGAGCCCATGGTTCCCAATCCTAGTGAGCCAATAGTTCCCAATCCTAATGAGCCAATAGTTCCCAAGCCAAATGAGCCTGTTGTTCCCAAACCCCGGCCGGAGCACCCAGATCATCATCATCATGATCATGACATCATTAACCTGCCAGACATTCACATCACACTTCCCAAGCCAACCCACATTGGCAAACCGAACCCTGGCCATCCTGGTCTTGACAGCGGTCTTATCGACATTCTCAACGTTCTCCTGAAGTTCCCAGACAGGAACTCTCATCCACCCAAGAACCTCGGACCTCTCATTAAGTTACTGCTCGCTATACTGAAACCTGGCGGCAAGAACCCAACTTTGATTCCGAACCTGGACGAAGATGGTAAAGGGCAGCCAGATCTGGGAAATCTCGTTCAACTTCTTCTACACCTTTTGGACGGCCGCAAGGAACCTAACGTCAACGTGCTGGTCGAGCCAGGAATGGATGAAGGCACACGTTCCAACTTCATACTCCTCCTGCAGCTTTTGGCTAACAATCTAGGAGGTGGCTCGTACCCAAGCATGGGATACTATCAGCCTGAGAACCCATTGCTATACTTCCTGGGTCACTTCCCTTGTGATCATCCGAATATCCAAGCGATATCTGGAATGCAGTCCAGCTCCAACCTTTGGCAGTTGTTGGCCAACATGTATGGCCATAATTATGGCCAAGAGATGAGGCTCGAGCGATCAGCGGAGGAGACGGATGACGATGATAAGCCTGCCGACGCGGCGTAGAAGACAGAACAATTAGAAGCTTTAATTGATAGTAGTAATTTATGTAGTTTTTGTTTAACTTTTAGATCATGTTTCGAATGCTGTGAATACGGAAAAATTAAATGTTTTTATTTTTATTTAAACCTTTATTTTATATCCCGTTTAAAATATTCATGCAAAACTAAACTAAATGACTTTTGCTCATGCCGTACCAAGCCGTCAGAGATGAGAAGAATAATCTCACCAATCATGTTATGATAGTTAGAAAGCGACCCATATTTACAAAGTACTAGCTTCGTCCCGCAACTTCGTCCGCGTGAAGATTTTTGTTTTAACTTTATACATCCTGTGACACTCAGAAATACTGTAGCTTTGTACATGTGTAAGATGTTTTGAAATCGGATGGGTAGTTTCGAAGTTTACCTGCTACATCCAAACTTACAAACTTTACTTTATATTACGTTATATTAAAGACTAGGCTGGCATAATTAAGTAGGAGCTTACCTTACATGTTATGAGAGCTAGAAAGTGTCTCATGCCTGTGAATTGACATAACATATCAGGCAAGCTTCGAAGCAAGCTTGCAAGCGAAGTAGAAAAAAAACAGCTCTCTTAAATAGAAGTCGAGTCATGGTAATTTCCTTTATTTATTTATATACAAATCAATTATATTTTTAAATATTCCTTACAAAAAAAAAAAAACATTTAAAAATATAAAACATTGTAGCCCACCGGTATTGGGAACAGGGTCCAAGCTACCGGCGGTCAGGGCTCCGAGAGGAACCTCCTAACAATACGAGCCGTGTCCAGGAGTATAGCTAATTATTATAATGTTAATTCTTTTATTCGTATTTACACATATAAATTACATTAAAAAAAATTCCTATACAAAGTAATATAAAAACATTTAAAAATATAAAAAAGAACAGTAGTCCACCGGTTTCGGGAACAGGGTCATTGGACACATTAGCTCACATGTATGCGAGTCTATGCATTGTACTGGACTAGACACACTCGATATCAAGACGCGACTTCTATTGTGATTTAGTATCGAATTAAACTAATATAATGTACTGCCATGTAGTGACAACACTGTTTAACTTTCTTGTTTATGCTATCTCTATGGCTTTTGTGTATGGCATTGATCACATTCATATTATCTATTAAAATTTAGTCGTTGTTCAAACTTAACAAGCATTGTCTCATTATAGCTTCTTTCTAAAGAAAATAAAGAAAGAAAAAGAAAATAATGCAATTTAGCAATGCGACGTAGCAAAATGTCAGGCTATAACGTTCCCACTGCTGGGACACATACCTCCTCTGGGTGAGAGGGAGTGGGCAGTAATTCTCCACGCGGGCAGTGTTGGTAGATTTCGGATGACTTCGAATTTTTCTGTTCTATGACATGTCGGCTACAGCTCCAGGTGGTGCGGGATAAAAACTCCTGAAAGGACTTGGAGGAAGCCTTTGCCCAGAAGTGGGACAGTTTGTGCTGGTAAAAAAAAAAACAAAAGCACCTCTTTGGGTTCAAACCCGCAACCAGTAAGTTGCAGTCGATATCATGTGACCACTGGGCAAGTGCTATTGCGGCGTGCTGCGGCTCTAATATGCGCTAAGCTTTACCGTTAAAAGTTTTCTAAGCAGGTAGTATCTACACATAGATGGACTCGTAGATGTAGTACCAACGAGTAAAGTACCGGTACTTGAGTGTTCCCGGTTACGCTGGTACGTGAAGTGCTATGAGAATAAAGTGCAGTGTCGACTGTTAGGTAAGTTACGAGGCATGGAGAGGGGGGGGGGGCTATTCTTCCTTCCCGCTACTCGTTACTGTAAGATGTTTTAGCTGAAATACGTCTGTCCGCTACGACATGTAAATGAGTGCCTAAATATTGAGCTGAGCCGAGTATTAAAATCGTAAAATCTGCTTCTATTTAAGTATGTATTTAGGTGACGCCTAATATCAGTGAAATCGAGAAGTAGGGTTTATTGCACCTCCAACTTTACTAATTGGGCATTAGTAATTAAACAAATTATTTCCTTGCCCAGGATATCGTCGACCGGATACACATAAAACACAGTTTTGAAACTTTCACCGGAAAAGTTCTTTCGGAAGAACTCTGCACAAACTGGCACGTGACTACTGACTGTGTAGTGCTGAGTTCAATCCTTAGGCAGGACGAAATGTTAATTTGTAGGAGATAAACAACGGGGACACATAGATAGACACTAAAAGTATAAAGGGTGTAAAAATACACACGCTTTACGAAGCCGAAAGACATGTTCTCTCCGTCACTGCGATATTTTTTTGTTCTAGACCATACCTTTTAGTTGCGGAGATATTAGGGGTCAAAGTTCCAACTTTTTTACAGGTTTTTTTTTTATATATAAGTTTCAATGTTATAACTTTACTGTAAATACCTCCACGACCCCGTACTATTCAATGCATCCATCAGCACAATGTTTTGGGTGCGTTACATTGAGTACTACCGTAAAACGTCATTTTTCACCCCAAAAAAAAAAGTCGTTTCCCAGCAATAATTTTTGAGTAGAGTTACTTAGTTTGATGTTACAGAATGAACGGTCGACGGCTTCGTGAAGAGTCCTTTTACACCCTGTAGTATGTATAGAACCCAGATGTTACAACATTTTGTCAAACTAGGTTACATGCAGTCTCCTAAATCTTCATAGAAGAACCTATGCTGCATACATAGGTATACTCCACAGGGAAGCACACAGGGTTGGCATGGAGTGATGTTCCAACGGTCTCTAGAGTGTCGTTCCAGTGCCGACGGGCAACCGAATAGCGAACGTATCCGGTTTTGAAAACTACGGTTCGGTTTGAAAACGTATATTCGATAAATGGACTCTACACACTAAAGCCGCCATGTCATGTCAACTGCGCGTACGAAAGTTGCCGACATGTCCGGCTTTGGTGTGTGACATTATAAACAGTGGAATCCCAGCCTAAAGTTATGGGTTACAAAGTCAAGGGATCAACATTCAAATGATTTGAATTCCAGGAGGAATAAAGAATTTTTTGGTCATTTTACCAATCCTAGAAAAAACTAAGTTTGCGGCAATTTTACTCTCAAATATACAAATCTTGTAAATCCTCCACTACTTTAGTAAAAAAGTTAATGTTACGAAGTAAATCCTGGTGAAACCGATTTCGATACATAAAATATCTATAGGTACAATCGGGAAAAGAATTTAGGGTGCAGGCTGCCATAAATCCGTGCATGGCGTGAAGAACTTGATAACTTGACTTGCACGATTTTTTTTGGCATTGCTTTTGTAGGAAAAAAATTGACAACTCGATATCTACCTAACTTTTAGAGATATGGTCTGTGACAGTTTATGAATATCTCGATATTTAGCGTTTTTTATTTAACAAAACGAGATATCACCGCGATGAGTCTCAAAAAAAATTCTTACATCTTAATATATCCTTATATCAACGTATATTGACAAAACAAGATATCAAAGTGACGACCAACACACTATACGTTAACAAATTAATACATCGTTTTATCAACTTATACTCAACTACCGATAAAACGTACGTAACTTGATATGTCAATTTATACTTTTTCAGCTTGATGAACACAGTAAATTCTAAGTTGACATAATTAGATATTAAGTTATTGCCAACGGATAGCTATATGATATCTAATGTTATCTTAGTAGTACTCACATTAATATGACGAGTGAAATCAGAAATATGTTTTTATTTTTAATAACCTGTTGGAAATCCACATATTTTAATAAACATCTCGATTTATCAACATATTCACTTACAACAACGGAATGACCACATGTTGATTATTTCTAGTTAACATGTTATTTCTAAGTTAAGTCGGCTAATTAAAAAATGGTATGTTCAATTTTTTTGGGGATTTTAAACATGGTATGTGGGACGAAACCATTGGAGCTCGTGGGGCCTATCAAATTGCGTCTTGTTTGTGGCATTTCTGTAAGAGGTTACCATCAGATGTAAAAGAGATAATATTTTATTCAGACACGTGTGGTGGGCAGAATAAAAACAACACTGTCACTATGATGTTCATGTATTAACTTATCAATCACCCCACATTGCAAACAATACACCATAAATTTCTGTTAAGTGGACACACGCCCATGGAATGCGATTCTGACCACGCCGTTATAGAGAAAGTAAAGAAAAAGACCCAGATGAAAATAAACCATTTAAATGACTGGATTCAGCTGGTAAGAACATGTAAAGTTCAGAAACAATTTAAAGTTGTGTCTATGACGCTAAAAGATTTTTATGATTTTACCGAATTAAAAACTAAAAAGAGGACCCTTTTCTCTGAGCAGTGGGAAGCTTTCCTCTGGCAACCTATTAAATGGTTACAATATAGTAAAGACCGTCTCGGAAAAATACAACTCAAAGACAACCTTGATCGTGTAACTCCTTTTAAATCAGTCAATATTAAGAAAAGAGGGAAGATTACCGTAGATTCATTCAAATTGAGTCAGATATCTATTCAGCCATAGCCAATCTGTGCAGAGAAGAAAAAAGATTTAATGGATTTAATGCAGTTAACTGATGAGCCATTTCGTGAATTGTATTTGAACATCAAGACCACGAACTGTGCTCCCACGGATCCTGATCTCGACGTAGATAGTCCAGATATGGAAGATACATGAATATGAGAATCATGAAAAAGTCGTTCTAGTTTTTTTTTTCTTTTCTAATTACTAAAAAAGTACTACTGAATTATACAGGATGCAATTAAATTCATGGGCATTCTTTTAAGAGGTCCATTGTACTCATCATTATGAACAACTCTTACTATGGGACCAAACCTGAAATTGCGAAAAAAAAATCAGCCGTTCCATACATTTTGACGAGTTATGCGAACATAAATGTAGGAAACAGCTGATTTTATTCGCGACTTCAGGTTTTTGATAGTTTGGTACCGAAATATAATGTTCCGGAGTCGTAATGTGATCTTCTTACGTTCTTCTTTCTAGGATACGGGTTATTATAGGACAAAGGGTTAAAGTTTCCAAAACAATCTAGAAGAAAAGAGATATCTGCTACATACTCCCTCTACACAGCCTGCATACCAATCACTGTGTCTCACAGTACCAAAGCCTCCTTATCGGCGTAAATTTGCATCGCGTTGCTTATACGTCATGCGAGTGTTACCCCAGGGAAATCAGCGGGCAAACGGCCGGGCAAACCTCTGGGCATACAGCGGGCACGGGTAAACGTGACGTGTCCGCAACAGCCTGTAACTAGGTGAATATGAATAATTAATGTGTATTAACGTTGTAGAAACGGAATTTGGAATCAAGCCCTGTGTACAAAGGTGTGTTTGTCTGCTGGACCAGTTTATTCCTGTTTGAACCGGTAAATACCGGTTTTTGTGTGCTTTGTTTAAGGTAAGGGATTGTTTGGAGATGTTACTTTTGACTGTGTTGTTGTTTATCTTTGCTTTCGTGTAAATAAATTAACTTTGTATGTATCGTCGTCAGTAAATTGTCTTTGTTGATGAAACAGCATTTTTTATCTCTTTTGTTATATTACTTTACAGATAATATGGCTAATAGGTTCTCAGGTCGAAGAATAATTACAAAACTTAAGTGGCAGTGGGCAGAACATATTGCTCGCAGAACGGATGGCCGACGGGGCATGAAATGCCTCTGACAAAGTGGTTAGATGTACTGGTGAGGGTTGCGACAACCCAGGATAGGGCGATGTGGGGTATGACCAGCATCTTTTGGGTGATATTACGTTGATACTTGGTTAAAGCACGACGCATCCAGGACAGTCGGCCTAACTAACATTACCATTATTTGTATCTAACATTTTCTGATAGCTATAACTTGGGAGTCGTCAAATCGTGTCTGGTCGAAACTACTTCGGTATGCAAAGTATTTATAAGTGTGATTTTGGGTTATATTATGATACAGTAGGTCTTATAGTAGGTTATGGTAACTCGAAATTCCACCCATTAAGGCATACCCTATTTAACGATATACGAATTTAAAATCGTTATTACATGTAAACTAACCAGAATTGAAATATTTAGCAATCAATAAATCACATTGGTCTACAAAAAAACACTTTTTCTATGTGACATGAAGCTTTCGTCTAGTTATGTATAGAAAAAGGATAGTGATTATATATGTAAATGATATTATAATATTTCAAATACGAATAGTTTTATTTTATTTGAAAGTTTTAATAAATAAAATGAAGATAAATATTATGGTATTGCAGTATTAATATCAATGCCCCTTATGATTTTTTTCTGTTTTTGGCTTCAGGGAGCTCTCATTGTAAAGTCAAACAGTAGCCATCGTTATGTGGACTCCACTTGTCCTGAAATCGTTCTTATATTGTAGATCGACGAGTCCTAGTAGAATTTTTCACCATGTTAATTGCTGACGGCGCTCAGATGTACGGGAAAGAAGTCCAAATGTGAATGTATGGAATGTATTTTTACCCGACTGCGGCGAAGACCAAAAGGAGGGTTATGAGTTTAACCTGTAAGTATGTCTGTTTCTATGTTCCCTCGTAACTCCTAAACGGATGAACGGATTTTGATAAATTATACGTCGTTAGTTTTGCCTTGGTTTTTCGTTAAATTGTAATGAAAAACAAAGAAAAAAGGCGGATTTCGGGTGCCATATCGTAGCGTTCGAATATTTTTTTTCTTCCGGACCATCGAGTGGGGTATCAAAATGAAGGGTTTTAAAGGGTGATCACAAAAATATACACAAATTGTAAGTTTAAAAGTAATTCGAAGTGAAAAATCGTATTCAGGGCGTCCCACGTTTATGCCACACGGAAGGAAAGTACCTTAAATTTTGTAAATAGAAAAATTTACTGAAAGAAGACTTCATTTTGATTTAAAAAATAATTAGACCTTCTTTCAAAGATTTTTAAATTATCACCTGCATAAACCGGGACTCCAACGCGCCAATATTGTGAAAAAAAAAAACATGTGTTTTATGATAACCCCGCCTGCTTCCAACTTTTGTTTAATGTTCTTGTTTTATGCTTTTCAGTTTTTTCAGTCGGGTTTTTTTAAGGACTTATTACAATTCAAAACCGAAGCAGGTAAGAGTACTTTTAAAATACTTTTATAGTCATTTCATGGGTGACTTTCGAAATTTAAAGTCACTTTCATAAAAGATTCCCAAGCCGATATTTCCACGTCACTAAGTTTTTCTTGAAATATTTCATCTTTCATCAATTGTCTGATTGGAGGACTTTTTGCGTTACTCTGTTTATTAAAACTTTCCTCCTCCAAGTCATATCCAATGCTTTCACGAAATTTTTCATGAGCACAGTTAGCGTTACCTAAACCAACGCCTAAATGGAAGCTCACCGTTGCATTTACAACCAGTCTGAAGTCCAACAATTAATATATAGGTGTTGCTTAGTTTAGGTGAGGTCTGGTCTCCGTCCCCATAAATTCGTCATATTAACGTCATCATCATCATCATTTCAGCCGAAAGACGTCCACTGCTGGACATAGGCCTCCCCCAAGAAGGGGGGGTTTTGCCATAATCGCCACGCTTGGCAGGCGGGTTGGCGATCGCAGTATGGTTGTTATAAAACACAGAGAACGCTGCTGCCCATTCTCTGGTAAGTCCCTTAGTCGCCTCTTACGACACCCACGGGAAGATATGGGATGGTGCTATTCTTTACGTCCGGACACCATACAGAACACACATTAACGTAGTACATAATAATACGATTTATTCCTGACGCACTATCATGCGGTTCATTAATTTCTAATTAAAGTGACATTATATCGGTTGGTCCATTACGTCGGTTTTTCCATCGTGTTCCTTTTAAATTATCCACTCAGTGATTACACTATCATTTGGTGGGTCGACATGGCGCGGAGCATACAGGTATCGTGATTGATTTCAATTACTAATAATTTTGAGTGTTCATCAGAAGAATGTGTATGATAATATAATCAATAATTGTGTAAATAAGACAGTGTTATTAATGTTCTTAGTGCATATGAATGGCAATTTATCATTTTTCTTCTTCGTAGTGTTGTGTTTCCGAAATAATATGGATAGTTGATATAATGGTTTCTCAGTAGCAGCCACGGAGTCTGATTTGTGCCCGGTTGATGGCAATAGGCTCGCCCCCTATTACATGGGACTTAAGAGCGTTCATCCAAAAAGTTGACAACGTCGCAAATAGCTGTCAAATATTTATCTGTGTTAATTAATTTGGCAATATTACTGTATAGAAATAAGAAATATGGCTAACTAGTGAACTAGAATTTTAATAATGAATTTGCGACGTTGCCCACTTTCTGTATAAAGGCTCTAAAATAAAATTGGCTAAATGTGGGTTTACTATTACGTACAACTCTGCTGATCTATCAGGGATTACAGGCGTGATGTTATGTTTAATTGTAGTTGTCCGTTAAATTAACATCAATAATTTTCTATAAATGAAAGAACCGAACAGAAATTGTCGGTAACTTAACTATGTGAGAAACTCGCTTCGAAAATGCACTTTCGTACCCAAACAATATACGTAAAGTTTGCTCAGGAGCACTGAGCTTACCTAGGTACGAGACAATAGACAATAGAAGGAGTCCAACAAGTACGAACAACTCTATTATTTATGTAATGTGCCAAGATAGGTTCCACCAATACAGACTGAGTTTAAATGCATTATACGTATAATTAAGTCAAAATTCATTTTTATAAATAAGGTAAGGTTAAAGTAAGATTAGGTTGGTTTTAAACGTCAATATTTCATAAAATCCCCCAAAACGCTTTACACCACTACGCATTGTGATAACTGCTGGGTAGAACTTCCCCCGTAACACAATTATGTGTTGAAACCCTCATCAATATAAATATTTATAATATTTTGACAGTGGGAACGACTTGATAAATATAAATTAAAAGCCAGCCTGTGCTGTAAATTGTTTGTTTCTACCGTAAACAGTGTTCACATAAAATTAAAGCAATTGCAACGGTTTCCAATATTAAAGCAGCATTAAAATAGCATTACTATTGAGTAATGACAATTTAATTAACAAATATTAACTACGTTATTCACTTACCGGAATTATTGTCATTATTACGTATTAATTACTTGATGCAGTTTCTTTTACAGAGGTTAAAAACAGAATTATTTCTACAGATAAATTACATTTCTTATACTCTGGTAGTTGTAGGAATGGCACATGTATCTAATTGTGCACGTGCAACATACTATATCTATTCGTTTTTATTCCAGATTCTGCTACCTCTGGTTTACGCAGTTTTAGCAGAGGCTCAGTTTCAACTGCCATTCTTTGACAACATCCCAGGACTGCATCTACCTCGACCTGTCTCAGACGGACCCACGGACGACCGGATAACCCATAAAAATGTAGGTTACAATGGCGGATACGACACATGGTTTCAGCACTTTGGTAATCCAGATGCACACCAGTTTTCTTCTGAAAGTCACGAAACAGTTAATTCCTATCAAGATTTTGATCCGTTCTATCATGGAGATTCATATTATCAAGGAGACCCTTGGGACCATATGCCAGGAATAAAAAACATTTTTAACATTCCAAATCCAGTCCATAACAATCACAGATATCAACCACCACATAGGGATAACCCACAAGAAAAACCGAAACAAGTTCCCAGCGAAGGTACAAACGTCCAAAACCCTGAAGAAAAACCTAAGGAAATACCACCAGTTGATAAAACGCCAACAGAACAGGACAAAGGTCCTAAATTAAATGAAAATAATATTCCCGACGTGGAAAATAAATTAAACGAAGCTACCATTTCAGATGTACAAAATGCTCCCGAAGAATTGCCCCCAAAAACAAATGAGATAAAAAAAGAAGATGATACAGGAGATAAGGACAAAAAACAAGTAGACTTAGACAAAAAGAAAGATTATTTACTAGTTGGACAAGGTAATAACGGTAATAACGTTTATCTTTTACATGAAAACAATCCCAACCCGACTGGAGTAATTACGACTAATACCAATCAACCTGGCAACAACATAATCTATGTTCCCTACACTCCGGGACAATCCAACAATCAAGTATATCAAGTTGTTAATGGACAGCCTGCTACTTTACCTACCAACATTCAAATGACACAAGAAAAGCTAGGAGCGTCAAATGGTTACAATAATGTTGTATCGAACCCTGGACAAGGAACTATGAATGTGAATACAGGTAACCAAAATCCTGGATATGTTATGATTTATTCGAATGGTCAGTTGATACAAATTCCCGGTGTGGTAGTAAACCAACCGAATAATGTACCTTTACAGAATGGGAACCAGGTACAGGGAACCAATTATATAATTGCCAATACAGTTCCCAATAACGTCCAAACATTTCAAGCCGTTCAAAATCCAGGGACAAACGTAATTTATGCTACTCTCCCAAATCAACCAAGCAATGGTCCAATATACGTTCAAGTTCCAAATTGTTGTGATTCAGGCACAGTTGCACTAAATCCAGCCAACAATGGTATATCAAACAACGGTTTACCAAGCAATATGGTTGTTTATCAAGCAAATGCGAATACGGTTGCTCAACCAGCACTAAATTATGGTGTTTCGAATGGTTATGTTCAGCCAAACATGGTAACAAACCAAGGTCAGGGAGCCATAACAGTAACCATTCCAAATCAGGGTGCTGTGTTTAGCAACCAAAATGGTCAATACCAACTAGCTGTTCAACTGCCAGTAAACAGTGGCACGAATGGGTACAATCAGCCAATAGTGTCGAATCTAGTACAAGGACAATATGCACCAAATCAAGGCATGAACAGTCAAAATGTGCCAATACAGACAACAGTTCAAGTGCCAGTGGACAGTAGCAACACTGGATACAATCAGCCAACGGCAACGGTTAGCAGTCAAAGACAAGAGGTTAATTCGCCTAACCAGGGAGTTATGTACAACCAAAATATGCTAGTACAGCCCGCAGTTAACATGCCTGTTATTAATGGCATGAACGGCTACAATCAACCTATGGTATCAAATCAAGGACAAGCAACAAATGTACCAAGTCAGGTAAACAACCAAAATATGCCAATACAAACTGCAGTTGAAATACCAATCACAAGCGGGTACAACGAAAATCCGCCGGTCATAAATCCTAATCCAACAGTAGAAACTCGGGATGAGTTGCCCAGCAACCAGAATGTGCAACCACAGCTAGCGGTTGCAGTAGATACTAGCTCAAATGGTTACAATCAACCACAGGCACCATTTCAAGGAGATCAAGGTGCTAACGCTATTGTCAATACCCCAAATAATGGTGCAGTAATCAACCAAGAATCCGATGTCACTCAACCGCTTGCAACTTCTTCACTTGTTCTAGACACCAACAATTTATCATCTTTAGGTGCTCAACCAGCCATCATGATTTCCGACTTCAAAGATAAATCTGATGATAAAACAGACAATGCAGATAAAAAGAAGATTAAGGATAAGAAGGAAAAAAAAGATAAAGGAAAGAAAAAAGACAAGAAACCGAAAGGAGATGATAAACCTGAGGTTCTAGAGCCATTTACTAACAAAGAGACAGAATAAGAAAATAATTATATTACAAATAAAAATAGGAAATAATAATATTACTGTCCATACTTGCAGATATAAACTTCAAATCTATACATCAAATCATTGTAAGAAATAAGAGTATTATAATGTTCCTTGATGAATGAAACTTTTATAAATAAATTTCATGATAATAAAGCTTATTTTCATTTTATCAACATCCTTTTATAAACCGGGTCATCGATTTTAAGCCGCGTGAAATTATCCAACAATACACAATATACGAGAAGTGAATTTTTTAATGTCGATAATTATGTTAATATCAGTGATGGATTTAAAGTTAATAGTTTAGGCGGCATAAAAACTCTGACATTGTGGCATTAACCACACGGTAAAGAAGAAGAAATTGATAGTTTGCGAGCAAAATAAAAGGTTATCTGCCAACTGTATACTGTATACTGATAATCGAAACGAATGAATGAGTTGGGTTGGAATTTAATAAAATTAAAAAGCATTAATAAACTTTCCACATTAAATTAATTTTTATTTTGCAACAAAAATAAACCTTTTCAAAACCATGAACCTAAAGCTCCAAAATTCTTGCTGATTGGCAAATTTTTATACCAAAGGAGTTAGATTTTCTCGTATACCTAGCTATTATAAACTTATAAATATGAGATAAGGCGGAAACTGAACCCTAAAAACAACTTTCCCAATTTCAAGATCATCAATCTCAAAAGCTCAATCATCATCAATGAATAATATCTGATCACAGTTTCCTCATTAAATCTGTCCAGCTCAACCACGCTTTGACCACAACTGTCCAAAACTTAAGACATTGTTCCTTGAAACTCCTTTAGTATGAACAATTGCTCTGAAACTTGTTGTGTGTCCATACCATCCCCGACTGACCGTTCCCAGCTGAGCGATGAAAACAAGAGACAATCGGCCGGTGCCCGAGTTCAACCTATACCTCTGTACTAATAATATTATAAAGAGGTAGTTTCTAAGTTTGTATGTAGATATGTAGGGTTTGATCCAATTCTAAAAAATCTTTCTTTCTTCAAAAATCTAAAATTCTTTTGCAGAAAACTACATTATTCGTGGGCTATAAATTATATTTATATCATGCATATTAGCCAAGCTATCACAATTTTTGCGGACGGAGTCGCGGACGAAGTGCTAGTTTAGTATAAACGGGCACAGCACAACTGTCTGTGTATTATGTATGTGTGTTGTGTGTTTGTGTACACTCGTGTACCCGGCGTTATGTGTCGGTTTGTGTTTCCTCTAGCGTTACTTGAGATCATTGTAGCTGAGTAATCTCTGCTGCAAATCGTTAGTGATTGCTTTTAGTTTGTCTCTGGTTATTATTGTTTTGAGTTAATACTGAGCAACTTTGGCATGAACACTACTGTACTGTTTAATGTAATTTTAGAGTAATTAGTTTAACTGAATTAGTTAGCATTGATTTGTATTTGCGTTCCAATTGCAACAATGCCCGGAATTGGTCAACTAATTACAGTGCATCACTGCTTTCGCAGGCAGGGCATAATACCTCGATCGCAGCGTTGCTCACTGTCACTGATATTCTTAGTCTGAGTAAGCGATTAGGTATATCAGTGACAGTGAGCTCGACACGCCCTAAATACTCAAAAATAAATCTTTAATTCAGATAATCACAATCCATAACATCATCATCAGTAGAATCTGCGGGCCAGCACGTTACCTATGACCGCTAGAGACCTATGCCGCTTCTCATCGTCACTCGGAACGCCCCAAGTATTTTTTCGCGATTTGATGAACGCTCAAACTATACAGAGTGTTTTTACACCCTGTATACTATCATCTTTTTGACAGTTATGTAGCTGTTACTAAGCCGTCCACGTTCAACTATGAAACAAATACCACTCTATGGCAAAGTGACTTTTCTTTCAGTGATAGCATACATACACAACATCAAGCCTGTAACTCCGAAGGGGTAGACAGAAGTGGTTATAATAGGGCCGAAACTGGGCCCACCCTATAATTATATTTGAATTAGTTTATTGTCTCGAACAGATCATTATTAAATTAATTCCTATAAAAAAACTAACACGTATGTGTGGTGACTACAATTCTCATTCCTGTGTTTTGCTTGTATAGACCGACCGCTTTAATGAGTCCTCCGCCTTGCGCCATCTAAGGCACATTAAGCGTCCACAAAGTCCTAACAACATCCCACAGGTTATTTGCTTTAAAATAACCATAACCCACGTAGGTATTATATACTAATTGAACCAATACGTGATCAACAGAATATTCAGAATATTGCATTTAAATTTATACTTTCGCTAGGACTCATTAAAGCGGTGAGTCCAGAGAACTATTTACTAGTAAGACTAACACCTAGTGAAAGTATATATATTACCAAAATGTTCAAAATCAAAATCAAAATATTTTATTTCACATAGGCCTAGATGGGCACTTATAAAACGTCGAAAAAGGTGCACGGTTCGGGTTGGTCGTTTCCTATGGAGAAGAACCGGCAAGAAACTCCATGGTTACTCTTTTCAAATCATTTGGTATTACAATATTATCATGGATACATATACATTTGTACTTATTTGTTCTTGTGGGGGACAGCGTAGGCCCGACAATAAGTCGTTGCTTACTACACAAAAAATGTAGAACAAAATAAAAAGTTAACAAAAGTTCAAAAACAAGTAGCTGGGAATCTACAAAGCCTACAATGTTCGGGACATCTACTTTGTGCATACATGGGTTTTGACAGCTAGTTTCTTTATATATTGACCTAAACGCACACGATTATAGTTTTCATAAGAAATCATCTGTCGAATTTGAGGATCCGCCAATTGCGGCTAAGAATAAGATTTGGTTTTGAACCATTGTCAAGACGACTGAGTCTAACTGAGCGAGCAATTGACTTACAAGGGTCTTGGAATACCAGTGTATGTGTTGCAGATTTTAGATCTAGATACGAATTAAGGCCAAAGTCTAGATGTCCTGACACTGTTTTCCTTTCTGTCTTTTCAGTCTGTATTATCAAAGGTTTACTTAGAAAGTAATAAGATACATGAGCCTTTTCTATTATTCCTCACGTGATCCCAGTGACAGTGTGCAATGCAATGACACGAAGTGCACGTCATAAATGAACGTGACCTATTCGATAAGAGATATAGAAACTATATTATTGCAGTTACAGCACAAGAAAATAAATACATATAAATAACTATCAAGATATTTATAATCAGTGTGCTGTCTCGTTCGGGTCGGGCAGTGTTATGAAGTTTTTCCATCTGATTTCTTTTCAATTCTCAGCAGTACCTAGAAGTCTGAATGTGTGCCCGACTAATGACAATAGGCTTGCGATTATAACGGTTCTTAATTGTAACTGGTGAAATGGGGATTATCATGTGATGTACCATTTATCTCCTGCAACAAGGTAATAAATAAATACTCAAAAATACATATCTTTGCCGTCAAGGGGGGATGTGTGTCGGTTGGAAGGCTACGGGTTGTGGTGACATTTCAGGCAGAGGAGACGTTGCAGCATGCATTGTTTTTGGGAATCATCCCATCAGAATGTACAGAGGCGGCCCTAGGGAGGTGCGAGCGGTGCGACCGCACCGGGAGCCTTATTGATAATTAATATATTCCCGAATGCACAGGAGAACGAAGTTTTAGTAAATTGAAACAAATAAAATCATACTTACGTGTCATGTTAGCTATTGAGATACTGAATGAATGCATATAACGTATGCCAGGGCTCTGCTGACTGGCATACATTTTATCCTATAAGTTGCCCCGCTTCACAGACTATTAAATAAAAATAATTCAAATTCATGAATTGGTTTTTGAGATCACCAGACGAAAATACAAAAAGTGGTAGGTTTGCTCTGTGTATAGATAATACTATTCAATGTACAGACACGGATAAAGATAAGATTTTGCACCACCTAAAATGTTTTGCTAGGGTCGCCTCTTTGGAGGAAGGATATTTGATGACAGCAGATGACTACAGGCGACGATGAATACTAACCATTGGCCACCTGCACGACATTACATAAATTCGTCATGGGTGTATTCTCGAAGAGTAGGGAAGAAGTAGTACGCAACAGCGGTGTGGTAACAGCGCCAGCGCATGCTTGTTTGATAATATGGAAGGAAAATGAAAGACATAAATATTTTGAAAGTATTTTTATTAAATATATGAAATCTCAATAAAATCAACAACGCATTGTAATAATAATTGTTCTGTTTTAACACTTTATTAACAGTTGGTGTTTGTGTGGTGTATTGTGCGACTTATGCTTACGACTATTATTATAGAAGGAACTTGCAAAGATATTGAACGGTGTCAGTACCAGTATGAGGGATATTTATTTTCTTATGTAACGACTGAAAACACAACACATTGCAATTATTGCAAGTGCAATGGTACGAGCAGTTGAACTCTGAAGATGGTTCAATAGAGTCTTAGTGCTCGTAGTCAAAGGTTACACGTGTCTTGGTACATCCGCATTCCTATCCTCTCTTGTTAGGACGAGCTTTCTGAGAATATATTAGTATTGCCTCAGTAATATACCCAAGTACATAGCTATTATTACATTCGTGTTACATTAGGCAGCAGACGCACTGTATTTTTCTCTCCGAGACCAATATGCTAATAGTGACAGCGTTCAGCGTCAATCTAGAATGTTATTCCAGTTTAAACATGGCATAAATTTATATTCATATCAACTGATAACAGAATCAAAACTTTTCACAATATTTAAAGTAAATTAAGCAAAAACAACAAACATTACAAAAAGAAATAAAACAAACCATCATTAAAAATCTTACATTAAAATCTTCGCGAGATTATTTTAAAAATTTCTTTGTTTATATCATAATAATATATTTTTTTAATCAGAGAGATAATATTTTTTAAAACGTTTTAAAATCTTTTTTTTTAGTACTATTTAGAATTAATATAAGCATACCTTCGTTCTAGACTATCACAACATTCAAAGGCATAAGTTTGGACCTTGGCTTGCAAAGGATAAGGGGCTGTTCTCTGACCCTGGCTGACCTTGGACAGGCACTTTGCATACTTTACCACTTTCGAATACAAACTATTTGAAATCTGACCGCCGTTTAATTACGAAGGGATCGTTTTGGTAGAGCGTTTTGATCTCAAATAAATTCACACAGGGGATTTTTAGAGTCGCACTATTTATAACGGCGGATATTATTCATCAGTTATGAAAGGTTTGTAAGGTAGAATAGCGTGTTAGATGAAAAGATAAAGTAAAGTTCAACCTCTGCAGATTTTCGTCTCAAATGCAACATTTACTTGCAAAACACTTCGCAAGTAAGGAGCTCAAGAAAATGAGATGTTGCAAGAATCGCGAAAGTTCGATCCCTTTCGTGAATGTCCGGTATTACCAACCTCAAGTAGCCAAGTGTGCAAGATGCCTTATTTTTACGAGAATTTCATCGAGTTAAAATATATTACAAACAAATTCTTTCAAACTTCGTACCGTGAACCTTCTTGTTCACAAATTACATATTGTGATTAATTTCTTTGAACAAAAAAGATTAATATCTTAAGAATGTTTGAATATTCTTACCGATTAATCAATTTATTTCAAAGAAATGATTACGGGTGAGTTGCCATAGTCAATAATTGCCTTTTTTTAGGAGACAAAGAAAACAAAAATAATAAATGTATTAAAGGAGCAATAATATTAATGAACACCGTATAAACAGCGCACTTGTTTGGGGTTATAAGACACTAACATAGGTTACTAATATAATCATAAAATAATCAATTTTTGATTTAGAAAAACAATAACTTCAAAGTACCTAATTTAAGAGCGTTTGGTATAGATTACCTAGATTTTCAAGCAACTGTAGTAGAAAGATTAGGTGGAGAATCTGAATAATAAAAAGGATCAACAAATGCGTTTAATTTCAAGCAACTTGTTATTTGTGGGTGATACATAAGATATTTCAATAGGTAATTAATTATCTACATGTCAGTGATTTGATAATTTCAGTGATCTATAGGTATTTAGCTCCTTTTAGAAGAAAGTTGAAGTGTCTGTCAGAGAACATCGTAGCAGAAGGTGGACAGTAAAATTCCTTTCACCTAATATCTAAGCTTGGACTTTGTTAATTAAAACATTTAATAAAAATCTTTTTTACTTATTATACACAAAAATCGTAAGTACTTCGGTGATCGGGACCCTGTACACTAACATGCACCTTATCTATGATGTGGTTATAACCTGTGCATTGTTAAATTTGTCACACTACAAAAAACAGTGTCACTTGTTCTAAAATGGCGGGAAAGGAAAAATGTTTGCAGGATTCATAAACACATTTTTATGTTTCCTTATAAAAACGTTGATTTCAAATTACCTAGAAAAAAAAGAGAGTAATCTCATAATAAAACGATGTAGGTACGCAAGTACCACATTCTCACTTCGAATCGAATTTTACTCAGAATTATTACCACAATCAAATACCTACCTGAATTTGCCAATAACTTCCGCCATTTTGCTCGATTTTCGCGCCATAATTTCCGCTCGACGTAATTGTCAGAGAGCTGTCAACACAATGCACAGACTATAAACGCGTTCTCGACTCAATAGATGGTCATTATAATTGAAATTAATTTGACAGTGAAAATTGGTCAATCTCTTAATGTAGCTGCTCGCTTTATACATACATGCGCTTTTAACCTGTAGTTAGGGCGCAAATTATCTAGGGGTCTAGGCAGTTTTTTTTTTACATTTACTTAATCTAATTTTGTTCAGTATTAAGTTGGGATTGTCGTTTGCCAAAATTACGAAATAAGCTGTTGCTATTTGACGAACTAGGTGGGTTTGATCAGTAATTCTGCACCATTTCCGCACTCGGATTTCGGAAGCGCCAAATCAGTGATGTATAAGGTGCTCACCGCAAACCACAGACCACATCAAAGCCACATTGCCAGATCTCTTGCTCCAGTATAACGGATTTTCCGGTTTAAACGTCTATTAACAATGCAGATGGCATGCGATGCATAAATACAATATAAATTGCTTTTATCAAGGCATATAATAAATTCAGAAATGATAATGCAACACCGTAACGAGGCACAATATTTTGCAATTTAAATGACATAATGCTCATCTTTTACATGAAATTCATTCATGTTTTTTTATTGCCCACTGACCCCTAGAATTACTTACAATGTTAATAATAAAAAATTAAAGCTTTATAAAAATACAAAATATGGAAATGGAAAATGTGATTTCTGAGAGAAAAAACATCAAAATTATTGCAGTTGTCTTTGTAGGATTTGAATTTATCATAGATTTTCATATGGACCTCAATTTTGTTAGTAAAACTGAAAACATTTTCCACAGACAGAACTTTTGTATTGTTTGACAGACCAAACGAAATATCAACATGAACAAGCCCATTGTATTTTGTATTTTTATAAAACTGTTGTTTAATCTAAAAGCTTACAATATGTACAATGATATCAAACAAGCATTGAGCAATTTTTTATGAATTAATATTAAAAATATGCTAAAATATTTACAATATAAACGGCCTTTGTAAAAGTTTGCTCTGTACGAGGCCGCCTCGCGAGGCACGTTATGTTACGCATGGCAACATTTTATCTTGTTAGAACAGCTATTTTTTCATGTGTTTGCAGAATATTTCTGTGTGTAAGTCACGTATACGGAGGATAACTTTTTGATTGATTCTTGTAGCTATTTGTATAGAAGAGGATGATTCGAGTACCCAGTAGACTAGAAATTGCTATTCATAAAGGCATCAGAGTAGATATGCCTATGAAGGCAGTTGATTGTGTCTCAGCAAGACAGCCTCGTTAAATAGACCTAATTATCTTATTAAAAATATTTAAGTGCTTTTTAAGTCAAAGAGGACAAATGTTATTTTAAAATATTTACACTATTAAGTGAATAGGACTAGCGGATGAATGAATTAGTAATATTAAGTGAAAAGTTTAAGTTTTCGTCAATAAGCTGTCGTCAAAATCAGAGCCAATTATTGAGACTTTCTTAACTTTACTTAAGTTCCGATTTAGAACATTAATCACATAGCAGCCTAAAATCTCAAATTTTGACGTCAACGAGATATTTAAAATTATTAAAAAAATATCAATTCAATGCATTTCTCATGTACGAAGTACGAATGAAAAAATTCAATGCTAGCAACATTTCTATCAAAGCTGCAACATTGCTTTGCCGATGTCCAACGGGCTATTCGAATTCGATGACGATTTGAATGCGGAACAGCCATTGGTCGGCGGCGGCGGGGGCGGGCGCCGCGCGGGGGGAGTATCACCGCGCGCTCGACTCGTCTCCCTTGTCTGGTGGACTCTGAGGACTCTTCAAGTCCTTAGAAGCGTCCAGACTCTGGTCTCGGGATTCTTGGACCGATTCTAGCCCAATGTCAAATGAGGATTGCCTGCTGAAATAATGATTCTATTAAGTGAAGAGTCACCAATTACGTATGTATGTTGCGTTGCCAAAGATAAGGTTCGGACGAATTGCGAATGCAACGACATAATGATACACACACAATGTTAACACATAATGCTTCAGTAGCATCTGTTAGTGTCCACAGCCAGTCGGTAATTTCCGGTTTGACCGTACCATAAGGTTATCCGATAAAATAATAAGATATTCCAAATCATCAAAAGACAATTTATGGAATCGGAGTCCTGAGTTAGTGTAAAATTATTCGCAGGTATTATAAAAATGATTTAGTGTGAGTAACCTTTCCGTCAGATAGTTGCCCGGAGCGGACAGCGAGCGGCCAGCTCGTGCCAGCCCCCCTCGCTTGGTGGCCGCGGTGGGCTTCTCCGGCTCGCCGCGCGCGCTGGTGGACTCTCTGCGAGACGTGCTGCCTTCTCGACTGCGGAGGAACGGGTTCTGGGGACAAACGATGAACGGTTGTTTCGACAGCAGTGGTGGTGTAAAATTACACAGAGTCGAGTGTCTGCCTGGGTTTGAACCCACGACAAATGACACATGGTTCTGGACCGTTAACACTGGACTACCACGGCTCGATTGTTCTCTGGTTGACAGGAAAGACAACATTTTAGAAGATCCACTTAGTTCTCACCTGGAAGCTGTGCTTCTTCAGCATCGTCTTGATGAGTATGAGCGTTGACAGGTTGGGGATGGAGGTGACCACCTGTGCCATGTCCTCATCCGTGACCTCCACCAGGCGACAGTTCTCCTGTTCCGACGGCAAGGGATCCTTGCCTCCGTCCGTTATCCACTCGTGATCCTGGGGGAGACAGAATAGAACTGATTCTTTGCAGAACTAGAAAATAATTAATTTAAATTAGACCCTGAGAAATGGTGATTCTAGCACTAGGTTAAGACTGTCTCGTGCAGTGGAGTCTTCCTCAGAGAAATTAACACTAAAAGTACATTGCTGCTCCGAAGTAAAGATTTGAATGAACGTAGCTGCTCTAAAAAAGGAAAAATAAAAAAAAGTTCTTTTCGTTCTACACTGGAACATAACATGATCACAGTAAAATATGCAATATGCTAACAATCTCTGTTTTAAACAAACATCTAAATTAAATAAAAGATTTAGATTTTAGAAAATACGTGGGGTTGCGGATGTTTGTTCATAACACTGAAAGCCTTACTAACTGGTAGCTTCTGATCCACTGTCGAAACCTATGTCCAGAGGCTGACTGACGGATGAAGCAGAGTTTAATAAATGACCAAGTTAAGATAAGGAAGCTCTGTTTGTGACCACGCGTAAAACAGGTCAGCACTGCGCACTGTAATTTGGCAATGTTTTCAAACCCAAAAAAAGCAATAGGGAATTGGAAAATGCACGACAGACGTGACTCGGATTAACATAAACCCAAGATCTTTCTAATAATTTCTCCGATTTAAAGTGATTTGCTATCGTTACTAATCCAATCAGAACTGCCCGTTCGTCTGAAAAGGTCACCGTTAACAATACAGATTGGTGAAATTGCTCTACTAATTGCGTTGACTTAGACAATTTGATTATTCTTGGACGAATTCGCTTTAGTACAGTGGGGTGGAGTCAAATAATTTGTAGGTGGACCTTTTGTGGAATTCTCATCTTAGTTAGTCTAATGACATCTTAGCACTTGAGCGGTGCGGATAGTACCTCGATTGAGTAGGCAGGTCCTACTCAATCGAGGTGATATTTTATTTTACGAATAAGTTTATCTAAACGTGGGGTAAGAGAGGCTGCGTGTTTTGTGAGAAAACCCAGTAACTGAATTGAACGTCCAATATATTTGGGTCAATTTGTTGGTTGCAAGTAGTAGACGAATTTAGCCACCACGATGAAGAATTTTAAGCATCCAAGGCACTGGACCAGTTATGTAGTGATAAACGACGATTTTTTCTTCAATTATTATTGGTGGCACGCCATTCTTTTCACAAGCACTGTACTGTAGCTCCTGAAAGCTGGAATCAATAGTGGCGAGAACCAGACACACATTTCGAGGTAATGAAACACGAAAAGTCCGAAATAAACGATACCATTGATAATTTTTCAGTCTCTACATAATTAAATATGACCAGTATCGCAAACCCACCTTAACCTCCTGCAGCGTGATCCTCGTAACGGGATCCTTGTCCAGCATCCTGCTGAGCAGGTGCCGTAGCGTCTTGGAGGTTGGGAACCTGGCGGGGTATGTCAGAGCTTCGGCCAGGACCTTGCGCTGCAGCTCGATGGCGGAGGTGCCTGCCCACGGCACCTTGCCCGTCACCATCGCGTAGAGGGTGACCCCGAGGGACCAGATGTCTGCTGCCTGGGGGATGAAGATTAGTTTAGCTTGCTTCTATGTACTAAACAAGAATAGGTTCACGGGTTGATCCTCTAGGTTTACGAGAATCATTCGTATCGTGGCAAGCACGTGAAACTGTTGGTACTGACATTTGTAGATCTTAGACAATCCTTATGGGGAGTCTGAAAGCTCAGTCTTGACAATCAGACTTTCCAAGAGTTGACCCTAGTAAGACGTGTAACTGAGTTGGGTTGTGAAGATCAGATGGGCGGTCTGTCCATGTAAAATACTAGTATTCAGCTGCGTCCTGTTAGACTTAAAGCCGGTCCCAATATATGGGAAAAGAGGCTGGTCAAATGGTCATGCTAACTCACCTCTCCACTATACTTATCAGCCGGGGCTGCGGCCTCGGGTGCCCGGAAGGCCGGAGTCCCCACGGTGCCCGAGACCCTGCCGGCCGCCGCCAGCTCCCCGCAGGCGCCCAGGTCTGCCACCTGCACTCTGCCTTCGCCTAGCAGCAAGTTGGCTGGCTTGATGTCTCGGTGAGCTATGCGCTGGTAGTGTACTGGGGGATAATGCATATGTTATACAAAGAGTAAGGGACATGGACGCGAAGTTCTAACGGCTGTTATTTTTAATCCCGATTAAAAATTCTACACTACACGGGTGGGCCTAGTATCATGAACTGAATTCATAGTTATAGTTTGAACTGAATAAGTCTATTAAAAATAGTGTTTTCATGGCACCTATTTGCGCTCAACCTCGCTTGGTGAAAATGTTCCATGGTTACGGGAAGACAGTGGCCTATATTTGATAATTGCCACGCTTGTCGATCGCAGCCTTTCGGTATAAGTATCTACTCTTTAGATCGCAGTATGGTGTTAAAATTCATAGAGAATGCTGCTGCCCGTTCTCTAGTAACTTTTTATCAGGCCGGCGGTGTTTTTTGAGTCTCGTACCATGTTACTATTTTATTTTATCGTGTTTGGGTGACTTATACCTAACAATACAAAACTAATCAAAATCAAAATTTTATTTCACTTTTAAAACGTCTAGAAAAGTTGCAGGGTTCGGGTTGGTCGTTTCCTATGGAAAAGTAATAGTAAGGTAACAGTGAGATAATCACCCCACAATTATCGAGACCTCCAAAGTGAGCAGCAGAGTATTTTTGTACCAAATATTCATTTAGTATAATACTAACACACTGGTTGATTTTGATGTGCCGTGCTTCTCCGAGGCTATTAATGCCTGGAAACTCGCTTGCCCGAATTCTGAAGAACCCGACCATCCATTTTCCCAGAGACGTTGGGACGAGCCGCTCTGCAGAGTAGTTCAGAACAATTTACTGCTCACGTCTGCTACTACTGCTGAGCGTGCGCGTCTGCTGGCTGTGGGTGAGTGGGAGTCGGCTTCACGCACTACCGTCGTCGAGCATAGGCACTTTGCTCGACGACACTACTTTCCGCCTTGCTGCTGCTCTACGCCTAGGCGCCCCTTGTTTTTCTCCTCATCGCTGTCACTGTGGTGAAGCTGTCAACAGCCTTGGACACCACGGCCTTTCATGCAGCCGAAGTGCGGGCCGCTTTGCACGGCACGCGAACTTAAATGATATCATCCGTCGAGCTCTTGTCACCGTCGGCGTTCCAGCTTTATTAGAACCAAATGGCTTGGCACGCGACGATGGCAAGAGACCGGACGGCATGTCTTTGTTTCCATGGAGGATGGGTAGGCCTTTAGTGTGGGATGCAACTTGTGTCGATACTCTTGCGCCATCCCATCTTCCTAGCTCATCGTGCTGTGCTGGTGCTGCGGCTGCGGCTGCAGAGAACCTCAAGCGGCGTAAATATAGTAACCTTATTGGTAACTATATTTTCGAGCCGTTTGGGGTTGAAACTCTAGGTCCGTGGGGTCCGAGTGCTCACAGCCTTTTCAAGGACATTTCTAAACGTTTAGTTGACTCTTCCCGTGACCCAAGGGCTGGCTTTTACCTTGGCCAAAGGCTTAGCGTTGCCATACAACGTGGCAACGCCGCCAGTCTTTTGGGTACATTACCAGTTGACTACGTTGAGGAGGAGTTTTTTGACGCCATTTTTTAAGTTTATTTTTAAGTTTATTTATTTATTTATTTATTTAATTATGGCACTCCAACGACTTATTCACTAGAACATTTTTGGGGAAATGTGACAATTATACTTAAAATCTAGGGTGAATATGTCACTTACAGGTGTGCACAGCACTTGCATAAGTATTTCAAGTTTTATAGTAAAAAAAAAAATTAAAATAACCAAATCTATTTTGTTGCCCTAAAGAATGACACAATCACACAATCAAATGATAAACAAGTGAACAATAATATTAAATAGGTAATAATGTAAAATGTAATAATATTAATATAGATATTAATATAGATATCAATATAGATATTAATATAGATATCAATATAGATATTAACTGTGGCCACTGTGGGTCAGAAACAATTGTTTGCGAAATTGCAATAGCTTGTCGGCGAAGATGTCAACGCTATTGGAACGTGTACGGAGCTCATTGTACGTTCTCATCAACCTGTTCATTGGTGCCGAATGTCCGAGGTTAGTTCTTGTTGGGCATGGAGTGAACACATCTAGGATACGTTCAGATCTGGGTTGACTATGGCGAGGGACTGATATATTTATTTCGACGAGAAGCTTGGGAACTTGTATAGATCCATTAATTATTTTGTAAAGCAAAATCAGGTCGTTACTATGTCTTCGCTGTTCTAGTGTTATCATTTTGAAGTGACTTAGCCTCTGCGAGTAATCAGCGTCCAGTGGACACCCATTAGATTTGTACCGCAGATAGCGTGTAAAGTTTTTTTGGACCCGTTCTATGCGATTCACATGTGTACCATAAAATGGATTCCAAACAGGTGACGCGTATTCCAAAACAGTTCGTACAAGTGAGTTATAGAGTACTGTTAAGGTTTGGACAGTTTTGAAGTCGTAACAGTTTCTTTTTATGAACCCCAGTGTTTTAGAAGCCCTAGAAACAATAGAGTCAATATGAGGTATGAAGGTAAGCTTACTGTCAAGGAGAACACCTAAGTCTCGGATTTTGTCGACTTTTTGAAGTACTCTTCCGTTGAGCGAGTATGAAGAAGTAAGCGTAATATGCTTTTTTGTGAATGTTATATGGTAACACTTATCAGAATTAAGAAACATGCGATTTTTAGTACACCAATTATGTACAGAGTTGAGATCTTCCTGAAGTAGGGCAATGTCTGTACTTGCGTCAATGACCCGATATAGTTTCAAGTCATCTGCGAAGATGGAACAGGTACTGTGTTTGATACTGTTTGCTATATAAGTTTTTGTATTATAAGTTAGTTAGTTAATATAGGTTATTTTAATTTATTAATGTATATAATATTTTTAAGTATAGGATTACATTTACTATTCAATTAAGTACCTGCATAGGCAGTAACCAGGCACAATCACTATTAGAACGCTTTATTAATCCTCATGTTCAAGATGCAATAATGAATGACTGTGGCTGATGATGTCTGGCTAAAAGCGACGTGGCAAGAAGAGGCTTTATGAATCATCTTTTTTATCTAGAGGTTTAAAATAAACACTTATTTTTCTTACATGTGGTGCAGCGTAGATCCGCCTGAAAAGTATCTGTAGCTTTTATCCATATTACCATCACAGTAAAATAAATATAGTGTGTAATATGAGCAGATATGTATGCATGTAATACATTCCATGATCCTGGGTAGGATACGTGAACATGTTTTCCATACAAATGTTTGTTTTGGTCGAACCAATCTTATGTACTGATACTGAATATGTATGTTGTGAGAATCAAGAATATGTACAGTCAACAAAATAGTTAAGTATAAAGACAAGAAATAATATCCTTATTCTATGCTGTCATTGGTATGGTTTATAGTTCTGGTGTCATAAGTATGAATATAAATATAATTAGACTTGAGTAATATAAGTTACACACCCTACTTACGATTTAATTTCGAGAGCATCATTTCTTTAAAGAAAAAACCTTTGTATTGAAGTAGTTCTACAGGGTGTAAACAGATCCTTCACATAGCCGTCAACCAAGCATTCTGTACATCAAACTAAGTAACTTTACTAAAACATTATTGCTGGGAACCGACTTTTTTTTTTGGTATGAAAAATCACGTTTTACTGTAGGATTCGATGGAATGCTCTCAAAGCATTGTGCTGATGGATGGATTGAATAGTACGGGGGTCGTGGAGGTGTGTAAAGTTAAAATCTCACATTAAAATATGTATTAAAAAAAAAACTTGCGAAACAGTTGGAACTTTGACCCCTAATATCTCCGTAACTAGAAAGTTCCCAGGTATGGTCTAGAACGAAAAAATGATTGCAAAGACGAGGAGAACAAGTGCCTTTCGGATACGTTAAGGGTCTATTTACAGCCTTTATAATCAAACACTCTACTAATCTGAAACTGAGTGCCGTATAGTATACGGTCCCACAACATGGAGGTATAATTCCTAAGGCCACTGCTACCACAATGCGATTTCCATGGCAGGTTGCAGGCGTAGCAGCGATACAGCTGGTCACTTTGCAACTACATGACCTGTCTACCTACGGAATTGCTTTCAAAAAGTTGCAAATAAGTTGTTTGTCATTTAGCCTAGGTACCAACTTAGCTAGGTATGTGTTTTTGCTGACTGTCCGTTAGAAATTTGAGGAAAAACTTTTCCTGAATCGGATATTAGGGAATGTTTATAGATGGACAGCAATGTCATCTTGTCAATATTATGATACTTATATCAGATATATGCTCAGAGACACGAGGCTTGGCTATATCGTGATGTGATATCGGGATTCAGTTAGCTGTAGGTACAACTATATAAGGGTTTACTGCTTTATTAGGATATTTTAGCTCGTGTACATTTCATTAAACAATTTCACGACTGCCTCCTTGGTTTAGTGGTCCCAAGTAGCGATACTAAGCAGGAGGTTCTGGGTTCGATTCCCAGGTCATAGTGTTAATGGGTTTTACCATTAGGAATTTCTTAGCAGCAGCCACGGAGTGTGGATTTGTGCCATATTACGTGGGACTTAAACATAACTGGTGAAATGTGGGTGTACTATCTCTGCCTAACCTGTTGGAGATTACAGGCGTGATGTTATGTAATTTTAGAAAATAAATGTTTACCAAAGTATGCCTCTTTCATCGCCATTTGAGAGCGCCAAAAGATCCATGTAGCGCTGTGCGTACATAAATACATTTGAAGTTTTTGTGTATTCTGTTTTCAATTGAAATTTACGTGAAATATTGGAAACTGACGTGCACCATGATAATGTAATTGATTTCACTTCAACTGCCAATTTTCCATTTCCCCAGTATTGCCATAATTCGCGCTGGAAATTACAGACCCATTTAAATTATTTGTTAAAGGCTTATTATTCCAACGTGAGTGTTTTTAATTCGGAATAAAATTGATGATTTAACTTTAGTGATGTAAAATTGGAAAAATGCAAAATTAAAGACCATGGTTTCGGCCCAATGTCTGAAAACTGACATTTTGAACAATGTCTGACAATATTATATAACGGTACCTATAAAACTTCATAATTTTGATTTACTGTTGTAAATTTTGAGTGTTACATAGCGAACATATCTGGCGAAATGTGAGCAGGTACTATACCATTACATACACCTCAGCAGAACCCAGAATGGGATTAAGGATTATGGTGAAGCATTTCATATCTATACTAATATTATAAAGCTGAAGAGTTTGTTTGTTTGTTTGCTTGAACGCGCTAATCTCAGGAACTACTGGTCCGAATTGAAAAATTCTTTTAGTGTTTGATAACCCATTTATCGTGGAACGCTATAGGCATATATAATATACATAACATCACGCTACGACCAATAGTAGCGGAGCATTTATGAAAAAGATTGCAAAAACGGGGAAAATCTAATCGCAGACGAAGTTGCGCGGGTCAGCTAGGTAGTTCATTATCAAATACAACACGCACGTTTGACAACAAGCCTGTTTTCAAGCTTAGGTTAGGCAGAAGTGTACCTACTTATTCGTAGTAGGTAGGTGCAGTGTACACCCACATTTTGCCAGAGAAGCATTTTATTCTCCAACATTTCTAATCATCTTGCCTTGAAAGATAAAGCTAACTGAAACTTCCCTTCGAACCCATTCTAGTTCGACGGTGTGATATTAAAATATTACGACATTTTTACGACCAGATAGGAAGGGAGGAGGGGGCGTGGGAGGGGCTGCGACCAAATCACCCCCCCCTTCATTAGCCGACACGAGACTCGAATAGATAATATTGACTGAGATGTATACTTTACTTTGGTAACAAGGTGAACCAAATTAGAGACTTTATTAATTTTCTTCAGCGTGTCAGGCGGCGATACGCACAACTGAGAAACTTCAACATTTCTGTTATACCTACCGAGGTAGGTACACGGAACTGAGTGGAAAGTTTCTTATCCTCCTTTGAAAAGAGAGAATATTCGAACTTGACAGGTATTGTATGTGGTGGTGGTGGGCTATAGACTTACAATTGCTCTCGGGTTGTTGATCTGTTGTATTACCTAATGCAGATTGCGCGATTTAGGACTTTGCTTGCGGTCAGGTCAGGGTATGGTGCGTAGGTCCGTAACCTCACTAATGCAAGTCCAGTTGAAAACCAGCGTCGGGCACTAATTGTCGGGCATTTTGCTGTACTGGGCCTATTTGGCGCAGCCGTGAGGCACACAGTGTCACATTTTATTTCTTGTTTAGGTTTAAGTTTTTTTATACTGCGTGCACTTGTGGCATGTGCCAAATAAATGTATTTTCTTTTTTTCTTCTTTCTTTCTAGTTCGTATGAGTGTCGTAGATGGCGCTACAGGTGTAGGTACATATTGTTGCACTTTGTCCGATGACTTAATAATTAATAAGGCATGCTACATTGTATCTGTCCACAACAAACTACAGGCGTCATAAAACACGACTTACAACTTGTTGTTTTCGAAATTTTACAAAAGTTGACGTAACTGTTGTAACAGGCTTAATGAATAATTTAATTATTCAAACAATAATAAACACCAACAACCATTAAAATTAGCTAAATAACTTGTGGCAGTTGAGAAAGGTCGAGACTAAAAATAAACTGAACATTTAGTGAGTGGGACACAGCAGACACAGGACCACAGGAGACCGTCACTTCTGAACTTGTACCATAGTAGTTAGTGTAACGACTCCATGGGGAACAGGTGACCTTTCTCAGAGCAGCCGTCGCAGCGTCGTATGGACCTGTGTTTCCTGGTCGGGGAATGGTAATTAAAACTACCTAGTTTGTATCCAGGGTTAAAATTTAAATTGCATGAATATTTACATTTTTAAATTATGTTTCAGTCGGCGCTATTGTTCTTGCTTTATTTTCCTGCAGCGTTTTTTGGGTAACAAGCTGCCTCTCTGTATTTTATTAATTTCGTCAGCTTGTTTTGTTGACGAAAAAAAACATAGCAGAAATCCATTTTGACACAGTCACAGCACATATAAAATACATGATGCAGCTGTAAACAGGTTCGCCCGCATTTAGGTTGTAATTATCCTACGGAAACATACAAGATAAAGTATCTTATGCCCTAGTCTAGGTACATTTCATTATAATCCAACCAGCCGCTAAGGCTTAAACCGGTAGCAGGCAGAGTTCCACATGTGACGGTTCCTAAATTACCCTAGGCTGATCCTAATTCATGTAAGTATAAGTAATAATGTCGGTTTACCCCAAATAGACAATAACTTTCAGGTCAATATTATTTTAGTTTCAGAATCTTCAACAACAATACTTCTAGTCTTCTCTCTTGAAGTATTGCTGTTGAAACTAGAAGTCCAGAGGTTAAAAACTTGTCACCTACAGTCGTGAACAATCCTAGTATCCTAAACAGAATAGGAGTTCGTTTTACTAACAGTAGTTCCACCAAAAAAATCTATAAATTTTCTAGATAAAGATAAGGACTTTTCACTCACGGTACTCCACTCCCAGCAAGGCATCTCGGATGTACTTCCTGGACAGGTGCTCGCCCAGCGGCGTGTCCGTGGGGATGTCGATGACGGGGCCTCCTTCCAGCAGTTGGAACACCAGGTATAGATGGTCTTCTGCTGGGTCGTCGAGAACCTAGGGACCAAAGTTTGTTGGTTAGTCAATATGTAGGGCTTCCGTGGAAGGTGGGTAGGCCTTTAGTGTGGGACGCAACATGTGTGATACTTTCCATCCCGTCTTGCTGCCGCTGCCGCTGCGGCTGTGGAGAACCTCACTCGGCGTAAATATGGCCGTTTGGGGTAGAAACTATGGGACCGTGGGGTCCGACGCTCACAGCTTTTTCAACGAAATTTCAAAACTAAGCGTTGTTTAAGGGCAACCTGTCATTTCCAGTGACCCAAGGGCTGGCTTATACCTTGCCCAGAGGCTAGACTTTACCTTACAACGTAGCAACGCCAACAGTCTTCTGGGGGCATTACCAGTTTACAGCGTGGAGGACGAGTTTTTGACGTAATTTTTTAGTTTATTATTAAGTCAGTTTCATTGGTTATTATAATCAGGCTACAATGTCTGCATTACTGGGACACCGGCCTGTTTTATGTTTTCGGGTTTCCTAACGTTGCCTTCACCGTTTTGAGAGCAGTGTTGATGAAATAAATTAAAAACTAGTAACGCGCCTGCCTGGGCACGAACTGACGACGGCTCGTCACCACTGGGCCACCGGTCACCACCTGGTTTAGTGGTTATTTTAGTTCATATTCAGATGATGATTTATGATTCCCATGAAAGCGAATACTAGGATTGTGGGCTCAGTTATTAAGTGTAGTAGAAGCTTCACCTCTGTGTGCTTTGGTCTATCTAGTGGTAGTACATCAGTACAGTTTCCTATTCTTTTTACAGAAGCAGACCAGAACCTGGAGTTTTGATACGGGCAATAACTTCTTGCATGGGACTTGACACGACTCAGGATATGTGGGTATACTACTCACCTCTACCTATCCTCTATCTATCTAAATACAGGCGCAATGGCCGAGGGCTGCGGGACTGTTCGAAAGAGATACAGAGCCCCAGAACACAAAGAGCTAAGAAGGAACATGGATGGGTTTTAGTCAGTACAAGTCTGACACTTCCTTCCGCTCCGCCCAGAGCGGGGGGGGGGGGGGGGGGTCAATTGATGATTTCCCACCCGAAAAAAAGGCGCAATGGCCGAAGAGATTTGTACAAATGAGGATAACTTTACTATTTACATTTCTCTGGAACGGCCTCGGAGTTATCATATATTTACCTCCAAAAGCCGACAAAAGGAAAATAATAAACATTACCTTTAATATAAGAAAGCAAAGATATAAAGAATATAGCGGTGTTATTTACCTTCTAATTGATGGAGTCAATATAGCGAAAGGTCAGTTCTGTGAACAATTAGTAGAAACGACATCCTCGTTGTGTTTGTCGTTTATTTGTTGTTATTAGACGTGGGGATAGAAAATAACTAAGTATTATTGTTGTTATGTGTGGCCTATTATTAATATGGACTTATAATAGATACGACAATAATAATTAAATATATAAAACAAACAGGTCCAGAAAGCTAGGTTTAGATCAGATTTTCCGCTTTCACGCGGTAACACTGAACATTTTTCAGTGGAAAAACATGAAAATGTTAGAGAGTAAATAATAATCAGCCTATAATGTTCCCACTGCTGGGACACAGGCCTCCTCTCTATGAGAGGGAATGGGCTATAATCCACCAAGCGGGCCCAGTGCGGGTTGCTAGATGTCACATGTCTTCGAATTTTTGGTTCTAGGACATGCCGGTTTCCTCACGATGTTTTCCTTCACCGTTTTGAGAGCAGTGGTGATGAAATAAATTACACAAAGTAATGCACCTGCCTGGGTTCGAACCCACGACTTACTGTTACCCTTCGTAAGTCGGGGCCGCTAAGCGGTCTCGCTAAGGTACTGATAAACGTAAGCATTATTTTGTAAGTATTGGAACAATGAGCATTCGTTGTTTTTTTGAAATGTTTTCGAACTGAATAACTATACATTCTAGATGTTTGTTAGAATGCTCATTACAAGAGTTGAATAGGTAATCAGGTTTATCGGCGCCTTTTGGGGAGACGGTCCTCTCACCTCAACCAACTTGACGACATTAGGGTGGTCCAGCTTCTTGAGCACGGCGATCTCGCGGTAGACGCGCTGCAGCGGGTCGGGGGGCGGGCCCGGCCCTGGTCTGCGCGGGGGGGCGCGCCCGAACAGCCCCGCGCGCCGCATCAGCTTGCGCTTCGACAGGATCTTCATTGCCTGTGGGAGGAATGTGAATGAGGATACTTCTTTTACGGAATGTTACACACTTAGACAGTGACTGTAATGAGTTGCAATTCGTAAAATTAAGTAAATAAATAAAAAACTTCTTAGGGTGAATTTTACCGATTGTGTTACAAACTAACAAGTTTTATAATTATATGCCATATTATGAAATTACCAACTAGGCCTACCAAAGGTTATCGTTAACTTCCTGCATTAATTATTCGACTACGCTATGAATCAACCAACATGTTTGTTTTTGCGTAAAAAAACAAAACGCCCACAGGCTCTAAACACATCAACAGAATCTGTTCGCGTCATTAGATTTCCTCTCCGGCGCTCAGAGATTGACGTTGTTCAACATGAACGCGCGCCCTTTGACATTCGACAAAATATTTCGTCTGTTTTCATTGTTTCCGCTCCAAACGGATGTTGTTATCCACTGATGAAATCTTTTTATCTTTTTGCCTAGGTATAACTTTTATTGTGAGACGTTTGCCCTTTTTTCAGTGAATTTTTCGTTTAATTTAGGCCTAGGTACCTATTCCAGAATCAGTAGAAAGATATCGCCAGTGGGACTGCTGAGCTGGAGAGCTAAGTTGGGCAAATTACGTAGGTACAACGCGAGTTTTTCCATAAGGAATTTGTCTGTAACAGTCTGGATTTGTGCCCAATTGATGGCAATTACATGGGACTTCAACAAAACTGTCGAACTGAAGATCTACCTCATCTTTCGGGGAAATCGGGCATGTTATGCCCGTTTAAACTTTGATTTAAATTTTACTTTAGACTTTAATACAACTGGTAACATTTAATATTTTATGGGGCATGCGGTGCTAACCTATAAGAAATTGTTATAATGACCTAACGATATAAGAATCTTTATTTTAAAATGTAACAGTATAAACAATTGTTAGATGGCCAGAAATAATAAATAAATAAATTATGGTATTTTTTTGTAAACCACCACATTTTTTTTTCACTTAACTCAGAGATCGTCCCGTAGATAGTAAAATAACCTACCTGTCTAATTATATTGAGTGGTACTTCTAATCTTCTCGTAAATATCTATTTTCCTCAGTTATATGTTACAATTGTGTAAGAATTGACGTTTGATGTATTGCTTCATGCTTATTATTTTGATTACTTTATTTCAATAAAGCTGGACAAGGATATTTTAACGTGTGGCCGAAATTGGATCTAACACCGCCATCTTGTTTTTTTTCAATAGATAATTTTGAAAAAACGATGTCACAAATGTTTACCGACAGCGCCCTTCTCGTGCGCCAAAATATCCTTGTAGCTCTGTAGTTATTTTGTTTTGTTTTAATGTAACTTGTGAACATTAGGGCGAACTGCTGGCCTTAATTAAGGGTCTTTAGTGTAAAAGTCATTAGTGGGACGTTTCAGAACAACAGCTGAGCAATAAGCGTGTCTTGTTGAAATTATAGAGCAATGAGGAACAGGATGTAACGTTTGAGTGACGTCACGTATGATGCTTGTTCGTATTTGCTGTTGTAGATGTCGCCACAGAATAAAAATAACATAAAAAATATATAACTTAACGTGTGTTAAGGAGCAATTTGGTACAAGCTAAGGTCCAATTTTCTGTGTCAATAGCACGAACATTTAGCAATCGTTACTGTGTCGATCGCCCAATTAGCCGACTGACACAACGCAGAGGAAAGACTTTTTGTGCGATGCAGCCTCGGTCGACTAGCACGTCGCACAAAAACTATGTCGCTAGCGTTTTGCTTGACGGAAATGTTCCTTCCTACATTGTACTAAATGTAGATGGTTCCCACATACATTAACGAAACTATTTGCAACTTTTTTTATTTATTATCCACTTAGGATGAAGCACTTACTATAAACAACAAAAACACACAGGCCGGATTCTGGATTTGTACCTGGTTGATGGCATTAGGCCTCGCACGCAATTTATAAACTGCCAGTGTACTAGGACGTATAGGTACATTTTAACATAATCCTTCAGGGATTGCAGGCGTATTGTTCAGTTTAGTTATCTACAGACAAGTTATTTAAGGCCTATTAAACAAATGAAATGTGTGCATTTTGCTTTCTTTTGAAGAAGAACTGGAAATGTACTCTTTATAAAGATAAAATGCTAAGTAAGTTTACTTACATAATGCGTGTCATCCTCTTCATTGTAGGCTAACTTGACGATCCCGTACGAGCCCTGGAACAACGAGTTCATAACTTTCAGCTTATTAGTGGACTTAGCAGAATTACACTTTTAGCATAATTAGTGGTCGCCTGGTCGGACGGCTCGTGAGCTCGTGTTACATTACTGGGGGTAATGACCTGTCTGTTTGTGTTCAAAAATGGTTGGCCTTTTTCATTTATGTTGGCGTTTATATTTACAAGATTCAGGTATTCATAATTGATGGTAGGAATCACATTTGTTTATCAGCAGATATAAGGTTTAAAATTAACCTTGTTAATTTAATAATTGTTATTTTTCTCTTTTGTTATTGAATCAAATAAAGAAAATATTCCGGGTTTGCACTGACAGACTGCTTCTCCTCCACCATGAATTCAGGACATGGTTTTAAACCTATCAGCAGCCTTGAATTTGTCGGTATTAAAAAAAACAACAGCTGTTAAACAAAGTGCGACAGTGCGTACCAACACAGTCACAATGTATGGAACAGCTTGTTGTTTCAATAAACGAATCATGTACTGAATTCATGGTAAAATGACCATGGGCAGTTTCCTAAGGGTAATGGCGTTTACAACAGAAATGAAATTTATCTCAAATAGTAGATTGTAATTAGGACTTCACTTCATTCTAATCATCGTTGTAGTCATTTTCGAGAAATTGCAGCATTTTCGATTGCCCGTAGCTCTGGTTTCCGGCGATTTTGGTACCTCTTGCCGTATGAATTGGAGAACTCAGCTATGATTTGAGATATATTTCAATTCTGTTGGTCTTACACCCATTCTGACCAACATCCTTTGCAAGTCAAAGTCCCTCTACTCGCATCATTTTCTAAAATGATTTCCAAATTCAAGGTAGTCAACAAACCTGTCCAATAGGCTCCAGCAGCCGGTACTGGTTAAGCTGCACGTAGCCCGAGGCCTGCGCCAGGGACACGCGGCGCGACTCCCGGGGGGCCCGCCGCGGCCGCGGGGAGCCCTGGCCGCTGCACTCGGCAGACTTCGCCGCGTGTGACCGCAGCAGCGTCGAGCGGTCGCCTGTGGCTGGGTATGTGGACAGCCTGAGGAGGAAAGTATATTATTAGAAAAACATAGATACCTAACGTCAGCACGCCTATTAAGGCTAATTTGGTAATTTCTTAAAACCGCCGATATATTGGGGTTCAAACTGAATCTACCAATACCAATCACCCTGTATATCCCGAAGGGTTAAGCATAGGGTGTTGTTAGTGCACTAGATTTTACCAGATATGTAGAAGTTCTATCTAATAGGGGGTGAGACTATTAATTGCTATTAAACGAACAAGACTACGGATTCTAGGCTGCTTACTACTATAATTGCGAATAGATAATCTCTATTTCTGCCTCATTCAGGACCCCACATTTGGCAGTTGCATTTGCTACCTTTAGAGACGAACAATATTTCCTATATCATACAGGTTGTAAACGGACCCTTCATGAAGCCGTCTACCAAACATTTTTTACATCAAACTAAGTAACTCAACGCAAAAAAATATTGCTGGGAAAGGTTTTTTTGGGCTGAAAAATCAAGGTTTACGGTGCCACTCAAAACTTTGTGCTGAATGTATGCTTTGAATGGTATGTACAAGGATCGTGGAATTGAAAGTAAAGTTATAACATTGAAAAATTGTATTTTTTTAATGTTGGAACTCTGATCTCCAATATCTTCGTAACTAGAAGGTATGAAGGTATGGTCCAAAACAAAACAAATATCGCAATGACGGGGAGAACAAGTACCTTTCGGCTTCATTAAGGGTCTTTTTAAACGCATTCTAGTATTAACACCAAATTGCAATTTTCCCAATCTACGTAAAAGGAAACACTTAGATCGCTACATAGGTGATGGGACTTAATACATCTGGCTAAATATGAGCGTACTAATAGGAACTTCTTAATATAACCCTTCGGGGATCACAGTATGTATTACAAACCTAGTTTGCCACATAGTTTACCCACATAGTATGAGTAGACCACAAATTGATCGTTACACAGTCTGTGGTCGGCTGTGCAAGCGACAACGCGTATGGCGATCTAATCGTCTTGACACTTGCACTACTTACTGCGCGGCGTGCATAGGAATTTTGTTATTATATGTAATTGCAGACACTTTGTAATTATACTATAACTTTATTATAGTAAATTGTATGGTGTAGGTACCTAATGATTAGTGGACATCATATTTAATCACTTTTATAAGTATTTAATTATTTGTAAGGTCATATGTATTAAATAGCATGCATTCGTAACACAAATGGTAATTTGTTTTGATTATGTCAATGTTGTAGTACATATAGTATTAAATTTTTAATCGACGTACCTGCTCTTGAATCCCTGCCATCAATTGTGATAGATAGGGCAAAACTAATTTCTATACCATATATTTTTTTGCAACAAAAAAACAAAACTATCAAAATAAAGAAACTAAAACTATATATACATGCATACTTACTCGTAACCAATACTTTAACATCCATTCATAATAGCAAATTTCCAAGTCATTATGACTTGATTGTCATCTGACAAACAATTCAAGTAATTCTTTTTTATAGTGCGAACAAAAAGTCTTGACACTTTGAACATGAATCTATAATGACCATAATTAAACGTCTGCCATTTTTTGCGGTCACAAATAGGTGAAGCCATTAATCTCTGTAACATGCTCGAGACCTCGACAGACTTGTAAAAACATTCTTTGAAATTAAAATCTTTTGTTAAACTTGACTGTACTTGATACTTGTGGTCATAAATTATATCTACTAGGCCAGTTTGGGATAAAAACGTGCCCTGTCTGGTGACAGCTTATAATAAACGATCTGAGGCCTGGTGTTACTGGCCAAAAGGTGAAGAGGCATGATGGGTTTAGGTAGCGAATAAGGGCTAATTACTGGCATGGAATATTTAGAAACTATTAGACGAATAAATCAGCTTGAAGAGCCATCTTGCTGAACATACAATCATGATTGCTTTAGAATTTCTTTGTAAAATGAAGGTGAGTAACAGTAAGGAAAGAATTTTGAAAATTCATATCTTAAAAGATGTCGTTATGGCCCACAGGTTAAGGCATCGCTACTCATGCACGAAGTTATGGGCTCAAATCCCAATGTCCCAATGACCAATGTGACTTTTTCAATTAATATGTACTTTCTAATTATATCTTGAACATTACTGACATCGGTGAAGGCAAAAGGTCCTTATAACATCTGCTAGTAAAAGTCCCGTCAAAATCGTGCATCCGTTTCGGAGATGAGCCGGAACAAACAGACAGACAGAACAAAATTAAAAAAAAAATTATAATTATATACTTTGAAATTACAAACAGACACTTCAATTCTATTTATTTGTATAGATAAGTCTGAAATCGCCAGCCCGTCTTGAGCGAGCGTGGTGATCAATGCTCGTGCCTTCTCTGTATGAGAAGATGCCTTTGCCCAGCAGTGGGACAGTAATCATCATCATCATCATTTCAGCCGAAAATTCCACTGCTGGACATAGGCCTCCCCCAAGAAGGGGGGTTTTGCCATAATCGCCACGCTTGGCAGGCGGGTTGGCGATCGCAGTATGGTTGTTGTAGAATCAGAGAACGCTGCTGCCCATTCTCTGGTAAGTCCCTTAGTCGCCTCTTACGACACCCACGGGAAGATATGGGATGGTGCTATTCTTTACGTCCGGACACCATACAGAACCGGGACAGTAATAGGCTTGTAATATTTATCTCTTAAAAGGTTTAAATATGGACTTGAATGTTGACATAGCAGTTCGTCATTTCTGCTGATGGGAAATCTCATCGGGCGTATGGCATGACTGTCTAAAAAAATTATAAATGGAATTCGATACTACTTAAAATATTATATTACTGTTTCTGTGCTCGCAAGTCTGGCCTTTAGATAACTTCGAACTGAATTAATAGCTCATCCAAAACTTTTTGAAAATCTATAATCTTAATAAATAAAGCTTATAACCGTCAACCCAGCTAATAGAGAGCTTTGTGCCGAAACAGGGATCCCGGCAAATATGACCGCTGATAGGTTTGCGCTGGATTATTGTGGATAATAACCTCACTCCATGTGTTTTGGGCTTAGCAGGGTTAACGTGTCTCTCCCTTTTTTCCTTATTTACTCTGTCGGTAAAGTAATGCGGTAAAGTAATGTCGGTCAAGTCGTAAAGGTGCCAAAAGTCTGTTGCGGAAACTAGATGTCAAGCATGTTAGCCGTGTTTATTGGTTAACTGAAATAATAACAAGGCTAAGTAACAAGGTAGATTTGGGATCAAAATGAAAAAAAAACCAATATCTAACTTAGTAACTCTTGTGAACTGTGTTCGATGCTTCAGTTTAAAGTTCCCGTACTTCCTTGAGTGGAAATTGACTCATTGGTTACTGTAAGCATATGTTCGGTTAAATAGGGTGACTGGTAATTAGTGACTAATACTTAAAGCGCACGAATTTCATACGGCTGTTGTGTTATTGGGATAAAAGTGAATAAGTATAAAAAAAATGTTTCTTTGGGAAAGTTGTTTGTTTTTATGAGTACAATCATGTGTTTAAGTATCGGTCACTAATTACCAGTCACCCTAAATATTTGACTTAGCAGCATTTGTTAAGGTGGAAATGCCAGGGTAACGTGAGAAATTCAAATTTTCTTTGAAAGACCTTTTCATGACGTAGTTATTGAATGGGGTTAAATGAAGTTAGAGTGTTGTATTGATGAGTTTAATGACTATAATTCTACAAACGTGTTACTTGTACGAATCATATTTTCATCAACATACAACCTGAAAATTGCAAAAACGTGAGATAATTTGGATTTCGCGGACTACCCTGGAGCTTCCACCATAAGCAGCGAAGTAATATCTACATGTAGTCGGTTTGCATATATTGGCTCGCGCTGTTTGGTAAACTCCGTTGTATTGCTGAATCACATTCGGGTGACCTCGGCACATTCGAGCTTCGCTGTACGGCTATTTTCCGAACGTTTCTCTACCTAATTATGTTCGATTTAGCCGCTGTGTGTGCCGAACGAACGATATGCAACACCTCTTAAATTTACAAATAAAGTATCACGCCTATTCCGTACCTGTCACCATCTGGGGCCTGCCACCTGGTCCTCTCATGTTCTCTGTTGCCACCGTTAGACACGTCCACTGCTGAGTGTCTGCAACAAAAGAATAGATTGGTCAGATTTCGTATGACAAAGTATAGAAAAGACCAGAGCTCTGCAAAGCTCTCCTGTTTAAAAGATCAGAATGGAATAAGCTCGTCTGCTTAACCTTCGCCCTTTGTAGACAGTCATATTACGCTACATAATTAATATAAAGTAATAATAACAGATAGTTCCTTTCTTACAACAACACATTAGAAAGATCGACACAACCGTGTAACATCAGTGGTGACAACACCATTCCAAATCTATTATTTCCTCCAAAAAAAAAAAACAATTTCTCTCCCCTTTTCCTCACAATTTGTGGTGTCTCAACATACAGATATTAACTCAGCGGCACGTGTGAGTGAATTAGATTCGCTCACACGTTACTTATACAAAGGGGGTAGGCAGAAATGTGAGGACGTGACACAACTTTGTGATATCTCCGACGAATTCTGGGCAGTGTGCATGTTTTATAATTCACGGAGGATGTTTTGAGTCATCTTTCAG
Organism: Noctua fimbriata; assembly: GCA_905163415.1. Lineage (NCBI taxonomy): Eukaryota > Metazoa > Arthropoda > Insecta > Lepidoptera > Noctuidae > Noctua > Noctua fimbriata. The sequence continues at coordinate 737,976 of LR990934.1, forward strand.
TGAAATAGAATCCTGAAGGTTTATGAACCTGATGGTCAAAAGTAATAAATGACTGACTAAATTACAGAATGTGAGCTGTCTAAGTTATAATTAATCTAAGATCTACCTCACTAATTCAGGTCCAGTTGAAAACCGGCGTCGGGCACTAGTTGTCCGGCATTTTGCTGAGCTGGACTTATTTGGCGCAGCCGTGAGGCACACATTTTTTATTTATGCTTAGATTTTAATTTATTTTTTTGGTTTTCTTTTATTGTTCTGTTTTATACTGTGTGCACTTGTGGCATGTGCCAAATAAATGTATTTTCCTTCTTTCTAAGAAAATAGATGGATAAATGAATGCCGTCAAATATACACCATTACTCACGTATTATAATTCTTATCATCCACAATTGCTTCTGGAAAACAATTGAACTTTTTCAACAATTTTCCATCTTCTCTTTACCGATACTAACTAAGTAATAAACTTAACTACATTGTGCATCTAAATCTAAACTAATCACATTTCAGAGGTGTAAACAGGCTTTATAGCAGGAACATGAACGTTTTAATACCCCCACAAATATTCGAGAGCACTTATTCTTTCCTCCCACTTTCAGAAATTTGACGGGGATTTAGTTACATGCCGCCCTTGCATTAAAGGAGTAGGCAGGGCTCTGGTGACTGACGGACGAACAAATTTTTTTGTTAAGACGTGGGATAAATGTTATATATATAGTGTACGCCTTCATTTGTTTTGCTAAAATAAATGTAGAATAGAATGCATTTATTTGTCAGAATGTTGTACATTTGTACAAGACAATCGTTAAAGACATTACCTCTCTCGTCAGGTATCTAAGCACAGAGATAGATCCAGCTAGCCCAGTTGGTCTTGTGTTTTTCAGTCTCATTGCCAGGTCAACAGGAATTTCTAAATGAGCTAAAGTGTGCCATTATCTTTGACATGGTTTACTGCCATACCTGTGGTATAAATGGGACATCGAGTCCTCTTCGTAATGTAATTACAAGAGACTTTTGTGTATGGGAACAAATTGAGCTAACTAACAAAACATCACGGCGGTTTTTAAGAAGGCATTAAAAAATAAATCTGTTACGCAGAGATTTACTAATGTTCGCTTAAATTTCGATATTAATATTTTATTCATTCAAGTAGTCAGAAGCAATATACAAAATTAGTTTTAGTACAAGCGAAACCTGATACACGGGTCTAGTATTTTAATGTAAAGAATCTACAAAATTTCAAAACTGTATCATGAAAAATCACAAAGTTATAAGCTTTTCTGTTACCTAGTTGTCCGCACAAAATCATGGTCACCATGCAGCGAGCGCCTCCAGCGACATCTTGAGCTCATTAAAAATAATAATTTGGCAGTAGGTACCTAAATTATTGCAATAAGTACTTAAAGTCGCTCGGTATCCAACTTTTAACTTTTTAAAATATTTTTGGGAAAAAATATAACATGGTTTAAAAATTATTGGAATCGATTCAGTTACTTATTCTGAACAAACTATATTCAGGTTTCGCATATACTAAAAATAATGGTGTATAGAAGAAAGCCAATTACAAGTTTCTACTTAAGCTTATGTATAAAATTGACAAAACGGCATAAACAGAGTGAGAGTTAAACAGAAACATCGGAAGAGTGCTGTTAAGCCTATTGCCACCAGTCAGGCATAAATCCAGTCACCGGGCTAGCTAAATAAATAACTAATGATTGGCTGTGCGCACTGCAGTCATTGTCAATCTAATTGCCCTGCGCCCGCTGTGCCAACAGAGACGCTGATTGGGCTTGTTTCCAAACTACACAGGAATTTTGACAATGTTCTGTATTCAGTCAGTATAAAATTTTTAAAGCAACGCTTTGCCACCATTCAGGCTACAAGCTGCTATTGGAAATAAGTAATGAAAAACGCTATTTGCATTTTGATCAACCGCGGATATTGAACTATCCAAACCGAGACACAGTTACTAGTAAGCGACTTTCAAAAAACAATGTATGTATGGATAGTAATTCATACAAGCTTTGTTTACTTATTTATTATAAAGGAACCATACAAAAGATGATAGAGTATTATATTCATTATACTATTTTTATTTCCCTACAAGACAAAACCAATAAAGTTAAGACGATGCCTTCAATCCATTTAACCAGTCAGTTAAATCTAAACCCGACGCGATTTCAGTCAGTTTACAGCTGTTTTATGACCGCTCTGTGTGCTCACACCCCAAAGATGACGTTATAAAGATATTCGAGAATCAACCAGACTATAAACGAAGGGTTTTTAGTCTTGGAGCTAATGTCCGGATATATTTCTTGATAGAATTGTCTGTAACTTCATAAAAGACGAGTTACGCTCGTGAAATTCATATTAAAAGGCAAACTCTCAAACTCAAGGCATTCCTGTATTTCATTGAAACCATTTACAGACACTTTAGGGCTGTCAAAGAGGCTAGTTGAGAAAATTGAAGCTTGTTCCCAAGGAGCTTCAATTAGTTTCGTGTACGTTGTAAAACATGCTCGTACATGTTTATGGAGGAGAACGGTCATTAAACTCTCTTCGCCGGTTTTGAACTACCAATGAATAGCCCAAAAGGCTGATGTAGGACAGGGAGGTGAAAAAATGATAAGCAATTTGGTACGGAGAACGACGCCATGTGCAGATACACAGTGCTAAAAGGATCTTTTGGCGCCCGAATGACGTTGTAAGAGCTGCTGCCGGTGAACATTTCAAAAATTGTTTTCTGTAAAACGTCATGAAAAAAAATATAGCGGCATAAGTTTCGATTTTGGTCGATGCACCAATATATCCAAGTATAGCTTTACTCACACTGAATGTAATATTGTCAATAGCAGACGAGACATTAACTGATTTCTAGGAAAGTTTTTTCAAATCTGTCACAAGGGGTATCGTATTAGTCGGTGCTAACTGGGTTGTGGAAGTCAGATAGGCAGTCGCTGCATGTAAAATATTGGTATTCAGCTACATCCGGTTAGACTTGAAGCCGACCCTAACACAGTTGGGGAAAGGCTAGGCAGATGATGTAATAGGGGGCGAGCCTATTGACATCAACCGGGCACAAATCCAGAATCCGTGGCTGCTACTGAGAAATTTCTGAACAAATAAATAAACATGGCATAAAATATAATGTTGCTTTGTGCAGGAAAGCAACAGATGCACACTCGGCGCTTAGTCAGCAAACACCCGGCTACCCGGAGCACAGACAGCGCTTGTGATGGGACACGTGTTCACAAAGACGCATTGAAGCAACTGTTGCTCTTATCACATCAGTGGGCAGTAAACAAGTTGTTTGTGTAAATTGTGTCGCTTTATGTTGCAGTATTCAAAGTAAATATTAGATTATAGCTTTAATTATGCTCGCGGTTTCTCTCGAACAAACATCCATCCATACTCACAAACTTTCGCATTTATAATAGTAGTAAGAAATAGGATTTTTTTAAACATTTCTCCACACTATGATTATCTCTCATTTAAACTCACATACACAAACAGCCAGACCCGGAACAACTACCTGTAGGCCATACAGATATTTTTTCCTAGTTAGAATCAAACCCGCGACACGCAGCGCAGCAGTCAATTACTCAGCCACTACGCCAACCGCGCCGTCATAATTATCGTTTAACACAAACAATGGCGCGTAGTACTACTACTACGCCGTAGGGTGCCGCCTACGAGTACGTTGTAGCGGACTACGCCGTAGCGAGACTGCGGTGTCGATTTTTGTGGGAAATACGGAAGGAGATGTTTTCCAGCAATGGAATGTCACAACCCTCACGACCAAGTGATTGTTGTACATAACGTAACATCACGCCTGTAACCCCCGAAGGGTTAGGCGTTAGAGATGTACCTAATAGTATACCCTCTTTCGCCAGTTATGTTTTAAGTCCCATATATCCCTTAAATATAGTCTCACCCAGTCATGATGTGTTCAATGACCTATAGACTTTAATTAATTTTGTTCTCTTCAGTATAATCTATTTTTTGAATTTTATGTATGATTTTTACAATTTGACATTTTAATTTGTTATGAATAATTTAATTTTTTTTTTTTAATTTTATGTGTATAATTTGACATGTTCCTATCTTAATTTGTTATGTTTGACTTTATCTTTTAATATTTTGAGTGTTAAATGTAATTTTATTTTCTATATAATTTGAATTTGACATTTCTCTTAATTTGTGCCCATTTGGTTTTTTTATTTTTTATTTATTGTGCTAGAGGGAAAATAATAATAATTAGTAATAATGTTAATTCTATCGAACAGTAAATTTCTGTGTGATTATTGTATGCCCTACGGGCGGGACATAGCTGATCAAAATTTTCAACTATTTAAGAAGTGTACCTACCTATGATCCACAATAAAATATTTTGAATTTGAATTTGTAATAGGCGGCGAGCTTATTGCCGTCAACCGGGCACAAATTCAGACTCCGTGGTTGCTACTGAGACATTCCTGATGAAAAACCCAATAACATTTATTCTCATGATTGTTGTAGTACCATATTTTTATGCATCTCTAGGTACGTCAGGAAGTATTTATTTATATTTCTTTCATTCAATGTTTTGGAAAGTATATATATCATATATGTTACAACTACAAGTTTCCTTGCTTAAAAGAATAAAATATTTCTTTGCACACAAATATCTAGAAAACTTGAAAATAAACCGCTTATCTATCTCGTACAGCAAACACCTCGAGGATGATCCACTAGGCGACCGCCTCAAAGTTCAGTTTTCTAAGAAATTTAAACAAGCTACGTTTGTCTACATGTTTTATTATTTCAGGATTTGTAGTACAAAGTAAAACGGCGCTGAATTATGTAATGTATTCATTTGGCAACGGAAATTAGCCGGGAATATATGAAGAGATGCGTAGTAGGACGTTTTTTTACAGAAAATGGATTTGTAGAGGCTTGTTAACAATTGTAGGTCACGAATATTCACGATAGTAACTGTAGTTATTAGGGTGGCTATAACGGCAACAGCCTAGCTGTAGTTAGGTAAACAGTTGATAACAGTTTCCTTTAAAAGAGAAAATTGTATTTGTCTAGCTCATCGTGCTGTGCTGGTGCTGCGGCTGCGGCTGCAGAGAACCTCAAGCGGCGTAAATATAGTAACCTTATTGGTAACTATATTTTCGAGCCGTTTGGGGTTGAAACTCTAGGTCCGTGGGGTCCGAGTGCTCACAGCCTTTTCAAGGACATTTCTAAACGTTTAGTTGACTCTTCCCGTGACCCAAGGGCTGGCTTTTACCTTGGCCAAAGGCTTAGCGTTGCCATACAACGTGGCAACGCCGCCAGTCTTTTGGGTACATTACCAGTTGACAGCGGAGGAGTTTTTTGACGCCATTTTTTAAGTTTATTTTTAAGTTAGTTAGTTAATATAGGTTATTTTAATTTATTAATGTATATAATATTTACTATGAATAAAGTAATTTGTCAATAATCCCAAACCGGGAAAGTTACTTGTAGACTGTATGTTGCCCTTTCTTGATTTAGTTTGATCGAAGGAAAAGCAATGCAAGTCCAGGGTATCCCGAGAAATTCAAATTTTCTTACATTTTTTGCAATTTCGATTGTCGCGTTGTATGTTGATTTAAATAATGATTCGCGACCCTAACAAATATGGCTTTACAGAACTATAATCATATAAATCATCAATACAACTCTCTTAGTTCCTTTAATCCCATTGAATGACTTTTTAATGAAATAGTCCTGCGAATTGCAAAAAAACGTAAGTAAAGAATTTCGCGGGCCACCCTGCCGGGTATTCCGTAGTGTGTCCAATAAATGACGGTAATTGATCTTAGAAAGCAATGGGGTTATTAATGGCCCTTAATAATACGAAGAAATATCTATAATTTATTGACCTTATCGCTCAAGTACTTCGTTTCAAAATTCTCTGTTATCTACACGAACCGCCACGGGGTCACGCTGTAATCACAAGCACCCACATCTCATTACCATGCCCCACATTATAAACTTACATCTCACATAACCTTTTAATCTGTAGGGTGAGAGCACCTGTTATCGACACCGCTGGTAAAAGGAACATTTTTGGCTTGTTAAATTATTTCGACTCATTTTGTTTTGTTCATTAGTGTAGTGGTAAAATGCTTAACAGTATGCGTCTGAATTTGTTTTTAACTGTTAATATGTTTTTGTGATGAATAAAAATGTAAGTTTTCAAGAAATTAAGCTGTCCAAAAACTAGTTTACCAATCTGCCTGAAATCAGGAATTCACGCTCTATTGTCACTCTCAATATTATTTAAAAACTCGAGGACATTTGCCATCCATCAAGCCCGGTCAGTATAGTTGACTCCCTGTCAAAGAGATGAGAACGGTTCCAGCAGTGGGAGCATCGCAGGCTGATTATACTTATTTCTAATGGCTAACTTAGGAGAGAGCAGCTTAACTTAAGCAATCGATCGTATTTTTTATCTATAAATAAACTAACAAACACAAAACCCGTAATAGCTTTTTTAAGTGCGGTGTATATTGAATGATGGACAAGCACGCAGCCAATTAGATTAGTTTGACATTAATAATTCACAACTATGTCTGCTAATTGCGTCGGCATTACTGACGCATTATATGGATTACTTGCTAATAGTGATTGGGAAATTGATTATTGTGTGGTGTATAAAATAACTACAAACAAACAAAGATACGTTTTGATAATATGTATGTTTCTGGTATTTATTGATACTGACTGTATTTTCGTGTTTGACATTTGAATTTGTCTGTTTGTTGATTCTTTTTACAAAAAAAAAAGTGTTTAAAAGTTCTTTAGCAAAATATTCCTCATCATCATCATCATCATTTAAGCCGAAAGACGTCCATGCTGGACATAGGCCTCCCCCAAGAAGGGGGGTTTTGCCATAATCGCCACGCTTGGCAGGCGGGTTGGCGATCGCAGTATGGTTGTTATAAAACACAGAGAACGCTGCTGCCCATTCTCTGGTAAGTCCCTTAGTCGCCTCTTACGACACCCACGGGAAGATATGGGATGGTGCTATTCTTTACGTCCGGACACCACACAGAACAAAAAAAAAAATATTCCTAACCACTTAAAAAACAATTATTTATAGTCAAAGGCGATTACAGTTGAACACGGACCTCTTGGCGTTTAAATGACATATAAATAGGGGCGCTGTTGGTAGTTGTGACGTTGTTTTGAAAAAACAATATGGCGGCGTACGTTTCGATTTTGGCGCCAAAGTACAACTATGCCCTACACGTTAGCGTGTTCCTAACAAACAAGATGCTCAAATAACTTGACTTAAACCTTAACATTATTAAAATAATAAATAATTCATATCTGACACTAATACATCGAGTCTCAACTGAAGGCACTCAACAGTGGTTGTCACCCCACTTCATGTATCATTACCGGTAAGTGTTGCATACAATAATTTGCATGAATATGTTGTACATGAATATGTCGTACATGAATATGTCCTGTAATCATAGCTCGCAGCTTGACAGCCGCTCATAAAAATTAGCATACAAAGTGGTGTGGTGCATAATTATATAATCATGGTAGCAACAGATTTTGCTGTTACGTTGTAAGTGTGCCAATGCAAGGCTTAAGAGGCTAAGGGCAAATTTCCCCAAATTAAACTGAACATCAGAACTGCGTTCAGTGTTAATATTCCGTAACAATGATGACACTGACAGCTCTTGAACGCGGTTTAGACGTGCTGATCGTGCGAGTTTAGTTTCAAAGGTAAAATCGGCTCAAAGGCCACGGTGAGCGAACGTGGCGTGGGATAATCTGGTTATTTGGTAAAGGTGTATTTTCCACTGTTTACATATCAACTTATCTCGCAGCACCAAAATTCCCGAAACTTCATCTTTGAGTTGGTTACTAAATTGCGTGAAGTTGCGACGCGACCGGGTGACGAGTTGCATTCTAAACTATTTACTGTTAACCTAGTAGAATTGATTAGTTGTGGCAAAGTGCAGGCTTTCATCAGATTTGTTAAACTAGTGTCTTTGAGGCTCAGAAGTAAAGGAGAAACGTGATTTTGGAAGCTGTAGATATGAATAGACTGCCATTCTATGAAATTAATTGGTCTTGATTGGGCCAGTAAGAAAACTAGCAGTATACTTGTGTTTAGCTACTAACTACATGCGAATATCTCAACGCTTGTTAAAGTATAAGTCGTGCAGTAAAGTGGTAACATAAGAGGCGTACAGTCTAGGGTCGGCGACGACATTTAAATAACGCCAATAATAGATGTTATTATAATGCATTCTTAAATGTAAACAAATCAATAAAATTTAAGTGTCTGCTTGTAATTTCAGAATAATAGCTTTTTACTGGATGCATATGAAAGTATACAGGGTGCAAACAGACCCTTCACATAGCCGTCAACCAAGCATTCTGTACATCAAACTAAGTAACTTTACGCAAAAATTATTGCTGGGAATCGACTTTTTTTTGGGGTGAAAAATCACGTTTTGCGGTAGGACTCGATGGAAAGCACTCAAAGCATTGTGCTGATGGATGGATTGAATAGTACGGGGGTCGTGGAGGTGTGTAAAGTAAAAATCTTACATTAAAAACATGTATTAAAAAAAAAACTTGTGATTAAGTTGGAACTATGACCCCAATATCTCCGTAACTTGGTCCCAGGTATGGTCTAGAACAAAAAAAAATATCGCAAAGACGGGGAGAACAAGTGCCTTTCGGTTATGTACACCCTTTATACCGTACGGTATTTATAACAAAAAAAAAACCTCTTTTTAAATTTTTTATCTTTCTGTTCCGGTTAATCTTTGAAACGGTTGGACCGATTTTGACGGGACTTTTGTTTTAGAAAAAGTATTTCGGTTCCGTGTAAAAAAAGAAATTAAAAACCTTGAAATTGTTAACAAAATCCTATTGCAATATGGAAGTAATAATTTTATAACAATTACACGCGGACGAAGGTCGTGCGCAACACCTAGTACAGAATATTTTGCTTTCCCTGATGTCTTCGGATAAGCAGTATAATGGTAATATATTCCCCAATTTCCCTCATCAAATATTCACCAGCCAACAGTTTAACATAGGATCGAAATACAGACCGCAGACCGCAGACCGCTGCTAAATATTTTATGAAACTACCCTCATTCTGTGATGTTCATTGATGAGCGCGTATTCAGGAAGGGTAATGTACTGCGGTTGGGATATGGATGGGTGGCCGTTAACATTTAATGCTGAGTACCGGTAGTATTTTAGGTCAGCTGAAAATCGATGCTAGAGGTAAATACTTGTGTCTGCTGTCAGTCTATCTCTAGGGGTATCGTATTACCCATTAAGGGCATTACATGGCTCAAATCCCAAAAATAGCGTATGTTCAAAGAAATTTGTTGATGAATCCCTTCGTGCGTTTTCCGTGTAAAAAAAGTATGTTATAGTTAAGTTCATCAGAAATAAATTGTATTGTTTAAAATTTTAATAAACCTTCTCAATTTTTTTTGGTTAATCGTAGAAAATAGGTCCTTTTTCAACCTTAATTGTAAATTATCTCTGTAACGGCTGAATAGATCGGCATGAATTTTATAACAACAAATACGTAATAATATACTTAACAATCTGTATTGTTTTTTTTTCTGTTATTTCTTTTAATATTTTTAAATAATAAATAAAAACCGAAATTTTGCGAAATGTGCGGGGCGAGTCAACAAAAACCAGTACAGGGATCAAATCATCAAGGTCATCGAGCAATGTAATGCCCTTAACTGGATTGCGGCGGTCGGATAGGCAGTCACTCCATGTAAAATTCTGGTATTCAGCTGGTATCCGGTTAGACTGGAAGCCGATTTGTTTCAAAGTAGAGCTGAGTTTTAATTATTTCAGCACCATAATTTCCGTTCTACTAAACAATAAACTATTCAACAATATTCTACCAAATAATTGCATCAAAACTGACGGGAGCTTATCTTCAGCTTCCGTACCGAAGCTAATCACTTGAGAACTTCATCCCCGACGAGCTGAAATGCAAAACAGTCAATAATGTAAGGTAAACAAACTTGGCTTCTTTGCTGAATTGAGAGCGGAAGTACTATCGGTGAACCAAAGATTGGATCCATTGTGAAGAGCGAATATTGACACTTAAAGAATGAATGAATGAATTAATAAATGCTTCATACTTAACGAGGCCACGCACAGCCTAATCTGAGTAGAAGCTTGAAATACTGCACAGGAGTTCCTTAGGCAACGAAGGCACGGAGAATAGCCTAACATAACCTTGACTTATTTGAAATTTTGACTTATATAATTTATCTCTTTTATTTTTCAACTTATTTAAATTATTTGTAATTCCAATTCTAATGATTAATAATTTAATTTGAATGTACTTAATGAAGACCCATAATTTTATAAACCATATTTGTACGCCGGAAACGGCAGAATATTATGATCCTAATACATTATGAACCTAACAGCTTTGTACAATATTCTGACAAATAAATGCATTCATTCATGCATAGTTTTTGGTCTTCAAAAAGAGGCCGATTGGACATGCTATCGAGCATACGGCTTGTACATTCATAAGACTTTTTCCCAAGGATAAGGTAACCCAGAAATAATAAAGAATGCCACAAACTAGCATTTCTACACTATCCTTTTGTGAGTTGGTCATCACTGACCTTTCTAAAGGACATCACCAATAATTCGAGTACTTATTTGTCCTTCTACAATCTAGGGCATCCCCTCCCGATTCCATCACCATCCGCTGTATAAATTCGTTTTGTTAATCGCTCTTCATTCCATTTGGTTCGCCTCTTATCCACAAAATTGAAAGTAAATGCTTTCCTTCCTCCACAATTTAAAAGTTAATATTATGTGTTTACGCTAAAAGCTGTAGGTAATATCCGACGGGATATTTGATACAATGTGCTAGATATTCCTCCCGGGGAACGTTTCACAGATCTGTGGACTTTTTATGAAAATTTTATAGTTACTGGAGTTTTATAAAGGAGAGACTTGAGCCACGTAAAGGATTCAGTTTTTTTTTGAAAATAAAGGTTTTTATTTTTCTTTGTGAAGCTAAAATATCCATAAACATAATAAGATTATGCAATAAATAAAATGATGATTGCAACACGTGGAAATACGTATGATTTATTTGAACTGCGAGTCGCCCGGTCGACCAAATTCCAACAAACAAAGGCACAGCTGTACCATCCTTTTCTCGGAGCTATTCAGGACATTTTCGACCCTGCTGGAACTTCGTTGTTGATAACGCTAGAAGCCTTAACTTTGTGTGAGCCAAATTTATACATACACAAACATAAATAAAATACTCATAGCGCTAATATTTGGTAGATTTATTGCAAGTATATTATATTCCCGTGTGCGATGGCCAAGTCATTCTATTTATTAAAGAACAGCTTTTTATGTAGAGGTAGAGGAACTGCAATGCGACACTTGTATTTTTGTGCATGTTATGTTTCAGATGGGATTATATTTTCAGGGAAGTCCACATTTCTGCTATCAAATAGACTTGCTATGTTATGATTTGAAGATGATTTGACTTTTCAATTCGATGATTGATTGATTTTTTTGAAGTTTGTTTAATTTTATAACATTTTTTTTTAACATATCATTGCATAACATCACATCACATCTGTAATCCCGGAAGGGTTAGGCAGGGGTGTGCTCTTAGTATAAACATACACCCACATTTCGCTTTATCCACATGTAACATCAAACCTGTAACCCCGAAGGGGGTTTGGCACTCCCAGATTTCGTCAATAAAAATATTTACTAACATTATTCAAATAATTTTATTTTTCTGATTACTCTTTCATCCCGTTATCAGAACAGAATACGATTTGACCGAAATAATTGCGTTTGTTATAAATAATATTCTAAAAATAGCTCGGCATGGTCTTGTCGGCAGTTGTCGGCCCGAGGGACGAACAATATTTGTGGCTTATACTAAAACAGTCGTTGTTCTTTCTTTACAAATATCTTAGATGAAGTTTATATTTAGCTTTCTATTCTATAAATATCCACCCCTTATCCCTTGGTATATTTATAGAAAAGGTAGCTAACCAGAATTGCAGGTACTCTATTGAGCTAAAATATTAAGTTAAAATATTTACTGCCTGCTCGAGGTTTTGGGTTCAATTCCTAGGTCCACCAAAGAGATAACTATAAGGTTTAGCCATTAGATATTTTTCAGCAGCAACCCAGATTGTGCCCCGTCCATGTCAAAAGGCTCGCCCCCTATTACATGGGACTTAAATGTGACAGGTGAAATGGACGTACCATATCTGTACACCTGTGCCTAAACCTGAAGTTTTAGGTGACAAATATTTTAGGATTTTTCTATAAAGTAAAAAAACTGGATAAGTACAAGTCGAACTCAAGGAAGAAGGGTTCCGTACCACAGTAGTAGTGGAGTCCCCTGTAATTTATTTTATTATTTGTAGTTATAGCGGCAACATAAATACACATTCTGTGAAAATTTCTACCTATTACGGATTATGAAACAAGTTTTCACATATAATTATTCGTTGTTCTATTGATGAATTTAATGTTAATGATTAATCTTTTTAAAAATAATGTAACTTTAATTTTTTATAATAATAGTGAGTGATAGAAACCGACATTTAAAAACATTATTACGTATTGCTTGCTCCTACATTAAAATATTGTAAAATTTTGCATGTCATCTATATCTGACTATGTATTAGGAACCTCAACTGATTTAAGACCAAAATGTACCAATACTTATTGCAAATAAATAAATGATTATGATTATGATTATGATTATGAAATACAGCCCGCCGACAGACAGACGGACGGACGGATAGCAGAGGCCTAGTAATTGGGTTCCGTTGGTTACCCTTCGGGTACGGAACTCTAAAAACTAACTTATACAAATCTCAATATAATTAAGCATATAAACTGCATCATAATACCGTTGTGAAACCAATGTCCATTGTCATGTCTTGCTCAAATATCAAGTTAAAAACCGACCATATTTTTTCAGTTCAACTGTCCCAAACCTGTTAGCCTTTAAGCTGAGATTTAACATTTTATCTTACATGGGCCGTCAGTGTCCATAACATCCCTCCCTTCCTCCTCTTTTACCCCCTTCCACCCCGTTTGACCCCACTTTTAATATTTACAGTTGTGTACAATCTCGAATACTGAATTTTCTCTCATGTTTTTAGAGTAAATAACAACATTTTATGACCGTTTTTAAAGCGTTAAATCAAGTTGCCGTCTGCAGTGAATGTAAGGAAGGGTTTTAAAGGGCTACTTGACTACTTTTTAACGGAGTTGGGTTTCTCCTTGTGAAGCAATAAAAGTTGCAAAGTAATTTAGGTTCGTTGTTAAAAAATGCAAGCCTAACTTTACGAGTTTTATTCGTTGGATAAATGTTTCTTTATTTATTCTTTAAACTACAGTGCAGTGTAATTCTTTCGTTAACAACGTGATTATTAGAAATGTACCGACTAGTCGGGAATGCCGATTATCCGGCCATATTTGTAGTCGGCGACTTGTCGGCAAATGCGCCGATTAGTCGACTCGAGTAATGAAATTAAATCAAAACGATAATTCTTAACAATTTTATTTAATGATGTTGTTATGTAATCTAGGAATACGAATATTTCCTTTGGTAGAGTATAATAATTGAACTTTAATCAAGAAAAATATATAATTTCAGCTTTTAGCGTAAAAATTAATTTAGATTATTTATGACCGTACGGAGGATGCGAGCACTCTAGGTTGTATGATGTTGGTAGGTTCTCAATGCGAGGAATCAGCTGTTCATGAAATGCCACGGATATTTCCGATGTCCCCTGAACTCCACCGAAAGCAATCGTCGTTGGCCGAGTATTCGGCCGGTTACTCGGCCTTTTCTCAACCGACTTTTCTTCAGGCAGCCAAATTCGAAGTCAGCCCATCACTAGTGATTCTTGCTTTACAAACGTTAAGAATATATGATACAGTATATTAGTATTATTTGTAAGTAGTTGTGTTCTGTGGTGGTGTGGCAGAGTGTGTAAGTGGTGTATTGTGTAAACGTTTGACAAATTACTGCACATTGTCTGTACATTATAATGGCTGTAGTATCTGACAGGTTATTAACGATATAAGAGGTCATAAAACGTGATATTACTGTCGTGTCTTGTGAATAATAAATATAATACTTCTTACACATGAATATTATAATGTCTTTGTCCTTGTGGGGTTAGGCAGGAACAAAAGATCAGGCGCAATGCGGGTCCACATTCAGTCACACCGATTGTGTCAACTAACTTGTATGGAGGTGTTCAAACTAGCACGAATTTTCGTGTGTTGGCTTACCCCCCCCCCCCCCCCCCCCCTCCTACAGAGGAGCTCGTGGCTAAGTAATAACAACCACAAAGTGAAGTAGTGCTTGACTTTGAAGATCGACCCGTGTGTGCTAAGGTCTGAAAACCACTGTTACCAAAGGGTATCGTATCGCCCAGCAGCTGGGCTGTGTTCGTCAGGTTTGCTAGGCAGTCGTTCCATGTAAAATACTAGTATTCAGCTGCACTCTTTAAGACTGGAAGCTGACCCCAACGAAATTGGGAAAAGGGTAGGCAGATGATAATGGCTAATTCTCTACTTGGGACTTAAACACAACTGGTAAAATGTATTATAGGTACAGGATACATCTCAGCCTAACCTGTCGAGGTAAACAGGCGTGATGTTAAGTTATGAACTTGCAATTTCTCGTCCAAAAGTCCACCGCCTTAGCCGTTGAGTAATGGCCGCTTTGAATTTAATTTGCACAACCGTCGTGACAAATAGCCCGTGATATTATTCCACAGAATGATTTACTAACTCTGCGGTCAGACATGATATATTAATATACTGTATATTGCCTGTCCGTGCTGCCATATTGTCTACTTAGTGGCACCGAGCTGATACGGGGGAGGACTACTAATGTTTTTGATTCTGAGTTACGTAGTTTTACTATTCATTTTATTTTATTAGTGACAATGTTATTTTCGCTGCGTCGCTTCGTTTGTCTAGTGCTCGGAAACGTGACTGCTGAGCATGAGGTCCTGGGTTCGATTCTCAGGTTCCGCCCTGTTTTAATTAGGATGAGTTTTTAACAGCTTTAGTAGGTCAAACTCGCAGAAAGTTTACTTGTTGTAGTAATTGCAAGCCAACTTGATTGAACAAGTTTTCGATAGGTATAGGTTCATTGCACGTGTGATCATTGCTCAAAATGGATAAAACACCTCCGAATCATAGGTATTTCATCAATTATACATCTTTTGCCCAAAACCACAGGGTATCAACACTCATATTCAGCTCTGGATTAACGATCTCGAAACGTCCAACAAAAGCTTGATTGACGGCACATTATATTATTTAAGTAACTGAATTTTAAAGCCTTTGTCAATAATTGGTGCGTTCACCATGCGGCAATAAATTGTATTTGGATAATATTTTGAATTATTGTTTGGATATGTGATAACTCCTGTGGGTTTGGGATATAAATAATAATTGATTGGATTTGTATCAGACTGGTTTAACGCGCACAACATATTGTTTCCAAATACTTATATTATCATATCGTATCACTGACATTACAATATATTTTCTAAGGAACACTAGTGAGTATTAAATTGTAACACTAACTACATAAAGGATATCTGTAGGTATTTTCAAGTTAATATTAATTCGAATAGAATCCGTCAAATCTAGAATATTATGCATTATATATATTGTAAAGAAGTAATTAAAAAAACTAAAAAAATCCAACTGAAACCGAAATAAAACGATTGCCACTATGAATCACAATTAATAATGAATAACTTATCTTAAAATCATTTTCATTCAGATCTTACTTCTTCAATTTATAGTTCCTCAAAAATAACACATTATCACACACAATGTAACTCCCCAAGAGTTAGGCAGAGGAGTACCCGACAGTACATCTACATTTCACCAGTTATATACAAGTTCCACGTACCTACCTAATAGGGGGCGAGTCTACTGCTTACCACAAAAATACTTAAAAATAGGGGGCGAGTCTACTGCTTACCACAAAAATACTTAAAAATAGGGGGCGAGTCTACTGCTTACCACAAAAATACTTTAAAAAATCCGTGATTTTTTGTACATAATATACTCGTAGGTATTTTGATAGCATTAAGTCAGAAGCTCCTGCCGCTATCACAGATCATATTCTTATCTCACAGTCATACAACGGTCCTTTGATCCCTAATCATACGGCTCCAAATTATAATAAGACTTCATTTCATGGCTTCTAGCCACCATTTCATAATTCAGTAATGACATAACTGAAAAATATGATTACCAGTTTATTATGTGAATTACTGGCGGTGGGTGTACCATGAGTCACCTCTGCTTACCCCTACGGGGGTTATAGGAGTGATGTTATATGTAGTTACGCGATTTAACCGAATACAGTGTTTTGAGTCCTTCAGTAAAACAGATTTTTTCAAATTTTTTTGAATTCCAAAAAAAAGTCGTATCCCAGCAATAATTTCTGCGTGTACTTAGTTTGATGTACAGAATGCTTGGAGGACGGCTTCGTGAATGGTCCCTTTACACCTTGTATTGTCTGAAATAGCCAACACGTGGTTAGCAAAGGTAAAATAGGTACGCATTACCCAGTAACTGGGTTATTTACGTCAGTTAGGCAGTCTTTCCAAGTAAAATACAGGTATTCCGATGCATTCGGTTGACTGGTAGCCAACGTCAACATCGTTCAAGTTGTGAAAAGGCGATGCAGATGATTGGCATTTTCGTGAACAAGCATGGTGATCAATCCTCGTTCCTTCTTTATGTCATAAGAAGCATTTGCCCTGTAGTTACATAATATAATAATCCCCGACATCAAAAAACTGTCAGGCAGAGGTGTACCTAATAGTACTACCACATTTTGCCCGTTATGTTGAAAGGGACAGTTACAAATTGCTTATATTTAGAAAAACGTCATGTACCGTAAATCTATCAGAAACAAAAAGCACGTCTCTATCGATCATACATTGTTTTGCGCTATCAATCATGTCGGCTGATAGTTTTATTATTGTGTATGTAAATCCTCTGCCTTACACATATTTCACTTTTTATGTTGATCCCAGAGGCGTGATGAGAATAGGTAATTGTTTGTGAGGTCTGTACACGATGGCCGATGTTGGGAGAGACTGAAGGGCTCGTGGCTCAACCAGCAAGCTGCAGATGTCATGAAAGCTTCACTCAAGGATTACCTTCTATATTAATTATCAGATTTACTGTTTTTCACCACAGCTTGTCGTCTGAGTGTCCGTGACACATACATAGAAAGGCAATTGCGAGTGTCTGTAATTAGTTCTCGTTACAGTAAGGTATGCGCAAATTTTTGACTTAAATATGTTAGTTAGCACCAAGACAAGACGTCACTTAAATGTCATACCCAAAGACATTGCAATATTGAATTTCAATTCCCGATGCTGTGTCAGAAATAAAAAAAAACAACAGTGTGTCTTCTAAGGCATTACATTTATATGGCACTTAGAATGAATGAATACAGCCTTAAACCAGTTAATTAACAAACATAAACAAGACCAATAGAAAACAAAGATGCTGTAAACGAGCAACGCCGAGTGAATTAAAGACGACACATACATTGTGGGGTAAGTATAACTAATTGTAGGTTACTCATACGTTTTTCAGTAGACAGACATCCTGACATTACAAGAACCCTTCGTGCCTCGAAAGAACGCCGCCGATGATCACGGCTGTTATTCGTAAGTATAATATTAAACCGTCGTTACTGTTAGTTAGGAGTTCGAAAGTCTACCAGTATTGCCGGCGGGTACCGTGTTATGCCGTTGCTGGGTTGTGGTTGTGGAGATCGGATAGGCAGCTGCATCTTTGCATGTCTGCGAGCCAATAGCATTAAAAGTTCTGTATGATGCCGCATGGTAATAAAAAAAAACAAAAGAAGCTCAAAAAAAAATCGAGCTCGGTGAATTTTTTTTACTTTCTTCTCCACACCTCTAGGAACTCAATAAAAAAAGTCCCATGAATATCCGAACACCATAAACTTCGTTCTACCTTAGAGTATTTTTTGTCTAATAACACTCGGTTATTCTGTAAGTTTTAATCGTTCGTCTGATGACGTAAAGAGGGGTCATATCCCCCTCCGGACTTCAGTTCAGACAAAGAGTGGAGATAATTGTATTTCTGTTTGGTACTTAAATCTGTAAGTTTTGTAATGTTGTTTAAATTCTTAGAGCGTAGTTTGAAAGAAGAGGGTTCTTTGAGTTTTGTTTCAACGATAAGTACTGATTGCGTTTTACATTTTGTTTTTACTCTTTCATTTTCCAGGCTAATCTAAAGCATGACTGACTGTTAATTATGTTTCTCTTTTAGTGTTACAAAGATCGGTTATAGACGTAATTAGGAGACGTTCACATCAATCGTTCGTGGGTCCAGGCTTCATAGCCTGGCCCATCGGCGCAAAGTTGCATGTTTGTCGGTCTTTTACAGATTTTACTTCGGTGAGTGTGCTCAAGAGCTCCACGAAGACCACGAACTCATTCCACCATCTCCTTTCTTCCATCGGGAGTCCAGAGGTACTGCAGGTTATCACCCATACCTTGTCGATGTTCCACACATTCGCACGAAGCGCTTTGCTATATCATTTATTATGCGCACAGCCAAGGAGTGGAATTCCCTGCCTGCGTTGGTGTTTCCAAGTTCATATGACCCCAATCTATTTAAATCGCGAGTTAATAGGCTTCTTTTGGGTTAGCTCGTTCCATCGTCGACCTCATCTCTGTCCTCAGGACTAGATTGAGGTCAAGAGTAAGCCCATACAGAATAAAAAAAAAAAGAATAACATTATTTAAATCATCAGATCTTTTAGAATATTCTTCTAACAAATATAACTTCAACTTGACATAATCATTTTCGTATCTCATTTCAATCTCGCATCTTCCCCAAAACCACCTTTAACAAGTGACAATCACTTCTCCCATGAAATTAATTAACCACACCAAATAACCGTCCGTAAGAAAGCCAATCTCCACACAAGAAGTTCCAACTTTCAGCACACGGGGCCGCCTTTGACTCGCCGTGCGCCGCGTCTAGATGAAAGGAGCCACCAAGTTAAATATTAACACAGCTACAGAACGCTGGCTACATACATACTGAGCAACACTCGAGTGTCTGTCGGATGAAGATGGGGAGAGACACGGAAATCTTAATAAGGTGGTGTAGATTGGCAGTGGTTTTCGTGACGCAGGAAGCACTTGAGGTGGACAGGTAATCTGTTCAGCTGGGAAGGTAACAGACAGGTTGACAGACTGACGAAGGTAGTCAAACTTTCGCTTCAGAGCGGTTTCAGCGGTTTCGGCGCATTTTTTACGCGCTTATACGCGCGCCACATTTTGTGCTTCAAAAAACTGAACGCGCGTACACGAGCTTATTCCGGCGTGTTAGCGCGGGGTGAGTAGGCGCGCGGGAAGGCGTCGCGCTTATAAGCTCACCAACGCCCGTAAGAGCTGCGTGTGTGGCAAAAGGTGAGCCAATTCGCGCCTACTCGCGCTTAAATATACACTAATCTGTAACCACCCTAAGTGTTTGCCCAGTCTCCAGATTTTGTAAGTGTAACCATTTATGGGTGCTCTGATGTCATGTATAGCGGAAGCCAGTAAAACTGAAAAACAGTTCACGTGCTGAAATGTTTTTATTTCTCTTTACTTAGGTACTTATGTAGATTTCTACATAACGAACATAACTTTACATTTTATAAAGAGCAGCCGAGTTGCTTTTTTTTCATGTTGCGGTTCCAGATTAAATTGCAGGTTGAATATTTTATGAAGGAAAGGAAATGGAGAATATATTTTTAGGAACGAATTAAGTACTTACTTACGTAATTCAATCTTCAGGGGTGAAGTTGTGGTTTTGATTAGGTTTATAAAAGAAAATGTATTTTATTTTTGGTGAGACATGTCACATAATTCAATGACTAATTGAATCTATGAATGACTAGATATTTTTTTTATATTATTATTTTTATTTTACTTAAAGAACTGTCCTATTATGTAGTCTACTCCTTATATGAAAGAATATCATTCATTTAATTTCAAAAAGCGCCTGCCAGAATTGTGACAGCAATATCGCGCACGGGCACAATTAAGGCGCTCGTATTCGGCGAGGCGCCTCAGGCCAAAGATACCGTATTGTACTGATGAGAAAATAATTTCTCATGTACACTTGTCTAAAAATAAATATGGTATGTTTTTTATGAAGATCTTTTCTGTGTAATCGGTATTAAATTAATTTAATTAAAATTGTTTTTTAAATGATTTTTTAATAACTAGGTTTAATCTAGTTTATTTGATGTCTGAAACTGTGTGGTAATCGGGTGACTTGGAATAATGAAGAATCAGGAAACTTTAATCATCATCATCATCATCTGCCTGGCCTTTTTCCGAACTATGTTGGGGTCGGCTTACAGTTTAACCGTATGCAGCTGAATACCAGTATTTTACATGGAGCGCTGCACACCTGACTTCCACAACCCAGTTAGTACTGAGTAATACGATACCCTTTGGTAAAACTGAGGAAAATCGAATAAGGTATCTAACTAAGTATCCTATGTCCAACCAATTACTCCAACACTCGAAATATCATTAAATCATCTTCCCAGCGAATTTAACAGGTTAAACCAATCTCCCACAGCACAATCGAGACACGAATCTAAACCAATATTTAGTCAATTTGAGTCGAAATTACGTTCATTTGCATAACCAAACATCGTTACTAACGTAACTACTAAGCATTTAATTAGTAGTCAGTTTCTAACCCTTCAGGGTTGCTGAGAAAATAACCCGAGAAGGGTTAAATGAGGGTTGGTTATCACAAAAAATATTGTTAGTCGACGTAATATGTTTTTACAGGGACGGCTTCAGAAGGGGTAAGACGATAATGTATTGTTTCGTGTTTTTGTAAGTCTAGGCTGAAACATATTTTGATGAAAGCTGTTCCTTCAAAGACCACTGCTAATAACGGCTATGACAAGCAAAAAGCAGCTCGATAGCTGACACCGTTGACACTTGCCGGCCTGGTCCTAGTTTCATCTAAAAACCTAAGAAGACACATTGGTATCGGCTGGTCGATGTTTGTATCAGCGTGTATATGTAGAATTTAACTATCTGAATACAGATTCTAATCGACGTGTTTTTGGAGCCCAAATTATTAAAATCTATTTTTAGTTTCTGCAACAATCAAAAAAAAAAAAATCTAAATCAAAATATTTTATTTCACATAGGCCTAGATGGGCACTTATAAAACGTCGAAAAAAAGGTGCACGGTTCGGGTTGGTCGTTTCCTATGGAGAAGAACCGGCAAGAAACTCCATGGTTACTCTTTTCAAAACATTTGGTGTTACAATATTATCATGGATACAGCATTTGTACTTAAGTATGGGGGACAGCGTAGCCCCGACAATAAGTCGTTGCTTACTACACAAAAAATGTAGACCAAAATAAAAAGTTAACAAGCAGCTGGGAATCTACAAAGCCTACAATGATCAATTTCAGACTAAACGACAGAGTTGGTAATGTTGGTGCCTAGCGAGCTATCTAATTGTATTATCGACAAAAGAAGTTTTTTACGCATTCTCATCAAGATTAGGCTGTTCATGTAGCGCTTAGCTGTTTCTACTGCCGTAGTGGCATATGTATGTAAATACATTGTAACCATTAATTTGATATTTTATATCGTTTCAGTAGGTACAGTTACGAGCACCAATATGTTTACACTTTCCTAAATTGAAAAGCAATTTTCCCGAGAAATAATGATTCAAACTTGGCGATAGGACCTTTTTCGCAAAAAATATGAGTTCCAGAATACTATGTTCGTAACAAAATGAAATTTTAATCAGAAAAGTAAGAGAAAAACACTTTTAAAACTTGTTAAGTGTTTACATATTGATACTCGTGACTGTACAAATGTATTTTACACAACCAACTGACCTATACAATTATTATTTGGGCTCTGCACGTGCGCGCGCGCTGCAATCCACATCGACCGCAAGTAAACATCATTCAGGGATTTACGTTTATGACATTTTAAACAAACAGGAATTTGGCTTAGATTTGTAGTTTGGTAGGTTTTGACTCGTCATGGTATTTGATTTCGTATGTTTTTTTTTTATTATTTGACGCACAACGATGAACATAAATATCATCATCATCATCATCATCATTTCAGCCGAAAGACGTCCACTGCTGGACATAGGCCTCCCCCAAGAAGGGGGGTTTTGCCATAATCGCCACGCTTGGCAGGCGGGTTGGCGATCGCAGTATGGTTGTTATAAAACTCAGAGAACGCTGCTGCCCATTCTCTGGTAAGTCCCTTAGTCGCCTCTTACGACACCCACGGGAAGATATGGGATGGTGCTATTCTTTACGTCCGGACACCATACAGAACGGACACCATACAGAACGAACATAAATATACACAAATATAATTAGGTACTTCACGCCTACTACTGATCAAAACGTTCCCCTTTTTGTTTCCCACAATGATCTGGAACTATTTTGAAATAAAATAGCCGGTGAAAGTTTTGTTTTCTAAATAGTTGTAGTTGAATAGAAGTTGTTGTTGTAGTTTAATAGTTGTTGTGTTGCTGTTGTTGCATAAATGTGTTTAAAAATACATTGAAAAAATATATCGAGGTATCATAGTACCCACCATATCAATTTCATAGGTCTAGACAAATCCTGTTTACTGTAAATAATATGGAATAAGACAAAACCTAAACGACCTTTGACCTAATCTCGCCTAGTATACTGTTTCCTTTGCCTTTCTTGTAACAAAATGTTTGTGGAGTTTAGACTAAGCTCCTTTGTGCATTCAGAGGTCTGAACAGACGGACAACATATGGCAACAAATACTTTAATAATTAAAAACCGCAAAAGTATACACACAGCACACATAGTAGCATAATAACGGTCGCACGGTGCAATCGAACTTAATGCTGCAATTGCTGAGTTCGTCCGTAGTTCGTCCATTCATTATTTATATCGAGACTCTGGCATGCTTCGAAAAGCACGTTTTCAGTTGCTCACTGCTGTCACGTGACGGTCGTTACAAGGAGTCAGTTACCCGAAAGTCAAACCACACATGTAAAATACTGGTACCCTAACATAATTGGTAAAAGGCTTGGCAGATGATGATGACTCAGCAACATTTTGTGCCACCAAGTTGCCGGTCTGTCTCGCCTCTTAATTCACATGTGCCGTTTGTTTACAGACAACTGTTTGTTTCCTCTCACTAATTGCCGTGTACTATAAGTACCAACTGTGAGTTCAACGGGAACAACGCACAACGCTCTTACACTATTAATACACGCGATGAGGAAGAAAAGCCATTGAGTAGCTGTCATGAATTACTGATTAGTGAGGAGTGTGCCAAGAATTACGTGTTTTTTATTAGAAATATAGGTACCATATACATCGAGTTTTTTTTCCATTCCTTTGGTTTTCTGATAGTTTTTCACAACTATTTAAAAGTTTTGTTTAGTTTTCGCTGAGAAAGATGGTAGTCCATCGGCCGAAAGGCTCACAACCGGTATTACCAAAGGATATTTCGTTACCCCGCAACTTGGTCGTGGAGGTCAGTGAATCAGTCGCTTCATATAAAATACTGGTATTCAGCTACAGCCGGTTAGACTGGAAGTCGCTTCCAACAAAGTTGGGAATAGGCTAGGCCGATGACGATGTTGATGATGGGCAGTCCAGGCCTACTCCTAAACTTGCATGTAACTGACATGACATGTTTTAGGTGTTCACGTATCGGCACGGGAAGTAGGAATGGGAGAATGATCTGACAAACTAGGTTAAAACAATACCATCAATGTTTCGATGGCTTAAACTTTACAGTAGACATATGGTTTCACACCTGCAATCCACGAAATCAAGATCGAATCGATGTAAGGAATACATTTCGCCAGCTACCAGTAACCCCAATGTAATACGGGGTCAGCTTCTTCCTTCATTATAAACTTAGCAGTATTTTCAATTTTTCCTCACCCGGAGTCTCACTGCAGGCAATTTGCAAATATTTCATGAATTTCAGCGTACACTGAAGCCAGCGTTGTAGCTGAAACTAAGTCGGGCTGGGTACATTGCAGTAATGGCTGGAGCATAAATCATGACCGAAGTGTTGCAGTGGAATTTAGTTAAGTTTATAGGTCCCTGGGGCTACGAATTGAGGTTATTTACGTACATTCTTTAAACCAGGTTGATGAAAAATCTAGCTGGAAAATTGTACTTTTTCCCGTTCTTACTTTTGAGTGAAAGCTAGCCAACGTTGACTCATGGTAAAGCATAACATGCGTAGTGAGGAACCTGAACGTGTGATAAAGTCAGTCAGCAACCTGTGCTGATGAATGTTCTTTTCTTTTCCGTATAAAACGAGTCCTTTGCCCTGGAGTGTGTATTTATATGTATTTCATGTTGAATAAAATTAGTTCTGCCTCGGACCGCCTCGTTGGTCTAGTGGTCGCAAGTGCGACTGCTGAGCATGAGGTCCTGGGTTCGATTCTCGGGTCGGGCAAAGTGTTATTGGGTTTTTCCATCAGGAATTTCTCAGTAGCAGCTACGAAGTCTTGATTTGTGCCCGGTTGCTCGCAATAGGCTCGCCCCCTATTACATCGGACTTAAATATAACTGGCGAAATTGGGGTGTACACTTAGGTATACCTGTGCCTAACCCTTTGGGGATTACAGGCATGATGATGACGTTATGTTAAAAGTAGTTCGACGATCCCTTAGATTAGCACCTTGTAAAGTTATTTAAATATCAAGGCATATTATTGTAAGAATGTTTATAATCCTTTTCATACATAGTATGATTCAAGCTACTTACCGAAAACAAGTGAAGGTTGTAATGTAATGAATACAATACCTCTATGGTGTGGTCGGAGGAGTATTGTGAAACAGCTGAACGTACCTGAAAAGAATAATAATAGGTTACAGGGTAAAGTAATGTTATTCTATGTTAGGTAAAGATCTGTCGGTAAGGTTAGGTGTGACTGTGAGCGGGGAGCGGGCGAGAAAGCGATGGATTTAAGGTTTTTTGAAAGGGTTAATTTTAAGTTTAAAACAAGTAGATGCGAGACTATTAAAAATGTTATGGTACTTTTTGGATTGTTTTAATGGCTGAAAAACCAACATAGGGTTTTCAGATCCAGAATCCGGATTCAAACTACCACATTAGGTACACTATTTTGTATTTTGAGTCTGTACTCAATTTGTGCACAACACAAATTGTAGCAATTTATGTATTGAAATTGAAGTGGAATTATAAATTAAACTGCCCAAAACACAAGTTACATAAATTAACATTTGGATATTATTAACGCAAAGTTGAATATTAATTGAACGAAAAGCTTGCATGGAAGCTACATAATTATGCACTCATAATTAAATTTCAAATTACTTGAACCTAGTCGCTAATACACACAACGTCATTTACTATTTCACATAGCAGAATTTGAATTAAGTTTGGGAATTTATGGATAATGCGATAACCGTGTAGTTCGTAGGTAAATTAATTTCCAATTATGCGTTAGTTTTAGCACGAGTGGATTCTGAACTTAGTCTTGTAAAATAATACAAGGAATAACACGACGTATTTTTAATTTTGTGAAAAAGTCAGGTATTGCTTCGATGGAGTATTGATTTTGGACGAGTAACTTATAGCAATGTCATAATAAGATTAAATGTATTTTAGAAAGACGAAAGTAGTGTTAATATCACCCTGATCGCTGTCAGTGTGACCACAGCCGACATCCGCACTTGGTCGCCCAAGTGCGACAATGTCAAGTGCGAGGAGGCCACTCCACGGAAGATGCGCACAACACGCCATAAGACACCATAAACATGTTGTTAATTCTATTTATGTCTTCTTTATACTACTGTTTGTGAAGTGTAATGAAAGGGTTTATGAATAGGCTCTTTTGCACTGCTAAGTAGTTGCGGATTTCATACATTGTGACTTATGTAGGAAACCAATATAACAGGTTTATGAAACTAGGCACTTTGGAATTAGTTCCTGATGGTTTGATCTTAATAGATTTGACATTTATTAGGGCAGTAATAAGTTTTCAAGACTTATGCCCAGTTTCACCAACACCAAGTGACCAAGCGGCATTCATTTAGAATGCCCAATAAAAACCAACAACTAAAACCTTTACTTTGGGCTTTGATTTAGCTGTCGGCTTGTCGCTCAGTCGCTGTTCAAACAGCAATTAACAATTATGGTACGTACGAGCTATACCTAAAATGATCATTATTTTCTTAATTTTTTAATTCTGAGTTTTTTGGTAAAGTGATTTATATAGATGGTATGTGATTCATATTTACGGTTCCTCGTCTTTAAACCTACGAACAAGATTCATCGAGTATAACTATGCTCAACGTTGCGTCAGAATGTTTAACAATGAAGGCGCTGCGTGAGACCTATTTTTGGAGTTTTTCCTGTAATGAACACAAATCTGTCTACATTTGAAAAAAAAAAGTATTGTGCTAACGAACTATACCAGCGTACACGACAAACCGGCGGCCAAAATTGTCTACGTGTGAGATTTGACTACTTTTTGTTTTTACTTTTCCTGACTAAAGCCCGGACATCATCACTCTCTTGCCCTAATCTCAATGTATATGGTGGATGGTACCCTGAGATGTGAAAGGCTTCCTTGCAGCTAATTCGTCCATTTTGATTTACAAAAATGTACAATTTCTGCGTTTAATAAGCGAGTTACTCCTATCTTGTAATATTTCATACGATTTCCACAAATTCAGCGTAGGCACGTACACGGTATGAATATCAATCTAAACCACAGCAGTATAATTTTATTGGCGTCACGGCACATTACAATAATTGGGCCGGCAGAGCCCTCCGATTAGATAACGCGAATAAATTCAATCTGCGAGCCTCATGCATTACAATTATGTGTATTGATTTTATATAGCCGTCATTTTATGTGGAGTTTGGTGAAATATTTTATTCGGTAGCTTTACATGTTTTTATACACACTTCTTTCTATCCTTGTTTCTTGGTGCGGTGGTCGGATGTGCGATAGCTGAGTCTTGGATTCGATTCCCATGTCGGGCAAAATGTTATTGGGTTTTTCAGTACAAATCTCAGTCGCTGCCAGGAGTCATGAAGTTGATATTTCCCTGCCTTGGATACCACGCAAGGCCTCACCTGATAAGGATCACCAGGATCGAGGAAGGCCCCTGTCGTGTCGGATGGCCTACATTACACTAATTTATCGGATAATGATTTCAAAAATAGGTACGTTATAAACAAATATGAAAGTGTCGAAAAATCTTAGAAAAGCCTTCTACTAAACTAATGTCAGAATTTCCCCCGTACATTTCAAGCTAACCCTCCAAAATCTGGCATCAAGATTGTACAACGTACACGTACGGTCGGCATGTCCATTTGTACCCCGAAGCCACGGTGAATCTGTTCAGAATGGGGTAACAGATACCAATGTAACTTGCTATCTTATGTAGACAAGAGATGGCTCTGCTTGTTCAGGAAAAGCCACAAAATAATGTCAGTTCCAGTACATTTGAATATAGTACTCCATTTCGCCACGGTGCAAGATTTATTGGACAGCGTAGACAGGCACATCTTTGAGTAGGGTTGGCAAAAGTTTTTTTTGAAGAGGTAAAAATATGATAATAATGTATGATATTTTTCTGTTTCCGAGTGAGTGCGGTTTGGAAATTAGGTCGTACGTTTTTGTAGATGTTTTTAGGCAACTTTTCGGGATTAAATTAGATATGGCGGCTGAAGCTTTTACGTAGTAAGCAGAAAATGCGAGCGAATCACATACCCTCGCATAAATGTTACGTACTGCGCGCTAAGAGCACTCGCAACACGTAAAATTAAGGACATTGCAGACTTTCTGAGATGGATTAATAACGATATAATTATTTGCATTTTCTTTCATAATTTATTTGGAAACTAAGCGAGGTTTTTGTTTCCAGGATAAATACAGAGAGGCAGTTTAGAGTGAGTATTCCTAACCCTCCTTTTTGCTTCGCCGTAGTCGGGTAAATATCGGAATGAGGAAAATGTTGTGAGGAAAGTTTTGAGTATGAATGTGGATGGGTATATGAGTAGAGGAAGACCAAAGAAACGATGGATGGACTGTATAAAGAATGATATGGCAAGAAAGGAGGTGTCGGATGAGATGACGAGTAATAGAGAAGTATGGAAGAAGAAGACATGCTGCGCCGACCCCAAAT
The DNA here is from genome assembly GCA_905163415.1 of Noctua fimbriata. NCBI lineage: Eukaryota > Metazoa > Arthropoda > Insecta > Lepidoptera > Noctuidae > Noctua > Noctua fimbriata. Next base: position 766,279 of record LR990934.1, read on the forward strand.
GAATTGGGATAAGGGCAAGAGAATGATGATTTTTAAAGCAAACATTTTGTCACTATAAATCATGAGATTTGATGAGGCACCTATACAGGGTGTATCTTCACATAGCCGTCAACCAAGCATTCTGTACATCAAACTAAGTAACTTTACGCAAAAATTATTACTGGGAATCGACTTTTTTTTTGGGGTGAAAAATCACGTTTTACGGTAGGACTCGATGGAAACCACTCAAAGCATTGTGCTGATGGATGGATTGAATAGTACGGGGGTCGTGGAGGTGTGTAAAGTAAAAATCTTACATTAAAAACATGTATTAAAAAAAAAACTTGTGAAAAAGTTGGAACTTTGACCCCCGATATCTCCGTAACTAGAAGGGTTCCCAGGTATGGTCTAGAACAAAAAAAATATCGCAGAGACGGGGAGAACAAGTGCCTTTAGGATATGTTAAGGGTCTATTTACACCCTTTATATTTTCAATTCAAAATTTCGGTTTTTCTTCTATCCGGGACATCCCTACTGTTCCAATTCACATATAGATTCGAAGTCAACAAAACAATACTCACATATTGTTGGAACCCGTAGATTGTGAAATAAAATGGTAACACCTGTCGCCAATGAACGAATGTGGTAACAGATTGGACAGTTATAGAACGCTCTTTATTACTTACATTGTGAACTATTCCCTCGTTCTGCTGAATCGACATGACTGTAGAAACTGCAAATTGAATAAAAGAAATTGTGGTACAGTACGTTTTGCTGGTTTTCATTTATTACTTTGAGTAATTTATTTTAAATATCTCAAACCGGTGCCGGAAACGTTGCGAGGATAACATTAGGTCCTAGAAAATAAAATTCGAAGACTTGTGATATCCCCCAACCCACACTGGGGCTCACGTGGTGGTACAGCCTAGCCAGCCCTCTCACAGCGAGGAGGCCTGTGGCGCAGCGGGAACGTCCTAAGGTGACTATGCTAAATGGTCCGTTGTCTTATTTCTGCTTAGGTTGGGGATTTCGGCTGCCTCGTAGGTCTACCGGCAAGCGCAGCCCTTATTGCTGAGCCTGACGTGTTGAGTTTCCATTGTTACGAAAGACAAAGTATTATTGGATTTGAGATGACAGAAGTTGTGCGCTCGACGCACTTTTGGCGCTACGAATTTTATAGGGTAGTCTCCTACTACATTTTGCTAGTTAGAGATACTTCTGCCACATACAAACACACTTCTGCCTAACCTTTGAGGGACTACAGGCGTGGACTTAATGTTTGTTTTTTTTCTCACCCTGTCATGTGTCCTACTACTCGAAGGCCTCCCCTTTCTCCTTCCAAACATCTCTACCTGGTGCAATATCTGGCCATGTTCGCGTGGTCTTAACGTTGTGATGAATTTTATGAGTAGGTACTATATTATGTATTGCCGATAGTTAACGTTACCTGCTGATTTTATATGAACTTATAGTAGGTATACAGCTCAGCCGACAAGGCTAGATTAATACCAATTAAATTAACAGACGCCTAATGGCATAATTTAATTGATAGGTCGAACGTGAATACGATACACTAAGTTATATTTATCGGTACCAATATAATACATGGATGATTCATAGTAATTGGCTCCGAGATAATTTTAGGGTTAAAATGGAGTTAAAGCAATTTAACCCTAGAATTACTGAACCTATGTAGGTTACGCTATCGCAATTAATTTGTGGTTGGCGTCTTAGGTCCTTTGATAATCTCTCAATTGTAAAATTACAAAATGTAGGTATTTACACTCAAGGCGGAGCTCGATCGTGTGCAGTCTGACAGTCAGGCATTATCATATATCATTCTCCTGATCTTGTCCCAATTTATTTGGTATCTGCGCAGCATGACTTTTTCTAACATAGTTCTCTATCAGTCGTCAGATATGCAGTCTTTCCATGCAAAATACTGTAATTAATCTGAATCCGGTTAGATACGAAGCCAAGCTTAACCTGGTTGAGCAAAGGCTAGGCAGACGAAATGATGAGGTATTGACACCTCTGCTTATCGCCTCATGCAGGTGGGATGGTGTGTTGGGTAATATTGGTAATCCTAGAAACAAATAACGAATAATTAATAATGGTTGTGATAATTCTCTTAACAAAGCCAAAAAGCACTTGTTTTCCCCGTCATTGCGATATTTTTTTGTTCCAGACCATACCTGGGAGCCTTCTAGTTATGGAGATATTCAGGAAAGTTCCAGCTTTTTCAGAAGTATTTTTTTTTAAATGATTGTTTTATGGTATTATAACTTTACTTTAAATACCTCCACGACCCCCGTACTATTCAATGCATCCATCAGCACAAGGTTTTGATTACGTCACATTGAGTCCTACTGTAAGGCGTGACACTCCAAAAAAAAAAATCGTTTCCCAGCAATTATATTTTTGCATAGAATTACGAATTTTGATATACATACACAATACTTCGCTGACGGTTTCGTGAAGGGCCCGTTTACACCTTGTATACAGAAGCATACAATTATACGAGCTATCACAGAGTGCACAGTTGCACACAACAACAAAATCTTAGAGCTTCCAATCTTCTGCAGACCCAAAGCTCGTTCTAGATATTGCTGACAAAAGGATAAAATCTATGAATATGTGATCGGACAATATATTATTGATCTAGGTAAGAATAAGCAAGCACTAGATTTACATAGCATTTTCCTTTGGTCTATAATACATCCAACCACTCGTCTCATGCAGGTATCTAAAGGGTGTAAGTTGACCCTTAACGAAGCCGAAAGGCACTTATTCTCCACGTCATTTCGATCATATTTTTGTTGTGAGCCATGACTGGGAACCTTCTAGTTACGGAGATACTGGAGGTTAAAGTTCCAATTTTTTCAAAACTTTTATTTTTTAATACTCCTTTTTAAGGTTTTTTTAAATACCTCCCTGACCCGATTACTATTTAATGCATCCATCAGCACAATGTTTTGAGTGCGTTACGTTAAGTTTTACCGTAAAATGTGATTTTTCACCCCAAAAAAGCACAGTTTCTTTGGTTGACGGCTTCGTGAAGGGTCCGTTTTGACCTTGTATGTAATAATGTAATTAACGGCGGCGGCGCCTTAATTTCGTAGTAAAGTGCTTTTTGTAGTTTAAAAAGGTTACTTGACATGTGTGTTTGACTGTACTTCTAAAATGAGTGTCGGTAAAGCATTATAGTCATATTTTTCATGTATAAGCAAAAATATACTTCTAAGAAATAGTTTTTATCTAATAATAACCTTTTACTAGAAGAAGCTTGTCTCGTAAAACTATTTTTAGAACACACAAGTACAAAAAATGCGAGATTGTGTTCGATTTTTCCGAGATGAAAAAAAGATGAAGAAAAATACCAATATCTACTTTTCAAAATAAAATAAAATTGGAGTTGCTTGTAGAGACATCTGACTAATTTCTTCTAATTAATTTAAATTTAAATTGTAATTATATAATATAATAAAGTGTTTATTTCTCACCACAAGCCAAAAAAATACAAACAATAACAATTTGACACACAAGCAGTAGCCAACGATTCTTGGTCAATTCAACTCTTTAAGAAACTCCTAATTTGTAATTAATTAAATGTTTTTTACTTTTAGAAAACAAATTGAACCGTGAAATTATCTACATTGTGTTAGCAACCCAGAGACAATATTAAAAATTGATGTTATATTTAACTCGCAATTTATTTACCGCCAGCGGTGTTAACCAGCTATTACCTAACTTAGTTTTTAAGGTAATTTCCAAACGCCTAGTTGACGCTCCCCGTGACCCAAGGGCTGACTTTTACCTAGGTCAGATGCTGAGTGCTACCATATTTTGATGCCTTTTATAGTTTATTGTTGGCTTAGTTTAGTTATTTTAATATTTCATCGTGTTTAATATTATAATAATGTATATAGTTAGCTTTGAACATATATTTTTTACACAGTAGATACGTATAGTTTCAATGTACTTATTTCTGTCTTCAGCATTACGAGCTTTCGTCTCGACATACGGTACTAACTGTTGCCTGTGGTTTCACACGCATTCTAGGAAATAATAAATGAAGATAAAAACTATTTCATGTTCAGGACTTCTTAAATAGACGAAGTTCTGAAAAATTACAGCCAAATCTGCTTAGCCATACAGCGTTTATGCGTGATTGAGAACAAACGCGCAAACATTTTCACATTTTATTAGCGAATTATTTTTAGATCCTACATTATTATATCCTCAAGTAGTTTCAGTGTTATTCAACTCTGTTTGAAGTATGTATTTGTATGGCACGTGATCGGTACATAGTTACCTCTGTTTTAGCACGTTCGTGTTTTCAATACATTTAGAGCATTGTTTGAATAAGTAGGTGTTCAATATACTGGCTATAGTTTATTACGGGCAAATCTAGTGTTCTACAAGGTCTAATATAATAAACGCAAGACCTCCCGTGTGGTCTCACGGACCATGAAACTGAACAACTTTTGTTCCACGATTGCTTGAAATTCGCAAAAACAAAATAGGACTTTGTATTGGAACTGACGCAATCAGCTGATCAACATGTACGGTAGAACTAAAAACAAAATATGAACAAAAGTTGTTCAGTTTCATGGTCTGGGACAGCACACGAGAGCTCCTGCGTTGAGCAGTGACAGTTACTGCTACTTGTGAAAGAGTGGGAAAAATTTACGTTGAATGCTCAGCTAAAATTGGGGTACAGAAATACTGGCCTTGAGAATCCATCTGACGGAAAGATTTAACAAACTGATCAACTTACAGGTAGATAGGCCGTAAATTCATCATTCTCAAAAACAAGATAAGATAATAACATAAATACCGTCCTACCCACTACCTGTACCGTTACCAAACTGCGTGAATATACGTCCATTGGGTACTTGTTAGTATGTTTGTGTGTTACCAACCCGGCAACGTCTCGGCCGCGGGTTCGACGACCGGTCGTAAGGACCGGTTACACTGACGTACGGCGGTAAGCCGGGCCGGCTCAGGACGGATATCGGGGAGCGTTCTGGTGATCCGGTTTGGAGATGCTAGAGGTGTTTATGGAGCTGCTCATGATAATCTGATTTAAAAGGGTGCATTCTGTAAGTTGGCAACGGCGCATAGCATAGCTACCAAATCTTTTGCTATTATAATGAAATAATCAATGTAAGGAACAAAATGAAATTATAAAAATCGCTGTGTGTTGTACAGACGCCAGCTTATCAAGCTACCCGCAACTGACAAATTTTCCCAATCAACCTTGAACATAATGCTTTAGCGGTAAAGTTGAAAATCTATTAAAGAAATTTGACAGATTGTAGTGATGTGCTGGCTGGCGTCTGTACTAAAATATCGATTATATTAAAAAAACATAGAGTTTAAAAAATTTTCGCCGTTTTTTAAATTACCGATGAAAAATTTATTTGTGGAGTAACCGTTTGTGCATCGATGTCCCTTCCGCCGTGTATGTAAAGAATAGTTACTAAGTTAATGTAAAAAGATACACCTACATTCATGCCCAAATAAAAGTGCACTATTGGATTTTCAACGTGTAATCACATTCAAACAATACAAAATGACGCTGATTTTTTAAACTTTTTATTATTCAGACGACAGTATCGTCTAGTCACTAGGTTACGGAGGTCAGATGGCAGCCATTTCATGTTAATACGCCTATTCAGTAGCATCTGATAAGCGTGGAAGCCGACCAGCTCCATAAGGAGTGACATAATCGCGACAATCGTGCGACAAGTCGTACATGTGTGCGAAGCCTTTAGGACGACCGTCCACTGCTATGTAGGATGTGCACGGCGAGGTTTGAAACGTTAGCTGCGCGGTGCATTTGTTTGCTGCGCCGCGCATGTGCGTAGCGTGGCCGTGGGACGCGGTGGACGATCCCGGATACGTGTTCATACAAAGCGAAGCTAAGTACACGTGCGTAGCTTAGCCGTGGGCTGCTGTGGAGCAACGACTTTACTTTTGAATAATCTTAATAATCTACTATTATAAATGCGAAAGTTTGTGAGGATTTATGGATGTTTGTTCCTCTTTCAACTCTACAAAACTACTGACCGGATTTTTATGAAATTTAGCAGATATGTAATTTATAACCGGGATTAAGATATAGGATACTTTTTATCCCGGTAGTGCGATCCCGTGGGGCAATTACCGAACTCCACACGGGCGAAGTCGCGGGCAAAAGCTAGTAATGAATAAATACATTCGCTTTCAAAGACTCATCGTGTAAACACGAAATAAAAATGTCTTTCCTTTCTTTCGCCACTTTAACGACTTGCCACTGAATAATATATCTGTTTATTTACATAAAACAATCAGATTTATCGAATTCCTTCGTTTTCGACGTTAAAGTCGTTTTACATTAAACAGTTGAGCCGTTTCCGAGGTTAACACGCATAAAATTGAATAAAAGAAAACAGCTGTTTATGCTAATATGTTTCTTGTAAACAAAAGTGTGTTTAATTTACAGATTTACCACAGTCTTGTATTTAATTTACGAACTGTTTAAATTAAAGATAGCTGTTCTCTCTAAAATGTAATGGAAGCCTTGATAAAACTAGTATAATTTAAGCCTTCGAAATACTGATTCCATTGTACTATCAGAATTGACAATCCGCCATCTTGTAATGATTCAGCTGTCAAAATCTTTCTATTGTCTGTTCCGAATATTATTAGTATATTTTCTTCAAGATGAAACGTGTCTTTATAAATCTCGCTGCATTAAATGTTTACATAAATATACCTTAGGTAAATATATCAATGATTAAGAATCAACCATACAACGCTATTATTGTTTACCTTATGTGTAGAATCGCATATTTGTATCATGTGATCATCTATATTAATATGTATTATAAATGCAAAATTAATTTCTGTCTTGTAACTTTTTCAAACCTTAGTGGCTCAACAGATATCGATGCCATTTGTCAGATAGGTAGAGCATGACCAGGGTTAGGACATACTTTTTATTTCGTTTGCACGTTCTCGTGGGAAGCTTTCCGACATCAACGCGAGCAAAGCTGCGGGCTTAAGATAGTATTGTATTTATAACTATGATAAGCGTTTCTCTTAAGAATTTTCCCTTAAAATAATAACCCGTCACTCACTAATTAGCAGGAGTAAACAACAATTAAACGATTTGATTGATTGGCTCATTATAAATTGTTTTTGGCTTTCTGTACGATAACAACTGTCTGACCTCTGTAGAGTAGTCAGAAACTAGTTTTTTTATGTATATGACATCATCGATATATAGGAATGTTGCTCTACTTGTTTATTTTTTGTGAGATTTATTATCTATTTTGGTTAAAGAACTCGCTCACCTTATGGCAGGTAACCTGAGAAACTGCATCAAAAATAAAGAGATTTAAGCTACTATATAGAGCCTCCTTATCATCATCATCACTGGCAGCCTTGTTCCACCCACTGTTGGGTACAGGCCTCCTCGTTTTTTGCCATTCGTCCCTGGTCTGCGCGAGTCACAATCAATTCTTACCCTGTGTGGATGACAGCGTCTCTAACGGCACCATATCTGACTGTTCTAGAATTACCCCAGGCTGATAAAATTTTAGTTTCTCCTAAATCATGTTGACGTTAGTACCTGTTAGGTCGGTTGCCCTAGTATCTTTCGGATCAAAATAACTGTCATAGAAAAACTGAGATCCCATGGCTCTGTGACGCTTTAAAGCAAAATGACATACTTAAATGCCAAGTTTGACACTTCACACTTGAACCTACATCAACCAGTTGACTCTTACAAGTAGATTAGTATTTGTTCACGTTGTGCTGTTTATCGTAAGTACCTATATTTAAATGTATTTGCATAGCTTGTATTAAATAAGTACACAACTGCCTAGACTCAAGTCTACATGACGTCATTATTTGCACATCCTAAGCACTGACATTGACATTTGACATACGCAACTCTTTGCCTATAATGTAGTCACACGTCACTTACACAATAATACCAAAGGTGACGTGGCGATGATTATTATTTGTAGTGTTATTGTACAATATTTATCTTAATTAAAGCTATATTTTAGTATACAGAGTGCAAGGGACACCGATGCACAAGCGGTTACCACGTATTCAATACATCATTCTAAACCTCCCATAGAAATTTTTCATCGATAATTAAAAGCTTAAATGACTAGGTTTGCAATATAGAAGGAATGACAACGCGAATGCTATAGAAAAAAACAGAAGAGAAGTGCCAAAACGTCGTAAACTAGAACAGGACACTGGACAGGTGATGTCACTTGATTCGATTTGTATGGGAGTGTGCGATGACATTTGTGGTAAACCTCAAATTAGTATTGAGTAGGTAATTAATTAGGGTTATTTTAGCTCATATTCAGCAAATATATGAACGTACTTACTCGTAGTAGTCTGAATATAGTGCGTCCGGCATTTTCTCCAAAATATTCTCCGTAAAAAAGCGCGCGGCGTCAGTGTAAACACTCCTTAACCGTAAGTATTGGGATCTGTTTCGCATTAAGAGGTCAAAACCTTTACTCTGCATGATAGTTGTTTTTTGCATGAATGTGCATTTTCGTTCGAAGTCGATCGCAATCCGAGTGAGTTGGTATTTATTTGCTTCAATGTGATCTCGGTGCCATCTTGGCGGGTAGTCTGCGAACATGACAGGAAACATCACGCCTGTATTTCCTCAATGGGATAGGCGGTGTGAAGGGTGAACCTTCACATTCTTCCAGTATTCTTCGTCATAAAAACCTAGCTTATTGCCATAACCGGAAAATATTCCAGACTTAGGGCTGCGCCTGACAAATACCAAATGGAAAAGCCCAATAACACATTGAGTATCGAAAAAAAAAGACAGACTGAGCTTATTAAGCCGGTTTTATGTAGGTGTGCTAGGTTTGATGTCTAGGAAGGATATCGATGATTCTAGCTGTTCCGAAATGAATAGATTTTTTATTGGGGTTTTTTGTGTGTGTCACTAAAGGTGATGGAATTTGTCGAGCAAGGAAAACTGGGCTAATATTTATATTTTTACATTTAGAATAAATATCATTTTTAAGTGTAAACAAAGAATAGTTAAGTTAAGTAAGTAGGTTGGTATTACCGAAACCTTGGTGTTAATACGTAACGTTAATACGTCGATTTAAAAAATACTCGTTTCACAAATAATATTTTCATAATTGTAAGATTGTATTCATATATGGATGTTGCTGATTATGCTTGTAGCAAATAATTTAACTAAAGTTCTATAGCATAATTGTATTTTCGATAAAAAAAACCGTGAATCTACACCGCGCGCTCATGCTAGGGCCTCAGAGTCACTCATAGTAACGGGTAATTTATAAGATTTAAAGTTTCTGTAATGATATACCTACTGTGGTAACACTTTACACACCTACTAATTTATGTACTATATACCTATGAGTAGATAGCAAAATAGTAGTGATGTCATGTTTTTTTCCATACATAACTGTAACTTGTGGGTGCGTCTTCCAGACTGTCACGCACTAGATGTGATTTAATTGTTTTGTAAATATTTTATTTGGTTTTTGTGTTCCTAACAGGCAAGTCACCATTATCCGCCCAGTTTTTCCTAACTATATTGAGGTCGGGTTGCAGTCTAACCGGATGTATTTGAACACCAGTACTTTACACGAAGCACGCTGCCTGTCTGACCTCTAGGCCTCCTTATAAGATCATGAAGTAAATAAATACTAGGGTAAGAATTTCAGCATTCCTATTGATATTTCGACAGTATGCCCCATGGAAACTTGGCCGATATTTACCAAACTTTATGAGCAGTATTGTTAACTTTTTCACACTGTGCACTTACGAGTACATCCAATGTTTTTTCTTAACAACTGTATCTGAAAAACTTTTATGAAACAAAAGCTTCGCGTTATTTATATTTTCTTTTGTTGCTCTAGGTTCCCAAGATATCTCAGTACTTTGTACCGCTTTCTGAGAGTTAGAAGTTCAATTTTATTTGACTACCACGCTACGCTTTGAAAAATAATCCTTGTAGAAATCTCTTTGCTTTGACTGAAAACTCTTTGCTTTAAAGGAACAGAATTTTTATTAGCTGCTGCCCATGTGTGAAAAGAACGGTGTAAGATTCAATTCCTGGGTAGAGTAAAATGCTTGTCGAGTTTTTTGTAAAAGAGTATTTTTTTCCTGTTATTTGCCAATAGCATGAACTTTAAGTTTAGTTGGTAGATATAGTTTAGTTGTCGGCCGCTGAAAGTAAAATAAAAAAAAACCTGCAATAAAATTAAGAATTTTTTGTATTGTTATAAAGAAAGTAGATTTAAATAACCAGTACTGTTTTGGTTTAGAGCGAGCGTCCGTCGTGTCGTCTCAATGTTCAGCCTCTCTTCATTGTGGCAGTTTGTTGCATTGTGCAAGTGTTGTATTCCTAAAGTTCGATGTTATGATTATAACATATTAAAATTTGATGGGTTTTACGATGTCGTGTTACTACAATGACTATATTGATATCTCTGATAGTCTCACTTTTTTAGGCCCTAGGAGACTGTACCTACAAATAATCGTGAGAAATGTACAACTAGAGAACCAAGTTACCAACTGTAAAGTCACACGGATAATATTTACGCTATGGTATGGCTAGTGGACACTAGCGCCACAAACAAACACGAGTGGGTCAGCACATGCTATCAAAGCAGCCACACGACGGAGTCGGGCAGAGGTGTCCGCTGCCAATACCTCTATTCACTGGAACCTCACTTCCTAGAAAATTTAATGGAGTCTCGAATTCGGAAATCGACGGAGAGTTGCGGTATGTTTTGATTTTGGGAAACCTTTGAATTTGATTACTGTGCTGGTCGTTATTTAGTGGTCAGTCCAAGTGGTTTTATTAGGAATAGTTTGTATTATTGCGTCAATATTATAATAAGTTCGTTTAATAACGTTGTTGATGCTGTGAGCAAGTTCAACTATATTAGGATTTTTCTATTAGATTTTTTTTAGGAGCTCCCGGAGAATATTCCCTGTCTTTAGATGAGACTTATCACCTCTTTCTGCCTTTAGCTTTTCACGCCTAAGCCATACGCAAACTCATAGCATTTATTTCAATTAGACCATCACAGGTACTTTTGAATGTCAAAAAAAAAACAAAAATAGCAAAAGCGAAGCTACAGTCACACTCACCAGGCATAATAACTTGAGAAAGTACTGTAGTTGCACATTCCAAAGCGTAGATCTCTATGGAGAAGAATGGGCAAGAAACTCCATGGACACTCTTTTCAATCAAAATATTGTTACAGGATTATTGCCACGGAACCGATTATTACGAAGGACAAATAGGTACCCTGTAATCAGCTATCAGGCTACATTTTAATTTGGCGAATACAAATATACAAGAACCAACACTAGTTTTGCGTTCAACGATAAAAAGATGAATGTATTGTGTGTTGGATATATTTTACAAGCGGCTCAAGGTAGGGATTTCACTAGTAAAGTTAAACTTAAATAGATTTTCTAATCATTATATTCCATTGTGATATTTAATGAAGAATGGTTTCCACAAATATAGCCATCGTTATGATACGGAAATCGAAGTCAATACAGAGTTTTGATTCATAATTATAGCTCGGCTCTGATAAAATGCGATCTAATTTCACGTGTGCAAAAACGCCCAATACCTATATATTTCAAAACGATAATAGTTACACATTGTATCGTGATGAGTATTACAATTTCTACAAATAATAATTTATGAATGGTAATTTTACTTAAATAAACGTAAATCGCACCTAAACTGACCATTACATAGAACAGGAACCACTCAAAATGTAAATCTTACAGCAATTGTGTACTCCTCCCAAGTCTTGTAGTTCAAAGGATCGACAGCAGGTGGCTCCACTGTATCGAGTTATTCGACATTTAAAGGAAATACTAAGGAAATAGTCGTGGACCTAATGAGCCTTTGACCAGTTCCTTTGAGAGAGAAGGAACGCAGTCAAAGGATAGTAAATATCCCGGGCAGAAGGAAATCTAATACATTTTAAATGTATTTATTTCCAATTATTGTAGCTCTTTGATTGTGAGAGTGGAACCAAGTGTCTTCTGTTAGTGTAAAAGGTAAAGCTCGCCTAGAAATAAATCCAATGGACTGCAGTGTCATCTTAATGTTCTTAGCGTGTCGATGGCAGATTTTCATTAAATCTATTTAGCCCAGAATTCAGCTATGAGAACTCCGCTCGCTGATGCAGTCATAAGATCGTCAAGTGCACTGGTTTCATGCAGACAAGAAGCAAGGTGGGCCAGTGTCTGTGGAGACACGCCGCATACACACTTGAGATCTGAGCCGTCCATGAACCCCCATCTGTAGAGATTGTCTCCGCTACGGCCGACTTGGATTTAGAGATTTCCAGGTCGGTCGCGGCAAAGCATGCCCAGGTGGAAAGGGTTTCAGACGGCTCGATTATCCTAATAATATGATGTTAAGGGTGGATCGCCAGTCTACATAAGGCAAGGCAACCGAAAACCACAGCGACAAACCGGGTTAATCGTTATGACATAACGTAATGCTGAAAGCATTAAATGCAAACTTTTTCTCGTCGTCTTGTAAAACCTCCTGCCTTCCAGAAAGGTCTAACTTATACCCGTCCCGAAAACTTGATTACGTCCTACCAAGTTTTAATTAACCATCATCACTGATGTTAGGCTGATCATTTTAATGATGATAAATAATGATAATTTGTGCAAAATCTTAAGAGCAACTTAAAATGGAAGAAATCAACATTTTTATGTGGATGCCCATTTGTTTTAGCAGATTATAATCTCAAAAGCCTAACAAGAATAAATCTTCGTCCCACAACTAAACCCATTCAAATCCGGAAACAAAAATAGCCGATAGACCAAAAACATCATAAAATAAAACCAAAATGTACTCATACTCATAATATTTTCGTTCTGAAACATCGCATTCCTTTGTATGAATACATTACACTAGTGTTGTACTACTTCACAAAGTTAGTTATTTCTGGACGGACTAGTTTGCTGAAGTTTGTTTCGATACTCGCGCACGAGTACTCGCCGGTAGTATTAGTTTTCGGAGTTGTCTAAAATTTTAGATTCCTAAATAATATTTTAGAAACGTCATTGGCTGTAAAAAAAATGCATAAATGCTTAACACATGCGAGCACATGTCAAACCATTACTTACACCAAAAAAAAGAATTTGTTTTCTTTTTCTTTGTTTAATGCAGTATGAAATAACACATCTGTCTGCTCGATCCAATCAAATATTTAATCACATGAGTCATTTTGATACAAAAACCAGGCAACCTTCTGCAGAAATTTTCCAGACCTTAATTTTCCAATTTGTTGAGACGTGTTTACCAGCAGCACTGTTATAACGTGACACTTTTTTATTAATTATAAAATCGAACATTTTAAGGCCTGTTACATTCACCAACCCGCACAGTGTCCACGTGGTGGAATACAGCCCAAGCCTCCTCACAGAGAGGAGGTATGCTGTAGGTAAGCCACACGAGCTCAGCCAGAAGACGTTATTTAACATTTTCCCTCTCACAAAAAAATCATCCATCCATCTAGAATACCAGATACAATGAACTAGTTCCCATACGCCTAGTTCACCGTTCGTTCGTATTAATTGGCTGGTAACAATAGGAAGTAAGTGTTCAAACTACCTATTAAAGTAAACTAGTATCCATACTAGAGTACACCGTACCTTAATATACTTCGGTTCCAGTTTAAATTTCATACGTTGATTTTACGATCGTCTCAGCACCGCACTACCGAGCATGACGGATCGGAACGTGAACTATTGATAAGCCTCGGTTTCATAAACGTAACGTACAGTATTACGTCTACTTATAGTGCGAGCTAAACTGGGATTCGGGCTAAGAATAGCTGCTTTTATTCGAACTGTAGGTGTTGAAAGGGGAATCATTTTAGCAGGATCTAAAACACTCCCGTGTCTCTACTACAATGGATTTTGCCGCTAATCCACAACGCGTATTACACACCACTAAATAACTAAAATGAATTCTTTATTTCACTAAAAGCCATCACATTACAATATCTATAAAACGAACATCTGACTCCTAAACTATAGACCGACCGCTTTAATGAGTCCTCGCGAAGGTATCAATTTAAATGGAATATTCTGAATTTTGATCACATATTCGATCAATTAGTATCGTAGTACCTACGTGGATTATGGTAATTTTAAAGCAAATAACCTGTGGGATATTGTTGGGACTTTATGGACGCTTTATGTGCCTTTACAAGGCGGAAGACTCATTAAAGCGGTCGGTCTATAGGTGTAATATGACTTAGTAGTCAGAGATAACTGCTGGACACATGCCTCTGTCAAGTTACGTAACAACACGTGGTTCTCCACCTCCTGAATCTAGTCTGTCCTGAGGGTCAAGACACGTGCAAACGGTTTCAAAGCGTGTCATATTCAAGATAAGATCAGTTGGTTGTTATGACATGGCATGCACCTTTCAACGGGTTTTATGTTCATATTTCAATCCAAGGCACTTAATTATGGCTTTTCTATAATCGTTTTCACTCATAGAAAGTAAGATATATCAACGAACGAAGTAAAAGGTGTGGGGATCGTAGCAGATGGCGTTCTGCAGTCACTCGAACTCAAAGCATTTATTTCAATTAAACCAATTACATGAACTTTCAAATTGTTGAGGAGTCAGTCAGATAAATGAAGCTAATTGCACATTCCAAAGCTTAGTAGGTTCCTATGGAAAAAAGCGTGCAAGAGACTCCTTACACACTTTTAAATCATATATTAGGATATTGTCTATACTATACAACATTAGTTTTAGTAAATGCGAAACCTGAAACATGGGTCTAGTATTTTTATGTAAAGAATCTATGTACAAAATTTCAAAACTGTATCATGAAAAATCACAAAGTTATAAGCTTGTTCTGTTACCTAGTTGTCCGCACAAAATCGTGGTCACCACGCAGCGCGCGCCTCCAGCGTCGTCTTGAACTCATTGATAATAATAATTTGGCAGTAGGTATCTAAATTATTGCGATAGGTACTTAAAGTCGTTTGGTGTCCAACTTTTAACTTTCTTAAATATTTTTGGGAAAAAATACAACATGGTTTAAAAATTATTGGAATCGATTCAGTTACTTATTCTGAACAAACTATATTCAAGGTTTCGCATATACTAAAAATAATGTTGTATATACTACTAGCTGTTGCCCGCGATCTTCTTTCACTTGAAATCATTATAAATGATCACTTCCCCCCTAAGTGAGTCGGATTTTGTTAACGATTTCAAGGGTTGAAAGTTTTTGCACGGGACCCTTTTTAAAATAAAAGTAGCCAAAGTTACTCCTTATAGCATCAGCTATCTGCCAGTAAAAGTATCGTCAACATCGATAAGCCGGGACAAACAGACAGGCAGTCAGACAAAAATTAAAAATAAAATGTTTTGTGATAAGTGCCGTATAATTGTACTTTGATATGCATTTAGTAAAAAGCTGTAATTTAGAAATTATGAACAGACACTCCAATTTTAATTATGTGTATAGATCAATCATGATTTTGTTTTTCCTAATGTCATAAGAGAAAGGGCCTGAATTAATGTATGTGTATGAAAAAGATTCCTCCATCAATTCAATCTTAGTGCCTTAATCCCTTTCCGTGTCCCACTGTGTACCATTGTGTCTGCTACGCGGACAGTAACAGTGTTACGGTATTAATTACAGGAGAATTAGAACCTGCAAATACTACGTAATTATAAACCGTGTATCTGATGCGTAAACAAAACAAATGAATTCGGTGTGAAGCCCCAGAGCGCCGCCAGGATTACTGGCAGATCAGTGCAAGGTCAGGGACGACGCCAATCACGCGGAAATAAAATATTAGGAACCGTGACACGTGTGAGTGTGGATTTAATTAGTGATCTGCGCTGTTAGCAAACCACCAACCCATACTGAGCCCGCCTGGTGGATTATGGCCTACTCCTTCACACATACAGGTTGCCTGCCTCCCAGCAATGGCAACATTATAATCTGATTATCGTCTAGCAAAACTGCTTGAATAAAGACATCGACAATGGCATCATTTCCCGCTGTTTTGGTCAGACATCAGTTATAGTTCCGCTCTGTAAGTAGATCTATTTTCTCTTCGAGTATAGATTAAAAGACTAGTGACCTGTTGAGTTTGTTTATTAGTAATTTACACGTCTTCTTCTTCTTCTAACCTGGTGTCAGAATTTTTACGCCGGCCATGGGCCTCTGACTTGGCTTTACATGACGTCAAGAAATATCTCTCAGGCATGCTGGTTTCCTCACGATGTTTTCCTTCACCGAAGCAAGTTATAATTATTCAACACGCACATGAATCCGAAAAATCAGAGCCTTGGGATCGAACTCGAGACCTATGACTTGGCAGTCCGACGCGGTGACTGACGGTCACACCACTAATAGGCTATCACCGGTATACACGCACTAACACTGCTAATTTACACTGTCTTGCAGCTTCTTATTTTTTCACGGCCAGGAGATACAGATTTAGGTAGACAGAGGTTCGTTTAATTACTCTCAATGACAAGTGCTTCAATTATACGTTTATCAGTTTCTGGTCAATGTTGTTGAATGTGTTGTGTGTTGAATGTGTTGTGTTGTTGTGTGTGTGTTGTTGTGGAGACTAAGGACCTTTGGGTGCGCTTGACTCTGTAATGTCCACTCCTCTGAATTTGCGTCTAGTTAATTTATAACCTCCTCCTTTTTTGAAGTCGGTTAAAAATACTAAATAGAGATACAGTTAACATGACCTTCCATGTAACTACCACATAATTATGTCATTCCCCGTAAACCAAGTTAATTTTATGTAAATTAAAACCACAAAATGAGGAAAAATCTCAATGCCTAATATTTTATTCAAAAAATAATATTTGAGGTAAATTTTCTGTTGAAAAACAGGTAATAACTCATTGATGTGATATCATAACAGAACTGTTAGGTAGGTACCTATAGGTATTTGTAATAATGAGTAGGTACCTATAGTTCTAATGAAGTACCCAAGTATTTACTAAGCTAACATTCTTGTTCGTCTTAATATTTTGTTTCTGACAGTAGCCTTGGACTGACAAACCATTGACATTTCTTTGTTTAGCTTCACGCACGATTCTCAATATTGGATAAGTAGACATCTACCATGACTGCCTCGTTGGCCTAGCGATTCAAGTAGTACTGCTGAGTGTGATTAGTCAACACTTAAAAGGCTAAATCGATCCCTTCGGCCCTAGATCCAGACCAATTACAACTAAGTAAATAACAGGTAAAAAATAATACAATAGCGAAGTATATAAATAACGAAAATAATCCACAATTCGCGTGTCCGCACCAGTGAACTGGGTCTATGACCATTTTATTTGGTCTGGTCACACAAGAGCCGGGAGGCTAAATGTTTGTGTTCTGGTCCCACGCGAGCCACCGCCCCTAGCTCTGAATTAGTAAATTAAACTTATAAACCTAGTTTTGTTGATATCAATCTGGGGATTATAGCTTTATTACACACGAATAAAGTAAGGTCATAACTTCATAAGTTTTGAGATGCCTTATCTTCTGAAAGACCTAGATTCAGCAAGAAATAATATTAAAGAATGTGTAATTTTTAAATCTAATAAGCTATTTTTTTTTTTTTTTGTTTTAAACTCGTCTGATGTGAAGTAATGATGCGCTTACACGCGGACAGCTTGCGTTGAAGAAACTGGTTCACTTGAACTCTGAATACATCCAGATTATAATGATCAGGGAACAGAAAAGCTATCAGTGAATACCACAGGCTGGCAGTTCGCACAGTGAATGTGGAAGCATAGCGGTTTGTTTAGGTACGTGGTATTTCAACCATATAACGGTGATGTTGCGCCGTATCTCTGCTCATTCCTTTATAGAGAGGGATTGTGTAATTCCAAAGCACACTCCCGGAAATGTAACCGAAAAAAAAATGCATCTTCGTAAATTTTTATTACGAATTTAGGTATCATCTGCCTAGCATTTTCCCAACTATTATGGAGTTGGTTTCCAGTCTAGTCTTCTATCTTACCAAGTGGTGTCGTGTTACCAAAGAACTAGCTAGTGAAGCCGCACGTTGTAAAGTCCTGGTGTCTATTCGCCTGCGTCTGGTTAGACTGGAAGCCGAACTTATCATAATTGGGCAAGGATAGGCATATGATGACAAAAGAGAACTCATCATCTTCTCATAATTCCTCAGTGACTACGGGCTGACAGTTTTTACACAGAAAACTAAATTCCAAAATACTTTGAGCAAGAAACCTGATGTAGAAAATAAAATTCAGTTCGTGAAATTGTTTAGAGTTTTATAAATTAATCAGTTCGCAGAACTTCTGTGTGTAACGAACTGATTGGATGTTTATATAAAAGTCTGTGTAAAATTAGAACTTTAGAACTTCTCCATTTAATTCAAGAATTTACTGAATAGTTTATCTTTACTAACCTATACAATATTCTAAATAGGTAAAGTTTGTTAGTTTGGATGTAAGAAGTAATCTTTAGAACTTATGATCTGACTTCAAAAATTCTTTCAGCAATGGTAAGCAACATCATCCCCGGGTGAAATAGGCTATATTTAAATTACTGTTTGAAATTGTGATAATTTTCGACCAAGACGTGAGCGAAGTCGCAGGTAAAAGCTAGTCTAATACAAAAATTCATAGACATGTGGCGACCACCAGCCGACAGAGCGTGAACTGGTGAAATGTTATTGTAAGACCCTGCGTAACCCTTCCTGGAAGACGGTGTTATTGTTAGTATAAATACTTACTAGGAAATGGTGAAGGGGCAATGGTGGGAGGGATGGTGGGGGGGGATATATTCTCAGCCTTATTCAAGGGTGGAAGGGACATCGAAGAACAACGGCTTAAAAAAAATCCGCTGTTTCGTACAAAAGTGCCTTACCGGTCTAAAAGTATGGAACAGCTGATTTTTTTTACATTACCGATGAAAAAATTATATGTGGAGGGGTTCTGAATGATGGACTCTGAATACGTGATAAGCGTTTGTGTGTCGTTGTATTTCACCCAGAATATTAATGAATTGATTTTGATTTTAGTTTATCACTTCAGATTTATCTTTTAGAATGCTGAATGAAGAGTAACGCAGAGGTTTACCGATACCACACCAACAATTCGTTAGTTATGTATAAGTTCCATTTAGGGAGAAGGGGGGGGGGGGGGCGACCTTATTGACATCAACCGTGCACAAATCTCGGCTCCAGGCTGCTTTTGAGATTTTCCGATGGAAAACCCAACATCACTATCTAATAGAAAATAGAACCTATGACTTCATGATCAGCAATAGCTCTTGCGACTACTAGACTATGAGGCAGTCGACTATCTTCAAGAATCTCTTGAAATAAGTTATTATTGTAAAATACTCGTGAGTATACCTCAGGAACGGATGGCGGTGACAGCAATGAGCTGCCTCTTCCGTCCTTTGTAATGAGTGGTGTGGAACAGAGTCGTATTAAATGGTTAAATATATTACTTTTTATTATGGAACTGGTCTTAAATTAGATTTAGAGGTTATCTTCCACAAATAACTTTTTTAAAACGACCAATTTAATATCGAGGACTACACACAGAAACAGAAACACAGTGAATAGATGTTTGGTATAATCTGGAAAGACATAGAAGACTAGGTACTTAAATATAAAATCATTCACTGTTGACTAACCTTAACCAATAACTATGACAGGCAATATTCTATTGATTTTGTGAAAATACCTCCCAGGGGAAGCCGACCTAATCACAAATTTTAACATTCTTGTTCTTTATTGAAAACTAAATTAAAAGAAATGCACACAAATTGCAATAATATTATGTTCAGACGCCAGCACATCAAGCTACCCGAAACTGTCAAATTTTCCCAATCAACCTTTAACCTAATGCTTCAGTGATAAAATTAAAAATCGATTAAAAAAAATTGACAGATTGTAGTAGCTTGATGTACTGGCGTCTGTATAACGGCGAGCTTAACTCAGAATAACATTAATAAAAACCATAAATTTTACCAGCCTGTATGAACTTTATGACCGCTACAAAATTATTATAGTAAAAACCCATGAATGCACGAGCAAATCCCGCAAAATCATAATCATCATTTCAGCCGAAAGACGTCCACTGTTGGACATAGGCCTCCCCCAGTGTCGCCACATTGACTGGTCCCGTGCGACTCGCATTCCGCAATATGTAATTAAATAAATCAAATGTCCATACATACCAACATCGAGATGTAAAAGAACAGAGCTCCTCTCCTGCCGACCCCTTTGAGTAATAAGCGCTGTCCGAGCCACTGAAGCGATGCCAATTAACATGCTTTAGTGTTCCTGAAGCTTCAGGCTGTAACCTGCCTACTTATTTTGCTTATATTGAACGGCATAGTAGCTATACAAAATTCTCGGTTATATACAACATTATTTTTAGTATATGCGAAACCTGAATATAGTTTGTTCAGAATAAGTAACTGAATCGATTCCAATCATTTTTAAACCATGTTATATTTTGTCTATAAAATATTTAAAAAAAGTTACAAGTTGGACACCGAGCGACATTGAGGACCTCTCGCAATAATTTAGGTACCTACTGCCAAATTATTAGTATCAATGTGCTCAAGATGACGCTGGCGGTGCGCACGCGGGCTCCCTGCGTCGTAACCACGTTTTTGCGCGGACAACCAGGTAACAGAACAAGCTAATAACTTTGTGATTTTTCATGATACAGTTTTGAAATTTTGTACATAGATTCTTTACATAAAAATACTAGACACGTGTTTCAGGTTTCGCATATACTAAAACTAAGGTTGTATAACTATACTGGGTGATATGTTAAACTTGGGCAACACTTTAGGGACGTGTACAGTAGTACTCATTAAAATGAACAACTTCTACTATGGGACTAACCATCAAATCACGAAAAAATATCAGCTGCCCCATACATATTATATTGTCGCGTGTCGAAAAAATGTAAGTAACAACAGATTTTTTAATCATATTTAATAGTTAGTCCCATAGTATATATATATTTATGAGTACTTCACTGCCTAAAAGTATCTGATCAATATATTTATTTATTATGCGTAACAAAGTGACTATATCGTCGGTCTAGTGTCGAAAGCGCTACTGCTGTGCTCGGGTTCGATTCCCATGTCGGGCAAAGTGTTATGGGGTTTTTCTGTCAGGAATGTCTCAATAACAGCCACGAATTTTGATTTGTACCCGGTTGACGACAATAGGCTCGCCCCTATTACATGGGCCTTAAACATTGCTGGCGAAATGTGGGTGTACTATTAAGTACACCCCTGTCTACCCCTTCGGGAATTATTATAGTAGAGTCACATTAGGGGTAACAATAATCCCCACAGCTACCTGAGTGTAATTACAGAATACATCCATAGCCTATTTGGCGGCATTGGGTAAGGTTGTATATACAACATCAGTTTTAGTACATGCGAATCCTGAAACTCGTGTCTAGTATTTTTATGTAAAGAATCTATGTAAAAAATTTCAAAACTGTAACATGAAAAATCACAAAGGTTTAAGCTTGTTCTGTAACCTGGTTGTCCGCACAAAAACGTGGTCAACACGCGGACTGCCCGCGGTCGCGCCTCCAGCGTCGTCTTGAGCTCATTGATAATAATAATTTGGCAGTAGGTACCTAAATAATTGCAATAGGTACTTAGTGCCGCTCGGTGTCCAACTTGTAGCCTTTTTTAAAGATTTTTGGGACAAAATATAACATGGTTTAAAAGTTATTGGAATCGGTTCAGTTACTTATTCTGAACAAACTATATTAAGGTTTCGCATATACTAAAAATAATGTTGTATATTGTAGGCTTCTCTTGTATGTGTAAGTTACCAACATAGCTTTAAGTTATCTTGATGTACTACTACTAACTCTCTATGGACCGAAAAGTATGAAAATAAATGTTTTGAATTGAATTGAATATTAATATGAGAAATCTTTGTTACGATGTTTTTATTTTGTGTTGGTTTGTTCCAGGAGAGGGAGTTAGCGAGCGCTTATTCATTTATCCAAATCAACATCTTCGCCTTCCATTGACACATGACACTTGAAGTTGGCGCAATGTTTCCTTAAACCATTCTTCCCATGTTGTCAACCGTCATAATATAAACACCAAATATTATAAATATTCAATCGCGAGTCAATAGGCTTCTTTTGGGTTAGCTCGTTCCATCGTCGACCTCATCTCTGTCCTCAGGACTAGATTGAGGTCAAGAGTAAGCCCATACAGAATAAAAAAATATGGTTGTGCTGTGGCAGAAATTAAGTCGGTAGGTAAAAATGTACAACTATTTATTGTTTTTCCAAGGCATCTATTCTAACTTAGAAATATTTATAAATAATACCTAACAGGCATTTATAAAATCCATAATATCATAAATATTCCCACACCACTACAATCACTACAGTTGTATGTAAATATTTTCAATCCCATTCCATACAGAATTATAGTCGCATTGTTAGTACAAAAATAACATCTCAACGTCATCATGCCATAGGTCACAGGTTTATCAATAGGCTATCAGCAGATATTAGCCGACCGATTAGCGTAACCATCCTCTAAATGTTGCTAGTGGTAGACGAGTGTGAGTATCTTTATTTGGTCGGGTAAGAATCGCATTTGGCTATGAAATAGGTCGGTAAGAAACAGGATATTGTTGTATTGGATGTTTTTGTAGGTTATCTCGACTGTATTTTTAAAGGAGATTATCATATGTTGAAATATAGGTCACCAACAAGCGAATGGCGACGACCCAATCCCAATGGAGCTGTGGTATGGTCCCGACTAATTTGTTATAGGTTGCGGGTTGAAACCGAAACTGACACTTAATACTAAAGCCTCGTTAAATCTTAATTACAATAGGTATGTATAAAAATGGAGAAGATAATGAATTAATCAGTTATGATAGAGGAAGAACAAATGTGTTGCACCGATCCTAAGTTGATCCTATCATCATAATGTTACTGCCCTTGTCCCATGACAAGTGCAGGAAGATGATGATGATGAAGAGACACTTCATCATCAGCCTGACTTCACCAAGAAATAGAATAGGCCTCTCTTTGCTTGTGCCAAGCTCCACGCTCTTGTACCAGCCTCATCCAGGGTATTCCCGCAATGGTAACAATGTCGTCACACTTCACTTTGTGTTATTTATTTGATCACCATTGCTCTGAAACGGTGAAGGAAAACGTCCCAGAACCAAAACATCGAATACATATGATATGACCCCAATTTGGTTATGGATTCCAGCCCACTTCCTCTCAGAGACTGGAAACCTGTATCCCACCGCTGGGGCTAGGCTGAATATGCATGTGCTCAATCCTAATCTTGATTCACTCACTCAATATAGACTCTTTGTGGACTCCATCTGATACGAACCCAGATCGCGAAAAATCAGACTCACACGTACAATAAAAACGAGACTTGAGACATTTAAAATGACTACCCAATTAAGATAGCAATCAACACTTAGTTAATTGTCCTACACAGATTGTTGCTAAGATACTTCAATACTTATAAGGAATGTGTTACTAGCTCAGTTTGGCGTCAGTTTGGATCTGACTGCCCATTCTTCTCCATAGAGATCTACGTCTTGGAATGGGCAACTACAGTACTTTCTCAAGTTATTATGCCTTGTGTCTGTGACTGTAGTTTCGATTTCTTTGTTTTTCTGACATTTTAAAGTGCCTATAATGGTCTAATTGAAATAAATGCTTTGAGTTTGAGTTTGACTGTACGGACTGACGTCAAACCTACTGGACATGTTAGGATGGGTTAGATTTGAAAGTGTTTCTTTGTTATTTTTGTCAATAATTGTCGACGCATTGCATAATAAAGGGTGTAACAAGACCCTTAACGAAGCCGAAAGTTACTTATTCTCCGCGTCATTGCGATCATATTTTTGTTCTGGACCATACCTGGGAACAATCTAGTTACGGAGATATTGGGGGTCACAGTTCCAACTTTTTCGCAAGTTTTTTTTTAATGTATGTTTTTAATTTACTTAGCTTTTTACTTTAAACACCTCCACGACCCCCGTACTATTCAATCCATCCAGCAGCATAATGTTTTGAGTGCGTTACATTGAGTCCTACCATAAAACGTGATTTTTCACCCCATAAAACAAAAGTCGTTTCCTAGCAATAAAATTTTGCGTAAAGTTACATAGTTTCATGTACATAATGCTTGGTTGACGGCTTCGTTAAGAGTCTTGTTACACCCTGTATAGTCTGGAATATTTTTTAGGAAAACGTTACGAAGTTTACCTTAGCTGTTGTTCTTACATTGCCATATACGAGTTTAATGATAATTACTGTCAAATGCAGTAAAACTTGTCATATACATAGCTCAGAAGCTGATGAATTTTACCACTGACCGTGACACAGAAAAAATCCAATATTCAACAAAAATATTTGTGCCTTTATTATTACTTACGCAGGTGCCATAAAAACTATGGCACGTCGACGTAACACACGTCTGGCTATTGCCACATAAGCTGGCATTGCGCAGCTAACGACATGTTATTACAAATTACACATTGAACACGGGAATTTATAAAATACTCGTTAGCAAATAATTTGACAGCCTATCTGATGGTAAGTATTCATCACGTATGGACAACTGCAACTCTGCAGAGGCATCGCATTCCTACTCAAAGCCGAAATGTTTTCTGTAATGACAGGTATGCCAGCATAGCTAAACACAAACGCGTCGATTCGATTTCGATTCGAAAAGTCGTATGTCTATCCCGCTCGCTTTCGTAATGCCAAAAAAAGATAGACATACCGACTTGTCGAATCGAAATCAAATCGAAGCGTTTCAGGTCTCGGCATTCGTCCGGCCCCAAAACTTGCTTGCCTTTGATTCCAGTGCCCAAGTGTCAAAATCATAGTAGCTAGCAGAGGCTCCAGAGATGTGTTGGGTATTGTATTGATGTGATTACGCTCGCTACCTATCACGTCTGCGGGTTTCATCTAGCTTATATGCCTAAATTTACCCGATAAATGAGTTTCCCTATTGTGAACTAAATAACTAAATGTAACTACAATATTTTGGACCGATATCCGTGAATATCGTAAAATTTTCCGTTAACTTAAAATAATTAAGTAAGTTAATTAAACCAAAACGAGATTATCGCGTTAATAACGACGACCAAATTGCATTTGTAATTAAATAACAATTTACTGAATGTTATTTTTATTTATTTCCTGGTCCATATTAAAGATAATAATTATGGAGTAGCAGTGGGACCGTACCTTTCTGTATTCAGGGCCGGTGGGGTCAATGTACGGAGGCTTTTTGCGGAACCAATCTTTTGTTGGTCAGCGGCTTAAGTGTTGAAAGCAATAATCAATTGATTTCCCTTGTTTGGTTTTATTTAAATGAGCTACTATTGTATAAGTATAGCTGTAAGTTTATAGGCTGCCTCAACTTAATAGACACAGAACTGCTACCCATGGGTTTTAGGCTTCGATTTCCGGGTCGGGCCAAAGGGTCATAGGAGTTTCTCAATTTCAGCCTGGATTTTGTGCTCAGTAGATGGCAATAGGTTCGCTTCTTATACATCGGGGGTCTCTAGAAAGTCCGGCTTCGCACCCACGACCTTTGATTTGTAAGTTGCGGTGAATCCCACTGGGCCACGCTGTTTATTGCTCAAAATTAATCATTAAGTTAGTTAAAACTAGCTGCAATTGCAAAGAACACTTTCACAGTTGAATAGTCCATACTGGCCCAGTCGGTGGTTGACTTACTTGCGCAATAAAACTAAAGTAAGCAACACACGTTAGTCATTTCGTTAATCACCTAATTTGGTATTCATTGAGTTACTTCATTAACTCAATGAACTTTTGTACCTATCTAAATGGTGATTTGTTTATAAATAAAGTTTTAATCTGGTTTTGTGTTTCAAATATAGCATTGTTTACAGATACTAAAGTTATTGAGAGGGCAACACTTTGAATGTTATATATTTCATATTTTAACTTAATTATTCAGTCATAAATATTAATTAACTTATTAAATTAAATTTAACATCTAGCCTGTATCCCCCAAAAGGGGAGCCAGAAAAGTTTAATACGCCCATTTCTTCTATGTTTAGGTCCCAAGTCAATGGGGGCAAGTCTATTACAATAATTGCAATCAACCGGCCACAAACTAAAAAAAACTTAATGTTAATCTGTTCATCCGTTCAGGAGTTATGATGCCACAGACACACAGGTACACACTTCAAACTAATAACACCCCTCTTTTTGATCGGGGGTTAAAAATACACATAGACAAAGTCTTGGGCCATAGTTAGTTTTTACAATACGTTTAAAATATATATCTTTGAAACGCTAGTGTCGTAATTGTTTTAAGACAGTTTAAGAACTTTGTTGAACTCTACGAGATCGTTTTAAAGTCTGGATTGAAAACATGTTGGCAGAAGTTGTATTGTCTTCAACTCGTGTGTTATTTTTAAATGTTGAGCATTTTATTGAACTGCATCGGTTTGTTTTTGTTAGCCTATGTGAGTGTCCCACTGCTGGGCTAAGGCCTCTCCTTTCTCCTTCCAAACCTCTCTAGCCTGTGTTATATCTAGCCATATTCACCCCGCAAACAAGATCAGATCGTCGCACCACCTTCGCCGCGGTCTACCTCGACGGCCATTTCCCCCGACGATACTTGTCCCCCCCCCCCCCCCGCGATGATGGCGTTTGAAACAGCTCCGAAATATTGGGAGTTCAAAATAATGAACAATCACGGAAGTTATCCCGTAAGTGACAGTATAAGTTTAGTTGTAAACCGTGAAAGCTTAAAGCAGTGTTTAAAAAAAACTTTTTGGTTTTCTGTAAACAGAGCTCATAAATTATAGTTAAACGTCATCGCGTTTGAAAGTCATATCCCCAAAGGATCCATTTTCCAGTTATGTTTAAGTCTCATGTAATAGAAGGCGAGCTTATTGTCATCAGTAGGGTACAAAATACTGACTCCGGGCGGTTACTGAGATATTCTTGATGGAAAAACTCAATAAGACTTCGTCTTACCTGGGAAAACTTAGACCTACCTGGGAATCGAACTAATCGATGTTTATTTGCAACTTTAATAGAAACTAGAAAACGAAGTACAGCTATGAGATCTCAATACCAGAATCTATTGTGCACGGGCGTATTTAAAACTAGCTTATTAAAAAATTGTGTATTGTATGGCTCCTGTAATCTTTAATAAAATACCGGCCCAAATTAAAAACTTATCATTACAAAAATTTAAAAAACGTTTCACAGACTTACTTGTATGTCTACAAGTAAGTCTGTGAAACGTTTTTCAGAACAACCTATTTTTATGTACCTACATTCTAAGCAAATAAAGACCTATTCTATCCTAGAATCCAGGATCGCATGGTCATTAACTAAGCATAGCATTAACTAAGTGACCAGGGAATCGAACGAGGCAGTCAGAGCTCATCACATGTTTCTTCCAGCTTCTAACTCACCCTGTATAATGTAATTGTGGACAAGCCTCAATTTTAAACAATAGCAATCGGTTTTAGTGAATTAAAAAAAAACCCGTTACCTATACAAAGGACCAATAAGATGGAGTAAAAATATCTCAATTGCCGTACTAGTTTTTTATGCCAAGTTTTTATAACACTAATAAAGTAAGAATAGTTGTTTGTAACGTAGAGCTCGTGGAAATAAGTGAAGATCTTTGAACTCTTGACAATAACTTAACAAAAAACATACCTAGCAGTTATCTGCGTGAGATTAGATTACTTATGCAGTTTTTTTGGTACTTTAATTTAGATTATATCACTTGTGCGGTAAAAAGTGTGACACAAAAAGATTTACTTTGTAAACTAATTTTGTGAACATAGAAATGTAAAAAAACAGGTTTTCGTTTGAAACTGTCTTGTTATTTTCAGTAGTGTATTTAATGTTTAGTTTTCCAATGAAATCTGATGATGATTAATTATATTATTTACCACCCAAAATCCAATAAAAATGGCCCCGCTTTATCGCTAAGGCCATGCTATAAAACGAAGTCTAGCCTAGGCCACAGCTGTTGCTTAGGTTTAGTTGAAGACTTCTGAGGGTTGGGTGAAAATGGCAACAACACAACTGCACATTTTGCTATACGGGTGAAACTATTCATAATTACGAGTATAATTAAATGGTTCATTATAAGTAGTAGTGCCAGCTTGTTTACTTTTATTTTTTTTATCAACGTAGACCATTAATATAATAATTTTCCTTGTGAACAGAACTGGAAAATAATTATAAATACCCAACAGTTTATTTATATAAAAACTTGTTTCAGGTTGCATAAAGGTTAACTAATTCAATTTTTTTTTTCGTTTAGTTATGAACATGATATTAAAGTGTCAAAAATAAATTAGGATTATGCATATTCTATCAATTTAATGTTTGTGCTTATTGACTGGGTTCCAAAAAGGTCAATTTGATTAAAATTCTCTATTTTTACGATCTTGTTCTACAGCTATGTATCCTGGTTTAATTTTGGTTATAAATCAAGCGAACGAAATCGTAAAAAAAACCTGAAAAGGTTAGAAATTATCCCACAAGAACGTACTGCCTGGATAAGAATTATCCTAACCTAGAATACGGGTCGTGTGCAAAATGTAAAGTCGTTGAAGCGTAGAAATAGACAGTCAGACAGACTTACTTCCGCTTTTATAATATTAGTATGAATGGAGGCAAACTGATTTTGAATGTATTGGCAACCTTTCAGGGGTTGAATGAACTCATAAATTACATATGTACTACAAGTTTACCAACGCGATCCATTCTGAAATATCTACAAAATGATCTGCTGTGTCAGTCAAGACTGGAATAGCCCCATAAAAATATTTGAATCAGAATCAGATCACTGATGTTTTATTGCAGTTTCAGATTCCACAGCAGAAATAGTTCATTTTTATATCTATTTCAGAGTTGGTGCCATAGTAAAAGTTGTTAATAATTATGTGTACTTTCACCTCCAGAAAAGTTGCCAGTAAATACAAGGTCACCCTGTATAACAACATACTGTACATGAGTAAAACCCTCCCCTTTACACGCTCCCATAGGAAATGACGGCTGATTATAATTTAACTTTTTGATTCGCTTTTGTTTTCATACGACACCTGTATTCCCTAAGGAGGTGGGCAGGCAATAACAGGCAGGTTTTTGGGTTAAAAAATTAGTCATATGGAAGCATTATAGCCGTTCAGCATAGCATATAATGTTTCCACTGCTGGGAGACAAGCTTCCTCTCTATGAGAGGGAGCGGGTCGTATTCCATCACAAGGGGACATTTAAACTTATACTGATAATATATCGTGATTGTTCATTATTTTGAGCCCCCGATATTTCGGTGCTTTTGCAATCACGGAAGATATCCCGTAAGTGACAGTATAAGTTTAGTTGTAAACCGTTAAAGCTTAAAACAGTGTTTGAAAGGGACATTTATTTTATAGCGGTAGTCCAAAGGCTAGGAGTCGGAGAGGTATATGCTTATAGTTTGTGAGTTCGTATCTCCTAGTTGCGCTGTCGGCCACTAGCTTTACAGTATTTGGTTTTGCTAAGAATTGAAAACGGGAATGCAAGGTATTTTATTTTCAAAACCGGCCAAGTGCGAGTTGGACTCGCGTACCGAGGGTTCCGTATAAACTTGTAGATATTTTTTATAAAACAACATATGTACGGTTTTTAGATTTTTTCCTTTACATATGCTGTAAGACACTTCTTGCCAAATTTAATGATTCTAAGTCAACGGGAAGTACCCTATAGGTTTTGATGTTTGTGAGATCGCGAAATATCCGACATTTAAAACGGTCATAGCTTTTGATCGTGTTGACTTACAAGTTTGATTTTTCACTGCTTCAAGTGGTAGTAGACCTAAGTATTTGATATTATTTTAGCTTGATACTTCCACGCGTTCCTGAGAAAAAGGACGGACAACAAAGTGATCCTGTGTA
Organism: Noctua fimbriata; assembly: GCA_905163415.1. NCBI lineage: Eukaryota > Metazoa > Arthropoda > Insecta > Lepidoptera > Noctuidae > Noctua > Noctua fimbriata. Next base: position 796,288 of record LR990934.1, read on the forward strand.
AGGGTTCCGTTTTTGCCAACTGAGGTGCGGAACCCTAAACAGTTATTAATAATTAAAAAAAAGGTTTTTATTAAAAAAAAACCCTTGCGTTTGATTAGTTTTCAATATTGTAACAAAAACGCCATCATCATTCTTGTTCATTGCGACAAAGTACATACCTTTATATACGTAATACACGATTACGTGGCAATTAGCCGATTGCATACGGAAACACCCGATCTCTCATTTACTCGGCTTACGTAGATGACTTTATAATAATTCAGGTATTTATTCCAAGTTAATCAAGTCATATTCAATACTAGTTTTACAGGAAATTGATGTGTGGTTATAAAAAAACAATTAATTTTATGTTTGTTTTTATAATTTTATGGTCGTTTTAATAACACATATTAATGTTGATGAGTGGTATGTGTTATGTTGCCCCAACAGCATCCTAGTGATGTTTAGTGACAGTCTGGACAGCCGGTTACATCAGCTTTGGAGCAACCTACATTTAAGTTTAAATACTAACGTAGATAAGTAAGTTCTGTATATTTACTAACATTTTTATTTAATTCTGTGAACGTGATTAATTATGAATGTAATATAATGGATCTTGTGATATCAGAATGAAATGAATTATTTATTTATTTAATTGAGTTTTTTTAATGATTTTTTTCATATAGTGCTGTACGAACTGGCCCTGAGTTTGTCTCTATGGGTTAAGTGACTTAGTGTTTAGTTTTTAAGTCGTTGCATCGACATGGAGAAGAAGGAAGATTATCGCTCCATAAGCCGGAGTCTCAACAAAGTATTTTATTTTGGAAACTACGAAACTGGTTAGACAACACAGTTTAGCTGGTTCCGCACACTCACTCACACGCTATGCCTGCTACTACAGTTATAACTTTGACGTAATGACATGATAGTCGCTACTCAATTTTCTCCTCTCTTTAATCTTACACGAGCCACCTCTAGGGTGGATACCTAAAGCCACAAGATCATTTTTTTGTTAGCCTGTCATGTGTCCCACTGCTGGGCAAAGGCCTCCCTTGTCTCCTTCCAAACCTCTCTATCTTGTGCGATATCTGGCCATGTTTGCCGCGCAAACAAGATCAGATCGTCACACCACCTTCGTCGCGGTCAAGATCATTGAAAAAGTTAGTTGGTAGTAAAAGTTACGTCTAACAAATACAGATTCACAGAAACAATTTCTTAGCTAATCAAAGTTTCATGGGACGCCATTTTCATATAACAAAGTTGGTTCAAGTTGAAGTAATGAGGAAACTCCGGATTGCGGAGTGGGTGAAGCTCTATGAGATGCATTCTGTAGCACAACTTAGATTCTCAAGCTTTTCATGGATTCCTGTACTGTAGTGTAGGTACTAGGTAGGCAGGTACATAAGTTTGAAGTACATTATAAAATGAATCGCAGTTCGCTGGTTACCGTATTAATCTAGGCTGATATGTTAATTAATGTTCGTAAGACTCTAAATAACGTTTTTAGGGAGGACTACGTCTATGGGTCAGCTTGTTTTTAATAGATATATAATTGATACTTAATGTGCGTTTGTTTTAACAGATTATCCAGGTCAATGTTATCTTAGATTTGTTAGCAAATATTTACTGTCACGTTAGCTGATGTAGGTATAAACGTAGAACATTTTCTAAAACCATTTTCACACTATTGTAAACTAGCGTTGTCTATTTCTTTTCGTGAAACTTTATACAAATGCCTGTACTAATTGCAATGGACAGACTAACAGCATAGCCGGGAACATAGATAAACAAACGCATTTTTCAACGTATCTGGTATTAACATTTTCTGCTATTTCCAGAGAGCTGTACATTTTTGCAGGTTTTCACGTAAATTGTTGAAAGAATTTCTAGCACTAAATAAACATAGTTTAGGTGCTTTGTTTTTTGAGTCTTACTATGGTCGTATGTCGTCAAGCTTGTTTTACAAAAGGTGATTCAACAGACACCTTATAGGGATTATAAAAACAAGTTTAAAAAACAGCCAAGTGTTCCGTAGTTGAATAATTACGCCTGCACAGAATTCAAGCAATTGGTAGTAAAAATAACTTTGTATTACCTAACCTGGTGTCATATAGTTTTTATGCCGCCCATGGGCCTCTGACTTGGCTTTACAAGCAGTCAAGAAATATCTGTCAAGCATGCTGGTTTCCTCACGATGATTTCCTTCACCGAAGCAAGTGATAATTATACAATACGCACATGAATCCGAAATATCAGAGGTGCGTGTCCTGGGTCGAACTTGAGACCTATACTTTGTATTAAACTACACCATTGTTAAATCGTGCACAGAATTCCATTTATTTAAATTTTTCATCGGTATAATGCCATGTCTCCGAGTGAAATGGTTGTTTGGCAAACAAAGGATGGACGGACGGACAGTCGGAAATAGCGAAATTATAATCGTTCCATTCTTGGCATTTGTCTAACGAACCCTAGAAAACGAAATCAAAACGCTAGAGCTTTAATTGGCAGCGTTTATTTGTAAACTAGTTTCCTTGAGTTCTTTTAAATGTTATAGCGACCTTGTCAATTTGAACTTGAGGATAATATTCGCAAAATATCAAAGTTCTTTTTCAAAATTAAAACTTGTTATGGAGCTCTGATGTAGTAAATTATTAGTTTTTTTTTGGAACTATTAAAATTATAATTAGTTTTGTTTTGAGCATTTATAATTTGGTAATTTTAATAAGTAAAGGTTCTGTATGGTGTCCGGACGTAAAGAATAGCACCATCCCATATCTTCCCGTGGGTGTCGTAAGAGGCGACTAAGGGACTTACCAGAGAATGGGCAGCAGCGTTCTCTGAGTTTTATAACAACCATACTGCGATCGCCAACCCGCCTGCCAAGCGTGGCGATTATGGCAAAACCCCCCTTCTTGGGGGAGGCCTATGTCCAGCAGTGGACGTGTTTCGGCTGAAATGATGATGATGATGATGAATTTTAATAATTGTGAACTTTAGTCAGTTGTAGAGTTTCTGAGTTCTTTTAAAACTTTGAAGTTTTTGTGAACTTTCAGTTTTAATACTTATGGAAAATTAAGTAAGACGACTCTTTTATGTAAGATTACCTTTTACTAGCGGCTTGCAAATGGGAAATTATTTAACATGCTTGTACTACCGGGATTCAAAGTATCGTAGATATACGTCCAGATCCTGGTTTACCGTATGCTAAATTTCATCCAGCATAGTTCAGACTGACAGACAGAGTTTCTTTGTACTTAAGTTAGTATGGAAATAGACTTTCGTTGTACTTAACTATCTCAACTCAAGTCCAATTAAATTCATGACGTGGTAATGATTTATTCTTGCAAGAATTTCCGTAAGACATGCTTTTAAAGTATTTGAACGTTTAACCCGCGAAAACCGGCTGCATTGTTACTTGGGAGAAACTCCGACTCGATAAACGTGAATTATTGTATACTGTAGAAAATCGTTAACATTATTTGAGTAGCTATTATTGATAACAAAATGTACTTTTAAATGCATCACTTATTAGCATAATTCATAAAGAAATAAATAAGATCGGAGAGTAGGAAAGTATATTTAGGAAGTAGGTTTATAAGATGTGGATACCTTCTTTCAATTTACGAGTCTTAAAAATATTCTAGTGTAGACTTCGCTGAGCAAGAGGTCCTAGGTTGGATTCAAAAGTCTTTAAAGGTTATTCGAAGTACCAGTCCGGAGTCTGAATTTGTGCCAATCTGATGGAAATAGGCTCGCTCCCTATTACATGCGACTTCTGGCGAGATATTTGTAGGTTCAACTTTGCCTAACCTTTCATAGATTAGAGGCGTGTTATGTTAAATTTAAGACGGGATTTTAGAGGGAGGTGTATTTTTCAAACATGTTAGTTACTTGAAGTTTAGCAAATAATATTCTGCGGTAATTATTTCGATCTTTATTAATACCGACAAACTTACCTTTCAATAAGTCCACCATCTTTGGCAACATCAGTATTGACAATAACACCATTCATTTTGTATCACATCACTTTCAATAACTTACACTATAAAGGCACTTCTTCACTATAATTTTTCAAATATAAAAAAAAAACTTTTTTCTTTTTTTGTAAATAAAAAAGTTTTAGTTAAAAAGTTTGTGTATATCGCGAGAGTTTTAAGAGGGAAAGTGGCACGACCGTGCTGGCTAGATGTTTGGTGCCAACTGCCTCTTGTAGTGGGTACGCGTGGTGTAAGGACATAGAGCGAGGTACACAGAACAGATGGGGCAGATTGTTTGTGATGAAATATTTGCTGTTTTGTAGAGGAACGTTATATGGTGAGATATTTTATTTTTGTTTTGTAATGCATCCTTTTAATAAATTTAGAGAAAATATACGATTAGGTATTGTAGTTCAGAAAAACAAAACAATTTTGTAAAATGCTCTCACTGGCTAGATAGAGCTAAATACATAACACTCTTTTTTTCTTTCGCAGTCATTTAAAAATACCTTGTTTTGTTTGGTGTTTACCATAAATCAACATATTGACCTATTTAACATACCTAACCACTGAGTTTACGCATCGAGTAGGTATTAAGATGACAATGGCAATGAGGAAAAAATATGCACAATAACAAATACATAATAAATACCTTAAACAGAATTCATAATAAATCTGCTTTTAACCTACCATAGATGATTTATGACGTGACACATAGCTGCATTCTTACATACTTTCTAGTTTTCTAAGTATATCACCTTTTACGTTTAATGATATGGCAAGACAAGACTCTTTTTCCGGATACCAACTGATTTATTTTAACTTATAAACTGTATTACATTTGATGATAATAAGAATTCAAGTAGGTAAGTACCTTTTGATAATTTAAATATTTGCCTGTGTACATAGAGAAGCGAGAGCAGGCGGCGACCCAGTCGTGGCGGCCTTCACTGAGAACAGCGGTGGCCCAGTGGTGGCGGCCCCGACTTACGCACAGCTCTGCTCTCAAAACGGTGAAGGAAAACATCGTGAGGAAACGACATGTTCTAGAACCAAAAATTCGAAGACATGTGACATCTACCAACCCGCACTCCGCGTGGTGGATTATAGCCTATTCCCTCTCTAGAGAGGAGGCCGCGTGTCCCAGCAGTGGGAATATTATAGGCCGATTATGCTATAGAGTAGATACTGTGCATCAAAATAACCAATAAGTTTTTAAACTGTCATGGTCACTAACATTATCATCCGCTAACATTATCATTTTTATCCGTGATCATGGTGCTTGCAACAGCGCCGAAACATCGGGAACTCAAAACCAACAGTAAACATGGTAAATATCCCGTTTCTAGTGTTAATGATAACCAATATATATTCTTGTTACTTTTCAACCTTTCACAAATCTGTACCAGTATTCTGCCTACTGTCCACTCTAGCTATCAACAAGTTGCTCTATGCAATAACCAGTTGCGTGTAAAGCGAGTTGCGCGCGCAATCTCTACGTTGCCACAATACGGCCATTCATGGGATTGTTGGGGAGCTCACACACAAACCGATCAGGTGCTAAGAAGCGGGGCAAAGAGGATAATGTCAGTGTGAAAGGTTTATTAGAGAAAATAATAGTGGTAAAAGAAACCTTGACTCAGTAACTAAGAACTCAACCCGTTTTGAGTTATTGAGTAAAGGTTTTTTAAATAAGCAAAGTCCAGCAGATGAATTCGGAACTCGGGATGACTCGGGATGGGTTGGTGAAATTTTCTAACAGTCCGTGACTTTAATGATATGGACAAAAGTTGTGTTAATGTGTCATTTTTAAGGTTTAGTCATATCATCATCATCCACAGCCCAACTTCACACACCGCTGGGTATAGGCCTCTATTTGCTTGTGCCAAGCTCCACGTTCAGTTTAGTCATATGGGTACGGACAAATTGCGGACCAGCTGTGAACATAGGATACTCTAGTGTATGCATCTGTCAGTGTCCAATGTTCAAAGCTGCGTCGGAGCGCGTGCAGTCTTCATGTACCTATTATATTTTTTGAATTAATTATAAAAACATTATTTAAAGGACCTACCTACTTGACTTTTCATTTATCTTTTTGAGTATCTAGTTTCTACATAAACCTAAAGAAACTGCAAAGTCAAAGGATAATTATAGAAATCTAGAAATGTTTATCATTTTATCTAATCTCCAATAACAGATAATTGTCAAGCAAAACGTTGCATTACTTAAATTATTAAATACGATAAAATATCTGCATTTTCAGCATGTTTTCATATAATTATGTAGATCTACGTATTTGTTGCTAAGGAACTCAAAACAACGGTCGGTCCTTGAATGAGTGACCATATACCGTAATCCTTCGTTGTCTTGGTCCCGGCTGTCTTTCGAACATCTTCGACAGTCTTTACGGGTAGACCCGCAAGTCGGACAAACCTTCCTACCAAGGGATATCGTTCTGCCTATTAACTGGGCTGTGAAGCACAGTAAGCAGCCGCCTCATATGAAATAGGTACTAGTATTCAGCTGCAGCTGTCTAACCGGAAGACTGGAAGCCATGGCAAAAGCTACGTAAAAAATTTATTGCTAATGCTATTTTTAGTATTTGAATCAGCACTGTTAAAGACCTAAAATCCACACTGACACGACACACGACTGTTAAAGGTCAAAAATAACAAAAGATTATCCACCAAAACCCCGGATCCATGACCACTTCCTAGTGTTATAGCTGGGACGAAGAAGTGGCGGGACAAACTCCCGAGCAACACATTTTTCTGTTCGGTTTACGATTGAACTTAAACTATTAAACATAATATAACATCACGCCTGTAATCCCCGAAGGGTTAAGCAGAGGTGTACGCAATAGTACATCCACATTTCGCCTGTTATGTTTAAGTCTCATGAAATAGGGGCCAATTGCCATCAACCGGGCACAAATCCAGACTTCGTGGCTGCTACTTAGAAATTCTTGATGGAAAAACCCAATAACACTTTGCCCGTCCTTGGAATCAAACCCAGGACCTCATGCTTAGCAGTCGCGCTTGCGACAACTAAACCATTGAGGCAGTAAACTAATAAAGTTCATAGTTAATACTTGTTTGTGACTTGGGAATGATTTATAAACTTGTTAACATTATCCAACCTGATCGTTAAGAACCAGTTGTATTGCCGGTTGCTCGAGCAATCGTTGCGAGTTGCTTATCCATGAGGTAATTTCCGGTTCACAACTGCCAATTATAATCGTCATGACATTATATTAAGATATTTTCGATTTATTTAGTTGTGTTTAATGCACGTTAACATTAGATGACACTTAAATAAAAAAGTCTTATTTGGTTTTGACCGATCGGTGCTTAAAAATTCCAACCGCGATTTTATGTAGCCTTTTTTTAGATTTCGCCCTTTGTGTTAGTGAAAACGAGCATTTGGTTCGCAAGGCTGGAATGGCAAATGCAGCCATTTGCTATGTCGTCCATCACCATCATCATCTGCCCAGCCTTTTCCCAAACTAGGAAGGGACAGCTTCCAGTGTAATCGGGTGCAGCTGCATACCAGTATTTTATATGGAGCCACTGCCTATCGGACCTCCATACCCCAGTAAATCCATTACCATAATCATGTAAAATGATGGATTATTTCTCAAATACATCGGTTTATCTTTTACTTAACAGAATGGTTGAAGAACGATAATTTCTTTCGCAACTAATATGTGCAATCTTATAATCAATATCTAAAACCACAGAAATATTTAGATATATATTTAGATATTCTGTCAGCTACTTTCTCCTTGTTATTTTGCCGTGTTACGATAGTCAAAATGTGTTCAATATTTACTTAACATTATTTATCATTCTTTTTCACTTGTAGTATCCCATAATTTAATATTAATAACAACGTATTCGTTTTCTTATTGGCTTCAAAGTAAGGAGTACCATGCGTGGACAGTATTTTATTAAGAACTAGATTTTGCCCGCTAATTTTGAATTTGACAATAAATTCGGCTTGTACTCTGCTTGTTACAATATAATTGAATTTTGATTTGAAAGACAGGTGGCGCCACCTATTATCATAAGATCGTTATTTCTGTTTTCCTCGGGCACTCTGTGTCCGTTTCTCTACACCTGACAACGTAACGGTATCTGCAAAATTTCAGGATGATCATGATCACCATTTTCAGTGGTTTAGGCGTGAAAAGGTAACAAACAAACTTACTTTCGCATTTATAATATTAGTTAGGAAGGATTATGAAGTTAGGATTTCTCAGTGACAACTCGAAGACTAAACACTTGATAGAAGCACAGAGTGTAGCGACTAATGTATTAGGTACATAATTATTTTCCTGGAAAAAGTCTTGGTTAGGTCTATGTGCCTACCAAGATCGCGTGGACTATTTATTTATCTTTAATACTGTATTCATATCTATGCCTGATACCTAACTAAAGTGCTTGCCGCGTTTCAAACCCCAGAATCAACGTACATTTACTTCAGGCGTTTGTGCTAGAGTCCTAGCCAAGGACCTCTGAATTCTGAACAACAAGCCCACAGAAAACAGCGTAGTGATCAATGACCCTATCTTCTCAGCGTGAGAAAAACCATTCGCACTGCACTGGTACATTTTAAAAGGTTAAGAAATACTTTCTCAGTAATCTAAAGTAAGATTTACGACAAATAAGTGTTAACACTAAGCTGAAACAGAACGAGTAAGCTTAAGCCGCTGTCCGCCCACTAACTGTAGTTAGCGGTAACTGATGCTTTAGTTTAACGCTTGACCTTTAGCGCTTCACCTTTTATTTTGGTTTACCATACCTGAGTTAGCAGGATTAAACTGTAGTTATAAATAGAAGGTGACCGCCTTGTGGGTGTAGTATCTTAGGAACACATCTGCCGTAACCTTTGGGGATTACAGGATTGAAGAAAATAGAAGGTAAATTCAATATGTAAACGGTAAGGCAAACAATAGTAGGCGTTTGTAGGCAATGTTAGAGGAATAGTGATCGTACACATAACACCATGAGTTATCTTAGACGGGGTAAGCATAGGGATAGCATTTTCTCTATAGGGGTAGGCAGAAACTGAGGAGCTCGTGTGAATCTTCAGGATAAGCCGCGCTTGCCTGGGTTGGTCCGTAGATGAGTGACCTCCCATTAGATACCCAATTTCCTCCGTGTCTCGGAATGGTTCCGGCTGTCAACTGTAGATTACCCAGTACTAACTGGGTTGTGGAGGTCAGATAGACAGTCGCTTCATGTAAAATACTGGTGTTCAGCTGCAAGCGGTTAGATTGGAAATCGGCCCCAACAGTATATAGTTATATTACATAGTTGGGAAAAGGCAGGCAAGTGATGATGGCAATAACTACAGCACGCCACTTTCTACGTCCTAAGCTTTGTCCACGTTCTAACAACGAAATTTGGTCATGCGCGCACGGTCTCACTTTAGTTGCGAGTACTACGCACTTGATCTTTCTGGAGAACTTGAGGTATTTGTGTGATACACCCGCATTTGGCCAGTTATGTTTGAGTTCCATTTAATGAGGGGCCGTCATTTTTTTACCAAGCCAGACTACGGGCTACTATTGAAAAATTCCTGATGAAAACCCCATTTCACTTTGCCCGCTCTAGTATAACAGCGCCAAAACAAGGACCAGCGCTCTTTTTAGGTTGCGCCTCATCCGGCAGCACGGAATCGCATTTTTTCACGCTCGTATCTTTTTCTGTCGCTTAGAACCGAGATTTGCTAGAACAAACAACAGAGCGGGAATGCTATAGCACGCGGCAGCATCGACGATGCGGTCGGCAGCACGCAACCCTTAGCCGTTGCTATGTTGGTGGTTGTACGCACTTTTAATATTGGTTGAAGAAAATGAAACTCTCAACACTTCTAAAGATCCAGATAACGCTAATTAAACAAACCCCAGTACACTCAGTACACTGTAAATCACAAACAACTTCAAAACAACAGTGATAAATGGCACAAACTGTTTACTGCCTCACTAATCTTAAAAGTAAACTTGTGTAAGAACCCATTTGACATTTGGCAGATAACCCCACCCGATAGTGAGGTGACACGCAAAATGATGCGAGACGAATTTGATACGCCGCCTACGAGAGCCACGATTTATAGGGTTATCTACGAATTGAGCTTCACTAATTTATCCCAGAGGGTGTCGTTAGGTATGTGATCCCTGTTTTAGCCTTGAAACTTGTCGTAAATAAGCCATAGATGGGCTGGGTTGTGGAGGGCCGATAAACAGTTGTTACTTGTATTGTTCTGGTATTCAGCTTTATCCTGTTAGACTCCAGAATCTAGGCTCATGGTAGCCGGGAACAGGCAGTTGATGACAAAATAATCTTGGCCATACGCCATAGTATATGGTGCATCATAATGTTAAGGTGTGCTCAATTGATGGTGAAATAAAGGGGAAAATTTCTTCGAAGCTGCCTCGTTGATCAGTGGTCGTAAGCGCGACTGTCGAGCTTGGGTTCAATTTCCGCGTCGGGCAAAGTGTAATTGGGTTTTTCAATGAAGGATTTCTTAGTAACAGTCACGGAGTTTGGATTTCTGCCCGGTTGATGGCAATAGGATCACCCCCTATCACATGGGATTTAAAAATAACTGGCAAAATGTGGTTGTACTATGAGGTACACCTCTACCTGACCCTTCGAGGATTACAGGCGTGATGTTATGGTTAGTATAAATACCTACTAACTTTGCATTGTTGTGAATTAACCGAGTCATATCCCCCGTAGGATGAGGCAGGGATATAGCGTACCCCACGCTATATTTATATCGAAAGGACGTTAGAATTGTAATGTTATTTTTCTCATGCATTATCCTGAATTGTGTATTAGTAGAGTAGGCAGAAACCGTTTGGGCTTGATTAACCGCAGTTACGCTGATTCTTCTCAGTAAATACAATAACTAAGGTCTGAGTCATATTTTCAAGAATTAACCTTGATCTAGAATAGTTTTTCTGCGTTGTGTATTTAGTTCAAACAAAAACATATCTCATATGGACAAACAACCAGACTCAGGACCACTATTTCTAGGTCATAAAAATATTTGTTCAACATGGGAATGGAGCCTGCTGACCTCATCATGAAAGTCAATCACTTAGCCACTGTGCCAAACTATCCAATATTCACTACCTATTCTTTCGCCAAACGACTTTTATGCGTTCAACAAATTAGACTCAATGAAATAATTTCTTCGGGAAATTCTATGTTTTTATTTCGTCATAAATCTAACGATGATGTCGGAGTTTCAATTACTGTTGCAATAAAAGTGTTACGCGAATACTATTTGTGGGTACAGTCACGTACGGTCGAAATGACCAAAATATATTTTTATTACATAACATAACATCACGCTTGTCGTCCCCGAAAGGTTAGCTAGAGGTGTAACCTAGTAAGTACACTTATAATATAAGTGTATGGGTACACCAGAGCCAGTTTCGATTAAGGTCAAAAGATGGGGATGCCTATTATCATCCGGACACAAATTCAGATATCGCCGCGCTCGCCGGGCTGCTAATTGCTGGTGGAAAAACTGAATAAATCTTTGCCCGGCCCGGGAATCGAAGCTAGGACCTCATGCTCAGCCTTAATGCTTGCATTTACTAGACCAACGGAGCAGTCTTTTATATTTTATGATGGCACTTTACTTGGTTTGGCACAGATATGCACGTAATTTAGCGAAAATTTTAAAGAGTTTTATAGATATAAATAATTTGAATATTTTGTACAACATACACCGAGGGTAGTGCTACCATTACTACTTTAACTAGTATTCAACAATTTAGTAATACGGTTCAGGCCAACAATACAACTGGCAACGGCAAGTTTTTGCACTATTTCACAATTTACTGCACTGGAAAATTCGATGTTTTGTGTACTATACGGTTGACGGTTGTACTTAGTACATTTGTGACGCGTCTGTACCTAAGTACATACTTAGACTTACACATGTTTCTTATTATTAGTCGTGACACGTGAATCGATGTTTTTAAATGCATTGTTAGGCGAAAGTTTACATAAAACATTTCTGTAATTATTTGTGTTTTTCTGTATTGTGCAAAATAAATAAAACAATACTCTAGACAACTTCAATTCATTATTTCGAATGACATACTTATTTTAGTTATTCTTATCAGCTCGAATGTTTAGGAAACAGAGTTCACCTAAAATAGTTATTCCTGCTGGTCACGTGTTCGCAAACGTGCGTTCGATTCCCAGGTCGGTTTTCGATTTTTTTAGAAACGCAGTCGCAACCCGGAGTGTAGAATTGTTTCTAGTTGATGGCAACACGCTCTCTCACATAACTGGCTAAATGTGGGTGTACTGTGGTGCACCACAGCCTTACCCTTCGAGTATATAGCCTTGTTGTTACAACATATTATGTAGTTGAACTAGTCAAATTCATGGCTTTAAGAAAAACAAGCCAAACTTGTAAAAAAACTTGTAGTAATTTCATAACCAAAGATTTTTTATGAAATTACTACAAGTTTTTGGTTATGAAATTACTACAAGTTTCTAGTGTCTAGTTTTAAGTGTAGCGGCACCTTTAAAATCCCAAAAAGGATTGAATTCAGCATTCATAAGGAGGTTCCTATTTTATCGTGTCAGAGCTATAACGACTGTTGATTAAATACAGAAACTAATTAGGGGTTTCATTAAGATTCCTTAGAGCCATTTTAAGATGGAGCTAAATTGCACGTTGGTCATTATTTAGAAATATGTGAACCTGTATTTATTCTGATGCCATATACGAGTATCTTTAGACTAATGAACGTCAAAATTATTAGACTTTAGTGATGGTGTGACATAAATTGGAAGTGTCCTTTGTCATTTATGTCAAAAGATCGTTAACGATGACGACTGTCAACGGTATTTTGGGCAAGAATGTTTGCATTTAGCCGTGGTAAAAATATTATGCCTTGTGACGGGGACTGTAGCCACATTAATTCATTGTTGTCTTTGTTTCGACAGTTCAAAAGTTCCTGTAACCGGCCCAATTGAAATAAATGCTTTGATTATGATTTTTGATTAGACAGTCGGCAAGGTTGTAGCGGGGCTGACTATCCAGAGGGTCTAGACATAGTCACCATTTTCAGCGCTATTGATGATTGAAAAGTCAAAAATATATACGTTCTAAGATTCATCGGGGTTACCTACACGTCATCATAATCTGTCTAGCCTTTTCCTAAGTATGTTGGGGTGGGCTTCAGGTCTAACGAGGTGCAGCTACATTCCAGCATTTTACATAGAGCGACTGCCTATTTAACATCCAAAACATAGAAACGATGTGGAGCATAAAATATAAGCTCAATCGGAGTTGATACTTTAACGTCATCTTTACTGTGATGTTTGCCAATATTTTCGTATGTTACTAAACAATCAGGCATCGTTATCTAACCTTTTACGATTCCCAAGGCCTATTCCTACCTCACAAAACAACCCATTAACAACAACAACAGATATAAACGGCCTATTTTTAGCAACGATGTCCTACTATCCTATAAACGTAAACTGAAGTAAATATGATAATGTCCGAGTGGGCGACGGAGTAAATTGTGCCTGTTTAGTGTTTATGCATGATGTGACCTTTAGACGTAATGTGTCGTCTCTGGGGTCCTTTACGTGGTAGGGTCTGTCATGCATGTGTGCCCTAATGATTGGTCTCGTGAACGAAAGAAGTGTTGGGGTTTCGATTCCCGGGTCAAAATGTTATTGGGTTTTTCATTAGGAATTTTTAGGCAGTCTGGACTTATTTTGTCACTATAATATCTTCTGCATCTATGGCTAGTGTCCCCAACTAAGATCAGGAGCGTAGCTTAGCTGTGATCAACTGTGGAGGTGCACCGTAATCTGGCCCTTATCCCAATTCATTTGGGGTCGGCGCTGCATGTCTTTTTTTCCATACTAATACTAACTTTATAGTCAGCTATAATGGTATAAGATTTTAAACTATCATGGTCACTAACAACAACACTCACTAGCCACGCCTGGTCACTAGCTATAATTGTCTCTGGTAATAATGTTGGCTTGGGTCATCATCAGCATCTGCCTGCCTTTTCCCAACCATGCTGGGGTCGGCTTCCAGTCTAACCAGATGCAGCTTAAAATAAGTATTTTACATGGAGTGACTATTTTAATGTTGGCTTGGGTATTAGGTATAAGTAAAAGCCTATAGACCGTCCCCGGACTTGCGACTTAGCAGGAAACACAAAGGACTCCAAATACCATCTTTGTCCGCTTTAAATTCGCATAAAATCAGTGTAAACGTTTCGGCAAAACAGATATTTTACGACATTAAAAGCGCTTGATTGTCAAACGATTCTGTCTGCATCGCCACTCGACAGTCAAGGGCGCTTGGGAAGGTAAATATTTGTGCACGAACTGGTGTGAAGTCGCTTCGATAGTCCGCTGTATTGGTATTGCGATTGTTGTGTTCTTTGAGACCGTTGCAGTCGAGTTTGTTGATCTTTTTGCAGTACATGGTAATAAAAATACTGAAAGAATAAACCGGAGGAAGAGGCAACTACATAAATACTTATCCAGTGATCCAGTATCTGCCTGCGTTTCCCAACAATGATGGGGTCAGCTTCCAGTCTAACCGGATGCAGCTGAATACCAGTATTTCACATGGAGCGACTGTCTATCTGACCTCCACAACCCAGATAATGCTGGGAAATACGATACCCCTGGTAAGACTGATTGTCAGACTTTCGGCCCACTGACTACCTGTAACTATTGTCAAAAATCTACAAATGGCAGCCGGGACCAACAATTTAAAGTGCTTTCCGAGATAGCGAGGAAACTCTGTACCCAACCTAGGCAAGCTCAGCTTATCCTAAATATCAACCCGAGTTGCTGTTAAAACTAGACGAGGTCAATATTTCCTGTCCGGCTTCTTTGTGGAGAAACAACAAAACAAGCTAACGTAATGTTGGTCAAGTCATAATTATGACGACCATACAGTTTATCAAGGTGTCTATTATGTCTTCTTCTTTCATTGTAAATTTCCTGTTGTTTGTTCACTACTGGAACCCAAAGCGCCAAACTAGTGGCTCAGTTCTGGGCTGCCACAATTTAGATTGCCATCGACACGCTAAGAAGAAGATTGTAAATTTAAAAAATTACAACATCTGAATTTATATCGATGACAAGTCTCATACATGAACATGGTAATAAATATCTCATAAAGGCTACACTAACACATTGTGTGTATGATACAATAATAATGAAATAACCATTCATTACACAATCAGCGCCTACGAACTATAACTGTTCATTAAAGAAAAACTGTAGTGATGGGAAATATTACTCGAGCGTTCAGAGCATCACATATCGTGGCGGATGATTTAGTTTTTTGTTTTATTAGTAAGTAGCGAAGTTAGCTACAGCTTCACGGGAAAACCCACCTGATGCATTAAAATAGTCTCCACGGTCGGCTATTAAATAGGTACTAATGGTTCGTCTAGCTAGTTTATTCTGGGGAGGTTTCTTTTTTAAACTGCCAAAACAACGGTTTAAAAGCAGGCACAGTTGTTTAAAAACCGCAACTCACTACATACCACCAAGTGAGCATCTTCCTGCAGGGTCTAACCTTCCGTGGTCCACCTGGAAGTCCCTGAACCGTCAAGTGGGAAGATGTAACTCCTACCTCGTTAAGTGGGGTTACCTCAATGAAACAGCAGCGGGGTGTGGTTGACTAATTGCTGGCCTAACAATTCAATAATACAACACATAACATCACATCACTTATTGTATAGTGTGATAATACACATAACAGCAATAATTAAATAACGATTCATCTTACGTGTGCTGCGGCGCGGCGCTAACAAGAATTAATTAATGTAAGTACTCCAGTAGTGATGGGATGTGTTACTCACACAAGTTGTGTGAGAGCGTGTTGTGGATATTAATATGAAATACTCAAATAAGTTTTAACAAAAATTGTACAAGTCATCATCTTCCTGCCCTTGTCCCATGTTACTTAGGGTCGGCGCAACACGTATTTTTCTTCCATTCTCCCCTGCCAATCGTCACGATAGCTTTTACTCCTTTTTTCTTCATATCATTCCTCACACAATCCATCCATCTCTTCTTTGTTCTTTCTCTCGCTCTCGATATATCAACATTTACATTCATCACTCATTTAGTCACAAATTTTACAAGTATGTCCATCATAACTTAGTTAAATCACTGTAATCTTAAACACAAATCACGGGTAGTCAGATGTCCGGTAGTCTGACAACCAACTTTATTACATGTTAGGCAGTAACTGTTTTGAGGAGGTCAGAGTGGCAGTCGCCTCGTGAAGAATATCGGTATTCAACAGCATTTGTTTGGTCTGGAAACCGACCCAAACATTGTTTTGATAAGGTTATGCAGCTGATGATAGTACGAATCGCCCGCGAAGGGAATACATTCAATTTCACAAAAAAAAAACTGTGTTTCTCAATGATTTGATCGTGCACAAAGTCAACGTTTAATAATTTAACCCTTCTAAGTTCAATTCGTGTTACATACAGTTCACTTTTATGCTCGTTGTTACTTCTGCGCGAAGCCGAACGTTGAATGTTTTCTTCGGAAACGAGTAACAAAGTTCAAAACACACTTAAAATTACTAGAGATTTCGTGGCGTGAAACTCAGGGTAACTACTTTTTTATAAATATTACACCCTACAAAGATTAGGTATTGAAAAACTTCACAAAACCCCTCAAAGGTCTCCGGGACCCCGCCTCGATATAAAGTGAGTCCCGACTTTAACACACGATCCCGCCAAAAGACTCCGATATCAATTAATTGGTGACACCTGAGAACTTCAAGTGCTTTAGGCAGATGTCGTCAACCTTTTAGGTAGAAAAGAACACAGCATATTATTTGTAAATCGTTTGCTATCCCTCTGACTGATTCGACAAGCACAGGATGAGTCCGTGTACTTTGATAGCTCAATTTAACTTAACCATCACCGCGACACATAGTAGGTGGAATGTGGATGTAGTATGACCACTATTAGGTACACCTCTGCCTTACCCTTCGCGGATTACAGGCGTGGTAATCTGGCAAAAAAACCTTTAAGATCTTTTGGCGTTTGATTGACATTGGCAGGGGGCTTCGTTGGTAAACATTCTCTTGTACTGAATATCAAGATGGTGGAGTAAGTAAGTAGTCACAGATAACTACTCTTTGACTACATTATAACATTTACTGTCCTAAAATGTGAACGTTTTAAAAGTACGAGTAATTGGCGTTTAGCACAGAATTCCCGCCAGGTTTGAGCACCACTGCCCTACTTAGCGAGCGTGTAAGGTTGGCTGGCTTGTCCCTTTGAACTACCAACTGGCTGTAAGTAGCCCTTTTTAAATGAAGTGAAAGTGTTTTAAGTGAATTGTACTGAATATCAAGATGGTGGAGTAAGTAAGTAGTCACAGATAACTACTCTTTGACTACATTATAACATTTACTGTCCTAAAATGTGAACGTTTTAAAAGTACGAGTAATTGGCGTTTAGCACAGAATTCCCGCCAGGTTTGAGCACCACTGCCCTACTTAGCGAGCGTGTAAGGTTGGCTGGCTTGTCCCTTTGAACTACCAACTGGCTGTAAGTAGCCCTTTTTAAATGAAGTTGATATTAAAGTACCTCTAGTAGGGTGTCAAGTCGGATTATGTTTACAAAGTTTAAGCTTTTTAGCATTAATGCTTTCATTGGACACTGCGGTCTTTGATAGTATTCATGTAGCACACTAACTAGCCCTCATGATGTGGGCCATTCTGCTGAAAGGCTCAAAATCTAAGTCCCCATGTGGAATGAAAATATATATTGGAGCTTGAAGCTATTCTGGAACGCTGTAGGGACTGTACTGTCCCATCACTATTGCTTGTTTTCGTCGATGATCTTAGAGCGCAGTAAATAGTAATCCTGCTTCACTTGCCACACAGATTCATAGCTATTAATATAAGATGCAATATTGATATTAATTGATTGTGATTTATGTTATTTGAGGTTGGTTATTAAAACGACACGACACACTTGTGGGACAAGTCTGCTATTTTCTACGATTGATCATTATGACACCCACATTAAGACACAACGCCATTACTTTTGTGGAAATAGTCCATAGTCTACAAATTGTACTATAGAGTCTTAGCAAATAAAACGCCAAAGGCTAAGCTAACAAGTTACATAAGTAAATTAGATAAATCAAAAACCCGACTGCAAATAAAAGTCTGTAAAATTCCTAATTAAACTTAAACATATAATGTATATATATTTTTAGAATTCCCTTATAATTTTCTTTTATTTTGATACCCTTAATCGATAGGTTTGGTTATATATTTTTTATTAACGTATTACTATGACGCGCCTAAAATCCGCCATTTTGTTTTTTTTTCAAACACCTATCTATGGACACTTAGGTATTTAAGACGAATATAAGGATACCTAAACTGTCGAAATCCATCCGTTTGGAAGATACGAGGTAATAAAGAAATTTACAAACATACAAGATTTTAAACTATCATGGTCACTAACATTATTATATAGACTAGAAACGGGATATTTACCGTGTTTACTGTTTTTATCCCTCTCATAGAGAGGAGGCCTGTGTCCCAGCAGTGGGAACATTAAAGGCTGATTATGCTACTGTTTTTATTGAGTTCCCGATATTTCGGCGCTGTTGCAAGCACCATGATCACGGATAAACTGAAGTTATTGCGGGTGGGTGTTTATGAGCAGACAAATCGGTCTATCCTCTTTCTTGCTCGTTTTTTTGCACTCAGTACTGCTACCACTGTCACTCGCAACTCGATTCTGTTCCCGACACACGAAACTCACTGTGTCCGCTCGCGAACTTTTTTCCGCACTTTTCCGCTTTTTACACAGCTGGACCACTGGATTCCAAGCTCTCGACAGTTGAAACCCATCAACCCGGTTGAAGTTCCTATATTTGGTAATCTCAATAGCTTCTCTAAGCAGTCTAGGAATACAGTGGCGTTCTGTCGAGATGACCTGAGGGTTATGTAACTCAATCCAGTGGTTCGATCCTGATTCCAGGAGATGTTGAGCTATGGCTGATTATGATTATGGTAAATATCCCGTTGGCTGATTATGATTATGGCTGATTATGATTATGGTAAATACACGCTAAAAACATAACCATTCCTTGGCAGTCGGGTAAAAACGGTTGCGCTCGAAATATGTTGACTTCATTGTTTGTAAAAATACTGTTGTTATTCATTCTTTTAAAAGCTTGCCGATTGTTGGTCTCACTGACAACTACGGTGATACGTTGTGGAACTCGGTTACTGGGTCGTTGAAGTCAGATAGGCAGTAGCTCTTTAAGAAACTGAGATTCAGCTGCATCCTCATGCTGTCGGGGCTAGCTTACAGTCTAATCAACAAATTTGGCAAAAGGTCACAAATAAAAATTGATGCCGTAGATATATTGTGCGTGATTTCAATTAGATTTGAGTTGATCTAAACAATCGTCTTGGTTGTTACGACGCATTTAAAGATCCGTGTTTACTTATGTATTTAATAAATCCCGGATCTACAAGCAATCAGGGATTCAGTAAATAATAATGAATCTTAGTTAAGTTAATCTGTTGAATAATTGTGTAAGATTAATGTCCGTCGCTCGCAGCTCGTACTGCGTCGTTTTCCACGATTATTCTATTAGCAACAGGTTTCTAATCTAAAGTAATTAGTTGGGTGTGGTGTGGGGGAAGACTATTAATTGAATATATTGCTTTATTGCTTTACTACGAAAAACAAACAATTGGAACAGTTAACCCATTCTAGTACCGAAACTACCTTGGTGAATAGTCAATAGATTCAATTCTGTTTCCGTATTAGACGTTCACAAGTGCCTTTTAATTGATTACTACTTACACAGCTAGGCAAAGGCCTCATAACTTCGAAATCTTTCGATTTAGGGCTAATGTGGACCATGGTCGTGTGGTTCTGGGTGTGTCAGGGCTCCACATCGTAGCGTAATTGAAATAAATGGTTTGACTTTGACTTCAAAGTAGTATTTGAACAGTGTCTAGCCAAGCGACATTATATCAGCGATAACAGTAATTGAAAAGTCAAAAACGGATTTTTACCGCTAAGCTGATGTCAATTGTGTTAGACTCTTAAACAGAATTGACATGAGCTTAGCGGTAAAAAGCCGTTTTTGATTTTTCAATCACTGTTATCGCGGTGGAAATATGAAACACTTTCCCACTTCTCTAAGTGTTCCATTCGCTCTTGCATTTGAACAGAATCGAAATCAAACTTTTTCTTATTAACTAGTGACCAACTCTTGCTTCGCATGGACACATGACAAAACATAAAGATTTCTATGCTGTGCCTAAGTAAAACATGGTACCAATAAACCTCTCAGAATAGATGCTTTAACCACATCAAAGTCCGTTGCGTAGACTAAAAGATAAAGACGCGCGACGTTCACACTGGCAGTCGATACAAAAAACGAGACTTCGTTATAAACTGAAGAGATATTATATATATACATAAAAAAAAAAAAAATTTAAAGTATAAGATCAAAGATTTTTTGAGATCATTTGATTTGTTTTACGTGGTTATCAAGACGAAACGTTTTCTGAAAATGATTTCGGATTTATTTGTATAAAAACTTATGTTGTCAGTAAGTGAAAACTCATATATCAAAGAATTGATCACGTGACAAAACCTCAGGTGTTAGCATATTTCGACTTTTAACATTATTACCCTTTATGTCATTGAAACCAGTTCTATGTCTATCATAGAACATTTTAAGTTCTTATTTAAACAAAGTAACTTATTATTTAAACAGATATTGAACAACTTATAGAGCAATGGATATTATGATGTCTGTTTAGCGGCAGTATGTTAATTGATTGACCACGAGATGGCGTTGTTAGCCAATCAATAGGATAAGTGTTAAATAAATAAGTATTACACTTTTATAGATATTGTTTTCTCTAATATTTATCATAGTTTTTGTAGACTTATAGTAGTTTACTAATTTATTAACGTATCTTTATGGCTTATCACCTTTAATAGCAAAACCAGCTGGCAGAAAGGAAAATAATATTTAAATAGAAATAAAATTTATTTTCATCATGTGGAGATAGATTTTATAGGGCACTAGAGCACTAGTTGCCTAGTGGTTAAGACCTCAACTAACAAGCTGCATGTCATGGCTTCTAACCCAGACTAGCATGTCATTACAGAGAAGGAAAACATCGTGAGGCAGGTACATTAGAAGACATGTGACATCCATTTTATTACCAACAATTTTCAAAATAACAGCAATATTTTCATATCTAAGCAACAGAGGTGGGCTTTATTCAAACAAGCATGTGACTAAGCAGAAGTTGTTTGAACATTACCAAGGACTTTAGCACCTTCTCTTTGCTTCCAGATAGTGTATTATGTATTTCTGATATAATTTATTAAATACACTGCCTCGTTGGTCTAGTGGTGTCAAGTACGACTACTGAGTATGAGGTCCTGGGTTCGATTCTCGGGTCGGGAAAAGTGTTATTGGGTTTTTCCATCAGGAATTTTTCTTTAGCAGTCACGGAGTCTGGATTTGTGCCCGGTTGATGGCAATATGCTCGTCCCTTATTACATGGGACTTAAACATAACTGGTGAAATGTGGGTGTACTATTAGATACACTTCTGACTAACCCTTCGGAGATTACAGGCGTGATGTTATGTTAGACTAAATGCAATGGTCTAGTAGTGGTTACAAACAACGACTTAGCTACTGAACATGAGGTCCTGGGATCTATTCCCATGTCAGGCAAGCTTTGGGTTTTTTCATCAGGAACTTCCCAGAGTATGAATTTGTGTGTTGATAGCAATAGGCATGGTCTCTGTTACTGACTGAAACGAAGTTACATGATTTATATAAATAATACACATTTATTTATCAAACCTATTGACGTAGTTATGATTGTATTGACGACACAATGAATTGTGTAGGTGTTCTGTTGATCACAACACTAAGATATCGGCTGTTAAGTGTTTACTAACATATCACGGACGTGTGTTAATACAATGCCACGTGCCCACCGTCATTGTGTTATTCAAAATAACGCAAATAACATGCAGCATAATTATATTGCATCATCATCATCATCATTTCAGCCGAAAAGTCCACTGCTGGACATAGGCCTCCCCCAAGAAGGGGGGTTTTGCCATAATCGCCACGCTTGGCAGGCGGGTTGGCGATCGCAGTATGGTTGTTATAAAACACAGAGAACGCTGCTGCCCATTCTCTGGTAAGTCCCTTAGTCGCCTCTTACGACACCCACGGGAAGATATGGGATGGTGCTATTCTTTACGTCCGGACACCATACAGAACGGACACCATACAGAACAACTATATTGCATGCAAAAGAGGAACTCTTGGCGAAATAATAACCGCCGCGCCGGTGCCGTGCGGGTCGGTTCGATCTTCAGCCGCGCCTAGCAAGGTTGCTCTGTGTGACTCATTACATACCGCGTTTCCTCGTGCCTCGAAAAGCACGTTAAGCCGTTGGTCTACTGACATTTTTAAATCTTTGACAGTCATTACAGATAGTCAGTGACTACAGGAAACGGGATATTTACCATGTTTACTATTTTTGTTGAGTTCCCGATATTTCGGCGCTGTTGCAAGCACCATAAACAAACAAACAAAAAACAAAAACGAAATAATAGTAAACATGGTAAATATCCCGTTTCCTGTAGTAATAATGTTAGTGACCATGATAGTTTAAAATCTTAGATAGTCAGTGGACTGAAAGCTGAAAGTGTGACAACCAGTCTTCCCAAGGGGTATTGTATTACCCAGCAGTACTAACTGGGTTGTGGAGGTCAGATAGGTAGTCGCTACATGTAAAATACGGGCATTCAGCTGCATCTAGTTAGACTGGAAGCCGACACCAACATAGTTGGGAAAAGGCTAAGCAGAAGATATTGGATGCAAAGATTTAAATCCTTAGACGTGCCCTCGTAGTTAGGTCGCGCGAAACAGAGCTTATGCCATCTTCATGAACAGATAGATAGGAGCAGTGTCAGTGAGCTAAACAATACTATTTAATGGTCATTGTCTATATTGTGAAAATTTTTGATTTGTTAGGGCGAATTTAACGATTTAAATCTTTTTTGGCTTGACCTTTAGCTGTAAAAGTTTACGAAGTCTAACTACAAGTAGGTATACCCGCTCCATGTGACATGTACCTGCTTAGGGTTTCATGATGTTACAACTTTTCCAACTTTCTCAATTTATTCAAAAGCTAACTTGTTCCATGTATACAGGACATTTCGGGACAAGTTTTAATAAGAATTCTGTTAAAATATTCAATAAAGACATGGACATTTTCAGGTTTCAAATGAAATATGTTAAAAAATGGTGATGTACCTATCATCATCTTTTCCCAACTATGCTGAGGTGGACTTCCAGTCTAACCGGATGCAGCTGAACACCTGTATTTTACATGGAGCGACTGACCTCCACAACCCAGTTAGTACTGGGTGATACGATACTCCTTAGTAGGACAGACTGTCAACGGTCTACAAATGCCAGCCGAAACCAACGGCTTAACGTGCTCTCTGAGGCATGGAGGAAACTCTAGTAATGCAAATGTTCATAAGCCGCAATGACCACTTATCAACAAATATGGAAGCCGTCAAGTATTTGCAGTTTTTGTAAACGAAGTATTCTATCGTCGTAGAAATAAGGATCTGAGGCCCTAGCAAGAGCGCGTGCGCAACGTAAATACGTCGACTTTTTAATCTAAAATACAATTATCCTACAGCATTTTAGTTAAATTGTTCTCAACAAGCACAATCAGTAACATCCAGCTATGAATTCTTAAAATTATGAAAAGATTAAGTGTGACATGGGTATTTTTAATTTAAAAATGTGCGTTTACACCGCGCCCTCGTAGGGACTCGGGTTACAACTATGTGACTACGGCGTAGCTAACGAGATGCCAATGCCACTGCTACACCGCTACGCTATCGTAGCAATATCCTTTCCGCTACGCGGCAATACTAAGGTATTATTATTATCATCTACTAAGGAAGTGTACTGCGAGAGTATCAAGAGTGTCACAAGTGTCAGGCGGGTGTGTCATGAGTATCTGACGAGACTGTCACGGCTGTCAGGCCAGTATCACAAGTGTCACGCGAGAGAGTGTCTGCAGTTTTGAATTAGAGTGGCACGGATGTGAGGCGATAGTGTCATGTGTGTCAAACGAGAGGGTCTAGAGTGCCAGGTGAGATTGTCTTGTGCGCGAGATTGCGCGTGATTTTGGGTGCGAGATTAATCTTGCAGTATTGGTGCGAGATCTCGCACCATTTAGGCAATCTCGTTATAACGAGATTACATTTCCTAGTGTCAGACGAGGTTCTTGAGTAGTAGGCGAGAGTCCCGAGACGCATATTCAACTATAGGTTATCTACTGCAGTTTGCAGTCATAATAATTCGGTCATTTAATGATAGGTCTGACCGCAGATTAAGTTTTATTTGCTTTGCGAACCAATAAAGGTTTCGGAGGTCAGAAATGACCCTCAATCCACAGACGAAACCAAATCGATTTCACGAAACTTTGTGTAAACATCATCATAATCTACATCAAAGCCACACATATAATGTTCAGACGAACAAAACTTTTCTTATTACAATAATATTATCACTATAATATATAACTCAGTGATTTTATGATTATGATAACCATTCCAACATCTCTACTGACCCCATTTCTGGAACTTTCCGTCCTCAATCATTGCTTTTCGATGAAAACAGTAAAACTTCAGAGCAATAATTTAGTCTAATGTGTGAAACTCGACCCTGGAACTGAAAGCTTCAGGGAGTTTCATGAATTTGATTAGGATAAGGGTTTCGCTGGTTACTCGTGCGAGTAAGACTGTGTCCCTGGAAAGTCCAGTCATTTGAAAATGTTGGGATTACTGGAATTGTTATCCGTTTAGTAGTTTCTGAGTAAAACGTGGACAAACATATAAACAAACTCGAGTAACTACGTTGATAATAAGGCTACGAGTACATGTACAAGTGCGTTAGCGTTTTAGAAAGTAATTTTCAATAATATTATCTACATTATTGACATTATTACGACTGCTGAGCATGAGATCCTGGGTTCGATACCCAGGGCGGGCAAAGTGTTATGGAGCAAAATTAACAAATATTATTAGTTATAGAGGAAACCAGTTCAAGTGAAACTTTTAAGGTAGTTAGAACCATCCCTACTAAATTATCAAATTGAATGAAACCAGACGACAGGCGAAACACTGGTCTTGCCATGAAATCAAAATCAAATTATTTTATTTTACATAGGCCTAGATGGGCACTTATAAAACGTCTAAAAAAAGGTGCACGGTTCGGGTTGGTCGTTTCCTATGGAGAAGAACCGGCAAGAAACTCCATGGTTACTCTTTTCATGAGCAGTGAATAGGAATTCAAATTGCACGCGAATGAAAATAGACCACACACAGTATCACTTGTTTGTTCAGTGGTTTGAAACGCGACTGAGCTTGGGTCACCGGGGCATTTCCGCAAAATGAAAATATAGCGCTTTTGCTACTTATCGTGCCCTAAAACACGTACTTTATTCGAAAGTAAGCTTGTCTCTCTGCTTACCTTTGCACGCCATAACGGGTGAATAGATTTTGATGAAATTGGCACACGGATAGACTGTGACCTGGTGTTCCGAAACCAGGTATGGGCTACTTGTGAGGAAAATTATGAGGGTATACCTTTTATTTCGGAAGTACCTTGGGAGTATGATGATCAGGGTGTAAAGTTTCTCATCCCCCGTTGAAAAGGGAGAATCCTCCAACCAGACGAGTGTTGGATGATGTGATAAAAACGATACGTGTTTTGTTCATAATCTTCAGCATTTCTTTATAAAAACATATTTGAAAGTGAACTATAGCTCTAAATGGCATGTAAATATTTTCAAAGGTATAGCTTAAAACCTGTATGGTATGGCTTTCCTATTATGATCTGGCGTATCTTCAGTCCTACCAGGGCTACATACCGACCAGTCAAGTAGGGTCGTGTTTCAGCCAGACTGGATTGTTTACGTCTATTTAGATTGTCTTCGCTAT
Source organism: Noctua fimbriata (assembly GCA_905163415.1). NCBI lineage: Eukaryota > Metazoa > Arthropoda > Insecta > Lepidoptera > Noctuidae > Noctua > Noctua fimbriata. Next base: position 822,359 of record LR990934.1, read on the forward strand.
GCCTGTTAGTCTAGCCAAAGCCTAGAAAACTATGACCCTATTAAAAGTTTTCAATTCAATTTCAATTTCATTTAAAATCAAAACTCATATAAATTTAACGCATCTCCTTTCATTTAAATTATAGCAATAGCAATAGCGTTGTAAGGTTTTTTTTGTTACTAACAGTATATGGATTACGTCTGAAATAAATGTCTTCTATTCTATTCTATAATCTGTAATATCCGTCTAAAACCCACATATTACCAACCCACATATTACCAACCCACATATTACCAACCCACATATTACCAACCCACATATTACCAACCCACATATTACCAACCCACATATTACCAACCCACATATTACCAACCCACATATTACCAACCCACTTTTAATTTAACATTTCATTTTCCGCGGCCACTTGCCTCCCCCTTATATCAACATAATCTAAATACATAAGCATGTATATTATATGCTACATAATGAGAGGAGGGCTGCCAAAAGATCTCATCTCGAGTTCCAGTATTATCTGACAGCTTTAAAGAAGGATCTAAGAAACTAATTATAATGTTGTGATGGTTTTGTAGATTTTTTATTATAAGTGGTTTTGATGTTAATTATAAAGCTTAATAGATATATTAATTTATTTCAAAATAGATAAGGTAATAGTTTCATGTTGTAATTGTTTCTTTTACAGGATTGTTTATTTTTACATTGAATAAACTGGCTGGAAGTGAAGGCTATTTCATGTAAGTTTCATAACGTAACATCACGCTTGCAATCCCTGAATGTTTAGGGTGTAGAAACACTACCAACATGGCATATTCAGTAGTTTCATTACGCGATAGATTTTGAAACTACCCACAAGATTGAGAAACCGAACTATTTATTTTAGTTCAACAGGTGAACAAATTAAAAACCTCTTTGTCAAAACTTGACATACATTACGAACTAATTATGAACTAGTACCGAGCGACCGAGCTCTGCTCGGGGGAAAATAGAGAAAACGAATTTTCCCAAATATAAGACCAAGTTAGATCGATTTGTCGCCCCCGTAAAACTTGCAATATAGGATAGCAACTTTTATCGAAATCGTTAAAGCCGTTTTTGAGAAAATCAAAATCAAAATATTTTATTTCACATAGGCCTAGTTAGGCACTTATAAAACGTCGAAAAAAAGGTGCACGGTTCGGGTTGGTCGTTTCCTATGGAGAAGAACCGGCAAGAAACTCCATGGTTACTCTTTTCAAATCATTTGGTGTTCCAATATTATCATGGATACAGCATTTGTACTTAAGTATGGGGGGACAGCGTAGGCCCGACAATAAGTCTGCTTACTACACAAAAAATGTAGAACGAAATAAAAAGTTAACAAGCAGCTGGGAATCTACAAAGCCTACAATGTTCACACATTTACAAACAATCGATAAAAAAGAATCTATACAAAGGTAAAAGAAAAAGAATTGTAAAGTACTAAATTAAGGGCATTACATTGCTCGATGACCTTGATGATTTGATCCCTGTACTGGTTTTTGTTGACTTGCCCCGCACATTTCGCAAAATTTCGGTTTTTATTTATTATTTAAAAATATTAAAAGAAATAACAGAAAAAAACAATACAGATTGTTAAGTATATCATTACGTATTTGTTGTTACAAAATTCATGCCGACCTATTAAGCCGTTACAGAGATAATTTACAATTAAGGTTGAAAAAGGACCTATTTTCTACGATTAACCAAAAAAAATTGAGAAGGTTTATTAAAATTTTAAACAATACAATTTATTTGTGATGAACTTAACTATAACATACTTTTTTTACACGGAAAACGCACGAAGGGATTCATCAACAAATTTCTTTGAACATACGCTGTTTTTGGGATTTGAGCCATGTAATGCCCTTAAACAAGTGACACAAATATTGTTATCAGTGCTGTAACTATTCTGAGCAAAAGATGTATAAATGATTTGAAAAATATTTATATTTATAAACTAATAAGCAAAAATTGCTCATTTAATAGTACAGGATAACGAGCTACAAACATTCAAACGTCGACATAATAATATCAGTAGCACATGTCAATTTCCTATCTCCATTTTTTTTCTAGAAACCGTGTCGTACTACAGAAACTTTTTCACGTGAAAGTAACACTTATTCCTCCCTCACTGATCCGTAGTTGTAAATTGTTAACTAACTTAGTTACAGCGCGTAACAAGTTCTAACTTTTTATATTATTTCCAGGCCGGCTCGTAAATGAGATTAGGATTATTAGTTTAGCGAACAGATGGGCACATGGAAGGTAGATAGGCAGTAACTACGTGGATATTAAAATACATTGCAGTATCAGCCTGTTGATGGTCGATAGAGCAATCTAGTCCTGCCCCCGTAGCATGACCACCGTAGACAAGGATTTCTTTGACGGAAGAATTGACAAAATGACAGTGCAAAGAAATCTGTCATTGTGTCGACACAATCTGTCATTTTGTCGATTCTTCTGTCAAAGAAATCCTTGTCTACGGTCGTCATGCTACGGGGGCTGAAGTGGAAACCTAGTATCGGCGAGCGAAGTCTGCCTCCCAGATAGATGGATCCACAACCTTAAAAAGGTGGCTGGGGCAGACAGGAGGCGGAAGTGGAAGGATAGCTGGTGTTATGGCGCAGGTTGCGAGGGGCTCATGTCCAGCAGTGGACTGCGATAACTTGACTTGATTGCCTGTTACGCCCGATTTCAGAAACAGTAGCTATGATATAATGGCCGTCGGTCTAGTCCCCTGCCTAAATCATAAACGGTCCTTTACTTTAGTCATCGACTTGTGTTTGCAACACTGTCGCCTACAAACAAACAGACAAACTTTCAGGACACAACAACAGCTTTACATGATCGTTCGAGGTCGTGCCTTATACAGCATGGAAAGTCTTTTGTCCCGGGTGTCCTGGATGTTATTCAGTGATTTTTGATAGTTGTTACGGATAGTTAGAAACCTGAATGTTTGTGAACCAGGTGTATCGTGTTACCCAGCAACTCTGGTACCGCAATAGCCCTTGATAGATCGTAGGACCTTGGTCAGATAAGCAGTCGCTCCATGTAAAATACTGGTACTGAGCTGCATCCGATTAGATCGGTATCCAATCCCAAACTTCGTCGGGTGGATTCTAGGCAGATGATGCATGATCGTTTGAAACAATCAGCATACGGGATTCGATCATCAGTCAGTAATTTTCTCAGCGATATTGCATTATGTAAAAGTAGCTTATGCCTGCGATTTCGCCCGCATGGCGTTCGCTTATTGTGCCACGGGATCGTACTACCGGGCCAAAAAAAAAGTATGTGTTAATCCAGGTTATAAAAAAAATGTCAAATTTCATCCAAATCCGTTCAGTAGTTTTTGCGTGACAGAGTAACACACATCCATCTACAGGATAAGTTACACCGGTGCATGTAGGAAGGTATCATTTTAATTAAATTCTCCTTGAACCTTGGCAAGCTTAACTTCGTTTAGCTGGAGAGTTAGAAAATAAACTGTTAATGTTATTTGTTAGTTCTGAGCAAGTTAGTGTCGGTCGTAAACGAAGTTTTGGTAGTTTAATTTTTAGTGTAGTGAGCTACGGGAGCCGATCTTATTAGACGTAGGACGTGTTCCATGTAACTTGTTTTATTTTGTGAGTAAGGCTAATTAGGTACATTAAATAGGTATGTAGCCGTTGGTCCCGGCTGTCATTTGTAGATCTTTGACAGTCGTTAGGTAGTCAGTGCCAGAAAAACTCTGACAACCAGTCTTACCAAGGGGTATCGTATTACCCAGTACTTACTGGGTTGTGGAGGTCAGATAGGCAGTCGCCCCATGTAAAATACTGGTATTCAGCTGCGTCCGGTTAGACTCGAAGCCGCCCCAACATCGTTGAGAAAAGGCTACGCAGATGATGAAATAGGTATATAGGCTCAAATTCAATTGGCTAGTTTCACTAATGTATGTGTCTACAGAGACGTGATGGGTATGGGGTATAAATAAAAGAACAATTAATTTTTACCTCAGTTTTCTACTTGCCTTGTATTATACCTATATTATTTTATACCACACATAAACAAGTACGCACAAACGCAGCTTTAAGCTTTCACGGTTTATAACTCTTATCTATTATTCTGAGCTCCCGATTAAAATCTCAATACCCAATCTCCACTCCTTGGAACAACGGATTATCACGGAATATATCCCGTAAGTGACAGTATAAGTCAGTATAAGTTTAAGTACACACAATACAAAATAAATCAATTTAAAAACTATCAAATTCAATTTCAAATATTTTATTTCAGATCAAAAACTACTACGTTACTAAACGTTACAACTACATTAATAAACTTTTACAATCTAAAAGTATAACAATAACATTTGTTTACTAATACATTATCCTACTTAACCTAACTTCCATCATAATAAGCACAAGCAACAGTTTCCTTAGTAACGCTCAAGATCCCCAAGATCTAAACATTGAGAACCACCATAACATTGTTGCGTCACTTCCGTTCAAATACCGGAAGCTTACAGGCAGCCTTTTTAATTTATCTACTTAATATATATACTGTCTGGCTTCATCGATATTACAGATAATTTCGTTAAGACTGTGTTGCATTTTATAGCTGCTTTTATACCTATAACATTACATCACGCCTGTAATCCCTAAAGGATTGGGCAGATGTGTGTATAATAATACACGTATATTTCGCAAGTTATGTTTAATTCTCTTGTAATAGGGGGCGATATAATTGCCATCGACTCCGTGGCTAAGACATTCTTAATGGAAAAAACCCAATAACTTTGCGCGTCCTGAGAATCAAACCCAGCACCTAATGCTCAGCTGTTGCGCTTGCGACCACTAGACCAACGATGCAGTCTTTTATCTGTAAATAAGTTTAATTTAAATATGGTAGTTGCCATTGTGGGTTTATGTGACGAAATGTTAAGAAAAAGGAAGGAAGTGTCGTTGATGAGTCCACTATGATTTTTACCTACTGCTATTCGTTAACTGCCTATCCCACTGATGGGCAATGATCTCTTCTCTGTAGTTTCGTAGGAAGGACGCTGACGCACAAATGCTAACCACGTATCGAATTCATGAATTCATCATCCACATGAAAATTTTTTATCGGTAAGAAAAAAAATCACCAGTTCCATACATTTTGACGTGTAGGTGTTGCTCTTTAAGGAAACATGAGCATGGCGTCTTGGGTTCGGGCGTGATGACATTAAAAAAATGTACTTTCAAAAGCGAAAGAACACGTGACATAAATTTTTCAATAGCATCTCCACAACAGCTAAAGTCAAAACACATTGCCTCACCCCAACATCTTATTTCTTTCGCACACAAAGAAACTCTCAAAAAATCCAATGAAACTCCGCGAACTTATTTTATTCACAAATTCTCCCCTCGGAGTCTTACGTCAGCACTCTAATAGGTATAAGGACGCAGGAGTGATGCTCACGAAGTAAAAACCTTGATGAAAGACTTGCGAAAGATCTTTTGTTTCTACAATTTTCTTTATTTTATGCATAGAAGTGACTACTCTGGGTTCGATTCCCGGGTCGGACAAAGTGTCATTGACTTTTTCCTTCTGGAATTTTTGTAGTGGCCTCGGAGTCTGAATTTGCGCCCGGTTAGAGGCAACAGGCTCAGGCCCTATCACACGGGACTTAAACATAACTGGCGAAACACTGACTGGGTGTACAATTAGGTACAGCTCTGCCTAACCCTTTGGGGGTTAGACGCGTGATGTTATGTTATGTAAGTGACTGCATTGTTGGTTCAGTGGTTATAAGTGCTACAGCAGAGCATGAAATATTTGGGTTCGAAAAAAGGGTTAGACAAATTAGCGTCATTGAGTTTTCCTGGTAAGCAGCCGGAATCAAGGCTGTGCCCAATTCGCATTAGGTTAACCTCAACCGTCTATTATGTGCAACTTGAACATAAAGCGAAATTTGCGCGTACTACTTCTGTCTACCCCTAGAACGACTTTGACGGCACGGTTAGCGCATTGGCTGCTGCGCTGCGCGTCGCGTGTTCGATCCCCGTACGGAACAAATATTTGCATGGCCTACAGGTAGTTGTTTCGGGTCTGGCTTTGTGTATGTCAGTTTAAATGTTTTTAAACGCACCGACGATACAGAAGTAATTCCTAGAGTTGGGAAATGTATTAAAAAAATATATACATATATATTTTGGTAATACAGTTAATTATCACCATATTCATAAACGCGACACGTTTTCAAAACTCACGAGGCATCAACTTTCACTTCCATAAATGCTACCTTTGCACCCCTCGTATTTCAACAGAAAATAAACACAAAAGCTCTCAAAGAATCCAATGAAACACACAACTCTGGAAATATGAATTTACTTGTAAATTTTCTTGCGAGCTTACATTAGAAGTTCGCCATGTAAAAATAAGTAGGCACAGTATATGCAGATGTACAGTAAAGAGCACTAATATGTTAACATGTAGCAACTTTTAAAAGTGATGTGACCGTTTTGGGGTATCGTTTTTGGTCAGGTAGGCAGTCGCTTCAAGTAAAATACTAGTTTGCAGCTGCATCCGGTTAGACTGGAAGCCGACTCTAACATAGTTGGACAAAGGTTAGGGATGTGATGATTTTTTATAGTGTTCTGATTGCAATTATATGTCAAGACGAATAGTATTTTGTTACTAGTATGAAATTGGCCTTACCTCAGAGTTAAAATCGATATTTCACGAGAAAATCACTTTTGAGTTTTTGTAAATGTTCACTTATTTATGCCAGTGAGTGTACAGAGGGTTCCTACTTTGTAAGTAGAAACATTTTTGGTTCATTTCCTTGGCTCTCCTTTGATGGCGAAATCTCTTTGAAATATCCTCGGCGATTAGGTTTAAATGTTACAGATATTGGAGATTATAACGAAATTATAAATCATTTTATTTAACACATAAATCAAGTTCAGAACATCGTTAATGAAGCAATTAAAAATAAATGTAACAAGAAATGACTAGCTAGATTAAGTAAGAAATATGCAAAAAAAAACATTTATATATAAGATACTGAAAGTTTTTGGAATATTTATAATTTTTTGCAATTTTTACTGGATGAACGCCGTGTGCAGTCAGTCAGTGCAGATCAGTCTATTGTGTTATAGAAGACTAGCACTTCACCCGCGACTTCATCCGAAAAAAATGTGATAGCTCGGCTAATATGCATGATATTAATATAATAATTAAAGTCTGTAGCACCCACGACCAGTGCAGCTTTCTGCCAGTGAAAGAATTTTTAGAATTAGATCATTAGTTCCGGAGATTACCCCTACATACAAACTTACAAACAAATTCAACCTCTTTATAATTTATATAGAAGACACAAAGTGTTTTGACAGTATTTTCTCTTTGCATAATGACCAAATACACATTTCCCTTCCCACTTTCTCCCTTCAAGGGCTTCAACTGATACAGATTTTACAATAGTGTATGAAAACATTCCGCTATTACTATGAGAGCTTTCAATGTATAAGTTTTGATCCAGAAACCTAGATTCTTTGAGAGATAAGACCTTATTTAGAGCCAGTCTCAAGTTAGAAAGTTTGTCGATGAAGGAACGTGTCCTGTTTACTGAAATGCATTATTTTCTACCTTAGTGTATTGCGGACTGGCTTTGTATATTCCAAGTTGCAGAAAAATTAATAGAATACAATTTTCATCACAGCATCAGTGAATGTATAACAAAATCTAATAATTTTAAATTGGAATGTATTCATTTGATCCTTAAATAATTCTTAATATTGATGTTCTTATAATATAAATCGACACGGTGATGTATAATTCGTAATTGGGCGTCTTTTCGTGATTATAAAATAATTTCGTTATTTTGTTTTATATGAAAAAACTGTGAAGGAAAACATCGTGAGGAAACCGGCATGTCCTAGAACCAAAAATTCGAAGACATGTGATATCTACCAACCCGCACTGGGCCCACGTGGTATTATAGCCCATTCCCTCTCATAGAGAGGAGGCCTGTGTCCCAGCAGTGGGAGCATTATAGGCTGATTAAGATGATGATTATGTATACTAAATCATCTTTTTTGTGTCTTAGTTATGGATCCACTTGAATATAGCGCTCAATCGCATATTAATAGGTGTTTTTTAGAGGCGGAACTTTAAATTAAAATAAAAATACTGAAAAGTACAGCTTGATTTACAGCGAACAGTGTGTGCAAAATTGGACCTTCAGATTACGCCAGCCGCGGTAACCACATACCCGAAATCATAATCAAACATAAATGCCATAAAATTATCAGTCAAATAAAGCCAAATTCGTGGATATTAAAACATTTTCTGTGTTATAATGCAATTTAGAGATCACCGCCTCATACTGTTACTCCATCACGCTTGAACGGCAGAACGAATTGAGATAATTGGCTCTTAAGGCAACCATACAACAAAACAACCAGTCTTACCAAAGGGGTATCGTATTATCCAGTACTAACTGGGTTGTGGAGGTCAGATAGGCAGTCGCTCCATGTAAAATACTGGTATTCAGCTGCATCCAGTTAGACTGGAAGCCGACCCCAACATAGTTGGGAAAAGGCTAGGCAGATGATGATGGCTCTTAATGCACCTGGATTTAAATATGAGGTAGGTGTTTTAATTTAGGTTTATGAACTATTTTCTCTATTATCAAAAAACCGCGGAAAATAAGGACATATTACAAGGAGTTTTTCCACTCACTTGGTAACGTTTTAATGTCGTTAGTGTGATTATAAAATCGATAACGTAATATCGAGCCTCTAGAGACGGGAGAATAATATATTACATCGAAGGTCACAATCCCATCAACTTTAGACAGGAAGTAATAAAATACGATGGGGTTTCCGTAACCGTTGTTACACGCCGCATGGACGTTGGAAAGGATTGACTTCATTTGAAGAAAGACAACTATTCCGAACTTCGGAGAATATGTTAAATTATTGGTCCGTATTGTCATTATCATTCTAATGTACAGGGTGGAGACATCGACGCACAAACGAGTACCACGTATTCAGTACATCGTTGTACCTGAACCTCCCCACATAGATTTATTTTTTATTTTCATTACCGATGAAAATTTTAGTAAGTGAGTACGTGGTAACCGTTTGTACAACGATGTCCCTTCCAGCCTGTATAATGACAGTCTTTGTTGTTAGGGAGTGACCATAACCACCGCCGCGGTAGCGCGGCGTCTGCTTGAGCTAGTTGCGAAAATGGCGTCATACGCTTCGTTTTGGTTCGGACTACGTGACTCGACATCACGTATATCTAAATGCGACAGATATAATGTGTAGTCTGTCCCAGAATGTTGGACTTTTGTCTTAACAGAAGTCCTATATCTACTTCTTCTTATAATATGAGGTGTACCTGGGTATGTCTGCGAGGCGTGGCGGACGCGCGCGACGCACGGGCGGCAGGACGCCCACCTGTGAACAAACAGACAGATTATATATTTTATACTATAAGAGAAAGAGTTAAAGTTTGCATGTTTGTAAGTTTGGATGTAGAGAAAAATCTGTAGAGGATAAAAAAACAATAATGGAAAGCTACATGATCTTCGACTGTCAAAAGCTATATTTAAAACGTTTCCATAACGCACGTGAAGCCACGGTCACAAGATAGCTGAAGAAAAAGTAGTTAGTTCCAAGTTTAGTTCAAGTTTCCAAAGGTGAAACGAACTGGTGAATGGTCTTAGAGGTCGTATGAATTTGAAGGCACCAATTGAAATATGAAATACCACCAAGTTTTTAATGCCTTGGTCTTCTGTCGTAACAATCTTTCACAAAATTCTCCCATGTAAATTGCATGGCTTCTTTATTTTCTGCGTACCTCCGTAGGTAAAACTAGAGAATTTGTATACGTATTTACTAGTTAGCAGGTATATTAAGAAATGAGGATAGTATACGCCATGTGTGCTTAGTTGAAATGAGGAAAAACTGACAATTTATCACCTTCAAGAAGGTGTTCTTCCATTATCTTTAGATACCAGTACACGACCCTTTTACCACTTTTTCTCATTCCATTTCACGTGTCCCAGCTACTCAAAGACTACAGAACAACATATTTCAGTTTACACGAAAACGTTTACATTGCATGACAAAAGGAATAAAGAGCTCTTTAGGCGCGAGTTCCGTGCCTACATGTGTTGAGCATGAGTGTGGCGGAATGTTCCCACGCTCTGCGACTATGTGGATTGTGTATGGAGTGGAGTGGTGATGTTTGTGGGTTCTTGTTGGGGTTACGAGTTCGATTTCAACTAAAGACAGATTTTAATTATTATATTATTCAAATACTGTTTTAAGCTTTCACGGTTTAGAACTAAACTTATACTGTCACATACGGGATATCTTCCGTGATTATTCGTACGACGTACAACGGGAGATACTTTAAATGCGCTTTATACTCCGATTGTGATATTCAAAAACTCCTTTAAGATAAAAGATAGACAAAAAATAATCTGCCTCTAAAAAATAGACTCAAACATAAAGTAACAACAAGAATAATTGTCAGATTAGCTCAACCTCTTAAAGAAATTCCCCTTAATCTTAAGTTCTGAAATGTAACTTAAGTAAAAGGGCAGGATTAAACCTACCTACTTGACATTTTTATCCTAAAACATTTCGTGGATAAACTGGGCCTGTCTAAAGTCGACCGTCCACTGCCACATAAGATATGTACGGAGAGGTTTAGCACTTTAGATGCGCGATTCATTTGTTTGAAAGCTTCGCGTCTGGGGCGCAAGTCTGTACTAGTGCAGCATGGTTTTTTTGACTTGAAGCGAGCGTAATCAATTTGACGAAAAATTCGCTAGTAACATATTTTATGCCGCAAATTAAGAACTAAAAACCCTGCATTGTGCAATGAGAGTTATCCATGAGATATGGATATATATACAACAATCTGCCTACAACCGTCGGGTAGTAGCCCACAAGACACGTCACCCGTCAGGTCCTCAAATATACACCATATTCCTCATATTCCTGAAGACCTTAAATGACATTTTCAGATGGCGCTGATGGTAAAATAAGATGACGGACTATAACCAAGCGCTACCAGAACCATACAGCAACATATTATCAATTTCGTTCCAGAATCAATTACACCATAATTATTGATTCTGATAGCTGGCAATCTCCTCACTGACACACTGACTTCTTTTGGTTAGGTGAAGACATGCTTTTCAATGATCTCCTGTGGACTATAACTTCAGGAGATTACGAACAAAACAGACAGGTCCAGTAAGACTTAATATCAATTTGGTAGTCTTAACCCCTGTATATAAGGTCTAACTATTCATACACGAAATATTTTCAGAGAATCATCTAACGAAGCCATTTCCAGGGATTTTTTTTCATCTGAGTATATTTTTTTTTTATAAATAATTTAAAAACTACTTGACCCACAAAATAAATACTGGCTCCTTATTTTTAAACATCCATTACGCTAGTTTACTACTTCGTATTTACCTACTGTCATTGTTAGAATATGGGAGTAAAGGTTTTATGCAAAAGGGTCTCATAAAATTTTAGAATTATAATAATTTCGTAAAAAAAAAACACTCAGATATTTTTCGTTGCTATGGCGACTTTACGACTTATAGAAGTTACTCTTAAAATATTTCGTGTATGAAAAGATAGACCTTATATAGCTTTGATTCCGCCAACATGTTTATCATCAACATTAGCTGTGGTTGCTGTGGAGCAGCGCCTTTACTCTCACTAAAAGGTTTGTTGCATTACGAATAACGTCTGAAATGTATTGGGGCTTTTACATAGTCGAGACTTTATTAAGACAGAATATTGAATTAGATGTTTGATTGAGAGTAGATGATACGTTTTTAAATGCATTTTTTTACCCGACTACGGCGAAGCCAAAAGGAAGGGTTATGATTTTAGCAGTCTATGGATGTATGTTTGTTTTTACGTATTCTCTTCCGTAGCACCTAAACAACGAGGAGGGAACAAAAAGTAGTGAGAATGAGATAGAATATAGTGACTATTGATAACTTAATAATTTATTTTTCTACAAAGTTTCCGAGTCCCTCTACACACCGAGTCCAGCGCTTTTCCAAGGCTTCGATCCCTTTCACAAAAAAAGTTTTGTCATGGTCCTGCAAAAAGCTCTCCGCGGCATCCATCACCTCGTTATCGTCTTCGTACCTGTTTCCCCTTAAGTATTTTTTCAATTTGGGGAACAGATAAAATCGCTAGCCGCCAGATCTAGTGAATAAGGGGGGGTGGTCAACCAATTCGAAGCCAGCTTGCTGAATGGCAGCCATCGCAACTGCCGACCTGTGCGCGGGTGCGTTGTCGTGATGAAACAGCACGCCCCTGCAAAGTTTCCCTCTTCTTTTCTTTTTGATGGCATTTCTCAACTTGGGAATTAAAGTTGCATAATATTGGCCTGTAATAGTGGTTCCATGCTCCAGGTAAACAATCAACAATATCCCTTCTGAGTCCCAAAATATTGAGGCCATAACCTTGCCAGCCGATGCCACGACACGAAACTTCTTCGGGGTCGGTGATGATGGCCGTTTCCATTGCGAAGATTGCTGTTTTGTCTCGGGATCAAAATGATGGACCCACGTTTCGTCCATTGTTACGAAACGAGACGGGGCACAAAAGACCACACAAATTCTTGTTTACAAGAGTTTTATCTTAAAGGTAGGTTAAAAATGCAATTTTCGAAGGTATGTATAACAGGTAGAACCGTTGGGATGGTTCAATAAGAATAAATCTGAAACTATAAATTCTAAGAAACGCCTTTGAAATTAGAACTAATAAAAATGCGTGCAAAGTTTTCATATTTCTGTGTCCGTTCCTTTCATTTAAATACGATTACAACGATTTGAGCTCAAGTTCAACAACAAGGACGAAAACTAGATTTGAAAATGGAGTAACTTATTTACATAACAATACAATCGCTCCCCCGTCACAGTCGTCTCTCAGAGATGCAGGTTGGTGTCCCACTGGGGATGATTCAACTCTCAACAACAACGAAGCGTAACAATGTTGGCACACTTACCTACATTTATTTTCTTTCATTCCACGTTACATCGTTTTATCAACATGTCTCACATACCGAACATGTTCTCGCTCTTTATTACAACATGTCGCTAAGGATGTGTTCACACGGGGACAGTGATGTTTTAAATTTGATGTAGGCAAGTTCAGTTAGGCAAGTTTAAGGAAATCTTGTTATTTTCGTTGTGTGTTTATAGTATTTTTATTTAGAAAAGAGAATGAATCAAACTGTTTGGTTAAATTAATTATTGATTTTTTTATTAAGCGCATTGCAGTTTCAGTGACCGAAGAGAGCCTTTCGTATCAGATGATTAAGACGTATTACGTTACGACGAATTACCTTACCACTCTTGCCAGTAGATTTCTTTCATCATCTTCTTTGAGAAGGCCGATAAAATATTCTTGTTAAAAATCAAAGCCATCATTAATAACCGTTTATTTATAAAAAGGGGCACATTTACAATAAAATATCTTAACAAATAAAATAGAGCACAGTTGCTTATTACCTGAACTAAGTTGAACCTGTGTTTCAGGCTACAAGGTGCATAAATACCTACTTAAAATAAATAAATAAACATTAAATGAAAATACACAAACACATTACATTATTTAAGTTTGGCTGAAAACGACAAAATTGACTGCCTCGTTGCTCTAGTGGTCGCAAGCGCGACTGCTGAATGAATCTTGGGTTCGATTCCCGGGTCGGCCAAAGTGTTATTGACGATTAGGAATTTCTCTGTAGCAGCCACTGAATCTGGATTTGTGCCCGGTTGATGGCAATAGGCTCGGCTCTTATTATATGGGACTTAAAAAATATAACTGACTAAATGTGGGTGTACTCTTAGATACACATCTGTCTAATCATTCGGGGATTACAGGTGTGATGTAATGTTACGACAAAATAACACTTCCTAGGATCTATAAGTTAGAAGAACAAAATACCTCATGACACTATATTTTCCGCATTGACTTCGATTCGAATAAGATCGCGTCGTGCATTCCAATATCATCAAATACCAATAGAATACCCAGCAACGCAATCCTATCTACATCAGAACATATTATTATCTTGTAAAATAACCCTCTCGCTAACACAATACAAGTAATAAAGTCCCACTAACTCCGTGTGAACGAGATTCTATATAGACAGCCAAATGATTACTGCTTGTTCACGAACTACACGCGTTTTGCGAAGGAGTTGCAGAAGTTGCATGAAGCACGAGTTTGATCCGATGCAGCCAGCCCATTGCTGCTCTCCCGTAGTGACGCCAAAAACCCAGCTTCGTCCCCATGTGTAGCCGCTTAGTTTATAAGTTCTTTTGCTGTGGTTGGATGGCTTAGTAATAAAACATTCACACGAGTGTCAGTTTAGGCAGCCGATAACTTCCTTGCTCACCTGTGAGACACTATATTTAAAATAAACATGCCACAAGACAACGCGATGCGATTTGCGTATCGACGGTACTCGCGCAAAGCTAACCAGTGACGCCCTACGTGTCGCATGGTCCCAAGCCGTGACCGAGGCCTAACACCATCTGAACAAGGCTTTACACAGACAGCAGAATTATTAGGCACATAACAAATTGAACATTATCGCAGGAGAAAGGGTTTTATTGATAACACCTCACTTGCGTGGCAGTCGGGGTTGCTACCCTCGTCTGGAATAGCGTTTATTGCTTTTGAGAAATATTGTTCCAGAATGTTATTGATATTGTACGTGTATGATCAATAAGTGGGGAATATATTGGTTTATTTATTGGGTAATTGCTTTTAAACGCGGTTAATTTAGGGTAGCAATTGCTTTTAAAGTACCTATTTCGTGTTTCTACAGACAGTATAGGATGCAGGATTCTTTTTGCAGGATTAGCAGATGCTTTTTAATAGCTTATGACATACATTTTTGACTTTGCAAACATAAATATCGTTCTCTAGATCAATTTAGTTCGAAAGATATTGGTCGTGAGTTCGAATCTTATATGATGCATTTTGGCGAGCAATCCTTTTAGAATACCGAAAAATCCTTACCTACATATTTTGAAAGTAATTTGACGACGGGCGGTTTAGGCAATTCTAATTACGAAAGTCATGAAAAAAGAGATACACAATGATTATAATAGTGGTCTCCTACCATTATAATGATCAATAATTAATAATTTAGAATTAACATTAACTTTTTCACATTTCTCAAGTTTTCTGAGGTCATGTTACTGGAGAATATTACACCGAAACGTACAATAACAAAAGAGACTGCCAGAAAAATACAACCGAGAATAAAAGGAAAATGCTTCTACATAAAATAATAGAAAATTGATTGAGTCTCACAGACACCCTCAAGGTTACGAGGGGCTGCAACCCTTTCTTAAATATGTATCAGATCAGTAATTTAATCGTGAAACGGTTTTACAAAGAACGGAGCTATTATTTTTCTGAGTGAGTTTGAAGTTGGTATTCTAGGGGTATGAAGAACTAAGTGTAAAGTTATTCATACCCCATGGTGGGGGCGGTGGTGGTCATGGTGGTGGTGTAAGATACTTCATCAACATAAAAGGAAACTCATACACAGAAAATTTGTAGAAAAAGTTGTGTTTATTTAGAGCACAGCATACTTCAAAAAAGGATAAAGATAACATGTGCTTAAATTGAGCAGATTTTTATAATGACAGACGATGGCTCAGTTCAGTCAGTTCCATCTTGCACTATAGTGTCCTGTCATCTGCACTTGAAGATCTTTCGACTGCATCAGCGAGCGGATTGTCAGAGCTGAATTTTAGCAAAACATATTTGAACTTTAAGCTTACATCAGAATTCAGAAGAAGCAGATTTTTAGATAAGTTATAAAAAGAAAACGTTGTAATTAAAACTCTTGACAGCAGCTTATAAAATACTTCCTTTCATCAAGTGAAGTGTAATTACATTGTATATCTCCCTATCAACCACGCTGACATCCTCCATTTATTTTCCGTTCTTCCATTCCATTCATTCGTTCCCTCTTGCCAGGCGTCATCCTATTGTCAGGCGTTATGATTAATAACTCACAATTTTATTGCATTCTCGTCACGTCTGCAGAAAACAAATCTCTCAATGATTGCCACAATATTCAGTAATGCTTCGTTCACGACCTCAGACGATGCAACTTGTGCCAAGAGGCACGCGCGTGCGACTATTGTTTCCTCGTGGTGACTCGTAACATGCTCAAAACAAATTCTTTCATTTGGTTTCTACGCAGTCGACGTTACAACTCGCGTGCCGGTTGTGCGAGTAGCTCGTGGGCAGGCGGTCAAATGTTATGATGTCTTAATAAATACAAACATAAACTAACGCCTTTTTCTAATGGGGGTAGGCAGAGAAATTACAGAACGCCACCTGCTACGATCCTTAAACTCCGTTTGCCTCGTCCACGTTTATACATCTGGTCGTACGCTCACGCCGGTAGCGATTAATACGCACCTGACCTCTCTGAAGGGCATCATCAATCATCATCTGCCTGCCTTTTCCTAATTATGTTAGGGTTGGCTAACAGGAAGCAGCTAAATACCAGTAATTTACATGGAGCGACTGCCTATCTGACCTCCATAACCAAAGTTAGTACTAGGTAATACGATACCCCTTGGTAAGACTGTTTGTCAGATTTTTGGGCCACTGACTACCATTAACGACTGTCAAAGATCTACAAATGATAGTCGGGACCAACAGACAGCTTTAAGTGCTTTCCGAGGCACGGAGGAAACTCTGGGTGGTCACCCATTCACGGACCAACCTAGGCAAGCGCGGCTTAACCTGAAGATCGACCCGAGCGGCTGTTATTGTTTATCACAATAAGGTATGATTATTATCTTTTCAATAGTCATTCATAGACTGGATTCATTATAAAACTGTACAGATTCAAATGCCGTTATTCACAAATTCAATCGAATGGTTACCGGACACCTTTCGATAGGAAATTGAATTATATTCCGAGTTCCAATCAAGCTTGGAAATGGTAGATTTTGTTCGGGGACAATGAAATCAGACGAAATTGAAGTGATGAAACCGCCATTTTGGTAAAGAAAGGGAGAAAAATCGTTTACTCTTATGAAAATTGGCGTATACAGCGCTCACACTAGATAAGATGAAGATTTTGTCTTTTAGGGCTATAGCAAACCAGTAAACAAGGTAAATATCCCGTTTCTAGTGTTAATGATAATGTGAGTGACCACGATAGTTTAAAATCTTATATAGCAAACCATTTCTTAATGTTTTTTTTTACATAATGTAGCTTTGGTCAAATCTAAACCAGTATCCTAAGTAATATTATAAATGCGAAAGTAAGTTTGTTTGTTAATTTATTCACGCCTAAACCACTGAACCGATCGTGCTGAAATTTTGCATATGCGTTGTCAGGTGTACAGAAACGGACATACCCTCTATGTCCGTTTCTATAGCTTTCACCCCGAAAAAAAGTACTGTTCCCGAAGACAACAACAATAACGTTCTTATGATAATAGATAGCGCCACGTGTCTTTCGAATCATGATTGAATTAGAATTATTACATGCAGAGTACACCCGAATTGATTATCAAATTCTAAATTAACGCGAGCGAAGCGGCGGGCAATAGCTAGTTTCTTATTTTTTTTTGTAAGCTGTAAACTCAGGAAGTACCGATACATACATAACATAACGCCTGTAATCCAGTGAGGGTTAGATGGATGTGTACCCAATAGTACACCCACAATTTGTCAGTTATGTTAAAGTCCCATGTTATGGGGCGCGAGCCTATTGCCATCAACCGGGCACAAATCGAGACTCCGAGGCTGCTACTGAGACGTTCCTGATGAAAAACCCACTAACATATTGCCCGACCTGGGAATCGAACCACTAGAGTCTGTGGTGACTTCCACGCAATGTCTAAAATTCATGTATATGTTCCCAGAAATGTATAAAACCTAGGAATTGTACACAATTCCTAGAAAATATATACGATTCCGAGCCTTCTTAGGAAATGTGTAAAATAATGTTTCAAAGACTCTTTAATACTTTCCTGTGAAATGTATGTATTTCCTAGGAAAAGAACATTATAAAATATATCATTCATTTCCTACTTATTTTAGGAATTGTACACATTTAGACGGATAACATACTTTTCCGTTAACATATACAAAAGCTAGAGTCGTAAAAGTATGCCATAATCATTATGTAAAACATAAAACAGCAAATTGTTTTTTCAGGACATAGGCCCATCCTGCCGCTCCTCTTGGCACCTCTCCAGCTTTACGTATTTATTTCTGTTTTTCAACCTACTTACGCCTAGTTACATATTGGGGCTGAATGTTTCACCCCGACTACGGAAGTTATTGTCGAGTCATAATGTTATGCTGTCTGGTAGGGGTCGATCAACTTTGGACCTTTTTTGCTTATAGGTATCTAATTTAATTATTGTTTTTGGTATAATTTAGGCCTCGACGCGCCCACAGTGTGGGTCTACCTAATTTAGGTACTAGTTTTACACAATCATAATTATAATTTAGTTTTAAGATTTTATTCATACGGGCGGGCGATACTAATTCTGCTTGTCGCAATTTATCATAACTAAAATGTTGTAGTTTACTCATCATAACTAAAATGTTGTAATTTATCATAACTAAAATGTTGTAGTTATAGTTGCATTTTTAACCGACTTCCAAAAGGAGTAAGATATCAAATTTACATTACGTTGTGTTGTTACGATAATGCCAGGCCCTGGGTTTCTGAAAGTTTTGAATTTAAACTGTTGTCATATCTCATGATAAATAGAAGAACCAGTAAAGGCGAACGCCGCCGCTGCCCCAACTTGGACAGATCTTTGTACAAAATTATGTACCGTCTGAAAACTTGTACCGCGAACTTCGGTACAAATTGAGCCTTGAGGGAATACTAGATTCAGCAATTAGTGTGTAGTTGTAGCTAACTACTATATTAACAGATTTTAGTAAACGGGGTTTTGTGAGAGGTTGGTGTAAAACCACTTTAGTTGAAAGAGGGTTAAGGTTTCTATTTAAATACATGTGACTTTCTCCGGAAACTACTGACTTTGACGGATGCTAAACCACTAGTATTTCCAAGGAATCGTATTAACTACTCAGTTTCTGAGTTGTGGAGGTCAGTTGTACAGTCGCTCCATAGGTATAATTTTTTTACGGCACGGTAATCAGCTGCAGTCGGAGAGAATGGAAGATGGTCACAACATAGTTTGGAAAAGGGTAGGCAGATTATGATGATGATGGTGTTACTGGTTCCTTGAAGTAGGTTGCCGAAAAACCTCAAAGCTTAATTAACAACATAATTACAAGTCCTGCGGCCAAGAGGTTAATCACCTTATTTGTTTGTTTCATAAAGCCAAAGACAATTTAGCAACTTGCCAAAGCTTTATTATCCACTAAAGTAGAGGAATTAAGGCTAAGTTACCAGACATGATTACAATGGTTTATTATACTTCGTCTAGACTGTCCTTGTCATTTTGTCAAGTAGGTAAACAAAAAAATAAAATCTAGAAACGGAATAAAATATTTATTGTTTTTTTTTTTACCATCATGTAACAAATTACCACTGTAGTCTGGACTGGAGTAATCAAAGTGCGATGAAGTTTTCTCATAATCCTAATCCTATCCTAACTAATATCCTAATCCTAACTTCCTTACCAATACCACATAATATGATACTACCTAATACTGTGAACGCGAAAGTAACATTATCATTAACACTAGAAACGGGATATTTACTAAGTCAATCTTATAACGCGAAAGTAAGTTTTTTTGTTTGTTACTTTTTCACACCTAAACCACTGAACGGATCATCCTGAAATTCTGCATTTACGTTGTCAGGACATAGGGTACCTTTCAACCCGAAAAGAAGTACTGGTCCCGAGGAAAACAAGAATAACGTTCTTATTATAATAGATAGCGCCACGTGTTTCTGGAATCATGATTGAAGTAAATTAAAAGTAGAGTACAACCCGAATTGATCAAATTTTAAATTAACGCGTGCGATGCCGCAGGCAAAAGCGCTTTTTTTATACATTCATAAAAAAATTACTTTAACTCTGAAACTGAAAACTATGCCACACAAATAATGTTTACGATTTATCTGTAGGTATTCCCCGCGAAGTATTCGTGCCAACCATAACAGATCATATAAGACAAAGTTTAGAAGTAGTATCTTTCTACCTACGTTATTTTCTTCCCTCTTCTTAAACATTTTCCATCGTACATAAGCGACACTTAAATATTTTTGCACTGTTGTAATTTCAGCCCTCGCATCTCGTAGGCGCTGAACCGAGCGATAAATATGTGTGGTGTTACTGAAAACATGCGACACACGTGAGAACAAGACTATAACGGTGGATGCGTATTACATGGCTGTTCACGCTCAATTCGACCTCAAAGAGAGTCACAACCTGTATCCTTCACAAGCCGACTCTAAATGTGTACAGGTACACAGTCTAACAAAGCAACAACGAATGAATGAATGCTGTTAATTAATACCCTGTATCACATGCTGACCATACGTCGCGCTACAGATGAATTAAAAACAAATTAAAAAGGTGTGATGGCAACGAGCAAACGATTACAAACACAGGGTTGGACCAGAAGGGTTGGGCAGAAGGGTAAAAGTATCCACAATTCGACAATTTGAACCGGGCACAAATTATAAACAATGGGTGTAAAAAAACCTTAATGAAGCCGAAAGCACTTGTTCTCGTCTTGTCCCGCCATTGCGATATTTTTTTTGTGTTAGAGAATACCTGGAAACCTTCTAGTTATGGAGATATTGGAAGTCAAAGTTTCAATTTTTTCACAAGTTTATTTTTAATAAAAGTTTTCAATGTTATAACTTTTATTTTTAATACCTCCACGACCCCCGTACTATTCAATGCATCCATCAGCACAATGTTTTGGGTGCATTACATTGAGATTGTACTGTATGGTGTCGGACGTAAAGAATAGCACCATCCCATATCTTCCCGTGGGTGTCGTAAGAGGCGACTAAGGGAGTTACCAGAGAATGGGCAGCAGCGTTCTCTGTGCTTTTTTAACAACCGTACTGCGATCGCCAACCCGCCTGCCAAGCGTGGCGATTATGGCAAAAACCCCCCTTTGGGGGAGGCCTATGTCCAGCAGTGGACGTCTTTCGGCTGAAATGATGATGATGATGATGATGACATTGAGATTGAGTCCTACCGTAAAACGTGGTATTTCACCCCAAAAAAAAATTCGTGTGTAATAATTTTTGCTTAATTTGATGGATTTTTATGATTTTGATGTAAGTTACTTAATTTGATGTACAGAATGCTTGGTTGACGGTTTCCTGAGGGTCTGTTTACACATTGTATATGACTTTTACACACACAATAATATACTAATTGATTCCACCTTAAAGTGTACTGGTACTGTTCCAAAAACTAACAGGCCCATAAAATGGTGTACTGCGTGTTCTATGGTTTGCTCATCACACGAACTGATGGACGCTACTGAAGGCACCAAACTCGTTACGAAATTCTGGGCCGACTAAACTTAGATTACCGTCGATACGATAAAACAGAATGCTTTTAAAATACATAAGCCTTTCTTTTCAGTAATCGGTTATGGAAACAGTTAAAAAGTAATAAAACTAAAAGAAATACGGCAAGTTCTCACATAAGTGCAGTGTTCCAACTTATTTCCTTTGGAGTAAAAACAAAAGAAACTGCCCAGTTACCGTTTTATATTGAGTGGGAGTTACTCGTAGTAACAATTCCCGTTAGGAATTTATTTTTTACTTGCTGTCGGTACTAGTAGCTAAGCTCCACCCACATAACTTTTGAATTTAATTTTCTGGGACGCAAATACCTTGTGACCTTTTCCGGGTTGGATATTATTTCTCTGCCTTTTTTTAAGTTTTTAATTTTCCGAGAAGCAATAATAAATTGGAAGCTTACTTTTGCATTTGGATAAGGGTTAGGGCACATTATACCGTCAAGCGATTGTTTATAATGAGCTGACACGGTTTTAACAATTATATTTTATGTCGTTTCGAGTTAATTTATCTTATGTTACAAGATATTTGTCGGATTAATGTTGTCAATATGTGTACCCAATTGCTCAGTAGCAGTTTATTTCGGGGTTGTTAGTACAATTTAACAAAAAACATCGTGAGGAAACCAGCATCCCTGAGATATTTCTCGACGGCATGTAAAGCCAAGTCAGAGGCCCACGGCCGGCATAAAAACTCTGACACCTGCCCCCGTAGCATGAGCACCGTAGATAAGGATTTCTTTGACGGAAGAATCGACAAAATGACAGATAGTGCAAAGAAATCTGTCATTGTGTCGACACAATGAACAAATCCGTGTGGCATGACCTACGGGGGCAAATATTAATGCCGAAATGTAGGTTTGCCACCAGGTATATTCCTGCCTATCATCTATGTACACATCGTACATATATCAAATTCCGGTGCAAAAGTGTTCATAATACTTTTCCTCATCCTGCGGGCTTGGCCAAATTTATTTATTTTTTAAATCCCATAGGTGTCACCTGGATGTTTCGTAGCAACAGTTGAACTCGGTAGGTGGCGCTTTTGTTGGCATTTAGAAAATATTGGGCCGAGACAAAGTCTGCCGGGTTGGCTAGTTTATACTACTAGAAGTAATGTTATGTTAATATAACTTCCTTTTATCTTGCAGACGTTCTCTACAGAAAATTAATCTTCTTTAGGTCAACAATGAATGTAATAGCCAATTTTAAAGAATAACATAAATCTTACCATCATAATCTTGGATGAAAGACTTGGCCCGACCGGGCCCTAACTAGCGAGGCTTGGCAATGGGCCAAGAACTCCAAGAAAACAGATTTATATCTCGCAGTTTATAGGTCTATATGTTCTATAAAGGAAGTATTACACTAATTTATAGCCATTCAAACGATTGTACTACTAATTTTACTGCTACTAGGTTATGTCCAGGCTTTGCTTGCAATATAGTAATGATTATAGCCACAGGGCTATTTTACCGTACCAGTTTCAACTCCGTGTTACAGGTAGGATTGCATCTTTTTCCCGTGGCTTCGCTGTTGAGGACAGAAATTATCCCATGGGAACGTAATACCGGGATACACAGTATCCTATGATTTAGTACAAGTCATGGTCTACCTGAGTCCCAAATTTTATCCGATAAGGTGTTAAAAGGTAACAGACCAATTGATTTTTGCATTTCATTTGAGGTTTTTCTCTAGGATGACAGGGCCCACCTGAGATGTCTGCAGTGCATCGTCGAACATATCTAAGCAACCGACACTATTCCCTAAACGGGTATTTGGGTTTGTATTGGATTACGTCTGGGGTTCCACAAGGGTCAGTTTTAGGTCCTTTTTTGGTTGAATCTTGCTTACGATGTAACCAAAATGATACCAAGAAATGAAGTAATGTAAAGTCAGTAAGAAGGTCATTGCCTTGTTATGCCAGACAATAATAAAAATCACATAAAACAGACGTTCCTCTTTTTATATACAGACAAGCTCTTCCAACACAGATGTTCCGATACAGTCGCGTGTTCGAAAATAGCGTGATTCAGTCTCATACGTCACTGTTCGTTGCTTACTTACGGCTAAGGCCCCGTTCGACATCGAACGATGCAACCTGCGATGCGACTTACGTTAAAGTTCGCTCGAACCCGTTCGGACAGATTGCAGACTCGACTGCACGCACAGGACTGTGATATAGGTACAAGGTGGAAACGAACCCTTCACGAAGCCGTCAATCAAGCATTCCGTTCATTAAATTATATAAGTCTACGCAAATATTATTATTGTTGGGAAGGGACTTTTTTTAGTGTAAAAAAGCACGTTTGACGGTAGGACTCAAGTAGAGCACTCAAAACATTGTGCTGGTGGATGCATTGAATAGTACGGGGGTCGTGGAGGTGTTCACAATAAAGTTATAACATTAAAAACCAGTATGTTGTATTACAAAAAAAAATGTGAAATATGTTGGAACTTTGACCCCCGATATCTACGTAGCTAGAAGGTTCCCAGGTATGGTCTAGAACAACAAAATGATCGCAATGATGGGAAGAACAAGTGCCTATCGGCTTCGTTAAGGGTACCATTACACTTATTATAATGTACAGAGTATCTGTCAAAATCAGGTGTAGCTCGTCAACAAGATGTTATGTATAAATTATTGAATGAATTGACTCTTATTATTTTCGCTGAACCCTCACGTGACATACCCGCACCGTGCATCGCTCTGCAAGTCGCATCATGGTGATTCGTACACAACATCAACTGCTTTCATTTGTATTCTCTACCGTCACTTTCTCAAGACGCGTGTAGCGTGTAGTTCGTCGCCCAGGGGTTAGTATTGGTAGCCATTTGCTGCATCGTTTGAAAGCAGCTATGTATTGCAGGGTCATATTTTAATCTGTTGCAGCAGTGTATTACGGATTGCATGTGGTTAATTGCATGTGTCGGGCTAATTGTGTGATTTGTTTGTTGTTAAGGGTGTTATTAGACTGGTAAGACCGCTATGTTAAATACCTATGCTTGTAAAAATTCTTTGGACAGTATTTGTACGTAATTATCGAAATATCACCAACAGCTTGGAAATTAATGTGATTTTTTTTTCTGGTAAAACGAAACGCATGCTGAGCGACCCCAACTAGTTCTGTTTGTGTTTTATGTGGTTTACTATCTGTTGCCCGCGGCATCGCCCGCGTGAAGTTCGGTCCCACTTGATCATACTACCGGGATAAAAAATATCCTATAATTATGTTGATCCAGGTTACAAACTGCGTGCCAAATTTCATTCAAATCCATTCTGGAGTTATCGCGTCAAAGAGTAACAAACTTCCATCCATTCATCCTCACAAACTTTCACATTTATTACACTAGCTTATGTCCGTGGCTTCGCCCGCGTGGAGTTCGATAATTGTCCTACGGAATCATACTACCGGAATAAAAATTATCCTATGTGTTAATACAGGCTATAAGCTATGTGTATGCTAAATTTCATCCAAATACGTTCTGTAGTTTTTGCGTGAAGGAGTAAGAAACATCCATCCATCACAAACTTTCGTATTTATAATATTAGTAGGATTAGTAAGATTTTGTGTGTATTTTATAATTTTGTGCAGCCAGACTATGGTCTTCAAATTACCGTTGCTAAGAACTGTCATTAAATTATATAACAGACTTCCACTGCTGGGCCTTCGTATATCTTTCGACAATATTAAGTAAAGTTTCTTCTTTTCCTTTAGTATCAATATACCAACAAATTGGGTCCGGAAAAATACTAGAGTGCAGAACAGAGCGTGTTAACTGCAGCTGCCCCGCTCCATATCTAAGGTAAAGTAATAAAAGGGTGAGGCCAGACTATCCTTTAAGTCTGTCGGTCAAGGTTGAGAGGTACTTCCGTGCACTTGCCTGTCTCATCTGCTGGCTTTATGAACTGTTTGTTGTACTTTGGTTTAGGTTTACATCGGGGTCTCTTCATTTTCGCAAAGCTGTATTTTAAGGGTATAGTACTTAACAACGCGCAACGTGTCCCCCACAGTTTCGCCATTTTGTTTTTAGTTTTTGTTATTATTTCATGTTTTAATAACTGTTTTGTTTAATTCGGTAGTCGTGAACCACATTAGATTAGTTAGACATTATTAAGCGCACTGAGAGTCTTAGATAAACATATTTTTAACGCATATTTTTAAACCTGTCACAAATTTTGCCAAGATCGTTATAAACGGCAACGAATTCTTTTATCAATTTAAGTAAAAGCCGCACAATATATTTAACCCACCAGTCCCTTTACATCCACAGATGTTTTGTAAATTCGATGCAGAAGAACAAACTCACTTTAAGGGTTACCCGCCTTTTTATAAGGCGGGCGGGCGGCGCGCCGTAGGGCGGACATTATATTACCGCGTACCGGAAGTGAGCACGGCAAGGTCAGGGCACCACCCTACTTCTTGGGCACGCGCGCATTTGGTCCAAGTTTAATAAGGTAGAGGTACCTATTCTTTTTTAAAGAAAGTTTTTTTATTGGTTTACGAATTACCATACCATTCCACAGTACTCGTAAGTATTATTGTGCGCTTTTTGCTCAATAATAGTTACTATTGTAAACACCAAACTAAATGGTGGATGATCATGCTAATAAAGTCAAAGAATACGTATAAATAAGACTTATTTTCCTTTAACATTTTCCTTAGATGTGCACTTTTTGCTAACGTTGTCGAATTTACCTGTAACCGTTCATAATAGCGGTCATTAAAACCAGTTGTTTACTAGTGCACACTTCAGAGAATTTAACACAATTCCAAACTGGATTTCAATTAGTGCACCCGATAAATTGGAAACGTTGCCAGTCAGTAAACAAGTAGGTTGGAAATTGTATTAATATTTAGTATAAATATGTACTCGTTTGTGCCCACTGTGTTCAAGTTTTGATTAGTTTTTGGGTGGGTGAACCGCTGTGTGTATTAAAAGGTAGAAGCGTGGTTAGGGCTGCGCCTCATCGAGGAACACGGAAATGCATTTCTTCATGCTCCTATGCTTTTTTCTATCGCAGTTAGCGTATGTTCCAAATGACGGTTCTAAGCGACAGAAAACGATATTAGGATGAAAAAATGCGATTCCGTGCACGAGTATAACAACATCTAACAATTAGTTCAATGTTTGGATAATCTGTAACAACTAAATACTATTGTACCTAAATGATTTTTATAAATGTAAATTTACTTTGTTAAACTGTAAAGCTGAAACTTATCACAGACTCCGTCCATAACCATTTAACATCAGAATAAAACTAGAACATATATCAGACTAATAAAATGTCCAAAAAAAAAAAGTGTGTGTGTGTGTGTGTTTTTAAAGAAATTATATGGCGATTAAGAAAAGTTTCTAGAAAAGTACTTATCGTTACTTATGCGATTTAGGGTTAAGTTTTCAATCCAAGATACCTATGCTGATAAGCCGAGAGAGAGAGAGAGGTAGGAAATAAATCAAACCACCATTTTTATTCTTCGTCCTTCACATCACCAACTCAGGTCCAGTTGAAAACCAGCATCGGGCACTAACTGCTCAGCAGTTTGCTGAACTGGGCCTATTTGGTGCAGCCGTGAGACACACAATACTACCTTTTTTTTCTCTTTAGATTTATGTTTTTATTTTTTGTTGTGTGCACTTATGGCATGTGCCAAATAGAATAGATATGTTTTCTTTCTTTCTTTCGTCAAATAAAATATCTATAATGTCGGATCCGGTCATTAGTACGGACTTGGAATGAATCGCAAGTACGCCAGTGGTGACATCACGCGACCTACTTACAAGTCTATCCACACCACAGTGTGCTTCTACAGAGCCCTGATGTTTACAGCTCGAGGCGAGGACGACATCCAATGTCTGATCGCAGCGGAGTTGAGACGTCCTGCAACAGTACCCGATTCATTGCGCCCCGTGCAGAAACAAACGTGATTAGAAACAGTGTATCGCACCCAGTGCATTTTCATTACACGAAACCCATCTTCTTCACATGATGTACGAGCCTAACGGAATAAATCCTGCCAACCCGACATACTTATTAAATATATTTTTAATGCTCATTCATAATTATGTAAATTTACACTTTAAAAGTACTGGCTCAGCCAGCATCGCGGGCAGCTCCAGCAAGGGTCGGGGGAGGGGGGGGGGGGGCGTGAACGGAGACGTCGCGACGGACCTCAACGGCGAGGTCGGAATGACGGCCGTTTGTGTTAACGTAATGTACTGGTTTCCGTACTGCTTTCCTGGAGGAGGGTGATGGGGTCCTCGGGAGTGTCTAAGGTATGCCGTGGTCGGCGAATCTTACTGATACGCGATGGTTCGTATCGGGCGGCCGAGGCGATCACGGGGTTTCTATGCCTAAGCCGTAAGATACCGTAAGATGCCGTAAGATACCCAGGTTATGATAATTGGTGTTGATAATTAACAAAACTCAATTTAACTCGAATTAGCTTACAACGTTATTCTAACTTGAAATCACGTGTGTTGTGTAGATTAGTAAGTTTTACTTAATCACATACAGACTGATCTAGTTACAGTTGAGTGGGTAAATAGGCACCTATGGAAAATAGGTGTAACCTAATAATTAGTAATTTACACGAAACAGAGTGCTAGTGAACATATGGGACTTTTTCAATTATCTTTTATTACTTATTTTGTTGTGATGTCACTTATTAAAGGTGTGTTTGAGTTTGTAGTGTCTGTGAGCTTGTGCTGAAATAAAATTGAATCAATCACTACTTTTGTCTTTTCTTGAATAAAAAGACGGCAATGGTTAAAGTATGGACTAGCGTGCGGAATTTCTTATGCTTTTGTTTTTTTTTTGTGTATTCAGGTCCTTACAATCATAGGGCACGCCACCATAGTGGCGATAAGTCCCCTCTTTGAGGAGTGGCTAGAGAGGCGCCACGGCGCCCTCACCTTCCGCCTGACGCAGGTCCTCACCGGACACGGTTGTTTCGGGAGGTTCCTGCACCGAATCGGGCGGGAGGAAACGCCCGGGTGTTTCCATTGTGAGGATCGTCCGGAGGACACGGTGCAGCACACTGTGGAGGCCTGCCCTGCTTGGGCGGAGCAGCGCCGTGTCCTCGTAGAGGCGATTGGCGGCGGCGACCTCTCGCGCCCGGCCCTGGTTCAAGCCATGGTCCGGAGCGAGAGGGAATGGGAAGCCGTCACCTCCTTCTGCGAAGCAGTCATGCTAGTGAAGGAGGTGGCGGAACGTAAGAGGGAAAGAGCCTCACGTCCCAGCCGCCGCGGGAGACGCCCTGGGCGTCGGGGGTCACGTGGTGGCCCCCGGCCACCGTAGGCGCGGGCCTGTGGACGGCGAGTTTTGGGCTAGCTCGCCGTCCGGCCGTCTTATGACGACAGGCCGTGTCGACGGCGCGTTCGTGTTCCACGCGCGCCGCAAAGAGATGTCAGCAACCACGTAGGGGTCCGCACGGGCCGATGCCTGCCAGGGCTGCGGGACTGTTCGAAAGAGATACCGCGGCCCTGGAACACAAAGGGCAAAGAAGGAACATGGATGGGTTTTAGTCAGTACAAGTCTGACACTCCCTTCCGCTCCGCCCAGAGCGGGGGGGGGTCATTTGATGATTTCCCATCCTAAAAAAAAAAAAAAAAAAAAAGGTCCTTACAATCATACTGTTATTATTAAGTTGTAGAATCAGGGGCAGTCATCCCCACTTCCTCCTAGCTTACTGGTTAAATAATTTGTACTAGTTGTTGCCTGTGACCTCCATCCGCATGAAATTATTATAAAAATATTACTTCCCTATTTGAATCGGATTTTGTTAACAATTTTAACCACAAGGGTTTTCTTTTTTATGCACGGAACCCTAATTCCATTAAAAGTAAGTTTCTCCTTATAAAACCGCAGCTATCTGCCAGTAAAAGTCTTGTCAGTAACGACCCACCCGTTTCGAAGATTGGGTTCAGTTTCCAGTCTAAATCGCTTCGCTGCCGCCTGTAACATACACCCCTCCCCTATCAACAAGGGTTTATGTGAAAGATTAGACAAGCGTGGACATGTAGCCGGCACGTCCGGATACGCCGACGATACGGTAGCCACCAGATAACCACGTTAACGGGGCTAGTTTCATGTTCACAGGGTTTTGGGGGGATTCATAAGATCAACGGAATGATAGGGGTGTCTACTAGCTGTTGACCCTGACTTTGGGCACCTATACTTTAACTATATTTATTCATGGTAATACGTGCTACAAAATTAAACGGGAATTAAAGGGGCTTCGAAATTAAAGGAATAAGGGACCGGCCGCTATGAACCGAACTGGTCGGATGCCCGGTCGCACGGCCAAACTTTCTTCCTGGTCAAAGCTTCTGCGGCCAAAAGTAGAAGTCGTGGCCGAGTACTGCGCGAGGCCCATATGTTTAATGCCTCCTAATAAAATTGATTCTGTAAGGCAACGATGCGGGAGCACTGTTAATTTCTACTTGTGTGCAGCACATAATTCATTTTTCTTCTAGATGTGCTCTACAAAAATGGAGTTTCTTCCCCCTTCTTCTCCTTGAAACTACCTTCTCGAAAGGCCAACTAGAATCAAATCTATTTCTTTGTAAAATTTGTCGTTCAAAAGTGCCTTCTAATGGCCTAATTGAAACAAATGGTTTGACTATAAAGGTCCATTATTGTAGCAATTCTAAGTAAGGTACTGTCGGGGCAGACTACCCAGAGTGAGCCAGACAAATATTTTAGTACCACTCCACTCCTGAAGGTTATTTTAATGCATCATAAAACAAAGTGCTATTTCCACCTAACTATACCTAGACTAGACTGCTCCAAGCTTAGCGCTCGTGAGCCTAATTACTGCCAGCCGGCTGGGCTGAGCCTACAGCGCCGCTTTAAAAACAGACTATAACTAGCTCCTAATTATAGGCTAGCGCGTTATATTCACTGTAGGTGTTAAGATCACTGCTTTTATATTGGCAAAAGCCTGATGATGATGAAGTAAACTTGTTCAGATAATCTGGACTCCAAGAAGAATAGATCATTGTGTGTTCCTTATTTCTGTGAGCACAGGCATTGGGCCTATAGTGGGGTATGAGTGGGGCAGATCAAGAATTGTGTTGAGAAATTTAATAAGACGGATTCTGTTATTGCAAAATAAAGTATAGATTTGGAAAAAGGAATAATTGATAGCGTGAAGGTTGCCAGGCCGCAACTCGCCTGATGTGAAGCGATGACACGGCCTAGGGTGGAGCAGGCTTGCCTAGAAGAAACCGATTTACTCGAACTTTAAAGAGATCCTCTTTATTATGAACAGGAAACAGAGAAGCCGGCAGTGAATTCCACAGACGACTGGCGGTTCCCTCAATAAATGTGGAAGCGTAGCGCTTTGTTCCGGTCCGAAGGACTTCAACCATACAACGGTGTGACGCCTCATCGTACCTCTGCTCGTCCGATGATAGAATGGGGGAGTTAGATTGTGTAGTTCCAGAGGACACTCCGAAATGTAACCGATAAGAAACGGATAGGCTGGCAAATTTGCGGAGATGTTCAAGGCTTTGGAGCTTGGCTATGACAAGGGAGTCGTAGTCAATGAGCCTCGTGTAACATAGGGCATGGGCAGGAAGATGGAGACGATGGTGAAAAATACCTACAGTTTTCAGGAAGGTATTTTTGTGTTTCAGCATTTCAGCAGCTACTTTTAAATATCTTAAAATAGAACAGTACTTAAAGTATTTCAATGTGAAACTTAACTTTAGTTACTTAGAACCACTATATTTATTTCATATATGTACTTCGATTTATCCGAACAGCATTCAAGCTTTCTTAGAGTTTTCCCGGTGCCTCAGCAAGCACGTTATGCCATTATTCCCGGCTGTGAATTTTAAATCTTTGGCAGTCGTTACAGGTAGTCAGTGACCCGAAAGTCTGACAACCAGGCTTACCAAGGGCTATCGTATTAGCCAGTACTATCTGGGTTGTGCAGGTCAGATGATAGGCGGTCGCTCCATGTAAATACTGATGTTCAGCTGCATCCGGTCAGACTGCAAGCCGACCCCAATATAGTTGGGAAAAGGCTGGGCAGATAATGATTCAAGCTTTCAAATTAAAACATATTTCCATCTTTCTAATTTTATTTACATCAAAACAACCTCAAACATATAAACTTTTAGCAATCAATCAAATTATAACCCTCTAAACCAGACAGTATCGTTGTAAAACCAATTTTAATAATTATAAATCATTAATTTTGTCCGCCATTTTCACGTGAACACCGAACTTTGGCTTGCTTCCAAAGTTATGGCTGAAGTTTGGATGGGAGGCCAGGAATAGGTTTTTTAATTTATGGTTTTAATATTAGACTTGTAATTAGGTTGGTCGTTTGAAGATTTTGAAGGCTTAATGGGGTAAGTAGAGTTTGAACGCTTGACAGCTTTGTCAGTAGACTAATTATAGTCCTGTCGATATTTTATAATCGCAGTTATTTATTGAGGTATTTTAAGTATAATGTCACTTGAATAAACATTATGTGTCGCCTAAATGAATATTAAACAATTAGAATTTCAACTCTCGGCGTTAAGGCGTTGAAAGTCCAATAGAATACTCCACTACCTAACTGTCTCCTAGTGTTCGTGAAAACGAGCTTTACGTATATAAATCTGTCTTTTAAAATGACGGTTTTTGATTATACAAATACTTTAATTAAACGTAACCGTCACGAAATAGTAAAATTTTCTAGGCAGAGCATTTACAAACAGATAACAATTTAAGAAAATTTATAAAAGAAAAACCCTAATGTTGCCAGAACACAAAAATAAATGAGAGTAAGCAGAACATTCAGCCTAGTAAACGTAAGAACGTGACCTGTATTTAAAGAACCTAACTAATTGAAGATGGCGCTCAGAAAATAAGATGTCTTTAGAAGATGAACGTCAATTAGATAAACGTTTAATGAAGGTTTCTATGTACCAACTCGTTTTGAATACTAATTTCAGCACATTTTTGTTGGTAGGTAATTACTTTGAAATTACTCTTTGAGAAAATTTACCAGAACACGATTTGAAAATAAAGAAAAAGTGCCGCCAACTGTAGACATTGACGAGAATATAATATACAAATTATTGAAGAAAATACGAGCGCTAGTTTTCGGTGAGCTATAAAAATGGGCATTATTAAATGAAATACTTTCACTCATTTACCAAAGATCAAAATAGACAGAGGAAGTAATATTTAGAAAATACCTTCCCATAAAAGACCAGAATATTTTAAACTTTTGTTAGAAACTTTTAAAATAGAGGGAGATATTATCCTCATGATACATGACTAAAGGATTGAACTACTTACATACGAGGAAACCGAAGCGCTCTTGCTACATGCATCCGTAACTCTGTCATCCACACGAACACCCACTCACAAAAACTCTCCTCACTCACTCACACACATACATCACATATACACCCCACTCACTTATCTCTTTTAGCACAAAACTCGAACACAACTGCTACTGTTCTATATAAATGTATAATAGATATAAAATTAATTTTAGCTGCTAAATTACATATTTTGCTTTTGTACATTTTGACTCCTAATTATGTAAATTCAAAATTTGGAATATCTTTTTTTTTTTGTAAAATTATTTAAAGACGGAATAAATAATTAAGGAACAATATCAATAGTGTTGTTTAATCTGTTCTCTGATATCAATATAATTAATGAACAATCGACATGATAAATAGTAAGGTAGGCAAACAAGTCTCATACAACCCAAGTCCAGCCCCCACCACGATCACTTACACCACACACCAAACACACACACACACATAGACACAACACACTCAGGTATTCACACCTACGTATAAACACACGCACACACACCACACAAGAGCACGCATGCATTATTTTTAATGATTATTGTTTTTTATTTGTTTTTGATGCAAAATGTTGTAACATTAGTACCAAAAACGGGTGAAGACACTGACTCCTGTAACACAAGTCTCACCTAGCACAGGAGTCAGGGTTTCAAATGGATATGTATAACTTTTTTTCTTTGTGTCAATTAAAAACTATTTTATTTATTTGAAATGTTTTCTTAAGATAATAAGATACAAAATTCTTGGTACCACCACGTAACTTTAAGCTTCGGAAGAGCGAAGTGACCTTTTTTTTTTTTTTTTTTTTTTTGGGATGGGAAATCATCAAATGACCCCCCCCGCTCAGGGAGTGTCAGACTTGTACTGACTAAAACCCATCCATGTTCCTTCTTTGCCCTTTGTGTTCCAGGGCCGCGGTATCTCTTTCGAACAGTCCCGCAGCCCTGGCAGGCATCGGCCCGTGCGGACCCCTACGTGGTTGCTGACATCTCTTTGAGGCGCTCGTGGAACACGAACGCGCCGTCGACACGGCCTGTCGTCATAAGACGGCTGGACGGCGAGCTAGCCCATAACTCGCCATCCACAGGCCCGCGCCTACGGTGGCCGGGGGCCACCACGTGACCCCCGACGCCCAGGGCGTCTCCCGCGGCGGCTGGGACGTGAGGCTCTTTCCCTCTCACGTTCCGCCACCTCCTTCACCAGCATGACTGCTTCGCAGAAGGAGGTGACGGCTTCCCATTCCCTCTCGCTCCGGACCATGGCTTGAACCAGGGCCGGGCGCGAGAGGTCGCCGCCGCCGATCGCCACTACGAGGACACGGCGCTGCTCCGCCCAAGCGGGGCAGACCTCCACAGTGTGCTGCACCGTGTCCTCCGGACGATCCTCACAATGGAAACACCCGGGCGTTTCCACCCGCCCGATTCGGTGCAGGAACCTCCCGAAACAACCGTGTCCGGTGAGGACCTGCGTCAGGCGGAAGGTGAGGGCGCCGTGGCGCCTCTCTAGCCACTCCTCAAAGAGGGGACTTATCGCCACTATGGTGGCGTGCCCTGCACGGGGTTGCGACAGTCGCTCTCTCCATGTCGCTCCGGAGGTCTGTCCGTTGAGCGGCGATTTGCCGCGGCAGCGGAGTTTCCCCCCGAAAGAGCGAAGTGACCTAACACAGGCAATTTTTGTCTAAAAGGTCACTTCAACTACTAAATGTAGTACACAACTTGTGAAAGAAAATAAATTATTTGTATTTGAGACATACTTACTTGATTCCTTGTACCATTTCTTTTGGCAAAGTAACAAAAGGATTAACCTACTTCTACAGGAATTTAAATTAAATGGATATTCAAATTAACCCTTTCCTTCAACCCCACATAATATTCACTGCATTTTCCATTTTATCTTAATAAAATACATCGCCCAAGACGTTCCAATCCCGCTAAGCTGAACACTTAGCCGCTGCATCGCGGCGGGGCGTCTATAGGATTAATCTATCAAGCGCTTGCAGCGGCTGACGGATTAAGTCCATTGTTCTAATTGCTATGAACGCGAAGTGAATGGTATTATATTCTTGCTTTTGTTTTAGAGAAGGTTTTCTTCGGTATTTAGACTTGGACTTATAGGGTGTAAAAATAGCCTTAACGAAGCCGAAAGGCACTTGTTCTCCCCGTCATTGCGATATTTTTTTTGTTCTGGACCATACCTGGGAACCTTCTAGTTACGGAAATATTAGAGATCAGAGTTCCAATTTTTTTTTTAAATACTACTTTTTAAGGTTATAAATTTACTGTAAATATCTCCATGATCTTATGATTTACTATTCAACGCATCCATCAGCACAATGTTTTGAGTGCGTTACATTGAGTTTTGTCGTAAAATCAGATTTTTCACGACCAAAAAAAACTTTTCTCAGCTATATTTTTTGCGAAGATATACAGAATGATGTGCTCAGATGTGCTTTACGTACGGTCCGTTTACACCTTGTATAGACTTGACTTAGCTCGTGCTTTAGCTTACATGTGAAACAAAGATTTTTTGACGCTCGAATGACGTCCATAGAAGTCCGCCGTTGGTGAATTTTTTTGTGAAATGTTACAGTTAAAAAAAAACAAGATAGCGGTGTGGGATCTGACTCTGGCTCAAGCTAAAACATTAGGGTTGTACAAGTCTTAGATAGTTGTGCGACAGTGACAGGAATAACGCTTAGTCAAAGTGTGTATCAAGTAAACGTTTATAGATGTCGGATTTAGATAGCAGGAATGTCTAAACGGTTCTAAGCTGCGGTGACATAAATAGATGTCATTTATTTATTTATTTTAGTACAAGGAGGACTTACTGCTAATAAAAACAAACAAAAAAGGAAACCACAGTCACCAGAAAGCCAATTACAAATCCTCACGTATCGACTTATAATAAAAATTTACAACAGAACACACACCGCTAGAGACCAAACTTCATAATAATCGTGTTGTCACCCAAAGGACTCATATCTAAATTGTGACACACAAAATGAGTCGTGGAATTTAACGAACTGACAGCGCGTATTCAAACAGTACTGTGGCTAGTTTGACAGTGAAACCTAAGCCAACATAATTTCAGCAACTCACTTTGTATGGTCACGACTGACAGTCAGATGAGACAACACAATACTAGTAGATAATGTCAGAATAGTTGAGACCTAGGTCACAACTCCATCTAACTGTTAACAACTACATCGGACTGCCAAGCCATAGGTCTCAAGTTCGAACCCAAGACACGCACCTCTGATTTTTCGGATGCCTGTGCGTATTTTATAGTTATATCGATGTTCTCCTTCACAAAAGCAATAGATTTGATTAAATTTGGAAAAAATCATGAGGAAACCAAACCAGCATGCCTGAGAGATATTTCTCGACGTCATGTAAAACCCAGTCAGAGGCCCATGGGCGGCATAAAAACTCTGACACCAGGTTAGGCTCTAACCACACGAAAAAGAAGATGAAATAACTATGTCTAGACATAGGGTACCTACAGTCATGTTTGATGTCACATCAAGCTCTGGAAAGGCTACAGTCGGATGGTGAGACGGGACCTGTCATGTAAAAGAGTACGAATCAAGTGTCAGTGTGAAAAAAAGGGTTTTATTTCGGAGTGAAGGAATGTAAGGCCGGTACCCGACGGTGGATACCCTATTAATACGTCAAGGTTACCTGTCTATACGTCAGTATGCCACGGATGGCTATTTCAGTTTAAATAAAAAATGCCTAGGTTTTTTAAAGGTCGTGGATTCAGGGGCAAAAATAAGAAAACAAAACAGTATCAGGTCCGTTTTTGTTGTGACAGACATTGTTTATTACCCGGCTGAGGAGGGTAATGTGTTTATCAGGCTAAATATGTATGTTTTGTTCCTAGTGTCACTAAAGACATGACAGTAACCAATATTCAATATGGCGTCAACCAGGCGCCATATTGTAGAAAAATGAAAGTTGTCGAACTATGTGTAGTGGGGTACTATTGAATAGTTATTTGAATATCATCTTTAGGCTTCTCATATCATTTTAAATTTGAATGCCAGTTTTATCATTGAACTTGCCACAGTCATTTGATAATCTGCAATACAAGCGACGTCGCAGTGATAAAGCTAATATGTTTTATATGGATCATAAACGTATACATCTACATCTACTCTTTAAACCGGAGCAGTCTCGCTTTTTCACGAAAGAAATAAGAAATGGCCGGCTTCCTCGACTTCCTCGGCCGATCTCTTTAACAAGTAACTACTACAAATAATATCTATAGTAAAACACAATATTACACAAACTGAGCGTACTCGCAACTTACTAATCCATTTTATACTACGGTTTGAAATTAGTCCTTGAAATAGCTCCAGTAACTCAGCTTGTTCCGCGAACAGTCCGACATCCGCGCTATATTGCCTCTTAGCCTGAGTTAGCATAGCTCGAGCAAACTTACTAAAACTATCTTAAGTAACACTCCATCTTAAAGGTGACACTCCACAGAGGCTCTGGGCTACTGCTATTCGCCCACGGCGACTGCTTAGACGCGCGTCAGCATCACTACTGTATCTATCGATGCAAACGTGCGATCGCATTTAATCTTGCAACTGTAGCACTCACAGGCATTTCTGTAACGATGAGCAACTCAAGCGCGAGAGTATCGCGGAAATAGCGATAAAAAAAGTTAAATGGGCAAAGGTGCACAGTCAGCGACGGCATCATCGCGTCTGCATCGCGGCCGTTTTCACGTTTTTATCGCTGCAAACTCGCGGTGGGCGAAGGCTTTAAGCTACGCACGTGTACTTAGCTTCGCTTTCTATCATGTTGTGGAGGTCAGATAGGTAGTCGCTCCATGAAAGATACTGGTATTCAGCTCCATCTGGTTAGACTGGAAGCTGACCGCAATATAGTTGGGAAAAGATTAGGCAGATGATGATGCAGGCGGGATCGTCGATCGCGACCCACAGCTACGTGTTCGTCGCGATGCGTGTCTGGTAAAAAAACAAACCGAGCAAGCACATCCTATGTAGCAGTGGACGGTCGACTTAACTCTGAGTTAAGTTGAGTTTACATATTGTAAGACCTTACTTAGGGTAGGTTTGTACCCACATATTGTTGGAGATAGGGATAGTTTCGGGACTTGAAACCTTCTAAGTTAGTGGAAATTTGTGTGCGTTCATAATTATTCAGCGATCAGATTTCCATTGTTGATCATGGGTTTCCCAATGATGGGTAGATAGAGTGTTTATTATAACTATTTATATGTCGAAGCGTCGACGCATATCAGTCGGTCTGGATCAGCGCCATCTATCTCTCACTGGAGGAACTATGTAGTTAGATTTGACAACTAATGTTTGGGAACGTCAAGTAATAACTTGGGGATGGTTAGCGTGGAGTAATGGCGACACTGAGCGAATAATCGAGTCAAATGTCGATCCGGAAGTGTAATCAGGTATTCGACACTGACAGGTACTGACGTTGACAGGTAGGTTGGCTAACCTGTAACGGGGGTAGTACACGTGTGCGGTGACAGTTGAGAGAGGGCACTTTGAATCGGTCCGGCAGTCTGGGTAGACGTTCGTTACTCCGCGCTAAACTTCCCGCGTTCCTAAATTCTTAATCGAGCCATATCTCAGGCATCCTTGATTATTTTGTATTGAGTGCGTGTTAGCAAGTTATTAAAAGTGTAAACGAAGGTTTTGTGAGTTTTATTTCCGATGTCGCGACCCACTAATAACGAACCTCCGTCATCAGAAGTGGGATTGGACCACAACGACCCACGTGTTCAAAATGAAGACGCTAGTGACGAAAAATGGATGCGTTTGTTGGAACAACAGAACCGCAATTTTCTGACGCTGATTCAAGCCATGAAAACACCCACTACGTCGTCACATGGCTTTCGTTTACCGAATTTCGATCCTGAGAAACAAGATGTGGATGCACGTGCTTGGGTGATCACTGCAGAGATGTGCTTGACGGACCAAGACCAACATGGCGCCCCGCTTATGGTCGCTCTAAGCCGCGCCTTGAAGGGAGGAGCTTCTACCTGGCTATCTACCGTGTCGTTTCCTGGGATGACGTGGACCGATTTTAAGCGACTTTTTATTGCAAGGTACGATAATTCCACTACTATTGCTTCGTTTCTGATTGATTTGCAAAGTAGCAGGCCCAAAGAAAACGAGTGTCTTGCTTCCTACGCTGCTAGTTTAATGACATCGATCATGGCGAGATGGAATGGCCTTAGTACCGAACGTTTGGCTATTGCTACTATATTGGCTCACATTTCTCAATTCGATCGCCGTGTGCAACGCCTATCTTTCACGACCGATATTCAGACACGTGGCCAGCTACAGCAAGAGCTGCAAGCGGTTTCTTTTATGAAGAGAAAGCTACCTAGCGATGACCGCGATGCCCCTGAAAAGTGGTACAAAGCGAATAGTACTGTGAAGCCTCTGAAGTGTTTTATCTGCGGCAAGCTGGGTCACAAATCCGTGCACTGCTACCGCAAGGACGTGAAACAGGATACTCAAGCTACGCCGAAGCACCACAACCACGGAAATGGCAACGGAAGGGGTTCATCGACAACTGCGAAGTCTCATGCATCCGGGATCACCTGCTTCCACTGCCACGCGCAAGGCCACTACGCATCGAGCTGCCCACGGCGCAATGAGAGGAGCAGCGCCGACTCCGGGTCATCCAAGCCTGTCAATGAAAAGAGGGTTGACCTGTGCCTCCTGAACGCGCCTACTGGGACTCTACGTCACTCCGGTGAGCAAATTTCATTTCATTACGACTCTGGTGCAGAGTGTTCTTTAATTAAAGAATCTGTAGCCTGTAAATTTAAAGGAAAGCGTATTGATGAGACTGTGACTATGACTGGGATAGGGCAGACTTCC
Organism: Noctua fimbriata; assembly: GCA_905163415.1. Taxonomy (NCBI): domain Eukaryota; kingdom Metazoa; phylum Arthropoda; class Insecta; order Lepidoptera; family Noctuidae; genus Noctua; species Noctua fimbriata. Next base: position 862,145 of record LR990934.1, read on the forward strand.
GTAACTCTACGATACAGATGTTGGCCACTTACCAAAGTAGAGATCGATGACATTAGTATTGAGATTTGTTTTCATGTATTGCCTGATCATTTTCTACGTTATGGTATTATGATTGGACGTGAGATTCTAGAACATGGTTTGACTGTTCAGATGGCTACTGACCGAATTAAGATCTTTTGGTATCCTTTTATTGCTTCTTGTGAGGTAGAGCGAACTCCTGAAATTGACTGGAACTCTATTGATACTGACGTACCGGCGGAACGTAGAGCAGAGTTAGTGAGTATCTTGCAGTCTTTCGAGAAGACTATTTGAATACTAAGTAGTCAACTCAACATTTAGAGTACCTAGCATAGTAAGAGTTTTCTTATAATCTGTAACGTTATAGGAAAAATAAAGTAACATGTTGAACAGACCTACTTTAAAAATTATTTTGATAAAGGCTCGAAATGATTATCTTGATGGTGTTGTGTTTGTAACCGGATGGAGGTTACATGTGGAGGTAACCGGATAGAGGTTACGTGTTGAAGACCGGATGGAGGTCGATTGGTTTGATGCTTATGACCGGATGGAGGTTATAAGCGTGATGTTGAAGACCGGATGGAGGTCAGAGTATGAGCACTGCAATATTTTAATGAGTTTCCTATTATTTGAATGAGTATGGGTGTTGATCGACATGTCAGCTTTGAGAGAAAGAGTTTGTTATGATTTTCGTTAGAACCTGTAATGATTTTGATCAGAATACGTTTTATTCCCCACCCGTTTGGGCCAGGAATGGCCGAACGACTAGTACGAGTACTGTCCGAGAATTTTCTTTCATTTCAGGTACTCCACACGAGGACGTGTGTTCATCAGGACGGCCGTGTCGAAGCGTCGACGCATATCAGTCGGTCTGGATCAGCGCCATCTATCTCTCACTGGAGGAACTATGTAGTTAGATTTGACAACTAATGTTTGGGAACGTCAAGTAATAACTTGGGGATGGTTAGCGTGGAGTAATGGCGACACTGAGCGAATAATCGAGTCAAATGTCGATCCGGAAGTGTAATCAGGTATTCGACACTGACAGGTACTGACGTTGACAGGTAGGTTGGCTAACCTGTAACGGGGGTAGTACACGTGTGCGGTGACAGTTGAGAGAGGGCACTTTGAATCGGTCCGGCAGTCTGGGTAGACGTTCGTTACTCCGCGCTAAACTTCCCGCGTTCCTAAATTCTTAATCGAGCCATATCTCAGGCATCCTTGATTATTTTGTATTGAGTGCGTGTTAGCAAGTTATTAAAAGTGTAAACGAAGGTTTTGTGAGTTTTATTTCCGATGTCGCGACCCACTAATAACGAACCTCCGTCATATATAATTATACATATACCTTGAATGGTCCGTTTCCACACGAAGTATTATATTATCTGTGGTTTCCACTAAGCGCGGCAATACAGAGTATGTCAAACAACACTGGGCACTATGTCCACCTTTTTACTGGTTAATATTAATACAATTTATTGTTTTGTCGTTCTGTATGGTGTCCGGACGTAAAGAATAGCACCATCCCATATCTTCCCGTGGGTGTCGTAAGAGGCGACTAAGGGACTTACCAGAGAATGGGCAGCAGCGTTCTCTGTGTTTTATAACAACCATACTGCGATCGCCAACCCGCCTGCCTAGCGTGGCGATTATGGCAAAACCCCCCTTCTTGGGGGAGGCCTATGTCCAGCAGTGGACGTCTTTCGGCTGAAATGATGAATGATGATGATTGTTTTAATTAAGTTTGTTCTGATAAGACAAAAATATCATTTCAGTACCAGTTTTTAGAGTCGCCTGCAGAATAAATAATTAAATGATACTAAAGGCACAGGTTGTTACTCACACAATCAGTTTTATTAAACTAGATATAGTCATATACACCTAATTATTTTAATCACAGTTTCATTTTTTTAAAACATCTTCAACGATATAATCTACAAAGAAAATCAAGTAATTAACCTAACAATAAACCTAGATTCAGATCCTCAAACGTCCTTTGTCAGTCAAATTTTACATCAACCCATAGCACTTAGTATTCCGGCGTCGCGGCATTCAACAAAATTAGCCGGAATTCGTTTAAGAAGCTCCTCTGAAGCGTGAGCTTAACTGGGACGGATCTCGGATCTCCTCGGATCTCTCCGGCTTTCTCCGCGACGTTAGACGCGAATATGAAACGCGCTGGATGATTGATAGCCTAATGCTTAAAGGTGACAAAGTTAATGTGGATGTTTGTCTATGGGAAAAGGTATAGCTTCCATGGTTTGGTTGGTAATTTGAAACTTGATAAAGTGGGTTATGTTATAATTTATTTATTAGGGGGACTGTCTGCTTGATGGAGATTGGTTACGGCTGCCAAATAAGATCAGGATACGTAACTTCCTGCCTAGACACATTTTACAATTTTTTTTTTTGCTTAGTGTAATTTTCTAAAAAGTAAGGGCAAAAATCTAAATTTAGTGTCATCGTAGGCATTAAAGGATTTATTTTTACCTCTAACCGTTATGGCCTACCATCCGAACATGGATTCATTTGCACCCCGGATGAACCCATTGAATTAAATGAGCCCGCCCATGTCGCGTATCCTTACTTTTCTGGTTAATCCCTGTGTGGTTAAGCCTGAAAAGTAAAAAAGTTTTGTTTATTCAAAGATTTTTTTTTTAACATAAACATTTTTTTATTTCTCTTCCACAAAGGCACCTTAAAAATATGAAGACACTACATCTGATAAATCTCTTTGTGGGATTAAAATCGTTAGATTCGCCCTACTGCTTCAAAAGGTTATGGCGTGTCTGTTTCGTTCACAATGACATCTGCAATAAGTATTGCCCCGTTCAATCATACTGAAAAATTCAATCATGTCTATTATATTGTAGTGTGAGCTAACTTTTTTCAGTGTGTACAGTTTTTCGAACGACCGAAGGATGCTGAGAGCACATCTAACGAGTTTTTTTTTTTAGTTTATTGAATGTACTGTATTGTGTGCTAAATTATGTTCCACGTGACCCACGTACTCCGGATGTGTCGCGTATAATAACGGATATTACATACATTTCGGTGTTCAAGTTGTTTGCTCAGACTGTATAATAATGCAAACTTCGCTCCACAAACAATTGGAGTTGTTTATTTTGTTTGATTATTACTTTTTGTAGTCATGATATCGGCTTAGCGAACATAAGTTAAAAAATTGTGGCTTCTATCATAATTTAAAGTTAAAACACGAGACGGTTCGTGTTTTGGAAGACATTGCATGATAAATTTAAAATTAAGCAGTTTTCTGAATTTTGTTTAGGTTTTTGGACAGACTTTTCATAAACGATAGCATGTCTGTAGTAAAGAAATAAAGTAAAAGTTCCATGTCTAGAATTTTTTGCTTAACAAAGTTTCATAAAAAGTACCAAGGCACTTAAAATAGAGTATTTAGGTAGGTATACAAATATTATCTGCAGCGATTACTCAGTCTAACAGTGGGTATATCTAGTGACCTTTTCATAAAACCACGCGACGTTATGATCTGCCTTCAATGTTACTGAAAGGCAAACTGAGCAAGTGACGTCTGATCTCCAATGTTTTTTTGTTTTGTTAGCCTGTCATGTGTCACCTGTCTCCATCCAAACCTCTCTATCTTGAGCTATCTCCTCATAATACGCATATAAGTTCCCAATGCTGGGACACAGGCCTTCTATCTAAGAGAGGCAATAGCCTGTACTCCACCACGCGGGCCCAGTGCCACTTGGTGGATGCCACTTGTCTTAGAATCATTGGTTCTTGGACATGTTGGCTCCTCCAAAATCCTCAAATAAAATTATACCTACATATCGATCTCTCCTTAAATTCAATTGATATCTATATCCTCTTCTATAAATATACCCACCCGTAAAGTGATATTTGTTTATCACATCACGTATATTTCAGGCCGTGGAAGTATAAATGATTGTAGGTTCAGCAAACTGATATGTTTACACAAATTTTGAGAGTATATACCGAGTGTTGAGTGTTTATTGTGAAAAGTGGTTTCTGTGGTCGAAGACTGAACCTATACAAATTAAATGGGATCGGAGAATAGCGTTGATTATATCGTGAGGTATTTTTGTTTAACAGTGACTATTTATGTATGAAATTCACTCGTAGATTTGACTTCTTCTTGCTTTCTTTCTTTATCGTGTGGTTAGTGCCTTACCTAGTGTCAGAGTTTTTATGCCGCCCACGGGCCTCTGACTTGGCTTTACATGCGATCAAGAAATATCTCTCAGAGATGCTGGTTTCCTCACAATGTTTTCCTTCACCGTAGGAAGTGATAATTATACTATACGCACAAGAATCCGAAAAATCAAAGGTACGTGTCTTGGGTTCGAATTCGAGACCTATGAGTTGGTAGTCCGACAGTTACACCACTGAGCTTAATCACTGCTATAAATAGAGGTCGATTTGACTCAACATCATGCTTGGTGTTACCCGGAAGGGTTAAGGGGTGGCTATAAATGCTAGTGGCTAAATATTCAGCCGCTGTGGATACTACTGAAATATTCCTGACAGTAAACTGCTTGCTCGGTATAGGTCTCATGACCCCTCGTTTGCGAACACGGGACCTACAAGGCAATCAGTAAATTGTATTCAAGCAGCCTCGTTGGTCGAGTTTCTCTGTAGCAATCACGGAGTGTGAATTAGTGCCCGGTTGATGGCAATAGGCCCGCCCCTATTACATGGGACTTATAACATAAGGTGCGAACTGTGGGTGTACTATTAGATACACCTCTGCCTAAGTCAGAAAATTGAAAACAAAACCTCTTTTCCCACAACTACTTATTAAAGTAATTAATTAGATGGAGATACTTAGAAATGACAATGTATCTTTCTCGCCATGATTAAGAAAATCCTTTCCCAAAACCGCCATCTCCAGATCGATGTTTATGACTAAAGTGTTGTGTACAATACTCGCCACTAGCCTCGGCAAACACTCCAGATTTGTTTATTTACACAATTTGTGTAAACACAACATTTAGCGTCTGTTCCCAGGATCTACGCCTTCCGCTGGCTGGCCAAATATATCGGCTAGAAGATATTTATAGCCTTACATTTGGCGATAGATATTTCAACGTGAAACAGACAGACAGACACACAGACAGACACAGACACGGACAGACTGGTATAAAAATGTATTGATTTGGTGTATGTACTAAGGTACGGAACAAAGTATTGTTGTTTTTTAAAAGAAGTTGTTCAAGACAGAAATCGTGGCGTGGGATCCTTGAAATACGAGGCGAGCCTGTTGCAAAGCTTAGACCTTAAACATAACTGGAAAGGTGTTTTTTACTTTAGGTAAACCACTGCCTAAGCTTACTGCCTAAATAAAAATTGTTTATTTCTTAACCAAATCAAGACAGCAAGTTGATAATTGGAGCCTCCTTTTAAGTAAAAAATACCTGTATTAGGAGACTCCGCTCTTCTATAGCAAGATAATTTTAATTCATAAATAGATCATAATAGAAGTACATTATTCACTTGTATAGGCATGGGGAGGGTTTGTGTTGTTTTGTGCGTGGCTGGGTGTGTTTGGTGCGTGTGTGTGTGTGTGTGTGTGTGTAGTGAGTGTGTGTATGTAATGTTATAAGCAAGGCAAGACTATTCAAATTACCAACGAAACAAAAACATGATAATTTATTGACGAAATAAAGTGCGAATCTAAGTAATTAATAGTGTGCCTGCAATCAAATCAATCTATACGTGTGAAAACAACTATTACATACCTACATTATCATCATTCTGGCCTTAGGACTTGCGCACGAGCACACGATGAAAAGTGAGATTTTTTAATCTAAAATACAATTATCCCATAGCAATAGCAGTTCAGTTAAATTGTTTGCAACAAGAACAACCAGTATCGTTCATAGAATGTTACTGCAATATATGAATTCATTCTCAAAATTATGAAAATATGAAATGAGTATTTTTAATTTTAAAATCGACATATTTTCGTTACGTTTGCACCACGTGCTCGTGCTAGGGACTCTTATTTCAAGTTATTTAGGCTGGCACCATGTCTTCTTCTCTCATACTTTTCCATTAGTCGCTATCTCATTAGTCACCCCCTTCTGCCTCCGTAGCATGACCACCGTAGACAAGGATTTCTTTGACGGAAGAAACGACAAAATGACAGATTGTATCGACACAATGACAGATTTCTTTGCACTATCTGTCATCTGTCATTCGTCACACTTTCCATCCGCCATTACGCTTACTTACTCATTGTATTCGAACAATTGATTCAAAAACAGTTATTTTATTCTAATGGTCAACAGTAGACATTAAGTGGCAGATATGATGATATATCTAATTGGGTCAGGCAAGCGCTCCACTCTGACAGATTTATTGCAACGGGGCTTAAAGCCGACTGGGTTTCGGCATTCGGCTAAACAGCTACGATTAACAACAGTAGTAAGAGTATCGACCTTAGTTTTCGGCGAAATATTAATTAGACAAATAGCTTTAATTTTCTAGTTACAATATGAGATTGTGTAAATGAATTGCCTGGACAAATTAATTAGATTCGTTCCATGTCTATTTTACAGTGATTTAAACTTTTTATTGTTCCCGCCGCTTTAATTGATACATACGCTTAAAATTGTAGCATGTTTTAGGAAATAAAAGCTTTCTTTTATTTTATTTTTATTTTCCCGCCACGCTATTCGCAACCACAGAAACCCCTGTATTTATGAGAATTTACAGCGGCAACGGGCAACCAACTAGAAAAGCCGGGAATAAAGCTCAGTGGATCCTAGTAAATTGGTTTTACTTTTATTACATCTACAAAAGTTGATAGATTTTCTTGGGATAATTTAATAGATACTTATTTTTCTATTCAATTCTAAGTATAGTTCTAATTTTAAGTGTCCTATTGTCGTCGTTGTTTATATGTTTATATTTATTTACTTTTAGTCTTATTTTTATCATTACTTTAGTTCTATTTGTAGTCTATATATAATGTACATAATATAGTATTATGACAAAAAAAAAATATACAACATATTCTACATTTCAGTAAATATTTTTCAGTTGTCTCACTGTATCTGCTACAGATTGCTACAGAAGCATATGCAAAATCAGTCTAAAACGTTTCCCAGTGTTGAGATACAGGTCTCTTCTCTGTGGGATGCAATGCAATCAACCAGGCGAGTCTTTAGTGCGGTGTAGTGGACGTCACGTGTCATCGAATTGTTGGTTATAAGACATGCCGGTTTCCTCAAGATGCTGATTTTCTATACCGTTTTGAGAGCAGTGTTGATTACAGTTTTCTAAAATTCCTACTCCAAATTCTTTAGAAACGCTACAATTTCCAACTCAATCTAGTTATAAGAATCTTAGTTTCCTTATGAAAACAGTAATGGCCTTAATATCGCAACATAATTACGAGTGATCAATGAAAGTGGGTCGCTTGCCGTCCACCCGACGGACTGATTGCACCAACATCTACGCTATTACAGCAAAACATTCGACTTATGCTTTTGGGAGTTCGCGTGCTTTTATCTACGAATAGAGTAGAGAAATATGTAAGGTTTGCGGTTTTAGGCAAAAGTAAGTTTCGGCGGTTTTCTTCCGTTTTGACGTGATGATGCTATTTGCATTCTAGCCGATTTCGGTCACAACGACCGCAATCGATGGCTTTCTGGAGTGGTTGTCGAGAGCTTTGGTGTACTGCTCTCAAGTATAGTTCCGAATTTGAAAAATCTGGTTGCGAAGAAAAAGCTAATTTCGGTACTTCGGTGTTTAGCCAACACTATTTAAAGTGCAAGTTCACTTTTAAAACACTCTCACCCATTGCTAAGCTAAAGTTATTTATGATACGATTTTGTTCCACAGTAATGTTTACAAGCCAACCAGATATTTATTGCAACTCAAAATTAATCATATTAAACCATGCCTAAATGATTATGTAAATTAAATCAGCATTGTTTGCGTAAACAACGAGCCCGTAAGAACGTAAATAATTATGTTGTGTTCAGTGTAATTAGGTCAAGAAGCTCTCCGTCTTACAACTTCTTTGTTCGTATAAGAAAGACGCAGTTTCAGTAAAACGCGGTTCGAGCTTCGGTAGACTAACGACAATCTTATTTTTAGACCGGGATCTCAAATATTGTGATTCTATAAATATACAGTGTGCAAGGGACAGCCCTCCACAAACTGATGGGGTGAAATCATCATACTAAGATGACCGGTACAAGAAATTATTTCAGGAATGTTATAGGAATCCAATAAATTTGATTTGTTTATTTTCTCATACGCAATGTTTCGTTACTGTGGCAAAACACACGTATTGAACGGCAAGCGCGACGACGAGTTCGATGAACTCTGTAGCTAGGCAGGAAGTGAACAGCTGATTTCACGCGTCGTTTTTTAGATTATTTTAACATCCATTGTTGTATGTTTGATTTTAGCCGTATTATTTACATAAATGGAGTGCTGCGTAAAGGAAACGTAATTTTACATTTGAAATTGAAATAAAGGAATAGTACGTGAAAAAAAAAATGCCGGAGAAAAATTCTGAAGGAATATGATTAAAAATAAGGAGCACTGTCTGTTTGTGGAGTGCTGCCTTACACACTGTATTTTTTTAATGAAAAATAATCCGTTCACTGTCTAAGATTGGAAATAATTCAATAAAATAATGAATAAAAAAATCTCTTCTTAAGAAGTGTCCGTCTGTCAAGACCCTTTTTCTCAGGAACGCGTGGAGCTGACACTAATGAAAAAATCGAACTAATAAGTCAACGGGACCAAAAGATATGACCGTTTATGTCGCATATTTTGCAATTTCACAAGGAAATCAAAACCTATAGGGTACTTACCGTTGACCTAGAATCATGAAATGTATTGTAGAGGGTTTCTTCGTATATATATATATATATATATATATTTATATATACGAAATTGAATGAGTATTTCATGAAAAAAACATTCAATTGGATTAAATGAGTTCTTGATGCCGATGGGCAATCTATTTTTTATATTTTTATAATTGTTTTGGTTACGCTTGTTTTTTAAAATATTTAAAAATGTATAAAATGAGAGAAATGACGAATAAAGGAATATATATATATATATATTTTTATGATTTAGTAATTAATTAATTATAATTTTCAACGTAAGAACATTTGAATTTCGCGGGCTACCTTAGCTATCGATACGGGTTTACTAAGAAAGAATCTACCGGTTTGTTATCAGACAAAATATTTACTTATTTAGTTTGCAAACACGGGCATCGTTCCTCTCAGTAACACAATTATCTTACTGATCAAGTTAATTTGCCAGCGGACATCGCTCTGACAGATTTATCGCGACGACGGCGACGGCTTAAGCGACGCCCTTCATCAATTTATTTTGAGTTTCGGAAATAAATTTTATAACATTCGGCCCTCGGCTTTTGGCCTTCGGCTGAATTATAGGTACTAATTACTTATGATGACATCTCTATTATACCGTTGCAATAGCCATAAAAGTAATGGTGACAAATAAGGATTGCTGTTAGTTTACGAGTGTTGATTTTACACTTTTTTTACCATCTGTATCTAGCGATGGTACTGTACCTATACAACATTATTTTTAGTATATGCGAAACCTGAATATAGTTTGTTCAGAATAAGTAACTGAATCGATTCTAATAATTTTTAAACCATGTTATACTTTTTCCCAAAAATATTTAAAAAAGTTGAAAGTTGGATACCGAGCGACTTTGAGTACCTATCGCAATAATTTAGGTACCTACTGCCAAATTATTATTATCAATGAGCTCAAGACGACGCTGGAGGCGCGCGCTGCGTGGTGACCACGATTTTGTGCGGACAACTAGGTAACAGAACAAGCTTATAACTTTGTGATTTTTCATGATACAGTTTTGAAATTTTGTACATAGATTCTTTACATAAAAATACTAGACACGTGTATCAGGTTTCGCATATACTGAAACTAATGTTGTATAAGGGATATAAATTTATTTACTTGTGTGTAAATGTCTTACCGTGTTAGTACATCAGATAAGTAAAATATTTTATTCTACCATCATCATAGAATAAGCTACATTAAATTACACAATACTTCGTAGTAAAAATATTCGCAAAGCGAAAGTTTTACAAATTCGCAAGTTTCAGCTCAAAGAGTCTTCCAGTTATTTTCTCTTTTGCAGCATTTCAGCTGTAAAAGTAAAAAAACAGACTATACGACTATATATTATCATTGTTATTTTATATATAGGATTGATAAACGTAGTAAGATAACTTGATCAAATAGGAATTTTCTGGTGACACATTTAGAAAAGTTTTCTCATTTGATCCCAACAGCAGATGATGGATCTGTTGTATACTAATTAAAACTAGATAAAACTAGGACACTAGATTATTACTTACATTTTCTAAGTAATACCAATATTACCTACAGATATACCCGTTAAAGATCGAAGTATAATGACGTTCTGCCTATTCCCACGGGGAACAGGCATGAGGGTACCTGTCTAAGCGTTTTAAACGGGTTATTTATATTTTTTATGCTTAGGTGAAAAACTCTAGAGTAAAGGTACATAGAGTTCATTTTTGTGCATAAAAAATATAAAAAGTGGCGGAGTTAGCCCAGGCTCGGTGCTTTGTGTCTTTCCTTTTGGTAAATCAGCAATATTCATTGTAAATCAAAAAATAAATCATTTGTGGTTAACATTTTAACCCAATTAATCGGTCCCTAGTTTATGTATGTATGTGAATCTGGCTGTACATATTACGCATCTTTACATAGTTAAAGTAACATGAACAAAGTCGCTCCCGCTGTTTGTACGTTTAGGTCTTTTAAATTACGCAACGGATTTTAATGCACTTTTCAGCAATGAATAGAGTGATTAAGAGGAAGGTTTATATGTATATTGCACCCGTGCGAAGCCGGGGCGGGTCGCTAGTATATCAATATTTTAGAAAACAGTTCAACTTTGTCGTATCTGTCACTTATACTATGTGACTGTTTCTAAATCTCGATGTTTCATATTGTCGTCCTACCTACGTTGTCAACAAATGCTACACACATTGTTGCCACTCTGGGGCTACAACTTTGGCAAATCCTGAGGGAAATAAACTTGCCCGTGAACTGTACGTGAGCATTACGAGCTGTCATCCTCCCCAGGGTTACGTCACAGACTACACGAGGCCCTATTCTTGGCGTATTTCGACCTGGAATCAGGTAGACCTGCAATACCTAGCAGTTACAGTAAAGGCTTTTGGTTTAAATTCTAGAAATGTTTTTTCGTGAATGAGCAGTTTTTTATCTCTTAATTCTGCTTACAGTTTACGATCATTGTTTCGTTTTGGCTTTTAGTCTAAGCATTTTTGCAAATATCACATCATCATCATATTCTCTTCTTAGCGTGTCGGTAAAAATTTAAATTGAGTCCGCTCAAAATTTGGTGACGAATTTGGTACTTTCAGTAGCGTCCATCAGCTCCTGTGATGTGCAAGCAACGGGACAGGCAGGACACGATATCAAGTGTCCCATCGTTTTTGGGACAACGCCGCATTTACACTCCAGGGCAGAGTCATCTGTGAGTCTCCACCTGAACAGGTTTTCCTTGCTTCGGCTAACCTTTGTCCGGAGTCTATTCAAAGACTTCCACTGTCCACTGCTGGACATAAGCTTGCTTCAAGCGTCGCCACGTCAACCAGTCCTGAGTTTCTCGAATCCAGTGGATTCCATTCATCCGGTCACTAGTCCACCATTTAAGCGGTCCTCAACCATACCATATAACAATGTAACGCATAGCTTATCTTCATATCATCACCATAATACTCTCTAGTTTCTTCTGTGGACCAGTATTATCCAGACTCCAATAACACACACACACACACGCACCAAACACTAGACTTTAATCTAAGTTAGCCTAGTCATTAACCCACACAAACTTTTGGATCAACCGGGAATTGAATCCCGGACTCCAGTCACAACTTAAATTACGTGTTATGAAGTTCAGAGCTGGATCTATCAATATACACTTGAACTTAGTTCTAAGTTAGGACTAAGCTAGCTTTAGTTCGGGTCGTAAGTAATTCAGTTTCAACAAACAATAAAATAAGACTTATTAGTGTGTTTCAAGTTCTACGTTACTTGACTGTGAAAAAGTTGAACTTAGTAGTGGGTATGTGTTTTAAGAGAATTAAAGTTCTAATTATATTTAGTTATTTATCTAGTACTAGCTTTGACATACCATAACACCTGTCGGTAATCCACACAGGGTTAGAGCAGAGGTGTACTTATTACACCCACATGTTGGCATTATGTTTAAGCTTCGAATAGCCTAAAAGTGTTTTGACTTATGATGGGATTTTTTACAGGTCTATTATAATTTACAATGAATCAAGGAAAAAACGTAAATGATAAGCAATTAACATCGTTATAATCGAGTACTGGTACATACATAAACTCACGCCTTTATCACGCCATGGGGGTAGGCAGAAACCACAGAACACCACAGGCAACCTTTAGGTACTCCATTCGCCTAGTCCGGTCCACGTACTGGATCCACAGTTTCTGAATAATTTAGTATCCTCACCGGCAGCATTCGTCTGTAATGTAACAGTTCAGTTTCACTTGTTTCAGTACAAAATCGAATCTTGGATTGATACGTTACAGGCGCATGCTTCTAGCATTGGGATAATATTTATTTATTTATTTATGTACACACAAAACACTCAATGCAGAAAATTACAAAAAGATAGAAAAACACAATTGCACTGCTTATTCCATTGGAATTTTCTTCTAGCAGACCTGCGATGGGACAGTTGGAAGAGGTGTAAATGCAGTCTTGAAAAGACTGGAAATGGAGTACCTAGACCATTACCAACATTCCAAAACAATATACAGATGCGACATTAATAAGTCATACGACGCCTTCAAAACCATCTTCTAACAAAGTCTATATAAGCCCCGGTTCACACGATCTAATTGGCAGTCAGCGCCGCGCACGCCCCTTGCGGTGGAAAGTGGCAACTTGGCTCAAAGCTTCCAGCCCATTGTTACGCGAATACTAAAACTTGCCGAGTTCTCGAAATTATGGTACGTTACGACTAGGGGTGGCCGGACATAGAATATGGAGGAAAATGACCGGATCGATTCAGAAGGAAATGAGTGCGGAATTTTGAAAAATGTTTGGAAAGAACGTCGTGCTGGTGTTTGTAGGAAATCAGATATTTCATAACATAAGTATCAATATTGTACAATATTGAATATTAGTTGTGCCCGTGGCTTCGCTTATGTGATTTAGTATCTTTTGTCTTTAAAAAACCATAGTGGATATTATCTTAAAGAAAGGCAAGACATCTTCTGTAATGGCAAGACACTGATTTTGCAAGTTATCTAAGTCCCCGTAAAAATTAAGAACTGCAAAACAAAAATGTTTTTATGCTAAATCTTCATTTTCTGTGGTCATGTACATTCGACATTAAAAACTAAACAAAAAGCCATACTCCACAATAAACCAATCCAAAATAAAACTACCTACTTAAATAAAATCCTTACATTTCTTAGATCAACAACTCGACAACCCTAATTAGTAAACCTGTGAGTGAAACGTCGACGAGGGTAGCGTGACGAGTGACGATTTCAGATAACATTGTGTGAACACGCCTTTATAAGGGCGCTCACTAAACAGATAGTTTTAAAGGACTTGCTCTCCATAAGGGGATTGTCGTGTCCCTTTGAAATGAGACGGGATGAAGTTTGAATTTACGTAGAATAGAATTTGACTTCTGTTATTTTTTAAATTAATTTTTTTCACAAAACATAACATCACGCCTGTAATAGGGTTAGGCAGAGGTGTACCTAATAGTACACCCACATTACGCCAGTTTTGTTTTAAGTATTGCCATCAACACATCCACAAATGCAGACTCCGTGGCTGCTACTGAAAAAAACCTGATGGAAAAACGCAATAATACTTTTCACGAGTCGGGAATCGAACCCAGGATCTCATGGTCAGCAGTAGCGCTTGCGACCAGTCGATATTTCATTTAGCGCTAATGCCGAATTGAGATTTTGAGAGAGAGGTTTGATCTCCAGGTTGAGCCTAGGGTTATTTAAATTTTCCGTAAAAATCTAAGCAGCAGCCCCGGCCTTTGTGGCAGGTACTGGCGAATTGTGAACGTAGGTTAAAATTATAATGAATTCATAGAACTCTTTTGTCCATTCGTCTGTACTAAACCATGATAGTAATTCATGACTGAAATTGTATTAAAATCTTGAAATACATTATCATTAACACTAGAAACGGGATATTTACCATGTTTTCTGATTGTTTTGAGGTCCCGATATTTCGGCGCTGATGCTGTTGATAATGTTAGTGACCATGATAGTTTAAAAACATATCTTGAAATACAGACTGATATGAATAGATGACGAGAAGACATTTTGCTGACTATTATATTTTTTTATGGTCATGTCTTTGCGCTTTGTCGACAGAATCATCACCTGCCTGAAACAGGGAGTTTTAAAGCTTAAGCTCCATTTTTATTTTAAAAATCAATTAAATTGAAAATATTTTAATATTATGACAGGTTCAACATCTAGCATTCATTTTCCAAGTTATTAGGTAAAGGATTGTAAATGATTGTACCAGAAGTTTCTAACCCATTCCTCCCCATAACCTTTTGTGTAGCGCTTCAAAATTTATCAATAAATCTTCATGAATAAACCGATAATAAAGTTATAATTTACTTATTTTTCCAAAGCAACAGCAGTCTGACCCGATTTAACCCGAGTCTGACCTCCTTCCCCAGTATAATCTTATCACTCGTGAATGTGGTCTATGATTAAAAACAATCTTGCTCGCGGCTTCATCGGCCTTCTTTATAATTTTAACGTCCCTAGTGGGCGAGGAGGGAGGGAGAGGGGCGGAAAGTGGCTTATTAACAACGTGGGATTAAAGCTTTGCTTGTGTTATTAAGTTTTTACTTTGATTTCCTTGAAAGTAAGGCTTATTGAGTTATCAGATGGTATTGAGCTCGAATTTTCTCGATGTATTTTGATGCCAGTTATTAATATTATGATTAAAATTTACCCAAAAACTGATTTTATAGGTATTCCATTTGTACATATACTGCGTCATTTCGCTTCCTCGTGTCATGTGCCAAATATACGTATTTTCCTTTTTACATTAAAAGCTAAATATAAAGAAAACATCTCCATATTGACTGCCTCGTTGGTCTAGTGGTCGCAAGCGCGACTACTGAGCATGAGGACCTGGGTTCAATTCCCAGGTCGGAAAAAGTATTATTGGGTTTTTCCATCAGGAATTTCTCTGTAGCAGCTACGGAGTCTGGATTTGCGCCCGGTTGATGGTAATAGGCTCGCCCCCTATTACATGGAACTTAAACATAACTGGCGAAATGTGGGTGTACTATTAGGTACACCTCTGCCCTTCAAGGATTACAGGTGTGATTTCATCTCCATATAAAATCAACCTTCTCTCTGCTTTGCGAACTTAAAATCACTCATTATTCTATACTTCAGTGGTACACGTCTGTGCACAGACCGTCATTCACTCAAAAAGATCAATACACGCTTCCCAAAGGGACCAGGAACCTCCCAGACTCACACAATATCTCAAGTACTCGCAATAAAGTAGTGAATAGTCTCTTCGTCCCTCCGAAGTAACCCCTTCCGATCCATCGGCCCTCACTCGGCTATATCTAACCCTCTAATTTCTTACATAAAGCGGGCTTTAGGCGCAATTCACTGTGAAATCGGTATGATGTTCATACCTGCTTTTTGCTATAAACATATTATTATCATTTATAGGAAATAAAAGGAAAAAAAAAGGGTCCTATAAAAGGGTCCTGTATAGCAGTGGATGTTTATTCTATAGACACAGTGATGGCTCCGTGGAAAAGACATGTTGGCCTATTGGATATACAAGTTGTAGGTGATAGGTTCGAAGCCAGTTTGGTAGTTTTTTGACTAAACTGCTCGTTCCCACTGCTGGGCAAAGGACTAGTTGGTTGTTTAGCTTGTGTAAACTATTTTGTCACCACTGCTCTAGAAAATATTTAAGCCAAACATCGTGAGGAAACTGGCATGTCCTAGGACCAAGAATTTCAAGATATGTGACAACCACCAATGTGGATTACGGCCCAGTAGCCCTCACAGTTTTGAGTCCCAGGTGTGGGAAGACTGCTGGGATGATTGTGTTTATGCTATTTGTGGTGGTAGGGCGTTCTGGGAACGAAATGGAATGGAAGAAAAGTAACGTACCTACTCCCGAACCAATTTACGGCAATCGATAAAATCTGTGCTTCCGCGAGAACATTTAGATGTGAAAGCAGGGTTATAAATGTAACTGGAAAAGTTTTAAGTACAGTCTGATGGCAATAAGAGAATTGTAGTGAAAATGAAAACATTGATAGATTGTCGCGATTTGTAAATAGCTAAGAGGAAAGTAAAAATTGATAGCCGACGTGGGGGCTCATGAAGAAGAAGAAAAAGCATTTATTAGTCCGCACAAGACAAAACAAAAAAAAAAACAAACGAAATTGTTCCTCACGACCTCAGCCGTTGCAACTTGCGACGCGACTGGCGTCAAGACGTGCGCCATGACTGTCATTTGTCGCTTCGCAGTGACTAGTAACATGCTGTAAGCAATCTCTTTAATTTGTTTTTTCCGCTGTTTCTGTTGCAACAAATTTGCCGCTTGAGTGATAACTCATGGCTAAAAAGAAACAGATATGAATGAAAAAATATGTTAAGCCAACCCCGAATAAATAAAGATAAACTCATCGATTTAATAACAACGCTACAAAGAACGAAGGATGAAAACAAACGCCGAAATCAAAGAAAAACAAAACACACTGTTCGAATTTTAAACCCGCGCTAACAAAAAGTTGAAAAGCGAATTGTTTAAAACATCGTCAGTAGATCACATCACTGCCCTTGAGTGGAGGTCACGCGGGGACGTGGTGACCTTGACCCAATTAGTGACCTTCGATCCGAGGGTCGCTTTCAGATGCGATGGTGTTGATTAGGCACGATAGGTGTGGTAATATAATAGGTAGGTGTATGTCATGCTTGTGTTACCCTTAGGGTGACATTTTTGAGAGGTATTTCATTCTTGTGTTTTAAAATAGGGTAGGTAGAAGTGTGGGGTGTGTTACAAGCCTTTTCACCCTACATTGTGCTCACATATAGAAGCAACAATTATGTATTCAGGACTGTGTAACATCGAATTTGATTTGAAAGGAGAAGAATTCCGATTCTTCTGTATGAAATCCAGGCTTTGGAATAGACACGACAGTCTTTTCACAGGCCTGTGGCTGGCCTGTAGGTGCATCTTGTTTTTGACTATTCAAAAGTACCTGTAACGGTCTATTTGATATTAGTTTGAGTTTAGAGTGTAAAATGAGTCCTTCGTGTTCTGTTGTTTGTTATTGCTGCTATTTCGGGCCAAACTCATAGACAAGTTCCGACTCGATTTAGACTGCTATCGACGCGCTTAGAGGATTAGACTGATTCTTTTATAAAAATCAGAAGAGTTTATTTCTGTGCTCATTGACAGTTGCCAACAAGAACAGCGTTGGTTATTGACTCTTACTAACTCAATTGCATGTTTGGATAACAAAGAAAGCTTATTTTATAAGCACATGTAAAACCAATTTCTTTTCAAACATTAACCTAAAAAAAACCTGTTAAACATACGACCGCAAAAAAAAACACATTCACACTTCAACCAAGATTTCTTTCTCACACATTTCCATACTTTATCACGGCCATCAACATACACTCGTGGCCATATTACCCATGCCACCATGTCTGGCCATCCATAACATGCAATAGTCGTGTAAACAACGCGTTTGTTTGAGCAATAAATGGCGGGCAGTCACGCAGACGATACGCTTAGTAACGTGGGGTAAAGACTTACTTAGTGACGGGGTAAGTTGAAGGTCAAGGTCAGGGTAAGGAGGGTAACGGTTTGTTGTGGTTAGGTGAAGGGTTAATGTATCTGGTTGTTTGGTGTCAAATTACTTATTGGCTGAAAGTTACACCGCGTTTGGTACATATTGGTTCGGAATGTAGATGGCTATTAAGAGTAGGGGTAGACCAAAGAACGGATGGATGGACTGTGTGAAAGGTGATTGGCTAGAAAGACGGTGCCTAATAATAGTACTAATAGAGAAGTAAAGAAGAAGAAACCATGCTGCGCTGACTCAAATTGATTGGAATAAGGGCAGGAGAATGATGATGATAAATTATTGATCTTTGCAAGCACAGAAGACATTGAGCTTTATCTCTGTGATAGCAACCCACACATAAATACAATAACTTTAGATTATCTTCATAATATCTTAGTCGACTCGTACAGAAGCCTTGTAAGTTGCACCTCATCATTACCTGCTACATTTCTACTAGCAAACCGTTTACAAAGGTATATAAAATTACATAAAAAATCCTACTAATAAACGCAGGTAAAATGTTAAACTTTTTAAGAGCTTTTATCAAAATATCTTAACCCTGCCACTACGGTATGGGTAAGCACATGGTCCGACTCGTAAATTACCCTTCGCAAGTAATAAGTGTCTTGGGAAAAACCGGGAAGGAAGAAACGAATGAACGAAATCGAAAGAACTAAAGTTATCGCACTAGTTGCTGTTTGGCTATTTCCGGAGGCAAATAAATTATTGTAGTGGAATGGCCTAATTTCCGCTTGGCACGGACTAAACTTAGCTGAAATGAGTAAAATGAAAGTTATGTTTTGTTGTAACAGGTAAAATTGTTTGTAGTAATAGTGTCGGAATTATATTTTCAGTTTAAGTTAGCGTCTAGATCTGAACTAGGTTATTAATTTAAGGCGCACCGTACATCTATATTAGTATTATAAAGAGATAAAATTTGCTTGAAGGTTTGTATGTAGGTGGTAATCTTCGGAACTACTTATCCGAATCCGAAAATTCTTTCACTAACGGGAAGCTACATTATCCCCGAGTGTTATAGGCTACATTTGAAACGTTCCTGTGGGTTAATATAATAATAATAACAACGGGCGCGAAACCGCGAGCAATACACATACATACATGCATAGGTACATATACCGAGGAACGCAGACGTGAAGTCTTGTTTAAATGTAAATGGCGAGCGGTCCACGGAAAGACTAAAGCTGTGGCGAGGTGGTAACCTAATCTAACCCATTCGTTCCACCTGCTGAAAATCTCCCACCTCGATATGAGTTGCCATGGCTGACCTGGAAGTCTTTAAATAGACTCGGGTCCCAGGTTGGCCGCAGCAAGGAAAACCTGCTCAGGTGGAGATTCATTAATGACTCTACCCTGGATTGTAAATGTGGTGCTGTTCCACAAACGCGGGGGCGCTTAATATCGTGTCCTGCGTGTCCTGTTGTTTGTTCACTACAGGAATTGATGGACACTGCCGGAAGCGCCAAACTAGTAGCTCAGTTTTGGACCAACACAATTTAGATTGACATCGACACGCTAAGAAGTATGTAAATGCCATACCTACTTTGAAAACTCACAAACTTTTGATTATTTAACCGTCCTTTAATAAATTGATAATCGCCTACTGGATTAACAGCATGTAAAAATAATTACTATTAAAACAGCAATAAAACTTATTCCTTACTTTTAACTTCACAGTAAAAATAATCGTATCTTTCAGTGGTTCTGACCGTCTAAGGTAACTTCGGCCATTGAGGGGGTAATTATAGCCGCAGTTTAAACGACAGGGGTCAATTAGGCCACGATTTGACAGCGACTTCATTTTACAGGATTACCGAGCTTAAACAGGGATTCTTGATTGACTCGACGATTAATAATGTTTGTTGATTATTTACAGTTAGAAACAGTATATTTGTATAATCCATAGTTTGTTTTGTATTTATGTTTATCGAAAACAATAATTGTTTCCAATCAAATACATATTTATCTATCAAATATATATTTCCTTCGAAAATGTGTATGTAGAAAATCGTGCGTCTTTAAAATATTGTTTTATCCGCACTAATTCACCCGTCTAACTTACTCTATTTTTTTTTAAACTTACAGGAAAGCATGTGAAATTCCCTTCAACAAACAGCTTAGGCTTGCTACAATTAACAGTCCTTAGGAGACATTGAGATAATCCGCACGTCACCCGCATCTATCCGGAGGGTTCGTCCACCCTGTTGACACAATCCCTTATAAACCTTATTTCTAAGCCATCCAGCTCAACAGGGCTGTTAATCCAGAACACATGACAATAGACTTACACTTCCACCTATTTCATAGCTTCTAAAAACACTCCCCGTGGGAGTACTCCCACATTCCACCAGTTAAAAGTCCTACTACAGCTATTACTACGGGAGCTATTACTTGGGAGATTTTTCAATTTTTAATGGAATAACCTGCCAGATCTAGGATCAAGTCGCGCATTTCATCACTATTCCAAAATGGATGGAAATAAAACGAACGAAAATCAAATTAAAATTCCAAAAAAAATATTTGAAATGAAATGGAATTCTAAATTGTAATCGAACCCTCTCCCGCCGGTGGAAAACAAATGTGACCCGAAAGGACAGTTAACATGCAGTAATTCAACTAGAAACAAATGCTCGTAATCGGCTCACACACACATGCAAATCGTTTACACGAGTTGTAAGCATGCTTCAGGTAACAGGTTACTCGTGAGTAAATTCACGATTCTTTATTTGCATGAAATACAGTGTACCATATTTACTATATTTATTTTGTTGTACCATAATTTATTATGGTCTTACAAAGTAAACAATTTCAAATATTTCGCTGACTTCATTCAGCATGCAAACTTAAAATTAAATTAAAATTCCTAACACAATTCGTGGCTGACGCGTCGAGAGAAGTGGATTACCTTTTATGTGTATAGTGCAACACGCCTGCGTTTGATTTCACAAAATTGGCCTCGTTGGTTTACTGGTTTCTTTATACTGTGGCGTAAGCTCGGACCAAGGCCGTCCCTTGCCCCAACGACGTAGTTTCACGTTCAGTTGACTGTCACTCACTTTTACTACTCGTATTATTTGTTTTTCTCCTATTGAAGGGTAGATCGACTTTCTAACCGTGTCTGTCTGACAGAAAATAACTGAGAGATTCTTTTGTTTTTCTTCTTCAATCTTTTATTACCCTTTTTGCTAGGGTTGAAGTAATTTATTTTAAGTGATACTATCTATCTTGGTGATATCTCTGTTTAATTATAAAGAGAAGGCATTAAAATGTCTCAGATAAAATTATTTATTAAGGTCATTTTAATTTCCACTTAATCTGACATTAAAACTATTCGTCTTTTTAAGGTTCAGACGGGTAAGCTGTTTCTTTATCACTCTGATTCAACTTACTGAGTGAATACACATCAAATTGTGTCTAAAATTTGATATAAGTTGCACACAATAAGGCTTTATGCAAAGGCTTTTTTCAAATGCGTATTTATTACGTAAATCACCCATTGCACCAATAAATATTTCATTACAAAAACATTCGTCACAAACTTCAAGCAGGATTTATAGAAAGTTTTCTTTTCAATAAATTCCAATAAAAAAAGTTATGCCACAATAAAATGAGAAGTATTACCATAGCTAAGGGTTTGTTTATGACCTTGAGCTTTGAGTAAAGGTCACAGTTTGACCTTATACACGTCTGATAGCTAAGGGCTTTCATGGTCAGTTGAGGGGTGAGCACACGAAGGGTTAAAAGTTAAACGAAATAAACTTTTATTGTAATTATTTTGTTTGCGTGTTTGTTAAGCCGATTAGTTTTTTGTTGTTCGAGCTAATTAACAACAAGGACTTTAGTTTAGGAAAAGATTTAATAAACATGCCAACATGAAAAGAAACGCGTATGTCCTTTTACTTCCCTTCCTACTTCTTCCAATTCCGATGTATCTGTCGGATTGTCAGGGTTTATTCCGTTGGCCTCGTACATCATATGGGCAGAAGATGGGTTTCGTGCAACCTAAACACACTGCTTGCGATACGCAGCTTTTATTAAACTAACAAATTACCTACTTGAAAACACTGGGCACAATGAATGGGCAGTTCCGGGACGTCTTAACGCCACTGCGATTAGACGTAGCATGTCGTCCTCGCTACGAGCTTAAAACATCACGACTCTGAAGAAGCACGCTGTAGTTGTGGGTAGACTTGTGGCGCGCTTGTGATTCATTTTATGTCCTGATCCGACTCGATTGTGACATATCTATTAACAAGCAGAGATAACATGAGAAATGTCTAAACGTTTCAGTTGTCTGGGATGGCAACACACCCAATGGTATTGCAGGTTTCATGACCCCACTGTTTATCACCCAATGATAACGGTGTTGTAGAGAATATTATTATAATAAAATTTTGCCCTGGGTTCACGTAACTACTTATTTATATTATAATGCCTATAGAATACACAGTCACGTGAGCGAGGCTACGGAAACATACCATGACATCTTAAAGCAGGACTAACTCCAGTGTAGGAAAGAGAAGGCGATAGACGACCTTTATAGCTCTGTCTCATTCCCACACTGGAATTACTCCTGTTTTAATACGTCATAGTAACCCCCTGATAGTAATAAAAATGTTATGTTTCCGACAAAAACTGCTTGTCAGACTTTCGGGCCATTGACTACCAGTAACGACTCACAAAGATCTACTAATGACAGCCGGTACCAACGAGTTTACGTGCTTTCCGAGATACGGAGAAAACTCAGTGTGTAATTGTATAGTCACCCATCCACAGACCGACCTAGGTAAGCGCGGCTTAACCTTGAAGAATGCCCCGTGCGGCTGTTATTATTAAGCCACGAGCTCGTCTTATTTCACCACGAGTTACTATTTGCCTGTAACGTCATCACGTAGAAGTTCTTAGGTTTCTGCTACAAAAAAATTAACAATAAAAAATGTAAAAAGAAATATTACACGATGTTAAACCACGTCGACGTGCTAACATGCATAAAATCACACTAAAGATCTTTGAAAGAGTTAAGTAAAGCTGAATTGCTACTTAAATATAACGAGCTTAAATGTGTTTCAAAGTTCTTTAAAATGTTTGTGTTTATCATGATAAAGACTGACAATTTGAACAATCAAAAGAGGTTTTCTTTCATTTACGGACAGTTGTTGGAAGACTTATGCCTTTATTATTAAGACGGACGGGAACATAAGAAGTCAAAGCTTTTCGATTACAAGTCAGAAACCCCATTTGAATAACACGCTCTCAAACGCAATCCGAATGATTTTGGAAATTCCTAACCCACCACAATTCCTAACAATGCCAATGAATTTCCACTGCAAGCGTGTCACGCAGTAACCCCAAAGACTTCCTAAGAACTTTTTCCTCCATCGTTAGTCAGAACGGAACTGTCAAAGACGAATCTTCTATTTTCTTCAACCTCTTTCATGTTCTCCAGTTAATCAGCTCTACACAAAAGAAACATTAAACAAAAGAATTCTTGAAGAAACAAATGAATAATATCTTTTTAC
Source organism: Noctua fimbriata (assembly GCA_905163415.1). Lineage (NCBI taxonomy): Eukaryota > Metazoa > Arthropoda > Insecta > Lepidoptera > Noctuidae > Noctua > Noctua fimbriata. The sequence goes on from LR990934.1 coordinate 885,657, forward strand.
CGCGGCAGGAAAGACCGGGATATGTTTTTACTTTTTGTTTGTAGTCTCAACTCGTACTGTTGCTACTACAAAATTCACTTATCTTTTAATTTCAAGTGAACTGCTTTAATTATATTGGCAAGGTTCCAACGGACCTCCTCCAGTTGGAAGAAATCAGGGGTGTTGTACACTTGTGTGGGTCGACTAGATTCGGCACACCCTTGCGGCAAAATCGAGCATCATCAGATGATGTTGTTCGATTTTAAAGGCTAGGCAGATGACTAACCTTTTCCCAACTGTATTGGAGTCGGTTTCTAGTCTTACCAGATGCAGCTGAATACCAGTATTTTACATCGAGCGACTGCCTATCTAACCTCCACTACCTAGATAATATTGGGGGTAATACAGTACCCGAAAGACTGGTTGTCAGACTTTCGGGTCCACTGACTACAACTCCCTGTACCGACTGTCAAAGATCTATAAATGACAGCCGAGACCAACGGCTTAACGTGCTTTCAGAGGCAGGGAGGAAACTTGGTATGTATCGGATGGTGGCCCGTCCACGGACCAACCTAGGCAAGTATTGCCTAACCTTGAAGATCAATTCGTGCGTCTCTTATTATTAAGCCACGAGCTCCGCAAAAGCTCAGCAAAATCAAACATACGATAATTATCTGCAAATATGCTAATACGAATTGTTGCGAGGTCGAGCTGATTCTAATGTTAGGCAGGAACCGAGCGGAGCTAGGCGATCAATACGAGCTGAATGTAAACCGAATACGTGTAGTAATTTCTTCGAGTCGGCTTTGCTGATGAACTCAACTCAGCCTTGCAGCCCACTGCTGGACATAAACCTCTTCAAAGTGACTCTTCAGCGACACAACAAATTATCCTCCGACTTTTGCATCCAGTTTGAACAAGCCAACTTTTGGAGGTCGTCGTTGATCTATCTGCTGCTGGAGAGCATCCAACACAGCCAATACCCTGTCTCCACCCCAGGACTTGTTTCACTTGTTTGCGAGCCATATAAGTGTGTAGCACCCCTTACGTTCTTCAGCGGAACTGAGTTACGTTTTATTTCACCTTTGTTTTGTTTAAAATGGAGGAAAACCTTATGTTTTGTAGTAAGTTGGTGGAGGATGCACTTAGTTGTTCTTTGTACGTTAATTCTGCTTTTGTACTAAGCTCGTGTATCTAATTATGGTAATTAAGTTTTGAAGTTATTTTCTAGTGTGTGAATTTTAAGTGCAGTCTTTTGTATATGCAAGAAACAAGGGTGCAAAGTAACTAGGTACTTATTCGTAGCTTCGAGTAACATTTCAAAGTTTTTAAAAACGACTAATAAGGAGAAGGAAAAGAGTTTATTAAATTGACGGCACGGTTGGCGCAGTGGCTGAGCGATGGACTGCTGCGCCGCGTGTCGCGGGTTCGATTTCCGCACGGAACAAATATTTGTATGGCCTACAGATAGTTGTTCCGGGTCTGGCTGTTTGTATATGTGAATTTAAATGTTTGTAAACGCACCCACGATACAGGAGAAATTCCTAGGGTGGGGGCAACGTTTTTTTTAAAAAAATAAAAAAAATCTGCAAGATACAAAAGCTAATACTGAGAACTTGCTTAAAATCACAAGTTATTTAATCTAATTACGTAACATAGCATCACGCCTGTAATCCTCGAAAGGTTAAATAGAGATGTACCTAATAATACACCCAAACGCCAATTACATTTAAGTTCCATGTAATAGCGGACGAGCCTACTGTCATCAACCGGACTCCGTGGCTGCTATTGAGAAATTCCTGATGATAAAACCTAATAACACTTTGCCCAATGCAGCAACTGCATTGAATCGAACCCATTTAATCTATTTTATATTTAATTTACGCTACACCTACATTTCACCTTTGTTTTAAGTCCTACAAATACGCACCAACGCTGCTCGACTCCAGCATGCTGGTACTGTGAATTTCCGAATGTAAAAAACGAACCCAACTGGTGAAATACCCACAATTCACCAGCTGGGTTCGGTTAAAGGGATGAACAGATAGATGGTGCTAACTCTATGTCGATCTCTTCGGAGATTACAGGCATGATGTTATGCTTATGCACCTGTTTGTGTATCATCAAAAACCCTGACTTATAAGTCTTACTTGACTTATAAGTCAATCCGGCAGTCAGTTTCCTAGACACCTAAGTTTTACTCCATGATTTGACACTCACATTAATTTCTTGGTAAGACTCCTTACCATGTTATCTAATCTGTTGAATTTTCTACATTACCCAATATATTGTGCCAGCCCTATTTTCATTCGAGGTGGGCCTACAAGTTTCAAGACAGATATTTTTCTCCAGTCTCCTAACAAATTAAATGCCTGCCCTCCACATGCAGCTGAGACCGCATCTCCACACAGACTTCAATGGCGAGCAAAGTAATTGGAAATTCCGATTGGCTCATAAATGATAACCTAATATTGTGGACGATCGTATGAATGTGGTTCAGAGGAAATTCTGGCGAAATTAAAATCTTTGTTTGAATGAGAAAATTAAGATTTCAGAAGGACGGGAATAATTGAGTTTTGATAGCGTTTATAAGCACAGAGATGTTCGGTTCTGAAATTGATAGTTGTTTGGTGGCAATTATAAAGCCGAAATTGAAAGAGACTATCCTATATTCTAACCCATTCATAAGTTGTACAAAAACCTCATTAACAAAATGGACAAAGTCGGTGAGAGAGAACAGGCCATGTTGCAGTGCGGTTTGATATGATTGTCCTTCTAGTTTAGGTTCTAATTGAAAAGACCGTCAATAGAATTTCACGAGAGCAGTGGTGATGAAACAAGTAACACAGGGTAAATTCGCTGATTGAGTTCGGATTCATGACCACCACTGCTTAACCTCATCTTCATCTGCCTAGCTTTTCCAATTATGTTGGGGTCGGCTTCCAGTCTAACCGGATGTAGCAGAAGACCAGTATTTTACATGGAGCGACTGGATGTCAAATTTTAGGGCCACTGATTACCTGTAAAGACTGCCAAATCTACAATTGACAGCCAGTACCAAAGGCTTAACTTATGTTTATTTTCAGGTAATGAACCCACAACCTGATTAAGGAATGGATGAGCACGTTCCGGGCAACACGGATAAATTTATAAAACTTTTCCTATTGAACAGAAAAGTTATCAGTTCAATTTCATATCACTCTTATTCATTTGCTCAAATGCTCAGTAAAATGGCACTCAGCGAGAAATTAAAATAGTTGTTTGAACGAAAGAAATGAAGACCCAAGCTGAAACGAGGTACTTAATAGAATTTTATGGCGGTTTTCATTGTTGTTTGTAAAGGTTTGATAATAAATAATTTATGGTACAGTATACTTGATAAAACTGGATTTTTTTAATTGTATGTAAGTACTACCTAGATATTATTTCCAATGTTTGTTGGACGTTTGACACAGCCAGAAACAGACGTGGCAGATTTCGTAGAAGATGGCAGGAAGAGCTGGACAAAACCAACGACCAGTGATCCACATCACCCCTTACTATAAACAATTGCAAGTCATGGGGGCAGGACTTGGCCGAGGAGTGGAATAATGTAGATTTACATAACTGGCAACAGTGTGTTGAACTTTTTCCAGATTTGTACTGTCACTTACGGGATATCTTCCGTGAACAAAACAAAACAAAACAAAACAATGAACAATCACGGAAGATATCCCGTAAGTGACAGTACAAGTTAAGTTGTAAACCGCGAAAGCTTAAAACAGTGTTTTTCCAGATTATGTTTAGATCATCAATTTTGAGGCATCAATCTAAACAGATTGCCGCACCTTGATCCTAGCTTCGATTTCCACAATCATCATCTGCCTGCCTTTTTTCAACTATGTTAGGGTCGGATTCCAGTCTAACTGGAAGTGTTTTTGACACATTGTGGGTGTCTTTTTGATACACCTCTGTCTCACTTTTTATATTTTTAGTATGCTAACTACCAACTGAAGCTAAATATAAGAATTTTACATGAAGCCATTTGACCTTTTCAACACGCAACCCTTCAAACAAGAGAATATCAATTTCTTAACGTAGATCGATTGTCTCGGGTGTTGACTTTCCAAAATTAAAGCAGCTGAATATAATGTATAAACATCCTAATATTACAGTGTGATGGTACGAACATTGTAAATATGGTATATTACTATTCAGTAAAGTCAGTCTCATATATCTTCTTAACTATGCTTAGAATAGATCTATAATTAATCAGCGTTTAGCAGAACTACGCTCAATTTCAGTACAGAGAAGCAACAATGAAAATATGAAAATCTACCGTCAATTAACGTAAGAGTTTAATATGCACTTTGCATTTGCTCAAGATCAAATTTGCAAAGTTAACCCTTCAATCTTTCAAATAAACAGAAAAAAACACCATCACATTTATATTACTCCTCTTATCACTTAGTATTTTTAACAATCGGACGTTTTCCATCTGAGTTCAGTCCACTTGAGGACCAGTTGACTGAGTCAAGTCGTGAAGGGGCTGGAAGGCAGCCAACCCGCAATATGGATTACTGAAGCCTACCAGCACTTGAGCACCGCTGACTCAGAAGTGAAAGAAAAGCATTCGCCTTTGGAACACTACTTAACCGTAATGAGCACCTTGTTGTTTCATCTCGACTCTTGACAGACGAAAATAGAATGGGTAGCACTTTAAGAGTTATTTCTCAAAGGGTTTTTTTTCCGGAAAAGTTTTACTATCAAAGCTATTACTGACGCCAAGAAGAAGTTCTGATGTTCGATTTGAGAAAATACTTGTAAAAAAAACCGACTTCCAAAAAAAGACACTAAAAAAGTTTAAAATACCTTTACTTTCGGAAGTCGGTGACTTTGTTTGTTTCTTTGACTTTTTTGCCACCGACTTCCAAAACTTAAGTTTGTTTATTCGCCTAGTTTCATTCAATTCGAGCCAATATTGACCACTACAGTCTAGGTACACCTCTGCCTTACCCTTCGGGGATTACAGGCGAGGCGTTATGTCCAATTATTCCATACCAATAATTCGGTGAGAAACCCGAGCGATGCTAATTCAATTACAAATTGATTTATGAATGGCTTGTTCTGTATCTGACAGCTTATAGATTCCACGTCAGACTATGTCTTAGAGCGGCGCATGAGTAGTGAGAAATTGCAATAGACAATTTGAATTGGATTCCCTGTCGAATTATATTGTCGGCTAATCAGTCCTGGGAGATCTGCTGAATAACAATTTATTGCATAGGTGTGCGCCACGGTTTGTCTGTTCCCGTGTACGTGGATTACTGTTGAATTAAGGGATCTTTGGTTATATTTTTGTATTCGTCTGTTAGTTTGTCATACAACTGCTAGTTTATATATATCGATAACTTGAACTGTAGGCTTCTTCTTAGCGTGTCGATGGCAATCTAAATTGTGTCGGCCCAGATCTGAGCTACTAGTTAGGCGCCTTCAGCAGCGTCCATCAGTTCCTCTAATAAACCAACAATTGGATACGCAAGACATGATATTAAGTGCCCCATCTTTTGTGGAACAGCACCATATTTACACTCCAGGGCAGAGTCATCAATGAATCTCCACCTGAGCAGGTTTTCCTTGGCGACTAACCTGGGTCCGGAGTCTATTTAAAGACTTCCAGGTCGGCCATGGCGACTTATGTCCAGGAGGCTTTTTCCACAAACAGTTCCTTAATACTAATATAATTTTGGTAAGTAACCGAAGAAACAATGGCGCTACTAGATGTCGTCTGTTGTAAAAATGTATTTAACTTTGTGATAACGCTTTCAAAGATGGCGACATACTACCCGACGCTGCGGTCTAGTAGCGACTGCAGACCTCAAAGTAGTAGTGCCGTCACAGGTTATCACTAAGTCTCTTGTTTAGCAAATGCCTATAGTAAACCTGCAAAAAAGAAATGTCGCTGCCGTCGGAGTTGTGACGACGCGTTCAGAATTAAAATCATAGTAGCACAGCTAGCTATTTAGGTATTCCCAATGTGATTTTTTCTTCAAACTCAAAACAAAATCTACATTTCAAAACAGCTAAGGAAACATTGACCAAGTCCCCGTCCAATTAGTCATCAAGCAACCAAACGAACTTCATCACTGAAAGAAAACTCAACACCAAAGAATTTCAAGCAAAGAGCAGACACTAGAATGTCAACTATAAAAGACTTAATTCCGACCTCCCTTGCAGCGGCCATCTTTTATTTTTCACTCTGAAACGTTTTCTAAAGAAGACTTCTTTACATAAGATTCCTACTTTCATTCTGAACTTATACCAATTTAAAAGCTAGTTATTTTTAATGTCCTACATTTTTTTGTCGGTCTGTTGACTTTAGTTGAAAGGATTTTTCCGTTATACATTTGTTTTCAAATGGTTTTATGGAAACCATGGAACTATTAAAGAAAACAGAATAGATATGAGATGGTGACAAAGGTATTGTGTAATAGACACAGAGTGGACTTGGAGAGATTAATGTTCAGGAGTTTATGACAAGGGGTGAAAAGAGAAGCCTACATACATACTAGTGACCTTGAGCAAAGGACTCTGCCACAAAGGCTCAAGGTCACCAGTGCGGCTGCTGAACGTAAAGTCATGGGTTTTGTGTCTATGTAGCACACATAGCTTATTTAGCTAAACATATTCTTGCTTAGTATCACAAAAAGCCCTCGCTAGGCATCCTCACAAATCTCTTATCATCGATAAATATACACCCCTTTTTATCGCCATCCGATACGTGTGACTGACAGCATCAGACATCGATCCTGGACCGCCCAGTTGTCAGCCCAGCGATGTTGACTGACGATTGACAAGCACACAATTTATGACGACGCCTTCCCGACTGATTTACGAGGTTCGCTGCAGAATTTATGGCGGAAAACTTTTATTTGGACCTTTTAGAGTGTAACTGGTTTAACGGTTTTGTAGTATTATGATGAACTAGCTTCTGCCAGCGACTTCGCTCGCGTTAATTTAGAATTTGACAACCAATTTGGGTTGTACTCTGCTTGTAATAATATAATTCAATGATGATTCGAAAGGCACGTGGCGCCATCTATTATCATAAGGACTTTATTGTTGTTGTCCTCGGGAACAGTACTTCTTTTCGGGATAAAAGGTACCCTGTGTCCGTTTCAGTACACCTGACAACGTATATGCTTTCAGGATGATCGATTCAGTAGTTTAGGCGTGAAAAGGTGACAAACAAACTTACTTTCGCATTTATAATATTAGTTTGGATTAGGATAAGAGTTAATGGTTTCTGTTAGCATACTAATCATTTCCTTTAAAGTTTTGGCTCATAGGATACACTTCACAATCTCTGATTTTCCGGGCCCTCGCAATCTGCAGAATACAAGTTTGTGCTTTAGTATAATCCTCCGCACGCAATGGTCTGGCCGCATTGCTAAATAGGCCAATCTTTTTCCAATGAAAATATCTTCCCTTTTGAGCTTGAAAATACTTTCAGAGATTGGTACAAATTATCATAGCAACATGCCTGGAATCCCCAAAGGGTTAGGCAGAGGTATACCTAATAGTACATCCACATTTCGCCAGTAATGTTTGAAGTCCAATGTAATAGGGGGCTTGCCTATTGCTATCAATCGGGCACAAATCCAGACTCCGTGACGAAATTCCTGATGGGAAACCCCATAACACTATGCCCGAAATGGGAATCGAACCCAGGACCTCATGCTCAGCAGTCGCGTTTGCAACCAACGAGGCAGACCTCAGTCGTTTTAGATACTTAGAAGAAAATTGGAATACACTTTCATCGCTTGATACTGGTAATAGTAAATACAAAAGAAGGCAACCAATTTCACATTTAACGATGTACAAATAAGAGCCAGAGAAAACTTCACGTTGGAATAACCAGAGATCTATTACTCTCTCACCGCTGTTCACAAGCAAGCTGTTCTACCCTACAATGTTTTCAGTAGGTAAATATTCATTAAAACCCGCGGTACCTACTTAATAGGCGAGCGGAACATTTTCTTCTTCGTTACTCGTAAAAGAACTTTATGTAAGCGTTCCTTTGAAACTGCCACCAATAGTGAAATATAAATTACTAGCAGCCCGCAATTGCTTTTCACGGCTTGCACGACTAGAAAAAAAATTAAGTACAGTTTTTTTCTTATTACGAGCGGTGCAATCGACGGGATTTCTCATCACCAATATATAATTACAAATATCCATTATTTAAATCTTTAGGAAACCGAAGATGAACACTAGTTTCTTGAGCAAAACTTTGTTTCCAAGACCAAAGCGTAAACAAATGAATAAATTTAAGATTTTTATTAAGTATACTTGTTGTTTAATACACATAAACCTTCCGAAATAAGATGGTAATTATAGTGAAAACCGCATCAAAATACATTGTTTAGTTCAGAAGAACAAAACAGTAACACATACAGACTGAAGAAGTGACGTTGCTTTATACATAGATCGTGGTAACAGATGAAAGATGAAACCGACGCGGTCTCATTTCGCTTTTCATTGCGCATTATGTGTTGTTATTGAAACGCCAGTCAAGTGTGTAAGCGGCAATGGTGTGGGCAGATAGTGATGGCATTGAACAGATGGGACATAAAGGTCAGGGGTGGTTTCACGACGTTTTAGCGAAAATGTTATGATGTTTAGTTCAACACCTTGTTGTAAGATTTATGTCTTTCTTTGTATAAATAGTGTTTAGTTCTATGTGGGACGAGAATTTGGTAGAATTGTTTGCTCTTTTGAACTTTCCCTCTATGATATGAACTCCGTAAAACACTGCTCTTCACACATATATTTTTTGTTATTATCTGTATAATTCTTAAGGTGTACGCTGCTGAAAAACCGCCCAATCGCAATGTCAGAACGCAGCGACATGACAAGTCTCTAAGTAACTGTAGCGAAATCTAGGTAGGAAAAAGTTTTTCTACGCTTCATAGAGAACGAACGAATATTTAACACTAGCTTATGCCCGAGGTTTCGCCCGCCTGAAGTTCGGTAATTGTCCCACGGGATCGTACTACCGGGATAAAAAGTATCTTGTGTGTTAATCCAGGTTATAAACTATCTGTATTTCATCCAAATCCATTCAGTAGTTTTTGCGTGAATGAGTAACAAACATCCATCCATCCATCTATCCATCCATCCGTCTATCCATCTATCCATCTATCCGTCTATCCATCTATCCGTCTATTCATCTATACATCTATCCATCCATCCATCCATCTATCCATCCTCACAAACTTTCGTATTTATGATATTAGTAGAATAGTACCAGCTAAAAACTTCAATTTGCAAAAAGTCTGAAATCTGAAAAATAATAGAAAGTAAAAGCTCAATTTAATACTTAAAATCTACTTTCCCACAAATTCTAGCAGCCCCAAATAATTTAACACCACTTAAACGAAACGGTTAGCATAAATACTTACAAAAAATATAATAAAAAAGAGACCTTTTACAAATTATACCGCTTGACATAAATACTGGAGGGTCCTCTTCAAAATAACAAGCCCATTATGTAGGGAGAGATCACGTCTTCTTTTAAATAACTTGCGACTTCTGCATGATTCTCTGTGGGGAATACATTTCAATCTAGCACTGAAATAATTTCAAGTGTTTTATTTTCAACTGAGGTTGTGGAAGGACTCTTAAATTAATAGGAGCGTCATTCTTCTGTTCATCTTCATGTTCTTGTCTGCCGTCAGTTTGAGGAAATCGCTGTTAGTTTTAAGTTGTTTCAGGCAATTCTTTATTAAACGATTTAGCTTCGGACTTTATACTCTTTTTAAAAACACACATGTGACTAAAACAGTAATGAATATAAATGGTGATGGGTGGAGAGGGAGAGGAAGACCAAAAAACAGATGGATGGATTGTGTGAGGAATGATATGAAGGAAAAAGAAGTAAATTATAACGTGACGATTGACAGGCGAGAATGGAAGAAGAAAACGTGTTGCGCCGACCCCAACTGACTTGAGACAAGGGCAGGAAGATCATGACCCGATAGCAAAAAAGCAGTGTTATGATTTAATAGTTTCCGAGATGGTTTTACAGATTTGTCTTTTGAAATTCATGGACTGTTTGATGAAACGATAATAACAAATCCTAAATAGTAATAAACCAAAGAGAAATCCAACAGCCGCTTTTTTTTAAATGGTTTCATTAATTCTAACTCCACCGCTAGTAAAATTACAGAAGTGAGATAACAAAATGGTATTATTTACTTGGTTCCTTTTTATAAATTTCATTTCCAATACGACGTTATTACGGCCTCATAAAATATACATACAAAATAATAAAGAGTGATGGCATTTCATCAAACGATCCTAAAATACGTGAAAAGGTACTATGCCGATAATAAGGATCTAAGCCGTTCTAATCCTATCCGAAGCCTCACAAATATAGGGTAAAATTCGGGCTGGCTTTCTCATTCAAATTGTGCGAGTTAGGAAATGGCGGGATTAAATTAATTGTTCCGGGACTGTGACAATGATGTCAATTAGTCACACTTTGCCTTTTCTAGTGGCTTTCATTTGTTCGTTTATTGAATTGTGTTGTGTTTTATTCGGCTTTGAAGGGGTTTTATTAAAATGTTCATTCACACGCCTTCGGACTTTTATTTAATGTTATAGTTTTTTGTAGTTTTTCTGGCGGTGTAGAAAAATCCTTCACTTGCTTTTATAATTTGTGCTCTATAAATGAAACAAATTAGAATGTATGGCATAAAAACTCTAACACCAGGTTAGGCATTAACCACAAGATAAAGAAAGAATGTCACTTATGATAGACAGTTTGGCTATTTTGCTGGCCATACAAAGATACGTCAAACTTACCATAAATTCACGCGTTTTTCTCATGGGTGCAGGCAGAAACTACAGAACGAAACCACCATACATTCTCCTTGCGCCTTGTCCATGTTCATACATCCGGATACGAGTACTGCGCACCTGACCTTTTTGGACATCCTCACCAATAAGGTCAGTGCTGAATATTTACAAAGCACTGGTAAAAAAGAATGTTCCGTCAGGTCGACGAGAAAACATACAGATTTACAGCTGTTGCAGTTACCTTACAAAAAGTAAAACGCAAAGTAACCGAGTAATATATTTACAAGATAGTATGCGGTAGTAAAGCGTAGTAAAATGTGAGTAGATATAAAAACGTTTGAGTAAGGTGGGCTCATATTTTGTTCATGTGGAGTGGACGAAAGTGGGTTGGCCACTATTTACGGGCCGCTGCCGCCGCGCGCCGCGGTGAGCTGTAGGTTATGTTGTGTCTGTGGCAATGAGATCTGTTTTTTTTAATATTTGAATGTAGTTTAAAGGTATGTAATGAACATCTTATGTGCAAAAGGGTCTGGCATGGCAATGGGGCGTTTGAAATCTTTGATTTTTTTACGATGCTTTTATTTTCTATTCTATGATTATCTGACGCTTAAGTTTGATTTAACTAAAGCTTTTGATTGTGTTGCACACAAAATAAAATTAGAAAACAAAAAAAAATATTTGAGCCTTCGGAAACACCATGCATACCATAGCATGATTCATTGATCTAACTGAGAAATAAACAAACTGAGGAGAGACGTCAACCGATTGCTATTTGGATAACAATTATTGGACTTTAGCAAGGCTTTTTTTGTTTTAATTAACTTTTGTAAAGAGTGAGGATCTTGAATAAAGTTTCTTGAAAGTTATAGTAAGTCATAACATGACATAACATCACGCCTGTAATTCCGCAAGGGTTAGGCAGAGGTGCTGGGTGCCGGTGCCCGCTGGTGGGGTACCTAATAGTACACCCACATCTCGCCAGTTTTGTTTAAGTCCCCGGAAATAGGGGGCGAGCCGATTGGCATCAACCAGGCAGAAATCTAAACTCTGTGGCTGCTCCTAAGAAATTCCTGATGGAGAAAGCCCAATATCGCTTTGCCCGACCTGGGAATCGAAACCAGGACCTCATGCTCAGCAGTCGCGACCAATCGACTAACCAGGCAGTGTAGTATAGAAAGTAATAAACTAATATCACTTCTAGGGCCATGGGGTCCGGGTACCCACCTAGTATTTCGGGAAATCGCCAAGTGGTTGGTCGCCTCTTCACGTGACCAGAGGGCGAGCCTATTTGTTGGTCAAAGAATCAGCATTGCCATCCAACGTGGCAATGCTGCCAGCCTTCTTTGCACTTTTCCTGTTGACAGCGATGTGGACGAATTTTTTGAAGCCCTGTAAGTAACCCTTTTGATACTTGTACATCTTTTTATTACTATTATAGATTTGGAGTTTGTAAATAATATCACTTCTAATTCCCTAGTTACAAGAACTAAAACATAAAAAAGTATTTTCACCAACTTCTGAGATATTTTTCTCGGCTTGTTTTTTAAATCCAAGTTCCCGTCACTCAACCTAGATAATCTTAGTAGCTATTAAAATCTCCAGAGCTATAAACGAGAAAATATCTGCTAAAATATTTCAACACTCACCAAGTCTTAGGTGTTTTATTTTTAGTAATCTTTTACCTTTGATGTGGGGATTTTCGGATTAAAGAACGGTTCATAACCTTTACGGTAATGCCTTCGTGCTGTTATTTAGAATTAGAAGATTTTACATGTTTCAAAGATTTATATACCGAAATGCTGTCACCGCTGACTACATTAATAATAGCTTATTCATAAGCATATTGAGTTCAATCTCCCACAGGGGGACCAAAAGTTGCTGTCAGTTCAAATTGCCACAAAATAAAATTAGGAATCAAACGAGCTTACCTGTTAAGTGAAGTCAAGATACAAAAATGAGTAATAGGCAATCTAAAAAATAATTACCCTCTCGCCGCTAGCTAACATCCCCAAAGCTGCAATAGTTAGTCTACCTAATTCAATGTGACCTCTTAGGGAAAAATAGTGAACGTAAGTACTTGGATCAGTGAAAACAATTCCTGAACACATACCCATTGTTTTACAGACGAGCAAAGCCAGCTCAAACAAATAAAACCGATCCCAAACTAATTGTTTTTAACCCGAACTGATGTGCCCCGAAAAGAATCGAAATAGCTGTATGTATCGATTGTATGTAGGTATAAATAGCGGAGTAAGGCTGTGTACAGACCGGGTCAGAAGTATCTGTTGGACAGAATATGGTTCCATGATGAAAAGAATCGTACCGAGTACACTGTCTTACACCAAAAGAAAAATTTACAAAATGTACTGATCGCCTAATGAGGGAACTGCTTTGCCGTTCAAAACTGTTCTGTCTCTGAAACAAAACATCTTTTTTTTAAAGTTAGGTACGCACTGACAGATGGCTTGTTTAGCGCTTAATGCCTGTAACTACTTTGATACACGCTAGGCGCCAATCGCTCAATGTAGCCGTTTGAGAAGATTTTAGAACGTTCATTTCACTTTGTTACTCGCTAGCCTCTAGGCGCTAGCCACCTGTGAGTGCTTTCGTAGCTTATGTTGAGTGACAACTGAAAATTGCAATTTGGTTGGTAGTTCAAGACGCATGAAAGCTGTCCTGCCGTGCCAGAGACAAAGCCATAACGTGTCATAGGACTACACACGCCCTTAAAATCAGAACACATAATTGGTTCCAGTTCCTTAACATGAAGAAGTCCAATACTCGTATCATTATTAGAACAAGAAAAGGATTTAAAGATATAGTAAATCAGATTAGGGAATTCATAGTTGATGAAATATATTGAAAATGATTTCAAAAGGGTAAAACATAACTAGAAAGTATATTTATACAGAAATATTTTTTTTGGCAGTACAGACATCCATACCAATCAAATAGAAGCAATACGACCACATTACTTGAATCAATATGAATTATCCATCCGAGATCCTTCACTGACCAAGTCTAATAAAAGTCTTTTGTTTCAATAGTGTGAGCCCGGTCTAAAGCGAGTTGACAGTCGGCCCAAATCTTGTCGATAACCAGCTGAATAATTTAGTTGTCCACGAATACGACTGGAGCAACACTTTCTTTTGTGTCATTGATTGCTTTACTGTTGTACGTGAATTGAGTAAACGGATTGCTGAAGGTTTTCTTCTATCAGTCTTGTGTAATAAGTATTAGCAGATAAGTAAGCATAATTAGTTCAAATAAATGTTCCCACGGCTGAGACTCAGAAATCCTCTCAAATATTATCAATATTTAGGTTAGGGTTATCAATAACTTAGTTGTGAAAGTCAGATCGGCAGTTACTCTACGTTAGGTATTAAGCTGCATCCGATAGACTAGAAGCCGACAGATAAGTAGGAAAAGATGAGGCAGATGATGATGAAATATATCAGTTATCAGTGATGAATACAATATGAATATTAAAAGTTGCACTGAATGAATTGGACGAGTAAGCTTTATCATTAGACTTGGTCTATTACAACTAGTTAATAATTATGTCCTCGGAAAAATGGTTAAAGCAATAACTTAATGAGCATGCAAACCTCAGTCGTAATATAGCTTGATTGTTGCCGTTTCTTGCCTCATTACCGACGTTGGTTTCGTTTAATACAGCTCTTCTAATTGGCTTGGTAATTTTATCCACTTTTGCATCCACAATTCCCTATTTTCATTAAATTTTTGTCAGTATGTTTTATTCCTATTTTCGTATTGAAAAAGCAAGATTAGATAAATCGAATTTATTCTTCAAACAAAATGGCCGAGATCCAATTGAATTTAAGGCTTAAAAACTCCCCAATTGTCTCTACAATTCCTGTTTCAATTTGGGCAAACTAAAATACAAATTGTCAAGATAATTGAGATTTTTAAAATTTTTAATTTAACAGAATTTAACGTACGCGAACCAATGCCCCATGCCCCATTTCATAAGTGCATTATCCCCTACACGCCCAACCAATTTCAAATGATTAGTAGCTCTTCCCAAACTGCATGTTTCGCGCACAAACTTTAGAACATCAGCTGGTTAATGATCGTAAGCGGGGAGAGCTGGCGCCCGGCCTAGCTCCTAAGCGATATATTCACCCCCAACTAGCTCCTAAGCGATGTGTTCACCCCCATTTACCCCCGACTTGTGCTAGACATAAAATACGGTAGTTTTCTGTTACTTGCTACCTTTGTTTTAAAGTAGTGTTTGAAAATCGAGAGGCGAAACGGATATTTGTGGCATAAAATTGCAATGTAAGAATATAATGTAGAGGAGTTTCAGTAATGTAGTATGACATCACCACCTGCCTACCCCTTTTTATTACTATGTCAGGGTCGGCTCCTAATTTAACCGTTTGCAGCTGATTACCAGTATTTTATATGGAGCGACTGCATATGCTTAATCTAACCTCCACAACAAAGTAGCTGGGTAATACGATAGCGCTTGGTAAGACTAATTGTCAGACTTTTGGGCTTCTAAATACCTGTTACTAAATTGTGTTTCGCTAATCGTGCTTTTTGTGTAGCTTATGTCAGGCCAGGGATATCCATGGCCTGACATAAACTACCTATGCTTTACCTTGAAGCCAACTAAAGGTATACAATATGTACTTCCCAATAAAAAAGATATCCTCCTGCCAGTAAATCCACCGTCAATAATCATCTCCACCGGCTCATAGCAGTCCACTGCTGGACATAGGCTTCTCATATACCACACCTCAGAACTCAAACAGCTCTGCTAGTTAGGCGCACCGTTCTGGGAACGCCGTATTTTCGAATGAGGTCACAGCAATAAATATCGCGACGGTCTGTTATGTCAACTACAGGTAAGCTACGTGCTGGTTTAGCTATTGAAAGTATTGTACGTAGATTACTTTTCAAACAAATTCAATTTCTGCATTCGGTCGGTTCATCGGTATAATAGTAAGTAGACTCGTTTCTTGTTATATGGAGATTCCACGCAAACATCATGCCTGTGATTCCATAAGAGTTAGACAGATTTGATATCATTACCAAACCTAGGCATCGAACCCAAGACCTCATGTTCAATGACGGTAGACGATTTACACGATAACACGAAGTATTGGTTCATAGTTCAAGCGTAAACTAACTTCCCTTTCGGAAGTATACGCTTGAGGTTATATTATTTAATTGAATTTCCAACGAATCGACGAAGTCACAAAATCATCATCATCTACCTGCCTTTTCCCAACTATGTTGGGGTCAGCCCTCAGCGTAACCGGATGCAGCTGCATGCCAGTATTTTACATGGAGTGACTGCTATTTGACCTCCACATCCCAGTCAATACTGGGTAATACGATACCTCTTGGTAAAACTGATTGTCAGACTTTCGGGCCACTGACTACTTAACGACTGCCAAAGATCTACAATTGACAGCCAACACCAACGGCTTAACAGCTTTCCGAGGCACGGAGGAAATTGGGTATATAATGGGTGGTCACCCATCCACGGACCAACCTAGGCAAGCGGTTTAACCTGAAGATCGACCCCAGCGGCTGTGATTACATAACTACGAGCTCGACGACGAAGTTGCAAAATATTTTCTACAAAAAAGTTACTGCTTTACTATTGAATATGAAAATACTTTTGATACAAGTTGAAACTAGGTCAGGCCGGAAAAATTAATGCTCGCACCAGAATCTGCGAATTTTATTAAAAAAATAAACTTTCGTGATTATTATCGAAAAGCAATTTCGTTAAAAAATCTTTCGAGCGGCCATGACATCGTTTTCTGGAATTATTTCGATTGTAAGAGTCTTGTATGAATGTGGATAGTTATAAGAGTCGAGGAAGAACAAAAAGAAACGATGAATGGAATGTGTGAAGTGTGATAATGGGTCGAAAGGAGGTGACTGCTGAGTTCACGAGTAATAGAGAAGTATGGAACAAGAAGACATGCTGCACTGACCCCAAATACATTGGGATAAGGGCAGAAGAATGATGATGACAATGTTGAAGTCTTGAAGTCTAGTATAAGTCACCATGGATAAATTCTCAACAGCTATATTGATTGGACAAAATTATCCAAATAATCTTCCTTAAGTATGTTAGTTCAGAGACGCTAAAAATCTAGGATAACAAACTCTAAGATATCGAACTAATAACACCCTCAAATATAGGTATCAAATCTGGTTAAGGATACCACGGGAACCGGACCTAAAGTAACAGTTTGTTTCATTCATTGAATTCATAAAAACCCTCACAGACCGAATATTTTCTTGAATACTTGACCGCATTTCCCAAAACACGACAGAAAGTCATCACACTCGACCCTGGCTTCTAAAAACCTTTTAAATGTAATCTGCTCTGAAATCTCGCGTCAAACAAATCGTTTATGATTGGATTTTTGTATTTATGTGTAATTTTATTATTGTGTATCATTAAATGTAAGGTCCCGTAGTAGTTGACACCTTTGCAGTTTCAGTTAGAAGTGGTAAGTAAGTAGTGTTTTGGGTGAGGTGAGATGGCGTACAGACACACAGATTTTCTAACACTGCATTTGTCACTCCAAGAATAACTTTTTACCGCAGAATTAAATTGGTTTCTGGTACCGGAAGTTGGGCAACCTTAGCCTATGATAAATCATGCGATGTGTGATTCGGCCCAAACCAAAAGCCACTCTGAGAAAATGAAACGTTTTACGCATAAACTCGCATAAATTAACAATTATTGTCAAACGCAAGTGGTTGAAAATAATTGTGAGTTTATTTACTACTTTAAGAAATGATGACTCCATCTAATTCATGTTAAAAATACGATGTGTAAAAGTGATTCCGATATCCTATTTAAAGAATAAATAATTTCATTTGATTTTTAGGCCCTCTTCTGAGACACTTTTTGGTTGAATGTGAGCATAAAACCCTCTAAGTAACTATTTAACTTTCACAATAACAATACCTACAGTGCAGTGTATATCTACATAAGCTGCTTCACTACAATATTCTGTAGAGCGAACACAGGTACTGAAGCCGCAAGTACAAGTAGTATTTTCAAATTCAGCGGATAGCGCGCGTACGGCGCTTGAATTTGAATCAAAAATGGCTGCCGTCAAATATTTGACGTTAGATCCACAGGGTGTTGCATGTTATGTCAATAGAACTAGTGTTTTTTTATTGGGAACTCTGCATCAGACTATAATAAAGCTTTTATCTTGACGTACCGTTTGAAATAGAAATTAAATAGAAAGAAAAATATCTAAGGATGAATATTTTACTCACAGTAAATAAACAACTTACAGTATCTTATTTCAATAATGGTACAAATTGAAAACAAGAACAACAATTAGTTATACTAACACTGTTTTAAGCTTTCACGGTTTACAACTAAACTTATACTGGCACTTACGGGATATCTTCTGTGATTGTTCGTTATTTTGAGCTCCCGATATTTCGACTCTGTTGCCCACCCGCATTCTCAAGTCAACACGCGGTCATGGTGCTTGCAACAGCGTCGAAATATCGGGAGCTCGAAATAATGAACAATCACGGAAGATATCCCGTAAGTGCCAGTATAAGTTTAATTGGTAATTCTTTTCCAGAATACAATTTCAAGAAAATGCTGAATGTTGGTGTTCTTATTAATACGAAAAAAGTACTACCTAGATGATTTGCTAAGAAAAAACCACGCCGTACAAAACCTCCAACGTTGTCATCTTACAAACCTGATTGTCAAGCTACACACAGACCAAACAGAAGCTAGCCGCTATTTTCGAAATATAACACTATCCTCTCCTACCCCACCCGAGGGAAATTCCAAACAGTATGTGTTTTCATTCGCAGAGAAACCGCATTCTCTCACTACTATACATGTAGGGGATACAGGGTGCTTTGAATTCAACAGGCGAAATGGACGCTTGTGAATCTGAATTTTAAATGCCACTTCTCCTTTGAATTTGCAGTGGTTGCTGCTTGCGTTTTTGGCTTAGAATGTGAAATTTTGAGGTGTTTTATTATTTTGAAACGGTCCATGTTCAATAAAGATCATGAAAATACTGTCTTGAAAACCGCATGTAATATTTTCCCATGCGTCAACTTTATGTTGTAATTAAAATAATTCCACTAATAACACTTTGGGTACCTACTGGTACCATTCACAGGGTCAAATTTAATTAGCTAGGAAAACTTCGCAGCCTGTTGGTTTGATTATGTTTAGATAATAATATGTACATAATATTATTATATTGATGCACGGGTCCGACTTACATATCTTAGGCCATAGATTTGAACCAGGACAAGCTTACTTTGTGTGATTTATTACATCACTGCACTGCTATCGTGAGGAAACCAGATATGTCCTTTTACAAACTCATCACTCACATCCTATTCATATCTCCCACCTCTATTGTTGTTTTGAGTGCGTTACATTGAGTTCTGATATTTCATTCCAAAAAAAAGTCGTCTCCCAGCAATATTTTTTTGCGTAGAGTTACTTAATTCTATCTAGATAATACTTGGTTAACGGCTTCTTGAAGGGTCTGTTTACACCTTGAATTAGGTTCAAGTTCTAGGCTGCATCTAAAGACAAGCGACTGCTGATTTGACCACAACTTACTCACTGGGTAACACGACACCCTTTGGTAAGACTGATAGCACCATCAACAACACAAACTCTAATATCATTTCAGGCTGTAACAACGCGAGTGACGTCACCGCTTCACAGGAAATGGATACCTTCACACCCTCGACAGGGAACATACACAATAAATCTAACAAATTGATTGCTGTCCAATATGTCGGTGAAATGAAGTATCAATGACCTCTGTTCGTGTATTATTTTGACTAGGGGTTTTGTTAACAATCTCTCTGAGGGTTGTAGTGATGACTGGATGCCAAACATGGATGGAATATTAAAGGAGGAAAATTTCTCGAACTTTTACTTACAGTTTATTGAAATTTTATGTCATGAACGGCGCTTCGGTTCGGGGAGAATGTTTTGCTATTACTTTTACAAGATCGGTTGGGCTTCAGTATGTACACAGTGTCTCTTGGTATAAAACGACGTTTCAATGAGAAAATTCATAACATAACATAACATCACACCTGTAATCCACGATTCGTTAGGTATAGGTATACCTAATAGTACAGCCACGTAACAGGGGTAATCTCACATAATAGGGGCAAGCCTATTCCCAACAACCGGGCAGACTTTCGGGCCACTGACTACCTGTAACGACTGTCAAAGATCTACAAACGACAACCGGGACCAACGCAACGGCTTAACGTGCTTTCCGAGGCACGGAGGAAACTGGGTATGTAATAGATGGTCCGTCCACGGACCGACCGGCAAGCGCGGCTTTACCTTGAAGATCAACCCGTGAGGCTGTTAATATTTAACCACGAGCTCCTCTTCAACTTGACAATCTTTAAACTTTTACAATTACCCATTTTTCAGTGTTTACGCAACTATAAGCCACCACGAGAGACGAAACCAGGGGAAATAAACTTTCATTACTAACATGCTTCTAAACCCATCGGCACCGGATCGCTGGTCGCTATTTTCAATTAAAACTCCACCACTCTTCCAATTTCGCCCCATACAGTTTTTATTTCACCTCGATGGTTTGTGGAGAGGTGCTAGAGTTGCATATTAGTTAGTCTTTGTCGTTGGGGATGTTTTGGGAGGAAATGAAGTTGCATGTTCAGTATGACTGAGGCCTGATTAAATTGACTTCATCAATTCAATTCGACATCACGCCTTTTTCCCCAAGAAGAAAGGCAGAGACAGAGACACAATTCATCAGGTATGTTGTAAGTCCTTGAAACACACTGAATGAATCGAGTTTCAAAGTAATACTGAGGATTTTTGTTATAATTATTTCTGTACTTATTTTGAAGAGCTAGTGGCTAAATAATAACAGCCGCACAGGTCAATCTTCAAGGTTTATCCGTGCTTTCCAAGGTTGGTCTGTGGATGGGTGACCGTTCATTACATACCAAGTTTCCTCCGTGCCTCGGAAAGCACGTTAAGCCGTTGGCCCCGGCTGTCATTTGTAGATCTTTGACAGCGGTTACAGGTAGTCAGTAGCCCGAAAGTCTGACACTCAGTCTTACCACGACGTATCGTATTACCTAGAACTAATTGGGTTTTGGAGGTCAGAGCAGTCGCTCCATGTAAGATACTAGTATTCAGCATCCGATTAGACCGGAAGCCGACCCCAACATAAGAGTAGTTGGGAAAATGCTAGGCAAATGATGATCAGCATTTATTGCATGGTGACCATGTAGGCACATGATCTAAATCTAGTTATGTGATATGAACAGAATTAACGCAACGCAACACTGCAATTAATTAAGGGGTTGTTAGGCTAACTAATTACTCTAGATTAGGGAACTATTCATGTTACTTAATTGCACCTAATATTCTAAGTATCGCCTTGTTGAACATGGAGTGGATTCTATCCTCATGTCGGGCTCAGTGCTATTCAGTTATTGGATAAAGATTTTTTCAGTAGCGGACCGAGTCTGGGTCTAAAACTCTTAAGGCTTACGCATTATAATAACATCTAGCCTTTCTACTGCAACGGCTTTCTTTTGGAGTAGGAAACAACGTGTATTTACACGATTTTTCAGTAACCTTGAGATAAATATTACTTGGAATTTTTTTGTCATCTACTTTTACAGCAAACGAGTATGGGTTACATCCACCCAGTTACACCCGTTAAAAAAATTACCAGTAATAAAATATGCCTGTTTTGAACATTTGCCATTAGGAGTTTAAACTCATCCCGTTTAAACTCGCAAATTGGCATGCTTGATCGACGTGATAAACCACGTTCAAGATGGAACTGGTAAGCACGATTAGTTTTACTGGTGACTTAAGGCAATTACATCATAGGTAAACATAAACATCATCTGCCTAACCTTTTCTCAACTAAGTTGGGGTTGGCTTCCAGACTGACCGGATCACAGATATAGATAGACCTAGATAACGCGAGAGCAACTACTTCGCGTGCCATATTATTATGTAGCTTACGTACAAAAATCGTAAGTGGCCAATTTCGAACTCAGTCTGCATCGGAGCATAGCGCTAGTCGGACGTCAGTGGGCGTCATGGCGGGGGGTAGGACGAGGGGGGCGCCGTCCGCGGCGGCGTCTTTGAATCGGTTTGATTTTCCCATCACTAAATAGTGCTTGTGACGTCATAATAGGTAGTAAAAAAATGGCACGCTTGGTTTTCATACAGATCGTGATACTTGCGTTATCTAGGTCTATCTATATCTGTGGACCGGATGCAGCTACTGTAACTTGATATCCATTGGTAAAACTACAGAGTAGCAGACTTCTTTATCTTTACATAGTATCAAGCAAAGTCGCTCCCGTTGGTTGTACGCTTAGATCTTGTAAACTATGCAACGGATTTTTCAACAATAGATAGAGTGATTCAAGAGGAAGGTTTATATGTATATTGCACCTGTTCGAAGCCGGGCGGGTCGCTTGTAAACACTTACTGCCAAATAGGTACTCTCAGCTTAACCTTTAGTGGAATATGTACTGGTGTTAATGTATGTACTTAATTCTAGGAATGAACAACAAAAACATTGTAATGAAAGGATGAAGAGCAATACAGAATTATTAATGAATTACTAGGAACTAATTTAATTAAACCATTCTGATACAAAGCTTGGCATAATTACCGTTAAATCACGTAAATGTTCTAGGAAACTTGGTAGCTTGAATTTATGTATCAAAATGACTAAAATTTAAATATAGCACAATTCAGAACCAAAATACTTCACTTTTCAAGTACTCAGGACATGAAAAGTATGTGTAAGTATTAGTATTAGGCTTATAACTGTTTCACAAAGGAACAAGAAGCGCCTAATAGGATTTCCCACCGACAAAAATGACGAAAATCCATGGAATTTTCCAAAATCCTTCAGTGGAGTTCACCTTCGTTATATGAGGAAGTCTTGTTCAAAATTTCATGCTACTAGACCAGCGACAGAAAGTCCTCTATCGTTTTTCTAACAACTTATCTATTTTCGGAAATATGCCTCTATACATTCACACAATAAGGTTTAAAATAGCCTGAGCATTGTCAGTCCAAATCTATTTAAAGGTCTTTGAAGGTCTCTATTTGGAGCATCAATGGGTAACATCTGAACTATTGTAGAGGGATATAACCGATATATCAATTGTAATAACAATTGCGACTGTACTATGCTTTGTACTGCAATAAATGGCTTTCTTTTGAAGTAGAATTAAACGTGCATTGACGGACACGATTTTTAAGTAACCTTGCTCAAGTAGGACGTAAAATAAATCTTTATTTCTTTCTTTATCGTGTGGTTAGTAATTATCCTGGTTTGCAGAGTTTTTATGCCACCCATGGGCCTCTGACTTGGCTTTACCTGCCGTCAAGAAATATCTCTCTGGCATGCTAGTTTCCTCAAGATGTTTTCCTTCACCGAAGCAAGTGATAATTATACAATACGCACATAAATCCGAAAAATCAGAGGTGCGTGCTTTGGGTTCGAACTCGAGACCTATGACTTGGCAGTCCGACGGTCACACCACTTGGCTATCACTGCTATAATGCAAAATAAATAAAATATTACTTGGATTTTTTTTGTCGATTACTTTTACAGTAAACGAGCCATTTCCAACGCGTTACACCCGTTTTAAAAATACCCGTAATAATGTATACCCGTTTTTGAAAATTTTACCTTAAGGGCATTACATTGCTCGATGACCTTGATGATTTGATCCCTGTACTGGTTTTTGTTGACTTGCCCCGCACATTTCGCAAAATTTCGGTTTTTATTTATTATTTAAAAACATTAAAAGAAATAAGTATATCATTACGTATTTGTTGTTACAAAATTCATGCCGATCTATTCAGCCGTTACAGAGATAATTTACAATTAAGGTTGAAAAAGGACCTATTTTCTACAATTAAGCAAAAAAAATTGAGAAGGTTTATTAAAATTTTAAACAATACAATTTATTTGTGATGAACTTAACTATAACATACTTTTTTACAAGGAAAACGCACGAAGGGATTCATCAACAAATTTCTTTGAACGCTGTTTTTGGGATTTGAGCCATGTAATGCCCTTAAGAGTTTAAACTCCTCCGTGATATGAACATGATCGACACATCTAAACCACGTTCAAGATGGAACTGCTAATCGCGATTAGTTTTACTGGTGACTTCGCTCATAGTCTTGCAGAAGAGCAGATAGTAAAATTGAGCTATTTTTTTACTTTATGACTTAAATATTCATGTCAATATATTTAACACCTACTGAAAATATTGCCACATGACTTATTCTAATGAACAGAGAAACAAAACCGACTTCACGACATTAGCTTATGAATATTCAACAAATACTGTCAATATAACGTCGTCAACCTAATCAAGTGTTAAAGATGCGTGTATCGCTAAGAAGTGGAAATAGACTTGTGACATTGGGACTCTTCGGTGATTATACCCTTTAGATTAGACCCTTGACCGTTGGTCGAGTGGTCGCGACTGCTGAGCATGAGGTCCTGGTTTCGATTCCCGGGACGGGCAAAATTTTATTGAGTTTTTCCGTCAGGAAAAAGCCGATTCTGGATATGTGCCCGGTTAATGGCAATAGGCTCGCCCCCTATTACATGGGACTCAAATATAATTGGGGGTTTACTATAAGGTACACCTCTGCCCTTGGGGGATTACAGGCGTGCTGTTATGTTTTGTAGATTAGAAAGGTAATTTAAACGATATGAAGAAAATAAAATATTGTTACTTACTTGTTGATAGTAGGCGACATAACATAGTTATATCCCCGAAAGGCTAGGCGGAGGTGTCCCTAATTACTATTATATTTTTATGTGTTTGTACAACGATATCTTTGCCAATTGTGAACCGATTTCGAAGATTATTTTTTGGTTGGAAAAGTATTATTCCACGGTGCCGTTTTAATTTGGTGAAGATCTGATGCTGATCTTCGGAGGTATACAATGGAACTCATCAATAATAGACAGCAAATCTGTCGTGATTGTTGCAATTGCTTGGATATTTATTCTGCTACTTGAAACTCCTATTGGAAAAACCTAATGACATTGCCTGACCCGGGAATCGAACCCATATGACCTCATGATTAAAGTAGGTGAGTACATAATTGAACAGTAGGTAACAAATTTCGTAGCGAGTTCGTTACGTGTTTTAATAATTCATGAATGACATTTTATTTTTGTAGTTGCTAGTTATTGTTTTGTTTAAGGAACTTGAGTATGTAGTCTATTATTATATTATGTTCTTAGTAACATCGAGTTTGAAGGTATATTGTATGGTTTAGCGAGAGATTTAAGTGTACTGTAAACTTTCAAAATGGCACCGAGAAAACCCGAACGAGAAGATCGATAAATTATGTTACGACAAAGGTATATGAATAGACACTCACCTGATTGCTCCCTGGACGACTTCTTCCAAGCGAGGACCTTCCCGAAGGAACCTTCCCAGCTAACCAGCGCTGACGTCAGACTTACCTAGCCCGCTCTTTCAGTTACCTCCCAATTCGGTCTAGCTGGAATCCAGGAATACGACGCGCGCCCAATCCAATAGCACACTCACAATTAGACGGGAAAACTAACGTTATTGTCACAACTTTTAGGGATTTTGCAGTGTCACAACGGTTTTGTTAATCAAACGAAAAGTTTTGCGCACACGCGCTGCACAAACGAGAAGCTAAAAAGGAAGTATCAAAAAGTATTGCCATACCCCAAAAATAGGTTTCAGGGCCGCCATTACAAGGCTCTTAAAATATAATTAGTTACTAAAGTGAACATTGTATGTGTTTCCAAGCCTTTCAATGATACACGGAATATTATCTTGCCACTGAAATGAAAAAACATTCCGCTAACAAAGAGCAAAACAAAAGCAAAACGCATATTTTCCTCCCGTTTTTTGTCATAATTATCCTCTTATTTCATACTATTATCATGTCCCGAATCTCTGAAGAGAAGCTCTGGATAACCGGTGAACCGCATTTGTTTAGGTCAGTAAACCACTTTCTAAAAGAATTCATCCGGGAAACTTCAACCAACATACGTAGTCCCGGTCTGTAGGGAATGGACGCCGGTGTAAGTAATTATAGGACACTAACTTAATGTCCGCAGTTGCACCCCCGTGGAGTATGATAATTGTCTCACAGGATCGTACTAAATATCATCATCATCATTTCAGCCGAAAGACGTCCACTGCTGGACATAGGCCTCCCCCAAGTGTCGCCACAGTGACCGGTCCCGTGCGTCTCGCATCCAGCGGATCCCCGCAACCCTTACCAGGTCATCGGCCCACCTAGTGGGAGGCCTACCAACGCAGTGTCTTCCGGTTCGCGGTCGCCACTCCAGAACTTTTCGGCCCCATCGGCCATCCGTTCTGCGAGCAATGTGCCCTGCCCACTGCCACTTAAGTTTGGCCATTCTTCGGGCTAAGTCGGTAACCTTGGTTCTCTTGCGGATGTCCTCATTTATGATTTGATCACGCAAGAAAACTCCGAGCATAGCCCTCTCCATTGCCCTTTGGGTGATTTTAAGCTTTCTGATGAGACCCATAGTGAGCGATCATGTTTCGGTCCCGTATGTAATCACTGGCAACACACACTGGTCATAGACTTTCGTCTTGAGACACTGTGGTAAGTTGGACGAGAAGATACCACGTAACTTCCCGAACGCTGCCCAGCCGAGTCGGATTCGACGATTGACCTCTTTCTTGAAGTTAGACCTACCTAACTGGATCGTTTGTCTCAGGTAGACATAATCGTCTACAACTTCGAGTGTAGAGTCTCCGATCTTGATAGGTGTAGGTGTTACATGGGCATTCAAAATGACTTATTTTGTCCATGTTCATTTTAAGACCCACTCTTTCGGAAGCTCTACTGAGGTCATCGAGCATTGTACTGAGGTCCTCCATGGTCTCAGCCATGACCACTATATTGTCGGCAAACCGAAGGTGAGAGATGTAATCGCCATTGACGTTGATGCCTAGCACTCTCCAGTCCAGAACCTTGAAGACATGTCAGTCCGACTTCAGTACCAGACCTCGGATCGTACTACCGAAATAAAAACTATTTTATGTATTAATCTATAAACTATCGGTATGCCAAATTTCAGCGATATCCGTTTAGTAGTTTTTGCGTGAAAGAGTAACAACATTCATCCGTCCATCCTCACAAACAATCGAATTTATAATTAGAAAGTCAGATTTCAGCTTTGTCCCTGGGAAGGCATCATGTAATGCCTCTGGTACTTCAAATGTCCATGTCCACCGTCAAGTGGCCTATTAAATTGTTTACCGTCTCTCATTCGGCATTGTCCCAATGGACATGTCGCTGTACCAATGCCGGATAAACGATTGTAATATTGTATTGGGGATTATTTGATTTTATTGCATTTTAATTGTATTTGAGTTAATCATATTTGCATTGTACTTTATTTTATTTGTATCAATGTTTTATTTGTGTGATTATATTGTGATAAATCGCAATGGGTGTAACTACCAGAACAAATTAATTTATGATTATGAAATAATCTACTTGCAAGAATAAATATGCTTTCAACCGCAATAACAATCAGTCACCCAAATATCAACATCAAAAGACCAAATAAATTCATCTCACACACTTCACCAACGGTGCGTACCCGCTAACAGTGGAACCGCAGGCTCTAAGCAAAGGCTCCAGTAATTGGAGCCACTAAACCATTCTGTCACTAACACATTTGTTGGCAACGAGAACGAATGTCGCCAATTTCACATTATTAATGGTATGTCCCATTACCGCAGGGTGAAATAGGTACATTGAGAGGTAGGTGGTAAATACTACATCGAAAATGATCTTCTACTTTTGAGAATATGACATGTTATGAACTGATGTTTTCAAGTAAAAGTATGTCACTCAAACGACGAACTTCAAACTTTTTTAGAGGATGAATTTTCATAGATCTTCAACGCTTGCCGAGCTGATCCATTACATACTCAGTACCGTCTGACTCTCTGAACACACGTAAAGCTTTTAGTCCTGGCTATCATTTGTAGATCTTTATCAGTTGTTACGGGTAGCCAGAAACCCGAAAGCGTTTCCAAGGGGTTTCGTATTACCCTGCACTCGTATTCAGCTGCGACCGGTTAGACAGGATGCTATATGAGTAGTTGGGATAAAACTAGGGAGATGATGATAGCTGACGCGATGGCTCAAATTGATGTTAATGACTTATCACGATTAAAGAGATATAATTATTTTACACCCTAAGTCTGTGCTCAAGGTACGTATTTCTTTCTGACAGTGGATCATGTACCAAACAGTACCGAAAAGTAACCTTTGAATTTTAGCCACATTGTTCTATCTACCTCCCCATACACATTATTTCTTCAATATGCTCCTATAAGACGTATAGATAGGCCCAGACCTTCCATTTGCTTTATCTTCACTGGCAATATATTCCTTTTATTAACCTTGGAATGGGGCGTTCTTTCTGGAGCGAATGTGCGCCGGCACACTGTTATACGTTGCAATTACTTAGAGCACACTCCTGTGGATTGTGTCGTTCGGAGGGTGAACAGGAGTCGTGGTATCTAATAGATTGGAAGGTGTATCGTAAGGGATCAAAGAGGGCGATTTACCTTATCCCTTACAATGAAACGAAAGATGTACGAAGCAAATGGATCTTGTTGCTTTTTTAAGATTGTTCAGTACGGCCCTAAGATTACGTAATAGGGTAATTCTCCCTTATTCATCTTTTACGAGTTTGTGATAAGTTTTAGTACCTACTTATATGAGAATGGCTTTATCGACGTAATAAACCAAACTATATGGCTAAAGGTTACTCTCAGTACTTCATCATTCTTGATAGCCGAAGGCTTTCAGACTTACAAGTCACTTTTATCATTAAGTTGCAAGATTAAAACCTGGTGATGAAATATAGTGTTTGTGACCTATTCAATGTGGTGATCTGTACCTGTACTGACTCGGTGGTTTAGTGGTCACAGGCGCGACTGCCGAACTTGTGACCCTGGATTCCAACCCCAGGTCGGGCAAAGGGTTATAGAGTTATTCCCAGTAGCAGCCAGGGTGTCCGGATTTGTGCCTGTCGATGTAAATAATCTCGTCTTCTATTACACGTAACTTAAACATAACTGCCGATATGTGGGCACACCTTCGAGGCTAACAGACGTGATGTTATGTACTTTCTACTTAGTCTTCTGGAAAGGTATTCAGTAGACGTTGACAGACTGCCACAATAATAAGAAAACTTGTGCCCAATAATAGATCTTGACACTTAACTCCAACAGGACTTCAGATCTGAAGGACCTAAAACGCATTCAATATCAGAACATGAGTTCTAACTCAAATACCAAACAGGAATGAAGCCTATCCAAACGTTGAATAGAGCAGAGCTCAATCAATAACAGAACTAATTAGTTAGCTGACAATAGAACTTTATTGAACTATTCACTTTGAACCTAACCTATTAAACAGCTGGGTTCGATTATTCTTTATTCATGGTGAAGTTGAAGTTTCCATTATCATCGGCCTAGCCAACTATTTTAAGTTTGTGTTTGTTTATGTATGTCTTATTTGTGTGTAATTTTGTATTGTGTTTTTCTTTTCTATGTCGGAGTCATCTTCCAGTTCAACTGGATGCGGCAGAATACCAGTATTTGATCTGAATCAACTGCCTATCTGACCTCCCAACCCTGTTAATGGGTTACAAATATATCCCGTGGTAAGACTGGTATACAACTTTCGGCTTCTAACTACTCGGTAGCGAATGCTAAATATTTACGAATTAAAGTTGCCTAACGGCTTAATGGTGGTCTAACTTGTTTAGTGGTTCCATCAGGCATGTATTGACAGTGAAAGTAACACTGATATTCTTAGTGCTTGACTCAGCAAGTCTAGCTCAACATACCCTAAATCCGCCCCATTAGACACATTGACAATTATAGTTTGCTTTTAATATGACATAAACCCCCACCATTTGCAAAAATCATCTGTCAAATTTGAGGATCCGCCAATTGCGGCTAAGAATAAGATCTGGTGGGCGTTTTGAACCGTTGTCATGACGACAGTCTAACTGAGCCGAGAATTGGCTTAAGACGGGTCTTGGAGTACCAGTGTAATAATCCGTAAGTGGCACGATTAAGTCCTATGATTAGGAACATCGATGAAACGTTTAGATTGTGTCATATTGTGTTCCCGTGTATGCTGACTATTAGTGTAATGTGTCGTCAAACAAAGGATGGCGCCCTGATAGAACGTGGTCACAGCTGTCTGAGCACACCTTTATACGTTTGTAGTTCCAAGCGGTTTGTCGTTGGGGATATTGGAGACAAAGTTATAAGTTAGGTTAAATGGAGCAGTAGCACTTTGTATAATTTATTTCAAGCACTGCTCTCAAAACGGTGATGGAAAATATTGTGAGAAAAAGTCTCAAAAACAAAAATTTGTCGAAATGTTGCATTTTTCAGCCTGTACAGGGGAGCAAACGTGATTTATAATACGACTAGCGCTTCACCCGCAACTTCGTCCGCAAAAAGTGTGATGGCTCGGCTAATATACATGATAATTATGAAAATAATTTATAGCCTATGGCACCCACGAATAATGTAGCTTTCTACCAGTAACAAATTGGATCTATTGGATCCTATTCAATTGGATCATCAGTTCTGGAGATTACCCCCGACATACAAACTTACCCCTTGATAATATTTGTATAGATGAAACCTTTGACTATTGTCTGACTACTATAATATGTGGTGTGGCCAAACATTGTGACCAAAACCACAGACTGACAGCGACGAGCACAGATTAACCAATCTACAATCAGTTTAAACTGAAACCTAGGCTGCCTGTCCATTAACGCGGAGCGAGGAAGCAGAGCAGCGGATTGTTTGTTCATTGAAACGGGGCGGAACTAGGCGGACAGCACGTGCCGAGTCATTCAAAGCTAAATGTTACGGACAACTTCGCTTCTTCCCTCCACATTTAAAATGTATTATTTTTTAATAAAACTGAAGCTGAGCGAAGCGGAGTTTATCTATTGGTCAAAATTTGCTCCACTCCTTTCCTCTGTCCTCCGCTCCAGTCAACAGGCAGCCTTATACCTGGAATATTAACTATCAGCTAGAAAATTTAAATAAAAGCATAAAACATGAACCCGGATCCTGCACACATACCTATACACAAAGATACACAACCGTAGCGTCTGCCGGTGATCTAGAAATAAACAGTTTACAAAGCGGATCCGTTTTATTTACTTCAAACTGTATTATGTAAACAATTTGCTGGATTTTTTAACATGATTGTCATGCGCTAATCCTGGAAATTGTTGAGGTAAGAAACTAGTTACAATTAGTCTTTTTAATACAAATGATGTTCTTTAGGAGAGGGTTTTTTCATTTTAATTTATAGACAGATGTGATTGTGAAATGGCACGTCGATTGTGGGAGCGAAATCAAAAACAAGTAAATTGTATTCTACAGCTGTATTCGCAACTTCGCCACACGAAGTTGCGAATACAGCTATATCGGATTTTGCCAACTAGAAAATGTTTCACACCTTAAGTGATCGTTTTAATGTTTATCAATTTCCTTAAGAGTGTTGTAGCTATTCTACACATTATAACTGGTGAAGCGGTATTGTAATGAAAACTTACAGACAAGCTCTGATCTATTATATTATGGTATGGTAGGTCTAAAATGCAAGCTCTTTGAACATACAGTATACAAAAGACTGACAACAAAGGCGTACTGCCCACCCTTTATATTGTTGTGGATCAAGTTATGGAGGAGACTATCCTTTCCAGCAAGACGTATTAGGCCCAGTTTAACTCGGGATAGTACTACCTCGGTATCGATTTAAGCCAGCAATCAGAATCACTATGTACATGAAGTATGGTCATGGCTCTACAGGTACATGAAGTATGGTCTCGCAAACTAATTACATGTCCTGGCAAATTACTTTGTGTGATACATTTATTTCATCACCACAATTCTCAAAACGGTAACGGAGAACTTCGTGAGGTAAACTTACATGGTCCCCCCTATCACCAAAACTTTGAAAAGACATGATGATATCCACACAAAGGGGCAAGCTAAGCCCGCATGGTGGATTAACAATTTACGACGCAGGCCCTTTCACATAGAGGACTCTGGCTATGTAAGGGTAGTGTAGTAACTATTTACTATAACTTGAACCCTCTGCTTGTCTTCCAGTAACTACATAAACAGAAAACTTTTCATAACATAGCATCAGCCCGTAATACACGAAGGGTTAGACAGTGGTGTAACTAATAGTGCACGCACATTCCGCTAGTTATGTTTAAGTCCCATGTAATAGGGGACGACCCTATTGTCATTGACCGTGCACTAACCCAGACTCCGTGGCTGCTAATGAGAAATCCTGATGGAAAACCCAATAAAAATTTGCCCGAGCCGGGAATTGAACCCAGGAACTTCTACTCAGTAGTCGCGATTGCGAACTCTAGATCAACGAGGCAGTCTAACCTTTTCATAATGAAGCCTTATTATTTGGACGCGTTACTATCACAATAAATTCCGGGTGTCATCATTGTCAAAGCGTTCGGTATCGTTATCAGTTCACGTATTGCGACTATCAAGTGCTGATAAGCTTGTGTTTGATATCAAATGTATAGTTAACTCAAGTGGCGGCTGCTTATTGGCATAGTGGCATTTTATTCTTTGACTTTTGTATTTATTCGCTACTAGCTTTTACCCGTGTTCTCTCCCGATATGGTCGGGGATTGTTTTTTAAATAATGGATGTAAAAGTGCCCTTAACGAAGCCGAAAGGCACTTGTCCTCCCCGTCATCATGATATTTTTTTTGTAATTAAGGAGTTATTCGGGGTCAAAGTTCCAACTTTTTCTATTCAATGCATCCATCAGCACAATGTTTTGATTGCGTTACATTGAGTCCTACCGTAAAACGTGATTTTTCACCCCAAGAAAAAAAATCGTTTCCCAGCAATATTTTTTGGGCAGAGTTACTTAGGTTGATGTACAGAATGCTTGGTTGACAGATATGTAAAGGGTCTGTTTACACCCTGTATTGCCTATGACACTCGGGGATCCTGTAGCTTCCTATCCTATTAGTGATGATAATTTTCGGAATCGGATCAGTAGTTCGGAAGCTTCGAGCTTTATAATATTAGTATAGACTGGTCAGAGGTGAAACTTAAATCACGCTGCGATGTTTTTATTTTCTTTCTAATGCCTTGATAGTCGAGTGTTTACAAGTGGTACTGCTGGGCAAGAGATCTTAGGTTCGAGTTGAAGCTAGGGCAAAGTGTTATTGAGATTTTCCATTTGGAATATCCAAGTAGTAGCTTGGAGTTCGGGTTTATGCCACGTTGATAGCAATAAGCTCGCCCGCTGTTACATGGGACTCAAACACGTGAACATAACTTAGTACTTAAACATACAGGTGTAAGTAATCTAGTTACCCTTCGAGGAATTCAGGCGTAATGTTATATTGATGTGATGTTATGACTTATGAAGTGTCTAACTTAGTTGTAAAATGTGTCTTGTAAAGGAACGCGAGTAAATCCCGTAACTAGAAGCACGCCATGCATATTCACTACGCTCCACGATTTCCACGAATACGTATAAACAGGTTATGAAATTTTTCAGCGTTTTCTGGAAATGCATAAAAGAGAATACCTAACTTTTTTATGTTTTTGACAGTTTACTGAAATGAATATAAAAACAAGGGCAATCGAGCAGTTTTATTTGCCCATTCTTCTCTACAGGAAACAATTTATTTCCGATTGGGATATTCACTGCAATTCGTTTTTCTTTGTGATCGATGACTTTCATAAGCGCTGTAAATGTTTTAGGCTGAGTAAATATTTACAAAAAAGTAGTATTTTTAAATTAACCAATTAAATATAATGTCTTTCTAGACACAGAACAGGAACAGGATGCTTAAGCGTCAAAGTACTCCTCCACATCGCTGTCAACCGGAAGCGTGCCCAGAAGATTGGCAGCATTGCCACATTGAATGGCATTGCTAATTCTTTGGTCAAAGAAGGAGCCAGCCCTCTGGTTGCAAATCAATGCCCTTTGATGTAAGAGTATCTCCCGTGATTATCATTTCAACCAAAAACCTTGACTATTTTAATATTCATTGGTCTCGCCGAAGTACTGTCTCATGATTTGTCTACAAACATTTTAATGTGGGATGGGCGGGTGTAATATTATACAACATTATTTTTAGTATATGCGAAACCTGAATATAGTTTGTTCAGAATAAGTAACCGAATCGATTCCAAGCATTTTTAAACCAGGTTATATTTTGTCCCAGAAATATTTAAAAAAAGTTAAAGTTGACAACGAGCGACACTAAGTACCTATACCTACCTACTACCTACCGCAGTAATTTAGGTACCTACTGTCAAATTATTATTATCAATGAGCTCAAGACGCTGGAGGTGCGCGCGCGGGCGTGCTGCGTGGTGAGCACGATTTTGTGCAGACAACCAGGTAACAGAACAAACTTATAACTTTGTTTTGAAATTTTGTACATAGATTCTTTACGTAAATATACTAGACACGTGTATCAGGTTCCGCATATACTAAAACTAATGTTGTATATTATGAGCTTGAAACTGACGATACTTGTGATACATTGACAGAACTAGCATCGATTTTAATGGCTGCTCAGGTCGTGACGGCAATTGACTGCTGAGCGGGGAACTCAGGTTCTCTTGGTCCTGGGTTCGATTTCCGGGTCGGGCAAAGTGTTATTGGGTTTTTCCATCAGGAATTTCTCAGTAGCGGCCACGGAGTCTGGATCTGTGCCCGGTTGGTGGCAAGAAGCTCTCCCCTATTACATGAGGCTTTAACATAAGTGCTGAAATGTGGGTGTACTATTAGGTACACCTCTGCCTAACTCTTCGGGGATTACAGGCGTGATGTTATGGTTTGCCATGATGGTTCTGGTTTCATATTGTCAGATCAACATGACGTCCTTGCTAGGAAGGCCTATTTATGCCTCATAAATCGGTGCTTCTAGCACGCAGTAGGTTCCTGCAACCGCTGCTTCAATGTTACCTGGATTTGAAATCCAGACGTCTTAAACAACTGTCTATGGGTTTCTGAACGTTTCATATTTCTACAGGATTGGTTCTTCGGTAGCTTATAATTATCAATCCAATATAATATTTTGTTTTCTCATGATACTCTTACCTTTGGCTCTCAAGTTTCTCCGCAATACATTCCTTTGCTGTCTTTAAAAAGTAATCGCCTCTCGAATTCTATAAAAGTTAATAAATATAGCGTTAAAAAACAATTAGCAATCATGGTAATGGAACTGACTGACCAGTGCAGGGAGTGCCAGACTAACATACATTAAATATGAAGGCTGTTTTAATGTACCTTAGCTATACATAATTAAAAATGTAAGCTCCTGAAAATTACCTTTTCTAATTAACAGGATTCCTGAGGACCCTAATTAGGTACCAACCCAAGCCAGAATATTATATGAGGTGGGAATTATTCCCTCTGGGCTTAGGAGCCACTCAGGTCCCCAGCGGCAGTATGTAAATAATTTACTTAGACTAATTGTTAAACGAAGTCTTGAGGGCAGGGACTAATAAACATACTTGTAAAAAAAACTGATGGAACTTCACAATAATGCGATGGGTAAAATTCTATCTACAATTTTCAACAAAAATTTTGCACACATGTTTAGAAGCTGGTATTGAATAACATATACAAAAAATTTACAATTCTGACAATATTACATACGGTTGAATTGATAACCTCCTTTTTTTTGAAGTCGGTTAAAAAGGAAATGATTTTGTTGGGTGAACGACCGCAAGTAGGTCGTACTACTTATTGTAGTTACGAAAATCAATTTTTTATTTAATCATACTTAAACATCGATAGTCTGTGGCATTTCGCTAGCTAATTTTATTTGACCCTGATAAACACGCGTGTATGCGAGCTTAAGCGTTAAAACGTCCCTTAAAGAAGAAAAAGGGATCAATTTGGGGATTTAAAAGGAAGAAAAACGATGTTCACTTTAGTTTGCACCATTATTGGGTCCCATTACTCTTTTGTAGATCCTGAAAGTGGCTTAACGTGTCTCTATATAATTCGAAGGTTATTTTTTCAGGAACATCCATAGTTTCTACGCGTGTGAAAGGATAATTATACCCAAAAAAGTTAAAAATTCTTTATCATTATCAGTTAATTTAGGTTTCCTGAAATATTTTTTCCGCACTAACTTTATTTTATTAGTCCCGAATTTCCTTGTAGCAAAGCATCCACTTAGTCGTCCGTAGCACAACGATATATAGATAATAATTTAGATAACAGAAGCTTTTCAGAACTAGGTATAAACAAAAACAAAGGCCTTTGTTTACATTCTGAATACCTTATCTGCCGGGCGGAAAAATCCGGCAAAAAAAGCCCGGAATGTGGTTCAATATTCTGCCTAACAAGACAGACGAAAAACGTGTAGCTTTCATGTGTAATAAAAAACTTTGCACTAACTCACCGAACCTCCCCCGCACTTAACGTCCTCGGCCATAACCAATCACCTGTCACTACCATACCACTACACAAACACACACATTCAAAAAACGAACGCAAATCCAACAGTCATATTCAAAAAATCTCCAAAAACACTGGCCATGCAACGAATTTTTTAAAACACGATTCGAAAAATGAATGTTTATTTTCCAAAATGGAACCGACGCGTCCAGTCGGCCTCAGGGTGTCGCGGGGACTGGGTGCGCGCGCTGGTGCCGTTACCATGGAAACGCAGGTTTGCGTACAGTACCTATGTTGAGAAGATAATAAGTGAGTCTTGTCTGATGGAAAACTTTGCTTGTAGGCGAAAGAGGGATGTCTATTATGTATGCTAAGTTCGGCGGTTTGGCTGACTGCATAAACTGATCTTTGGGGCCGCCGCGCCGTAGGGTTCTGAATGGATTTTATTTTGATTTCGGCTGCGACAGGATGATTTTGAAATGGAAATTGTGCAATTTGGAGTGGTGAACTAAACTTTATACATACGTATTATTGCCTTTAAGTTAGTTTAGCTTTAGGAAAAATAGGTTATCATTAGTTATCTGCATTAGGTACTAAGAGCTACTATTAAAATTGATGACTTTGTAGATGTGCATTACATGTTTACTAATGCCTTATTCCTGTATTCTACTAACCGATAGTGATTAATAGTACCTAAGGCGGGGTCTACGCTATGGCGAGTTCGCGCTCGTGCTTGGTTCGCGGTTCGCCTGATGTAGACGCAGCTTTACACTTTCATATCTTAGGGCCAGTTTTCAGCAAGCGGACAAATTCTTGCGCACTTATAAAATTCCACGCAGACATTAAGAGGAAATGCGGACAGAGAAACTTTTGAAAATTAAGTATTTGAAGAAACTATCACTGTCGCTCTGCGAGCTCGGTTTCAACATTGGTGCGATAAGGATAACTGCAGATCCGACTGAATAGCCAAAGTAAAAAGTCATAATTCGAGGTTTGGCTCTCGACTGTTTCCTCCTCCAATATTCGACCAATTTAAAAGATATTTCATAAACTGAATAATAAGGATATTATACTGTGTATCTATGTTTTTATTTTTTCAGTAATACTTGGCAAATTTGTACACTAGGCCTCTGTTGACAGCGGTCTAAATAGGCAATTTTGAGCATTTTGTAAAGGATCTAGTGCTTATAAAAGTTAAGCTGCTTTCAGACTACGCTATACTATAGTGCCATATAGTATAGCAACTAAGGACCTAATGTAAGTAAGCCAATAATATATAGTACAGTAAAGTGTGTACGTGTCCATAACAATGTATGGTGAGCGATATTGTTGTGCTATGAGCTATATACTATATGCTATTATTGTATAGCGTAGTCTGAAAGCAGGTTTATTCATCATCAAAAAGGAAAACAGGGACATGGAAGAGGTTGATATTTAGTTTGGTTTTATTTTATTATAATAAATCATTTCTTTAAAGTCATTAACCAGAAAGAAAACAGACGAGACTGTTTGTATGGAGAAGAGACCACCCGCATTTCCTCATAAGCGCCTCCTCACGCGTGGCCGAAGACGCGCGTTCGCTCAATTTTGCGCCCGATTTCATAGGTTTACATAATTGTATTAGAAACAGTGTCGCTGTGGTCTGTTCTTGTGATTTCTGGCTATGCAGACGCGGTTGAAAATCAAGCTTTGTTGTAAGTACCTACTAATCGTATTCTAGTACTTAAAACTACTCTCATTGGCCTTTCAAAATGACAAAAGACTTCTGATGCTGCTGAACTACGATCCGGGATAAAGAAACTTGGTATAATAGTCGATTAAACTAAGACTTGACAAGGGACAAAGGTCACGGAGAATGGAAGAATACAAGTAAAGCGACTGAGTTGGCTCGCTATTGTCTTATGAGGAAAATTATTAAAGCCAAGTGTAAGGTGTTCTGTTTGATAAATACCTACTTCACGAACGGTCGGTGACCCTTGGAGTATCCAGACGTTGCCTATAGCTACTTAAAGTGTCTAATTATATCGTCTACTTTTACCTTAAAAGATAACAGTCTAAATAAAAGGCAGATTCAAGGACCTCAGGGGGGTAATATGACCGCGATAATAAAATTAATCACGTTAAAATTGGTCACAGCTCCAGTTAATATTATGAATTGACACTTTGTGGTAATTTAAAAAATTGTATCGAAATTCATAATTGTTCATAATTATTTAATTTTATTAAATTTAATTATTAATTTTTGATTTTATTATGATTCTGCTTTAAGGGCCAATTTAGGCCCTTAGTTCAATTTCTAAGCTCGGAAAAATAACTCTTGGTGTTGCTTTTTTCATGTCTATAGTCTCGTAACAGCACTATAACGGCAGTGCCTGCCATTTACGTTTATTAGTACTTTTTACAACTTCCAGTCTAGATTTCTTGGCGTCTAAAAGCTTTTAAGGGTATAATGTCTTCTTATCCAAGAAATCATGTCATGGTCATCTGGCTCCATGAAATCTAACAAACAAATCAAACTCCCAGCAAAGAATAATACTGAAAAAAAAATCGAACTTGGACAACTATTCCGATTTCTGAATAAATAAGAAAAAGATCTATAAAAACTATCAGGAATAAGGTCAGCAAAAAAATAAAAGGATCTTGTCTGTGGCGTGTTTGCGCTTATTCTGCTGATTGTACTACAAGGGTGGAGGGCGGAAAGGGGAGGGGTGAATTGCGACGTCTCCTAGCTTCCGGATTTTTGAAGACGCTTATTGTGTAATTGTGCCTGGCAATCGTTGCTGTCAAAGTATTTCTTTAAACGCTGTTCTGTAAAATATTTTTGTAGTAATATAATGCCTTTTTATTCGAAAGGGATGGCCGGAAAGGTGCTTTTATTACCCCATTACACCATTTATGCTTCAGTTCGTAGTGTAATGGAAGAGGGCGAGAAATCTACTGCCATCATCTAGGCACTCGGGATCATCATCAGATCGAAGCTTCGGGCCAAAGCTTGTACAAATATAAGATTCTGGAAAAACTCAGGACCGTCGTTCTTGTGTATAATATGACGACACGGTTGGCGCAGTGGCTCAGCGATTGACTGCTGCGCTGCATGTTGGGTTTAATTCCTGCACGGAACAAATATTAGTTTGGCGTACAGACAGTTGTAACCGGCTCTGACAGTTTTTGTATGTGATTTTAAATATTTTTGTAAACGCACCCACGATACAGCAGAAATTTCAGTTCGTTCTCACTAGTTCTACTAAACAGCTCTACGGTGGAAGTAATGGGAACATTTTTTCCCACTAGTCCATCGATATCAGGTGGTACAAAATCGTAGAACTAGTGGTGGGACCAAAATTTCCCTATTACATAATTCTACTTTAAAACTAATGGGGTTTTTGTTCTCACACGTACTACGTTTTGGTGTAGGTCGTACATTCACACTGTACAAAACTCGCAGCAATGCGAATTTAACCCACTTTGGATTTGCATGTGGGCCCTGTGGGATAACGTTTAAAAAAAAAGTACCTAAGAGACAGTACGATATTGTAAATATTATTTTGTCCAGAAAATGATATAGGACATAAACTAACGTTTTTTTCCCGTGGCAGAAACAGAATGCGAAATGCTACACCTTTGGCTTCGTCCACGTTCTTACATCTGGTCATACACACCCGCCGGTCGCGATGACTCATGACCTGTCATTAAACTCATTTATACAATCTTGTATTGAGATTACAATGTTACTCCTATCTTAATAGGCCGCCATATGGCGACGAAGTTCAAGATCAAGATATCGGTAAGCAGGTTAATGAGCATGACTTATAATCATGGCCATTTTTAATGGTCAATAGGTCGCACCAATATGGATGGAATGTGTGAGTACAATGTAACGAGAATCACTAAATTCGACAATAAAATGAATAGTATCATGAACTTTGATTCCCAACCACGATACAATTATTTTGGTGTTCCACAGGGAAGCATTTTAGGGCCACCGTTATTCCTTGTGTACATAAATGATCTTCCTCAAGCGATAGATCAAGATTGTGTTCTGTTTGCTGATGACACAACAGTTATTATTATAGAATAATTATATAAAGTTTGAGTGATGAGTAGCATGGAGAGGAAGAGGAAGTCCGAGTATCAAAAATATCATTATTTTGAGCCGTCATATATTTCATTTTATTCTATTTCAATATTGAGCAGCAAAATTTGAATTCAGTTATTTATCAACGACATTTTAAACTAGAAGTATTTAGTTTTCTTTTTACGTGTTTCCACAAATTTCTTGTCTTGTTTTAAAGACAATAGAAATATTTATATTATATTCTTAGGAATATTACATTTTATACACCCTATATTTTTTATGAAATCCCGCGAAATCGGGAAAAAAATATATTATAAGAAGCCGCTTCAACGGGGAAACTCTTCTGAAATTACTAGGGTTCTGTTAGCACAAAAAAATTGCAAAATTTCAAAATCAAAATCATATATTTCAAATAGGCCAATTACAGGCACTTTTGAATTGTCGAAACAAAGACAACAATGAAAAATAGCTACAGTCCCAGTCACAAGGCATAAAAACTGTGAAAGTACTGTAGTTGCCCATTCCCGAACGTAGATCTCTATGGAGAAGAACGGGCAAGAAACTCCATGGACACTCTTTTAAATCAGAATACTTTACAATAACTTGGTTACATCATTTATGTTGAGATGGTACATTATGTGAGAACGATGTAGCAAGAAGTGTACTTTAAAAGTGTCCATAGTAAAAATAAAATAAATAATTCAAACAAACCGTGGCAACCAAGAGATGACCAGTCACAACTGACAGCGCCCGTTCACGAACATGACGCATGTATCGGCACCATTCAACTCAACCATTTTGAAGGGAACTAAATGATCCGACACACGCGCCACCATCAGCGAGACATTTGAGTGAGCATGACATACTCTTAACCGCCAGGGCACATTCAAGTCAAGAAAATATTTGAAATATTTGTCAAAACTATCTCTTCACTTTTTGAACTTAAAAACAATATTAATAAACGTACAGTTACACAGTATCTATTAACAATGCCTGTACCTAGAAATGAATTATTCTTTCGTAATTGTGTATGTATGGCTCCACTACAAAACTTTATTACTGAACTTCTGTACAGAACATTTTGCATTGTTCTGAAAAAATGGGTAATTTCACATACCTTTTATTTCATAGCGGAATTTCTCAGAAAATCTAATTGTCAATCATATCACTACCGAATTGCATTGTAGAGAATTACCTACATGTTGTGGTGTCTGTATATTTAAACAATATTTAATTATGCTAACAATTTGTTGTATGTTAAAAATACTATAATATTGTACTTAAATACTGTTAACAGTTCGTTTGTAGTTTTTTTTTTTTTTGTTTTGTGTCGAGTTAATTAAACTTAGAAATATCTTACGTTATTCAGTTACCTACCTAATTTAATTTTTGTGTTTATTAATATTTGCGAGCTATTTTATGGGGAAATGTGTGAAAAACTTATTCCATGGGTCCAATATCGTAGATGCGAAAAATTCTGCTGTCCCATACATTTGGGTCGAGTATTGAAATTTTGTATGGGTCAGGTGATATTTTTTTAGAAATTATATCAAGTAAAAGAGAAAGCTTGCAGAATTAGCAAGCGTGATATGGGCTGACCAGATTTTGCTGGGTCTGATTGGATGCGGAATGTGGGGGACAGGGTGTTGTGGCACCGCTTGGCAGAAGCCTATGTCCAGCAGTGGACTACGACAGGCTGAGCTGATCGATTGAGTAACCAATAGAATTGTTTTGCCAACATTCACAAAC
Source organism: Noctua fimbriata (assembly GCA_905163415.1). Lineage (NCBI taxonomy): Eukaryota > Metazoa > Arthropoda > Insecta > Lepidoptera > Noctuidae > Noctua > Noctua fimbriata. The sequence continues at coordinate 927,872 of LR990934.1, forward strand.
ATATATTGGTTTAATTTCGTATAACAAGCACCTTAGTTTTAATCGCCTTCCTAAAAATAAGTTAAACGTATATTTACCCTACCCTTAATCTAGACTAGCAATATACCACTACCCCAAATAAATAACACAATAAACCAACCACAACGACCAGTAACAACCTAAAAACCTGCCAACTGCGAGTCGAACTCTCACACAACGGGTTCCGTAGCACCAAGCAATATAGTAACAATATTTTTAACACTCATTCATAGGTCAATTTGCACTCAACAGCAAAACTAAGTTTGTTTTTTTAATAAAAAACAAAGTTACTGCTACAGTTTCGAGAAAACTGTCACGGTGTGACTGACTGAGAAAAGGTATACCTACATAATATAAAACGATAAATATCAAAGCTCATCGAAACCAATTTTCGTAGTTATTTTTACGTTCTACAATCCCACATTTAATCAGAATATTTCTTTCCTTTCGTTAAAAATTAGAGTGGGGGCATTTTTACGGCTTTAAAAGCGAATATTTAACCACTGATTTAAGAAACTAAGTATTTCAGGAATCTCGGTATCATTTTTTAAGAGCTGTCGATAGACAGTTATTTTCAACGATTTTTTTTCAATCTTCAATTACTTGTATGGAGGGCGTGAGAGGGCCACTCCTGTGTGTTTTAATTCGTATTTTCACATCACTTTGGTGTAGCATTTCATAGAGGGCACCGTAGGGGGTTCTCTAAACTTCAACTGTGTGGTGCCAACAATCTCGGAGTAAAATGACTGTGACATACGGGCGGACAGACGGACAGGACGAATCTCTAAGGATTCCGTTTTTAACCAATTGATTACGGAACCCTAAAAATGAAGGTCAACAGTAATCACACGGCGGTCGCGTGACGATAGCAGTTACACTGTAAGTACATGACGAAGCTACGTCCATTACATGTTTGTGACTAGGTACCACGGTAGGTACTAAGCTTCTATGTAATCCTCTTTACTGTAGAGAGTGCCACTTCAATTCCCTTGTCAAATGCTTTCTGACTTTCTCATAGGAGTAAATGTCCTCTATTATATCATCCTCTTAGATCGAGTGCTTAACACGAAAACCGCCGTCGGACGAAAGTCAACGACGTCGGGATCGGGTGGTGCGCCTCAAGCGGACCTGGGAAGGACTTCTGGGTAGACGCGGAGATGGCTGATGGAGCAAGACTTTGACCTTTGAGTGGTGGAAAAGATTAGGCCAAAGAAACCAGGGCCGTCCTATAGCTCGTTGGGTCAACGATATCGTCAAAGTCACGCGAAAAACCTGAATAAAGGACGCATACAACCGGGAAGAGTGGTCGAAAAGAGGGGAGGCCTGTACCCAGCAGTGGGTGATTCCAGGCTGCCTTTTGCGGGTTAGCCTTTTTCCCAACCATAGTGGGGTCGGCTTCCAGTCTAACCGGCTGCAGCTGAACACTAGTATTAAGATTAAATCAGATCAGATGGAGCGACTTCCTACCTGACCTCCACAAAACTGGGTAATAAAATATCACTTGGTAAGAATAGTTATCAGACTTTCGGGTGTGACTACCTGTAACGGCCGTCAAAGATCTACAAATGACATCGGGGACCAAAGGCAGCGGCAACGGGCAGGACCTGGAGGCAGTCGATATAAAATAATGGAAGGATAAAATGTTGCAGCATTTTACTCGGAATATTCGGCTTACCTTCATTATGCTAATTGAAATAGATTGTTTTGCTGACTATACTTTTATTTTATTGTGATGAGAAAGGTTTTTTTGCTGATCATATTATTACTTGGTCTGTGAAATTGGCCGGCTGCGATGATTTCTGAATATTGGCTGGAAATATTTTCTTGCAAATAAATCCTGGGTGGGGGGGGGGGGTTACGAAATTCATGACATGGTCGTGACGCGAGAGAATAACGTTTTGGCATTGTTGGCGCTAATCTTTTTTAGACCTCCATGAAACACGTAAGTACAATGATTTTATTGAAGTTTTCTAGTCTTTTTTTTTAAACAAAAAACATACTGACTGACTTAGTAACAGACAGCAATATCCAACCACAACAACGCTAAAGATAAAAACAATTTAAAAATACATTTTTCCACCCTGCATAGGTGCACTTAGAAACGGCTTTCCAAAACTCAACAAACGGATTCCCAGTCAACATCCAGCAAAAATGAAAAGAAAAACGGATTTTACTTCGCCCCTGGATGATGCGAAGCTTCCAGACGAAGTGTAACGAAGTTAGCAGGTGAGTTAGCAAACTGTAGCACCAACTTTGTGCTAACAAGGTTACTGTCTGATAAACTGGTGGCGGTGCCGGGTGTGAAGACTTGAGCTCGACGCAGGTTTGAAGCTCTAAGGGATATGAGCTGGTAGGATACAATGATAAGTCTGTTTTACTCCAAAAGTTACGATATAATGTTACACAGAAAGAAAGAAATATATTTATTTACTAGCTTATGCCGGCGGCTTCGCCTGCGTGGAGTTCGGTAATGTCCCACGGGATCGTACTACCGGGATAAAAAGTATCCTATGTGTTAATCCAGGTTATAAACTATCTTTGTGCCAAATTTCATCCAATTGCGGTCAGTAGTTTTTGCGTGAAAGAGTAACAAACTTCCAACCTCACAAACTTTCGCATTTATTAAGTAGGATTTACACACTTTGGTTATGCTTGTTACTAGTCATCCTTCTTGATGACGTTGAGTTAGACACATACCTAATTAAATTTACGACTGCGTAAAGTGTTTTTAAAGAAAAAAAAATGTGACATCAACTAAAATTACTCAAAAGCTTAAAAATACTTATCACTCTGGATTCAATGACCATAATGGAGAGAACAATTTCCTTGGTCCTGATTGTTCTAGCCACTAAGCTATTGCATTTAAATAAGAAATAATAAGCGCCAGTCCTTTTATAGAAAACACTCAGCTCTCAACAAATTGTCCTGTAAAAAGAACAAAAAAATTCAGTTAAATACAGTTCAGCGCCTTGCAGAAAAATAATAGCAAAGTCGGAGTTATGAGTTTCTGTATATTACTTATTTAAGTTTACGATCTTCTGAGCAAACACCTCGCCTGGTTTGTTTATTTTAATATTTTATTTTAGGGCTCTTTTTCATTATTAAAATGGAAGCAGATTATGAATTCTGATTACGTTTAAGACCCAGATTCTTAATGTGTCCGGTTTTTGGAGTTTCTAATTTGTTTTGTTTTATCTGCTAAGTCCCACTTACTCAAAAAGTCCTTTGTTATAAAAGAAAACAAAAATTAAGAAATAATTTTAGGTGCTAGGTACCACTTAGTCTGCTCCTGTCAGGATTTCTTTCTAGCCAAATTCTTCACTTTTATTACACACAAAATGTTGAAATCTCAAAGAAGAGTCAAACCTACACTTCAACAAGAACATTAACCCTAAAAAACAACATGTCATGACCCCCTTAGCCTCTATAAGATGAAATATCTTGACCCCTATACATCCCTTCTCGAGGTCATTACTACTGTGATGGGTGTACCTATCACATACCAACGAAAACATATAAACCTTATCTTTACTCTAAATAAGAGGTGACCCAGACAGTTTTCATTCGTCACGTACGCTGTATGTCGTCGCAAGATAATTGTAAAAATCGTATTTTTGCTAAATTCCTAGGATTTTTACGAAACAAACAGCTCATCTTAGGTAAATCGTACACAACGCCGAAAAGCATGAAGACTGATTGACTGATATGAATGTTTATGCTGTGACGGATGTGCTCATTGGTTCAAAGTTTCATTTGGGCCATATTTTAGTCGACCAGAATAAAGATGTTACAAATAAAATCTTTTAAAAATTTGAGTGAATCCTTTAGTAAGCATGGGGACAGTAAGGACAAGAGAAATAAAGAATAGGTTTTTTGATCCTGGGATTTTCGCTAAAAAACTATTTTGCAAATTGCCCTGCAACTTAAATGAAACAATTCTTACAGTACATAGCTGTAACGACTGTGTTTACCGACTTATCTAGCACTTAGATAATAATCAGTTATTTTTGGGGTGAAATCTTGGTGTTGACTGGGGGTGAAATGTAGGGAGTAGGGGGCGTAGGTGACGGTAGCTTCAAGACAAGATAACCTTTGATTTTGTGTAAGTTTTTACGTTTTCAGTTAGTTTTCTTGTCTTTAATGTGGGGTTTTAAAGCAAGTGTTCCGTTTCACCTCTTCAATAAAATTACATAACTTTGAGGAGGTCATGATTTCACAAGAGCGAACTGAACTGACGCTATCACAATACATTATGTATTCTACCTACATTTTCTCTAGTCGCACCAACAAGCAGTATTTCTACAAAGCAATTCCTTTACAAGCAAGACTCTCCCCGTCGTTGTTTCAGTTTCTTTGATGTCATTTGTCCACCTCATTACTAACATAAAGGTATTCTAGTTGACTAGCTCAGTAGTGACCTTACGGTATTGCATTGGAAGCAACTCTTTTATAGTTAAGGGTGTGTTCACATGGTGAGTCGCCATGTCGTACTTTTAGATTTATATTACACACATCACGCCTGTAATCCTCTAAGGGCTAGACAGGTGTATCAAATAGGACATCTACATTTCATCAATTATGTGTAAGTCCCTTGTAATAGGGGGCGTGCCTGTTAACATCAACCGGGCACAAATTCAGACTCGACGTGAAGGTAAAACTCAAAAACACTTTGCCCGACCTGGGAATCGATCCAGGGACCTCACGCTCAGCAGTCACGCTTGTGACCACTATACGAATGAGGCAGTCCATTTATTTTACAGTTAGCTGCAAATTTTCTGGAAAGGGCAAGCAAAAGCTGTCCCTCTATCGTCTACGTCGTCGTCGTTTTTCAGGAACATAAAATATGAGTTTTATTGCGAAAGTTGTTTACTGTGACAGGTAGGATCACTCCTTGGTTGATGCTGGTGAAATCGCCACCTTGTATAGGGGTGTGAGGAACTGGGGATAGAAACACCAAATCTACTAACTAGCTGTTGCCCGCAACCTTCGACCGCATGGAAATATTATACTTCCCTATTTTAATCATGGGTTTTTTTGCACAAATCCCAAATCCTTTTTCTAAAACAAAAGTAGTTTAAGTTACTCCTTATAACAACAGCTATCTGTCAGTAAAAGTAAAAATCAGTCCAGCCGTTTCGGAGATTAGCCGGAACTAACAGACAGTGAGACAGACAAAAAAAATATTGTTGTAAGTGTATACTTACATTATGTATATGCGTTCAGTAAAAAACTGTTGTTTGAAATTACAAACAGTCACTTAATTTTTTTTATTTGTATAGTTGAATAGATGTAGAGACTACAAACCAATATGCTATCTCTTTTCAAAATATAAGGTCTAACTATTCATACACGAAATATTTTCAGGGAATCATCTAACGGCTATAACGAAGCCATTTCATGGATTTTTTTTTTTACTGAGTATATTTTTATAAAAAATAAATAATTTAAAATTACTTGACCCACAAAATAAATACTAGCTCCTTATTTTTGAACGTCCAATAAGCTAGTTTACTACGTCGTATTTACCTACTGTCATTGTTAGAATATCGGTAAAGGTTTTATGCAAAAAGTCTCAAAAAATTTTAGAATTATAATAATTTCGTATAAAAAAAACACTCAAATATTTTTTTTTCCGTTGCTATGGCGACTTTACGACTTATAGAAGTTACTCTTAAAATATTTCGTGTATGAAAAGATAGACCTTATATAAGTTACTATTAGATATAGGTCTAGAAAACCTTCTTCCAATTATTCACCCCGCCAGTATGGACTTGCCTAACTATGTGACAGCGTGCCTCATAGCGCGTCACTGCCGATTCTCCGATCATATGACGTGAGTCAAAAATAAGGGATACATTGTACCGACAGCAAAAATGGAAAGGAAATTGACAAACCGATAAAAAATAATACGACTCCAACAAGTTTCCTTTCGTAGGACAAAGTCTTACAAGGATCACTCATACTGGTACTGAAAAAATACGGACTACCTGCGGACACCGGACACAGACGGACACTTATGTATGAACGTTTTCGTATCTGGAGCCTCATTCGCAGTCTGTCCACAGCGTTTTGACCGCATCATCAGAAATAGAGCTTTCGCGTGGTCATATTGGTCTTTAGACTATTATCTAGAAATGAACATGTTCTTATAGGTTATTCTTTTTTACAGTAGGTGGGTAAACAGTTCGTTTTCATAATGATAACAACGTTTGGCGTGTAAATCATAAACTTACTGCACTATTTTTCCCCCAGGAAATGCAAGTCCCGCAGAATGCAATTAAGAGAAACCGGACTAGATGTAAACAGTAAAATATTATGCTAACGCTCCTGCCTCGCATACGAGCGTTTTACCTGCATAGATTTATTCTTTATTACTGAGCTGGTTAAAAATTCCTTTTTTATTAATTTACTGTAAAAATTTATTCACTTCCGACTGTACTAAATAAGCAGGCTTTTAGTCACTCTTTTACACGTAAAAATCAAAGAATTTCATTGACCACTTCTGTCCGTTTTCACTAACATTGAGTGACATCTAAATTAATGCTTTAATATTATTGTACCTACTGTTGAAATTCTAACTCTTGGTACTAAGCTGAGTGTCGAATTAGGCATTCGTTTACGTATCGTGTTATTGAAATCGGGCATTCATCTAATAAGATAACCTATTCCAAAGCAAGGTCTTAGGCGGCGGTCAATAGCATTTGTGGCTTAAATTAAATTATGTGGTACAAACGCTAGCACATCAAGCTACTACAACCTGTCAAATTTCTTTAATAGATTTTCAACTTTATCGCTAAAGCATTAGGTTCACGGTTGATTGGGAAAATTTGACAGTTTCGGGTAGCTTTATGTGTGTAGTCGACAGACTATAATGACACCATATTATATAAATTACGGGAAGTAGGTAACGAATGATTCATGATATCAAAGCTTTATGATCATAAAACTTACGGATCTATATCTGGTATGTTGCATTGTCACGATTTATTAGAATTACTATGATTGGTACTTTCGTTCGATACTCGTGTGGTTAATGTGTCACTACAATCACTAACTTGATGGTATTTGCCGTGTGTATCCGGCTTATGAAAAACCCTAAAAAGGGAAATTAGAAATTTCCTTTCACGTTTATCTTGGTGATCAAATTGAGTTAATGTGCTAGATTAACGCTATTCTTCTGCAGTATTAACATTGACATATTTAAGGGTAATGATTCTCTAGATACTGCAGCGAACGTTATAGTAGATTATTTTGGTAACAAATTCAAGGGAATACCAAGCATCAATATTGTTAAGAAGGGAAGTACCTACTTGCTATAACTGTACTTCATATTGCAATGAACTTGACCTTGTGCGTCATTGTAAGCACTGCTTCGCACTAGGCTGCGAAAACGAGCAAGTTTAAATTAAGCATGACGGCTGTTTAAATAAAGCAGCCGAATCTTTTCAGTTAAGTATAAAAAGAGCATCATCTGTCTAACCGGATGCAATTGAATGCCAGTATTTTACATGGTGCGACTGTCTATCTGACCTCCACAACCCAGTTAGTATTGGGTAATACGATACCCCTGGGTAAGACTGGTTGTCAGACTTTCGAGTCACTGACTACTTAACAACAATTGACAGCCGGGACCAGCAGCTTAACGTGCTTTCCGAGGCACGGAGGAAACTCGCTTTAGCAATTTTCCTACCTAGTGCGTTCTACTTTATCGCTCTTCAAGTAACTGGTTGGTCATAAGAAAAGAATGATTAAGGAAAAAGTGCGACGATATCGACATTTCTTTTAAACAAATCACTTCTTGCAATGTCCTTGTATGAGCTGTGTAAAATAAGTAAACTGAAATAAAATCTAGAGGATTATAATCGTATCCGCAACTTAACTAAACTGCTTTAAATGTTTGTTCGTTTATATGGATGAGCAACAGTAAGTAGTAATGCAAGTAGTTGCTCCAACAATGATAGTATATTAATGGGATAAGAAATCATCATCAGAGAATCTGCATGTTCTAGATCAAAAATTCTAAGACAAGCCAACGCGAACTTTCGTAGAGAGGAGGCTTATGGGTGGATGCGCATATCTGAAGGAAGAGTGAGAGAAGAGTGTGCTGCGCGTCGTCGGTCGCGTCATGCCAAAACAGACAAACAGATAAGTAAAATATCCAACACTACACACAAAACGTCGATCGTACTAACGACGATACGCTCGAAGCTTCTTCCGTCACATGTGTGTCAATCCTATATCCCAGCGCAGTGGAAACGGGCAGGATGATGATGATGATGCCATCTAGCCGATTTCGGCCACAGCGACTGTATTCGATGGATTTTTAGGGTGGTTGTCGAGAGGTTTGGTGTGCTACTCTTTCATGTGCTCTCAAGTGGCTATGGCTATATCCAACTTTGGCAGAAAAACTCCGAGCATAAAGCGGACATGTCAGAACACCATTAACGACATTGTAGGGTATAGCTTAGATAAATAAATAAGGGTTTGATGACCCCTTTAGTTTCTGAAATCCTGATCTAGTCAGAATGATTCATTCTGAAACATAACAATGGAATGAAATAAAATAAAATAATACAAACTAAAGGATTTTCCGGTTGCAGTCCCAAGCCGTGAATGATGCATTTTTTATAGTAAAACTTAAGGTGTGGTCTTTATATGTTTACGACATATTTATGTGCTTTGTTATAATATTTATGTGACCACCTATTACATACCGAGTTTCCTCCGTGCCTCGGAATGCACGTTAAGTCGTTGGTCCCGGCTGTCAATTTTAGATTTTTGACAGTCGTTAAAGGTAGTCAGTGGCCCGAAAGTCTGACAACCAGTCGCTCCATGTAAAATACCGGTATTCAGCTGCATCCGGTTAGACTAAAAGCCAACCCCAACATAGTTGAGAAAAGGCTAGGCAGATGTTGTTATAATATTTATGTTCTCTTGCTACATTAAAAAGAAACCGTGATGTTCTAGACCATGACAAGACACAAGAGGTTATAAAGTTTTAGCCAGTTTATCATTTTAACGTTTAAAAGATAACCAAGTCGTTAGTTAACTACCGAATTAATTACTAAATAAGGAAGGTATCATATGTATATTATTCGAAGAACTCCACTTTCGACAAACAACTAGATACAATTTGAGCATTCGAATTGAGAATTACGAATTTTCACAATGCACAGGAAAATAAAGAAAACGATGGAAACATCTAGATTCTATTTAAATTATTCCTGCTACAGAGTGGCAATACGACCAAAAAACAATATCATTACTAAAATGAACTACACTGTTTTTATCCTAACAAAAACTTCAATGTAAGTAATTGAAAAAACTGTTACTTTTTATATCCTATCTTTTTCGACGCTTTTTGCATGATCGATCGGCACTTCTTCCTAACTGACATTATCGAAACTGTCCTTATGTAGTTTAAACTTTGATAACAGCAATATTAAAATGTCCCATTACCATCAATATAGTTTGGTGACCGGCTATTATTTCTAGCGTTCAAAATATTCTCACAAAGCTAGTCGCCAGCGACAATAAGAAGTTCGCGATTTTTTTCAAGTCGCGTGCATTGGAACCTAACCTTTACTTCGTTACTATTTGACTCATACCTGGCTCATATCACCACTTATAAAAACCAAAAGCGACCTCAGTGTTTGTTCCCTAGCTAAAGTGAAAAGTGAATTTGTATTAATTCAATGATAAAGCCCGAATTTTTTGTTGAAATCCATTTTATTGTGAACGTATATTTAGTTTGTATCAGTTTAATTCGGTTGTTGGTCTCGTTAGTTGTCTCGTCTATTAATAGTTACTGTGGAACATGTCTGTGCGATTATTTATTTGTTTGGTGAGTTTATGCTGAATTATTATCAGTTATTTAGTGTTACACTTGAATTATTAACTGTCTGGCATTTAGTTTTTAGAATGAAAGAGTAAATTAAGTGACTACTTGGATGTAGTGCTCTGGTTATATTTTCTTTAGTGGGAAAATTAGATTCATTCAGGAAAAAATAAAAAATAAATAGTAAATAAGTAAATAAATAGGAACAAAGTGTTCTAGTTCTATTTATTGTATTGCAAAAGTTATAGTTACATAACATCACGCCTGTAACCCTCGAAGGGTTAGGCAAAATTGTACCTAATAATACACCAACATTTCGCCAGTTGTGTTTAAATGTAATAAGGGGCGAGCCTATTGCCAGCAACCGGGAAAAAATCCAGACTCCGTGGCTGCTACTGATAAATTCCTGATGGAAAAACTCAATAAAACTTTGATCCGGGAATCGAACCCAGAACCTCATGCTCAGCAGTCGCGCTTGCGACCACAAGACTAACTAGACTATCGAAGCAGTCACTAACGTAATAGTTCTCGAAGTAAATAAGTATTTTTGTGTCGGTATTCCTCTTATTCGTCCCTTATGAAGACTCGGGAGAGCATTAACGAGATAAATATTAAATTCCATACTAAAGATTATTATTATAGATTTGATTAGAACAACGCCGAATAAAGTCTGTTAATAAGACCTTTGTTACTGTAAAAGGTGACGTAATATGGGTAGGAGGTACACTTCACGGTAGGTACGTATAGGAGGGTCTTGAAGTTAAAAGTTTATTATACCTCTTGAGCGATCTCCAAATGTTATTCACCTCAATAATCAAAGGATTAATGATACAGTATAAGCACTTTATGCCCAGTATTCTAAATTAAATCTGAGGTGTGTTGCTTTTTAGCCAGTCCGGTGTACGATATAATTTATTATAAACCACAATAACATTTATGGATCATAAACGATCCTTACCAGCTCTGGGCATGGATATGTGAAAGAAGGATAGGGGAACCTTTGCCCAGCATTGGGACAACACGGACTAGTAATAATAAATTTGAAAACACACCTTTGTGCCTCAATAACACAAAGGCATCATTAATTATTATCTCTGCCACAAAATAATTATTTTTGTTTATCATTCACAGGTTTTCATAACGAAAATCGTAGCAAGTGACTACCAGACTACCTCACAATATGGAGCTTCACCAAAATACGTACATTATAATCAAAGAAATACAAGAAAACTAGTTACAGAAAGTTTAAATGATTCTGTAGGCAGCGCAGCAGAAAGTATAAACAAAACAGCAAATAAAACAAATGGCACAGCAAATAGCAGCACTGCAGTACCCCTGAGTAAAGAACAAGATAAAAATGAAACAGTAACTAAGAAACCAGAATCTAACAAAGAAAGAATGGAAACACAAAGTTCTCAAATAGTAAACTCTTATCCACCTTACAGATCTTATCAAGTAACTGAGAACGTAATAGATATACCCGATGACAGGACACCGGCTGGTCCCATAGACACTAGCTATACTCCTCAACCACCTATTCTGAATCTAGCAAGACCTACGATCAAGACAGACACGGATAAAGTTACAGAAGCTGGTAATACAAAAAAGAATTGTCTAAGCATACTTCATATTAACGCTGAATTTGACGATAAAGAACATGGGCATAAAGTTGTTGGACTCCTCAAAGGGTTAAAGGCATATATCCGTAATTTTCAAAAAAGTGTCGTCAATTGTTTCCACAGCTTTTTCCATAAACATCGTGATGAGCAAGAGCATGAGCATGGGGACAGATTTGAAACGGCTGCTGGAAATGAAGAAGGTCGTGGTGTAAGTGATGATGTTCAAAATGTAGATAAAACTGATTATAATGTACATGGACGACATGTTAGTTTGACGTGATTGGATTTTTTCATAAATTCGTTGTTTGTTGAATGTTTTTCTTTGGTTTTATTTAATACCCATTTGATAGGAGTAAGTATTAAAAATGGTTAAGATGGTTTGTCCCACCGATCGCGTAGTTCAATCCTGAGTATATTAAAGTTAAGAATTTCTTAAAAATCTCACTTTGTACTGGTGAAGAAAAAACAGACATTCGTCTACTTTTTAGACGGGTTCGACAGACAGCAGAAATAAAAGAAAAAGCTAACGTGTAACAGTGACTAAAAACTCAAGTTACACAATAAACCATATTATCATTTCAGAATTTTCTAGTTTCCTACAAAGGAGGCTAGAGAACATGTTAAAATTAAATTCTGTGAAGTCTAGATTCTTGAAGACTGGAATGAATATTTAACGGAAGCATCGCTATTTTCCGAGGTACGGTCGTTTGAATAGAACGGACAGTATAATACTACCTATAAAATGCAAGTAATGAATGCGTGAAGGAGAATGTCGGCACTTTACTCTATACATATTATAGTACCACGCCAGGTTACGCAGAGGTGAACCATAGGCCTTTTGCCATTATACGACTAAATATTGTGAAATGTGAGTGTGTTACAGGTACATCTGCCGATCCGTTCGGTGATATTCATTACAATATTTCCAGGGAAGACACTAATAAAACTAATAGTGCCCTTGTGGGCACCTAACTGTGTTTTCGAGCAGTTTGGGGTTGATACCCTCGGGCCGTGGGGTCCGAGTGCTCACATCCTTTTCAAGGATATGTCCATAAGTTTAGTTGCCGCTTCCCGTGACCTGTGGGCTGGCTTTCATCTTGGGCAAAAGTTAAGCATTACCATACAGCGTGGCAACGCCGCCAGTCTCTTGGAACATTACCGGTTGACAGCGTTGAGGAGGAATTTTTTGACGGTTTTATTTCCATCTTAACTAAAGTAATTTTCGTCAATACCTGTGTCTTATACTGCACCAGTAATATTGGTCTGTACCCAATTTGATAAATTCTAATCTATTTTAGAGCTCCGAACACAAAGTGAGAAAACTTGAGACATTTATTAGGTGTACGATATCTATATGTCTGTCTGCAACAAGGCTCTATCTCTGTAACGGTAAGTGATAGCTCGGTGAAATATTTGCAGTTCGGTATTATCCGTATCTTAGTATATACTAGTAATGGTTTTGATGGTCTCCTTGGTTCAGTGGTCGCAAGTGCCACTGTTGGATTTAGGTTCTGCCTGAATTTGGAACCCCAGGTTGGTCAGTTTTATTGGGTCCCTGCGTAGTATATGGATTTGTGCTCAATTTATAGCTATAACCTGTTACATGAGTCGAGAGTGGCATAATATTATGAGTCATAATTATAAATATAGTTTTAGAGTAGCAATTTAAAGTTAGTGGAAACTAAATCTGAAATTAAATCTATATCGGTTAAACACCGTACTAGTGTCACATAGCCGCATTATCGAGGAAGAAGAAAATGGTTTTAAGGAAATGCATAAACGGTTTTGCATTTCCTTAAAACCATTTTCTTTATTCTGTCCTAGAAATGCAAGTAAATGTTATCGATCGCTGCGACAATTGCGCTATCGTACTGTGTGGTTAAATTATACAAATTGCCTTAGAGTCAGTAAGGAAGTCAAGCTATTCTACAGTTTTTTTATGGCAACGTGCGCTCAAAGCAAAAATATTCAATTAGTTACGAGCGACGGACGGGACAAGACGAAGAAAATCTTAATCCAATATCTACTTTGTAACAAGTCGGTCTGTCTAGTATCATACGCCCGCTTGTCAGGTAGCATCCCTGTTGAAAATGTTCGGGATCAAAATTTTTGTATAATAATATTCCCAATGAGTCTTTTAAGTATTGGCTTTTGGCTCAAAGGAATTGTCCATCGGCAAACTTCTACAAAGTCGCGGTAAATATAAAACTAGTGCCAGGCTTTCTTAAGTATGGGGTCAAACTAGTGTCGGACATGTCACAGGCACTGGTGTGTCTCTACTTTAATATCCCGTGGCATCAAATTTTGAGACGCTACGCAGTGATGAAACTCTAAAAACTATTGAAAATAAATCTACATGAAACATGTTTCATGTAGATTTATTTCTATACATAAACTCACGCATTTCCCCCAGGTGTAGGCAGAAACTACAGAACGCAGCCTTCGCTTTATCTACAATCTTGCGTTCGGGTCATAATAAACACGCGGTCACCAGTTTCATCAATATTTAGACCATCAATACAGTTAGATCTTTGGTGACTGGCTATTATTTCTAGCGTTCAAAATATTCTCACAAAGTTAGTCGCAAGCGACAATAAGAAGTGCGCGATTTTTTTCAAGTCGCGTGCATTGGAACCTCACCTTTATTTCGTTACTATTTGACTCATACCTGGCTCATATCACCACTTATAAAAACTAAAAGCGACCTCAGTGTTTGTTCTCTAGTTAAAGTGAAAAGTGAATTTGTATTAATTCATTGATAAAGCCCGCATTTTTTGTTGAAATCCATTTTATTTTAAACATACTTTTGGTTTGTATCAGTTTAATTCGGTTGTTGGTCTTGTTATGTCATTAATAGTTACTGTGGAACATGTCTGTGCGATTATTTATTTGTTTGGTGAGTTTATGCTGAATTATTATCAGTTATTTAGTGTTACACTTGAATTATTAACTGTCTGGCATTTAGTTTTTAGAATGAAAGAGTAAATTAAGCGAGTACGTGGATATAGTGCCCTGGTTATATTGTTTTTTGAGTAAGAAAAATATATTCATGCTGAAAAAAACATTTAGATTAAAAAATAAAGTGAATTTTAAGTAAAGAAATAGGAACAAAGTGTTCTAGTTCTATTTATTGTATAGCAAAAGTTTTAGTTACATAACATCACGCCTGTAATCCCCGAAGGGTTAGGCCAAAGGTGTACCTAATAGCACACCCAAATTTTTAAGTCCCATGTAATAGGGGGTGAGCCTATAGCCAAAAGCCGGGCACAAATCCGGACTCCTCTTTGCTAATAAGAAATTCCTGATGCAAAAGACACACTTTGCCCGACCTAGAATCGAATCCAGGACCTTATGCTCAGCAGTCGCGCTTGCGACCACTAGAATAATGAAGCAGTCAGTAAAGTTGTAGTTCTCGAAGTAAATAAGTATTTTTGTGTCGGTATTCCCCTTTAATCCCGTATGAAGAGTCGAGAGAACGTTAACGTCATAAATATTAAATTCCATACTAAAGATTATTATTATAGATTCGATTAGAACAAAGCCTAATAAAATTTTGTTTATTGTTAGTAACCTTTGTTACCGTAAAAGGTGATGTAATTTAATAGATATAGGAGGTACACTTCGCCGGAGAAAAAATAACAAATCGTGACGTGTGTCGGTAGGTACGTGTAGGAGGGTCTTGAAGCAAACTTTAAAAGTTTATTATACCTCTTGAGCGATCTCCAAATGTTATTCACCTCAATAATCAAAGGATTAATGATACAGTGTAAGCACTTTATGTGCAAACGGCGACGCGGCAGGCCCAGAAGGAGATGGTGGGACGAACTCAACTCATTTCAAAAACATTGGCAAACAACAGCACTGGATAGGGATAAGTGGAAAGAGGGAAGGAAGGCCTTTGCCCTGCAGTGGGACACAAATGGCTGATAATAATAATAATAAGCACTTTATGTGCAGTCTTCTAAATAAAACCTGGTGTGTGTTGCTTTTTAGCCAATCCAGTGTACGATATTATTTATTATAAACCACAATAACATTTATGGATCATAAACGATCCTTCCCAGCTCTGGGCATGGATATGTGAAAGGAGGGTAGGAGAGCCTTTGCCCAGCAGTGGGACAACACGGACTAGTAGTAAAAAACTTGAAAACACACCTTTGTGCCTCAACAACACAAATGCATTTTTTTTTTTTTTTTTTTAAGTTATTATTTTTGTTTATCATTCACAGGTTTTCATAACGAAAGTCATAGCAAGCGACTATCAGACTACCTCACAATATGGATTTTCACCAAAATACATACATTATAATCAAAGAAATACAAGAAAAATAGTTACAGAAAGTTTAAATGATTCTGCAGACGGCGCAGCAGAAAGTATAAACAAAACAGCAAATAGAACAAACGGTACAGCAAATAGCACCACTGTAGTACCCCTGAGTAAAGAACAAGATAAAAATGGAACAGTAACTAAGAAACCAGAATCTAACAAAGAAAGAATGGAAACACAAAGTTCTCAAATAGTAAACTCTTATCCACCCCACAGATCTTATCAAGTAACTGAGAACGTAATAGATATACCCGATGACAGAACACCGGCTGGTCCCATAGACACTAGCTATACTCCACCACCTATTCTGAATCTAGCAAGACCTACGATCAAGACAGACACGGATACAGTTACAGAAGCTGGTAATACAAAAAGGAATTGTCTAAGCATACTTCATATCAACGCTGAATATGACAATAAAGAACATGGCCATAAAGTTGTTGGATTCCTCAAAGGGTTAAAGGCAAATTTCCGTAATTTTAGAAAAAGTGTCGTCAAACGTTTGCACAGCTTTTTCCATAAACGTCGTGACGAGCAAGAGCATGAGCCTGAGCATGATCAAAAATCAAAAATGAAAATCAAAATATTTTATTTTCCATAGGCCTAGATGGGCACTTATAAAACGTCGAAAAAAAGGTGCACGGTTCGGGTTGGTCGTTTCCTATGGAGAAGAACCGGCAAGAAACTCCATGGTTACTCGTTTCAAATCATTTGGTGTTACATTAATATCATGGATACAGCATTTGTACTTAAGTATGGGGGGACAGCGTAGGCCCGACAATAAGTCGTTGCTTACTACACAAAAAATGTAGAACAAAATAAAAAGTTAACAAGCAGCTGGGAATCTACAAAGCCTACAATGTTCACACATTTACAAACAATTGATAAAAAAGAATCTATACAAAGGTAAACAAAAGAATTGTATAGTACTAAATTAAACAAGTGACACAAATATTGTTATCAGTGCTGTAACTATTCTGAGCAAAAGATGTATAAATGATTTGAAAACTGTTGTGAAAATCTGATTCGAAAGAGGAGAAAAAATGAGATTGAGAATAGTTAGAGACATCCACATATTTGTGCCGTTTATGAGCTACCAGGGAAGCCGCATGCGCAGAAGGAACTAAAGCCAAACTTCTTTATCTTCAACGTAGTCCTTGATTTTGTAATATGCTTTTTTAATAAGGACACGTTTGATGTAGTTTTTGAATTTTCCATCGGTCAGTTCTATAACTGACTTTGGCAACCTGTTATAAAAGCGTATACTGTTTATATGAAAAGACTTGCTAGTTTTTGTTAATCTGAACTGAGGTATTACAATTTCGTGTTTACTGCTTGTATTTATATTATGAAAGTCGCTTCTTATTTTGAAAAGCCCTCGATTTTTGCGGACATATAAAATACATTCTAAGATATAAAGTGAAGGCAGGGTCAGTATATCAATCTCTTTAAATTTTTCTCTGAGGGACTCGCGAGGGCAGTCCGCGCGATATATAAAATGGGTTTTTATATATCGCGCGGACTGCCCTCTTTTGAAGAATGAAAATTGAGTCAACGTCTGCTGCTGATCCCCACAGCAGAATGCCATAAGACATAATACTGTGGAAATAAGCATAGTACACTAGCCTAGCTGTAGCCACATCAGTTAACTGCCTTTTTTTCCTTACTGCATATGCAGCTGAGCTTAGCCTACCCGAAAGAGTTCTAATGTGTGCGCCCCACTGCAATTTTGAATCGATAGTAATCCCTAAGAATACAGTTTCCGCTATAACATCAAGTTTTTTGCCGTCAAGATTCAAATCCAGATCCCGTTGTGGTACATTCGGTAAAGAGAACTTCAGACATTTTGTTTTGTTCTCATTCAGTAAAAGATTGTTAGCTGCGAACCATTTTGAGAGTACGGTTAGACTTTCGTTGACATGTAAGACATTCGTATCTTTTCTATCTATTTAAAAAATTAGCGAAGTGTCATCAGCAAATAGAATTATATCCGATAATTTGGCCATCATATAAGGGAGATCATTAATGTAAACAAGTAAAAGGAAAGGACCGAGAATTGAACCTTGGGGCACGCCCATCTTGACTAGGGACCCGGAGGACGTCGCCCCATTTACATTTACTTTTAGCTGCCTGTTACATAAATAGGAAAGAACAAGATCAGCAGCTTGTCCACGAATTCCGTAGTGGTGTAATTTACAGATCAGTGTGTTGTGGTCGACGCAGTCAAACGCTTTTGAGAGATCACAGAAAATGCCAATGGCATCCTGGGACTTCTCCCAAGATTCTAAAATGTGCCTGATGAGTTTTACTCCCGCGTCCGTTGTCGACCTACCCTTCGTGAAACCAAACTGTTGTCTATGCAGAATCCCATTTGAGTTGAAGTGAGACAACATCTGGTCCAGCATGATTTTTTCATAGATTTTACTCAATGCTGGAAGCACAGATATAGGTCTATAATTTGAAGGATCACTCTTACAACCCGATTTGAAAATTGGTACTACTTTACTATGTTTCATTAGATCAGGAAACTTGCCGCTGTCCAAACATTGATTGAATATGCCTGTTAGGACACGAGCATGGACATGAGCATGAGCATTGGGACAGATTTGACAGGGCTGTTGGAAATGAAGGAGGTCGTGGTGTAAGTGATGGTGTTCAAAATGGAGATAAAACTGACTATAATGGTTAATTTGACGTGATTGTTTCTTTTTGTTATTAATTCATTGTTTGTTGAAACTTTTTCTTTGGTTTTATTTAATACCTATTTGATAGGAGTTAGTTTTAAAAATGGTTAAGATGCGTTATCCCACCAAGTGCATAGTTCAATCCTGAGGAGGCAAAAGTTGAGAATTTCCTCAAAATGTCACGTTGTCCTGAAGAAGAAAAAAAAGGGAGTCGGACCCGTCTAAAAAGTAGTCAGCAGATATAAATGTAATTTAAATAATATACTGACTAAATACCCAAGTTACCGAATAAACTATAATTATCATTTGAAAATTTTCTAGTTTCCTAGAAAGTAGACTCTCTAGTCTACTTTCTAGGAAACTGGACATGTTAAAATTAAATTCCGTGAACTAGATTCTTGAAGACTGGAATGAATAACTGCATGCGGTATTCTATGGAAGCATCGCTATTTTCCGAGGCACGATCGTTAGAATAGAATGGACAGTATAGGACTACGTATAAAAATGTAAGTAAGAATGCGTGAAGTAGAATGTCGGCACTTTACTGTATACATATTAAAGTACCACGCCAGGTAGGTTAGGTAGAGGTGTACCCTAAGCCTGTTGCTATTATACGACTAAATATTGTGAATTAATGTTAGTGTGTTACAGGTATATCTGCCGAACCCTTCGGCGAAAATAGGCGTCATGTTATATTCATTGCATTTTTTTCCAGGGGAGATACTAATAAAACTTATAGTGCCCTTGTGGGCACATAACTGTGTTTTCGATTAGTTTGGGGTTGAAACCCTCGGGCCGTGGGGTCCGAGTGCGCACATCCTTTTCAAGGATATATCCATAAGTTTAGTTGCCGCTTCCCGTGACCTGTGGGCTGGCTTTCATCTTGGGCAAAGGTTAAGCATTACCATACAACGTGGCAACGCCGCCAGTCTCTTGGAACATTACCGGTTGACAGCGTTGAGGAGGAATTTTTTGACGGTTTTATTTCCATCTTAACTAAAGTAATTTTAGCCAAAACCTGTGTGTTTTACTGCATCAGTTATCTAGTCTGTAACCAATTTGATAAATTCTAATCTATTTTAGAGGTCCGAACACAAAGTGAGAAAACTTGAGCCATTTATTAGGTGTACGATATCTATATGTCTGTCTGCAACAAGGCTCTATCTCTGTAACGGTAAGTGATAGCTCGGTGAAATATTTGCAGTTCGGTATTATACTAGTAATGGTTTTGATGGTCTCCTTGGTTCAGTGGTCGCAAGTGCCACTGTTGGATTTAGGTTCTGTCTAAATTTGGAACCCCAGGTTGGTCACAGTTCTATTGGGTCCCTGCGTAGTATATGGATTTTTGCTCAATTTGTAGCTATAACCTGTTACATGAGTCGAGAGTGGTATAATATTATGAGTCATAATCTATATATACATATAATAAAATCGTAGACTTTCCGTGTCTGTACATTACAGATTTTTGCAAAAAAAGTCACTGGAAAGTGCGAGAAATAAGTAATAGAAAGTAAAAATATCTTTTTTTAAATTTTTGTCTGTTCGTCGGTTTGTCGGTTTGTCTGTTCGTTTGTGCGCGCATCACGTAAAAACCCCTCATTGTATTCAAAATCTAAATATTACAAAATAAGATAGACGTTTATTTCATCAAAATCGACCAACAGACGCAAAAGATATTTTGAAATTTTAAAATTTTGTTAGTAACCTCATACGCGATTTCTATGATAAAAGTAATTTACGTAAATAGGTTTTAGTCGTAGTGTAGTCACTCGGAATGGCTGAAAACTAATTTTGTTTTATTTTTCCTTTTGTCTTTACTTTTTGCACGGAAGTAAAAAGTACTACATACGCACGCGACGGCCAGTCAAGCTTTAAAAAACCAGTTTATGCGGATCTCTCATTGTATAGAAATCTATACAAAGCGAGGTCAATTTATACTGGAATTTTACAGCTTCATGTGCCGCCGTGTGTACAACTGCAATTCTTACTTGCATTAAAAAATTGCCACCAAAAGAGAGGTTAACTCTAATTTAGTCTATTTCTAATAAGGTGACCTGACCATTCATTTTATGTAAAAAGTAGGACATGATGGAAAGGCTGAGAATATAACATTATTAAATTAAACAAAAAAAATATTTTCAATTTTCGTTTCCGAGGCAATTAAATAATAAAAAAAAAGCAATACGAGAAAGCTGTTATTATATATTAGGCGTCGGTAGATAGGTATTAAAAAATTAATCATAATCATAAATCTTTATTTAATTCAACATCAGAAGTAACAGGCACTGGTATATGCACAATCTTAAATAGAGAAAGGTGTCTGAAGTAGGAAGGTCCTGAGGTACAGATCACCTCTCCGGCTTAGATATATCATTTTTTTTGCAGCAATTTACAGCAACTCAACCTGAAGTTTATTTAAATAATAAAATTACTATTATTTGGATTTTACTATATTTAATGGTGACCAGTGAAATGATGTATTAAATAAGATTAGTTCTTAGATAATAGGTAGATAAACAATATCCCACAAAATAAAAACTTTATGGGGACAATACCAAAATAAGACAATGACGTTGTCAAATTCAACCAGAGCACCTTTTTCCAATGTTGCCCGCACACAAACTAAATAAAATAGTTTCGTTTGAATATTAAAACAGGACTTTCAGGATTTCGTATTTTTATATGTGCCTACCGAAATGACTTCGAATACTAATAATTTAGTAGATAATGATCATGTCCACATTGTGCGGATTCCGTATTTTTTCTTACATCGATCTGCGTAATACTTGCGTCTACGCTTCAACTTTTTTTTTTGGCCGTTCATCAGAGTCCTTGGAAAAGTATCCGCTTCGGCAATCATGGTCTATCTTCGGAAATATGAGATCTAATATAATTCCCATGTTCTTCTTCTTCTTTTGTATCGATGATTTATTACATTATTAGCACCCAGGTGGCTACGTTAATCGCGGTTTCAGTAGAGATTTTGACAGTAAGTCCTCTAAATCGCAGGTGTAGGTACACTTTAGATACTCCAGGAAGTCACAGTTAGCTGCTGCTACCATGGAAGTGCGTGTCTGTTAGGGGCCAGCCATAAAATTTATGACATAATTTAATTACGTCATACGTTAAAGAGGTGGGGGGTGACAAAAAAGTGTGACATTGTGTGACAATCGGTGGAAGGGGTCCTAAATTTGGTGACGTCACATTTAAAAAACTAATATTGCTAAGTTTTAAAACACGATATTTGAACTATTAACGAAAAACTTATTAAAGAAATATTTCCCACTCTATCGGCGGGCAGCGTGTAATATTGCAAAATATGTGACGTCACACTTGGGAGGCCGGAGTCTCACAAAAATTGACCTTCTGATAAGGACGGATTTTTTGACCCCTCCATCCGGTGAAAAAATCATAAAATTCGTATGACGTAATTTATGGGTGGTCCCTTATGTATCACCTTTGTTAGAATATTACAATTATACGACTAAAATCCTAAAAGTGTGGAATGAATGCACTACAATGCCTTGAAAAACCAAACTTAGAAGCTTTATAGCGATGTTCGTGTTAATTCGGAAACATGAAGATTCTCGAAGCGCATAGTCTTTCTGGTTCTATTGCTAAATACATTAAATTCAAGCGTTTGCATATTTTTCAATTGCATGTTTTGCATTGCATTGCAATTGTTTTTGCAAATTCTCAATTTTGTTTCCATCGTTTGTGTCCATCACATTTTTTCCATCGGTTGATTGAGCTTTCAGAGCTGAAAGATTATTTTTTAAATTGTTAAGGATATTAACCGTTGGGGCCTAGGATAGATCATGAGTTGCATCTATATTTTGCTTACGTTCATAAACTTTGAGAATGACAAAAGAATATGCGCTCACGTGAGCGAAGCCGCGGGCACAGCTAGTTATAAATATAGTTTTAGAGTAGCAATTTAAAGTTACTGCTTAGTTAGTGGAAACTAAATGTGAAATTACAATCACATGGCCGCATTATCGAGGAACCGTTTATGCATTTCCTTAAAACCAAACTTCTATAAAGTCGCGGTAAATATAAATCTAGTGCCAGGCTTGTCAAGTATGGGGTCAAACTGGTGTCGGACATGTCACAGGCACTGGTGTGTCTCTACTTTCAATACCCCGTGGCATCAAATTTTGAGACGCTACGCAGTGATGAAACTCTAAAAACTATTGGAAATAAATCTACATGAAACATGTTTCATGTAGATTTATTTCTATACATAAACTCACGCATTTCCCCCAGGTGTAGGCAGAAACTACAGAACGCAGCCTTCGCTTTATCCACAATCTTGCGTTCGGGTCATAATAAACACGCGGTCTACAGTATCATCAATATTTAGACCATCAATACAGTTAGATCTTTGGTGACTGGCTATTATTTCTAGCGTTCAAAATATTCTCACAAAGTTAGTCGCAAGCGACAATAAGATGTTCGCGATTTTTATCAAGTCGCGTGCTTTGGAACCTAACCTTTACTTCGTAAGCTATTTGACTCATACCTGACTCATATCACCACTTATAAAAACCAAAAGCGACCTCAGTGCTTGTTCCCTAGCTAAAGTGAAAAGTGAATTTGTATTAATTCATTGATAAAGCCCGCATTTTTTGTTGAAATCCATTTTATTTTAAACATACTTTTGGTTTGCATCAGTTTAATTCGGTTGTTGGTCTCGTTAGTTGTCTCGTCTATTAATAGTTACTGTGGAACATGTCTGTGCGATTATTTATTTGTTTGGTGAGTTTATGCTGAATTATTATCAGTTATTTAGTGTTACACTTGAATTATTAACTGTCTGGCATTTAGTTTTTAGAATGAAAGAGTAAATTAAGCGAGTACGTGGATATAGTGCTCTAAGAAAAATATATTCATGCTGAAAAAAACATTTAGATTAAAAAATAAAGTGAATTTTACGTAAAGAAATAGGAACAAAGTGTTCAAGTTCTATTTATTGTATAACAACCGTGTCCGGTGAGGACCTGCGTCAGGCGGAAGGTGAGGGCGCCGTGGCGCCTCTCTAGCCACTCCTCAAAGAGGGGACTTATCGCCACTATGGTGGCGTGCCCTGCACGGGGTTGCGACAGTCGCTCTCTCCATGTCACCATGAGATTATTAACTGTCTGGCATTTAGTTTTTAGAATGAAAGAGTAAATTAAGCGAGTACGTGGATGTAGTGCTCTGGTTATATTGTTTTTTGAGTAAGAAAAATATATTCATGCTTAAAAAAACATTTAGATTAAAAATAAAGTGAATTTTAAGTAAAAAAATAGGAACAAATTGTTCAAGTTCTATTTATTGTATAGCAAAAGTTATAGTTACATAACATCACGCCTGTAATCCCCGAAGGGTTAGGCAAAGGTGTACCTAATAGCACACTCACATTTTTAACTCCCATGTAATAGGGGGTGAGCCTATAGCCATAAACCGGGCACAAATCCGGACTCCGTGTCTGCTAATAAGAAATTCCTGATGCAAAAGACACACTTTGACCGACCTAGAATCGAATCCAGGACCTTATGCTCAGCAGTTGCGCTTGCGACCACTAGAATTATGAAGCAGTCACTAAAGATGTAGTTCTCGAAGTAAATCAGTATTTTTGTGTAGGTATTCCCCTTTCGTCCCGTATGAAGACTCGAGAGAGCGTTAACGTCATAAATATTAAATTCCATACTAAAGATTATTATTATAGATTCGATTAGAGCAAAGCCTAATAAAATTTTGTTTATTGTTAGTAACCTTTGTTACTGTAAAAGGTGATGTAATATGGGTAGGAGGTACACTTCGCCTGAAAAAAAATAACAAATCGTGACGTGTGTCGGTAGGTACTTATAGGAGGGTCTTGAAGCATACTTCAAAAGTTTATTATACCTCTTGAGCGATCTCCAAATGTTATTCACCTCAATAATCAAAGGATTAATGATGCAGTATAAGCAATTTATGTGCAGTCTTCTAAATAAAACCTGGTGTGTGTTGCTTTTTAGCCAATCCAGTGTACGATATTATTTATTATAAACCACAATTACATTTATGGATCATAATAAACGATCCTTACCAGCTCTGGGCATGGATATGTGAAATGAGGGTAGGAGAGCCTTTGCCCAGCAGAGGGACAACACGGACTAGTAGTAAAAAACTAGAAAACACACCTTTGTGCCTCAACAACTCAAATGCATTTTTAATTATTATGTCTGCCACAAAGTTATTATTTTTGTATATCATTCACAGGTTTTCATAACGAAAGTCATAGCAAGCGACTATCAGACTACCTCACAATATGGAGCTTCACCAAAATACATACATTATAATCAAAGAAATACAAGAAAAATAGTTACAGAAAGTTTAAATGATTCTGCTGACGGCGCAGCAGAAAGTATAAACAAAACAGCAAATAAAACAAACGGCACAGCAAATAGCACCACTGCAGTACCCCTAAGTAAAGAACAAGATAAAAATGGAACAGTAACTAAGAAACCAGAATCTAACAAAGAAAGAATGGAAACACAAAGTTCTCAAATAGTAAACTCGTATCCACCCCACAGATCTTATCAAGTAACTGAGAACGTAATAGATATACCTGATGACAGAACACCAGCTGGTCCTATATACACTAGCTACACTCCACCACCTATTCTGAATCTAGCAAGACCTACGATCAAGACAGACACGGATAAAGTTACAGAAGCTGATAATACAAAAAGGAATTGTCTAAGCATACTTCATATCAACGCTGAATATGACAATAAAGAACATGGCCATAAAGTTGTTGGACTCCTCAAAGGGTTAAAGGCATATATCCGTAATTTTAGAAAAAGTGTCGTCAAACGTTTGCACAGCTTTTTCCATAAACGTCGTGATGAGCAAGAGCATGAGCCTGAGCATGGACATGAGCATGAGCATTGGGACAGATTTGACAGGGCTGTTGGAAATGAAGGAGGTCGTGGTGTAAGTGATGGTGTTCAAAATGGAGATAAAACTGACTATAATGGTTAATTTGACGTGATTGTTTCTTTTTGTTATTAATTCATTGTTTGTTGAAACTTTTTCTTTGGTTTTATTTAATACCTATTTGATAGGAGTTAGTTTTAAAAATGGTTAAGATGCGTTATCTCACCAAGTGCATAGTTCAATCCTGAGGAGGCAAAAGTTGAGAATTTCCTCAAAATGTCACGTTGTCCTGAAGAAGAAAAAAAAGGGAGTCGGACCCGTCTAAAAAGTAGTCAGCAGATATAAATGTAATTTAAATAATATACTGACTAAATACCCAAGTTACCGAATAAACTATAATTATCATTTGAAAATTTTCTAGTTTCCTAGAAAGTAGACTAGAGAACATGTTAAAATTAAATTCCGTGAACTAGATTCTTGAAGACTGGAATGAATAACTGCATGCGGTATTTTATGGAAGCGTCGCTATTTTCCGAGGCACGATCGTTAGAATAGAATGGACAGTATAGGACTACGTATAAAAATGTAAGTAATGAATGCGTGAAGGAGAATGTCGGCACTTTACTGTATACATATTAAAGTACCACGCCAGGTAGGTTAGGTAGAGGTGTACCCTAAGCCTGTTGCTATTATACGACTAAATATTGTGAATTAATGTTAGTGTGTTACAGGTATATCTGCCGAACCCTTCGGCGAAAATAGGCGTCATGTTATATTCATTGCATTTTTCCAAGGGGAGATTACTAATAAAACTTATAGTGCCCTTGTGGGCACCTAACTGTGTTTTCGAGCAGTTTGGGGTTGAAACCCTCGGGCCGTGGGGTCCGAGTGCTCACATCCTTTTCAAGGATATGTCCATAAGTTTAGTTGCCGCTTCCCGTGACCTGTGGGCTGGCTTTCATCTTGGGCAAAGGTTAAGCATTATTAACCGCCAGTCTCTTGGAACATTACCGGTTGACAGCGTTGAGGAGGAATTTTTTGACGGTTTTATTTCCATCTTAACTAAAGTAATTTTAGCCAAAACCTGTGTGTTTTACTGCATCAGTTATCTAGTCTGTAACCAATTTGATAAATTCTAATCTATTTTAGAGGTCCGAACACAAAGTGAGAAAACTTGAGCCATTTATTAGGTGTACGATATCTATATGTCTGTCTGCAACAAGGCTCTATCTCTGTAACGGTAAGAGATAGCTCGGTGAAATATTTGCAATGTCGGTATTATCCGTATCTTAGTATATACTAGTAATGGTTTTGATGGTCTCCTTGGTTCAGTGGTCGCAAGTGCCACTGTTGGATTTAGGTTCTGCCTGAATTTGGCACCCCAGGTTGGTCACAGTTCTATTGGGTCCCTGCGTTGTACATGGATTTGTGCTCAATTTATGGCCTGTTACATGAGTCGAGAGTAGCATAATAGGTATTATGAATCATAATTATAAATATAGTTTTAGAGTAGCAATGTAAAGTTAGTGGTTAGTTAGTGGAAACTATATCTGAAATTAAATCTATATCGGTTAAACACCGTAGTAGTATCACATAGGCGCATTATCGAGGAACCGTTTATGTATTTCCTTAAAACCATTTTCTTTATTTTGTCCTAGAAATGCAAGTAAATGTTATCGATCGCTGCGACAACTGCGCTATCGTACTGTGTCGTTAAATTATACAAATTGCCTTAGAGTCAGTAAGGATGTCGAGCTATTATACAGTTTTTTTATGGGAACTTGTGCTCAAAGCAAAAATATTTAAATATTTACGAGCGACGGACGGGACAAGACGAAGAAAATCTTAATCCAATATTAGTTACTACTTTGTAACAAGTCGGTCTGTCTAGTGTCATACGCCCGCTTGTCAGGTAGCATTCGTGTTGAAAATGTTCGGGATCGAAATCTTTGAATGAAAATATTCCCAATGTCAGCGCTATAAGTCTTTTAAATCTCTTTGGCTCAAAGGAATTGCCCATTGGCAAACATGACGCACTTCTTTAAAGTAGAATATCAAACTAGTGCCAGCTAGCGCCAAGTATGAAGTCAAACTAGTGCTGGACAAGTCACAGGTGTGTCTCTACTTCAATATCCCGTGGCATAAAATTTTGAGGCGCTACGCAGTGACGAAACTCTAAGGCAGTTGTCCTACCGCCGGCGAGGAAGCTACTAAATATCGGCTATATTCTCGAGAAACATACAATTGATATACATTCCGTGTAAACAAAAGAAATGCATATATTTATAGTTGATCGCTGACTGTTTACACTGCCGGCGAGGACTCGATCCGCTTGTTGTCGTTTGTCGTTGAGCGACAAATCTGTCAAAGATAATACTCACACTCACAGCGATGCTTGCTTGGCGGTGAGAACTCACGCCGAGAGACCAACCAGCGGTTATTTCAACCAAGAGTGCGGATCAGAATGCACATATTATGAATTCAGAACAATTACTAGAACAGTGTTGTCTAGTTCAGACGACGACGATGATGTATTGTATAGTGTGTAAGTGGTGCGAGTAATTGCCCATCGCACTCTCACACTCGCTTATAGCCCAGCGACAAAACTATCAGAACTACACACTTACTTCTCGCTGCTCGCCAGCTCGTTTCTAGTTAGTTACTCTGCTCGCTTCTCGCTCATCGTTGGCGGTGGGACATTTGCCTTAAAACTGTTTCACTTTTCATGTGGATATATTTCCACACATAAACTCACGCCATTTCCCCGCGGGTGTAGGCAGAAACTACAGAATGCGGTCTTGGCTTTAGCAAAATTCTTGCGTTCGGGTCATAATAAACACGCGGCCACCAGTATCATCAATATTTAGACCACAACAAACTAAATATTACGCTTGACATAAATCGGTGCTTATTTAGTAATACTGAACATACGGGTGTGTATGTAAGTAATGTAATTACAAACTTTCTAAATACATGGTATAATGTACATCACATTATTACCCAGTCAAGTTCGTTATGCGGGCTAGCGATCCCTATGACAAAGAACTTGAACTAGAAAGCTTGGTGATTACTATTGAGGAGAAAGTCTGGGTTGAACTGGTGATGCTGCAATTCTTGGCTCTGCATTATGTCAAACCTAACTGGGCTGCATTAAAAGATTGTAATTATGGAGTTTTATAGACATCTATTTATTTATTTATTTATTTAATGCACAATGTACACAACCAATTTTACACGCTAAGCTTAAACTAGTGAGTACATGACCCTGTTAGGGCGCAGCAAGATAACTTAAAACTAATATTGCAGAGTATGTATTATCTAATAATTATGACTTACAGAGATCATTAGGAACTTTCACATTTAAACATTATGTTAATTAAACTATAAGTTTGAAAATTCCAGTCTAGCATTTCGTTTCATTTACTTAATAAAATTAAAATCACAACAAAATCAATAAACATGTCACATAAAATAATAAATACAAATAGCTTTTT
The DNA here is from genome assembly GCA_905163415.1 of Noctua fimbriata. Lineage (NCBI taxonomy): Eukaryota > Metazoa > Arthropoda > Insecta > Lepidoptera > Noctuidae > Noctua > Noctua fimbriata. Next base: position 956,758 of record LR990934.1, read on the forward strand.
GACATAAACAAGAACCTGTATTATCTATACATTGGATAGACCTAAAATCAAGCCTGTATTACCCTACGGGTTAGGCAGAGGTGAACCTAGACACAGTTCGCCATACAGGTGGAGCCTAATGTCATTACCTGAACATACCACTACCACAGACAAGTTCCCGATAGAAAAGCCCACTAGACCGCCCCAGCTCTACATGGGAATCGAACTCAGGACCTCATGTTTAGCAAGTAAATTGCTATACTGAGAAGGTGTGGTGAGCTGCATATGGGGCAGGCTGTCCAAATAGATAGTTATACAACATTATTTTTAGTATATGCGAAACCTGAATATAGTTTGTTTAGAATAAGTAACTGAATCGATTCCAATAATTTTTAAAACATGTTATATATTGTCCCAAAAATATTTTAAAAAAGTTACAAGTTGGACACCGAGCAACATTAAGTACCTATCGCAATAATTTAGGTACCTACTGCAAAATTATGTTAATCAATGAGCTCAAGACGACGCTAGAAGCCCGCGCGCGGGCGCGTTGCGTGGTGACCACGCTGTTGTGCGGACAACCAGGTTACAGAATAAGCTTATAACTTTGTGATTTTTCTTGCTACAGTTTTGAAATTTTGTACATAGATTCTTTACATAAAAATACTCGACACGTATTTCAGGTTTCGCATATACTAAAACTAATGTTGTATACTTACCACGTCGATTGGTACGCGACGCCATATTTCGAAAATCGAATAGGTTTTTATTTCTTCGCAGTAGGTGTGATAAGTAGAGTATTATGCTCCTCGGAGATTAAGTGTCTTCATCTTGGGCTAATTTAATCGCTCACTATTCTCAGGATTCTAGTCCTAACTCCCTCGCTTCGCTCAGGAGTCAAATCAAAGCCTTAGAATCCCTCGCTGCATTCGGTATTCAAACTAGTGCCTGTGACGTAGGACACTGCTTTATTCCCTTGGTGTTTAATTTACTATTTAATACAAACTAACGTGGTAACATACTTTATAACATTGATGATTAAATATAGATTTAAAGTGTGCCACGATTAAACTATGTGCCTATAAGTTCAAAACCTTGTGTTATTAGGGTTAATGGCTTATTAAACGATTCTCAGTTTTGATAACGTTCTAGGTTATTTTAGTATTGTAGGGAATTACCAAGATGAAGGATATTGTGGACAGCTGGACTAAAGTGACTAAACATAACATTACAAGCCAACAATGTTCCCTTTGGGACCTGGCCTGAAGCCACCACTTCAGCCCAGTGCGGTTGGTAGATGTCACAGATGTCTTCGAATAAACTAGGAATGCCCTGTTTCTTCGCGATGTACTCCTTTACCGTTTCTAAGGCGTGAAAGATTAAATAAATTGAACAATGCAACCTGCCTGGATTCGAACTGACTATCTACACTTGGCAGTTAGAGTCGTTAGTACGGAGCCACCGCTATTCCTGTACCTGGCATAATCAGCTACGATGTTCCCTCTGCGCAGGCCTCCTCACCGTGAGAGGGATAACGCCGTGGGTTCTGTGTGGTTTTGTGGATGTCACAAAACACGTCGTGAGGAAAGTTTTGAGTATGAATGATGATGGCTATAGGAGTAGAGGAAGACCAAAGAAAGGATGGATGGACTGTGTGAAGGATGATATGGCTAGAAAGGAGGTGACTGATGAGATGACGAGTAATAGCGAGATATGGAAGAAGAAGACATGCTGCGCCTACCCCAAATAAATCGGGATAAGGGCAAGAGAATGATGTCACAAAATGTCTTAATTTTTTTTAATATTTAGCATATTTCCTGATTCTGAGGAAGGAAGAAGAAAGGAAGGAATAAATGGTGATGTATTCCTTTGCCGTCTTTTTTAGCTAAAAAGATTCAAAAAGTTGCACTAAAATCGCCTGACTTCGTAAATAACATACTAAAATGTGTCAGGTTTTGTACCATCCTAATAAATACAACAAAAGATTGGTCAGTCTTAAGATATTTCGCGCTAATCTAAAGTGTGTGCCGCTAAAGTGTAAGACGGCTAAATTTTACCTGCATGCTAATACTGTGTCGATGAACTGACCAACTGTTTGTGCTTCATTGGTTATAGAGATGTTGATACCACAGGGTTCACTTTTTATGTTTTTAAAATTTATTGATGGAATTTTTATGATGCAGTGTAATTAATTTTAAGATTTGAAAAACAAAACAACTTTATTTGCTGGCAAAGGTTGATTGTAAAACAGTGATGGATTAAAATATGTAGTATCTGTTTTTTTTCTTAACTCTTTTCTAAAGGGACCCAAAGTGAACAACAATTGTGGAGACAAATTAAAAATTCTACTTATAAACAGTCTCTCGTATAACTTGTTAGTAGTTATTAGGCAAACATCTTCATATTCTATCTGATAGTTAGGTAGTAATTTATATTCACACTGAAAAACAGACGCTTAATGAATAGGTCTATTCCGCATATACTCAAATTCGCTAAGAGTACTTTACTTACTTGCCAATACTAATTTGGGAAGTATCTGTACTTACTTGTCAATCAAGTAATCAACCAAAAAAACCTTACCATACTCTCGAACAGGTTGTAAATCGTTCGGTATCATCATCTCCGCACACATACCGCGCTCGGGGCGGGGTCAGTAGCCGGGGATGCTGCGCAGTGCGAAGCTGCGCCGGCACAAGACGCACGCGCGCGAACGAAAAATATTTCGAAATTTGAAAAGTGATTTTATTTTTGTGGTGTAAAAAAGAGGTTCGTATGTTTTTTTTTTTATAAACTATGAATGTGTGAATGATGATATGGCTAGAAAGGAGGTGACTGCTGAGATGACAAGTAATAGAGAAGTATGGAAGAAGAGGACATGCTGCGCCGACCCCAAATACATTAAGATAAGGGCTGGAGATTGAAGATGATAATGATATTTTTATTGATAATTTCCTTAAGTAGACGCTTTAAAATTGTTTATGTTCTGTTGGTTTATGATAATTTTATGCTAATGACTATAAATCTTTCTAACGTTAATAGAATCAAGAATCAATATATTTTTTGTCGTGATTCATCGCGATTTTGTTTACGTTTTCATTTATGTTATGATCGTGAATTATAGCTAACGGTTTTACAATGGCTGACAAAGATCGTGCTAATTTTATATTTATATTGGTATTTGGCGTGGCCACGAGGAATTTGAATGCCTTTTCTTATTGAAGGATTTGAATTGAGGATGAGCATAGGTGTTTTAAACTTGCGTGCTGTACCTTTATAAGTAAATGAAAGACACAGCCTACCAGACATAAATGTCAGACACGTCACAATAATCACAACACCCTGGTCTGGTCGAAGGATCCTCCCGTTTTCTATGGGGGATGAAGAACTCTACACTCTGTTCTTCATAACCCTATAAATGAACTATGCTATGGGTTTTGGTAAATATTGTTTATAAGGATGGGTTCTAACGCATGGCTATTAGGAACAAAGCCATTATCACCAGCCTTAGCCTAAGGCTTATCTTATTTTGCTACTGCTGAACTTGAGATCCTGGGTTCGAATCTCAGGTCAGGCTCAGTGTTATTGAGTTTTTCTATCATTTTCAGCCAGGAGCCAGGATTTTAGACAAAATACTGTACCAGTAGAGTGCTGGGTACAGTAAGGAATCAAACCCAGGACCTCTTTCTTAAAATTAAATTCAAATAGGATCTCGAACTCTGCTGATGTCATGACAGAAAGAAAGCGGGGAATGTATGTAAATAAGTATTGTTCAACTAAACGTAATATTGGCAAAGAATTAAAATTCTATTCTTTGCACATTCTTTTAAAATGCTGTACGAATTCTAATGAGACTTTCGCTTGTTTGACTCAGGATTTGTGTTATGAGTATGACCGCATGTACTGTACAGTAAAATGTAAAAATAAGTTTAAAAGTACCTAAATAATTTCCTATTCATTCCTTTTTCATGTGGTTAGTGCCCAACCTGGTGTCAGAGGTTTAATGCCGCCCATGGGCCTATGACTTGGCTTTATATGCCGTCGAGAAATATCTCTCAGGCATGCTGGTTTTTTCTCACTACGCACATGAATCCGTAAAATCAGAGGTGCGTGTTTTGGGTTCGAACTCGAGACCTATGGCGACGGTCACACCACTAGACTATCACTGCCTATATTTCCTTGAAAACATTCTTAAAAGTAATTTCTAAAGTGTTTTTTTTTTAGCACACAGTTGCAACAGCAAATCTAGCAAGTTGCAATTTGACTTATTCAATTTGATTTAGCTACGTAACGTTAGTGTTTTCGACGTTAAGGTATCAATCTTTGGGGATCAGTGAGTAACGGTCAAGGAAAACATCTTGCACAAGAAAGTCGATAGAAGTGTTTTTTTTAGGGTTCGTTACCCGAAGAGTAACCAACGGGACCCTATTACTGCGCCTCCGTTGTCCGTCGGTCTGTCTATCAGCGAGCTGTATCTCATGATCCGTAATACGTAGACAGTTGAAATGTTTACAGAATACGTATTTCTGTTGTAAATAAAACACCAAATAAAAAAATAAAATAAAGGGGCACCTCTACTACGATGGTACGGAACCTTTCATGCGCGAGGCCGACTCGCACTTGGCCGGGTTTTTTGTTTTTCTCTACTTTTTTTGGTATTACTTAATGATAAGGAAAATATCGAATTAATTATTTTAGCTTTGAACATTGTTATACAACATTAGTTTTAGTATATGCGAAACCTGATACACGTGTCTAGTATTTTTATGTACAGAATTTATGTACAAAATTTCAAAACTTTATCATGAAAAATCACAAAGTTTGCTTGTTCTGTTATCTAGTTGTCCGCACAAAATCGTGGTCACCACGCAGCGCGCACCTCCAGCGTCGTCTTGAGCTCATTGATAATAATAATTTGGCAGTAGGTACCTAAATTATTGCGATAGGTACTCAAAGTCGCTCGGTATCCAACTTTTAACTTTTTTAAATATTTTTGGGGAAAAATATAACATGGTTTAAAAATTATTGGAATCGATTCAGTTACTTATTCAGAACAAACTATATTCAGGTTTCGCATATACTAAAAATAATGTTGTATAAGGAAGAAAACCTGTCATATATCATAGCAAGTGTATAGTATATATATATATATATATATATATATATATATATATAGTACCTTAAAGTTACCAATTCTCTCCGGAAACAAGCACCAAACAAAACTAATCTGTAGATATTACTGTGATGAATTCTGAGTAGGAAAGATTCTCGGTAAAAGTAGTTAATTATCCTAGCACTATTCATAGTCACGTTTTAGCACTAAACACTCTAAGTGCTTACTAATTATGTGTTCCCACTAAAAGTCATTATTAACACTTATACATTTTAATTATTAAAATACCGTGTCACGCCGATGCTTCGCATGGTTTTGTAAGTAGGTAACTACCTAATATACACATGCATGGACCTTCTGGAATGAGTACAAACTAAATAATAACAGCCGCTCGGCTCGATCTTCAGGTTAAGCCGTGCTTGCCTAGGTTGGTCCGTGGATGGGTGACCACCCTTTACATATCGAGTTTCTTCCGTGCCTCAGAAATGACGCTAAACCGTTGATCCTGGCTAACAATTGTAGATGACAGTCGTTAGGCCCGAAAGTCTGACAACCAGTCTTACCAATGGGTATCGTGTTACCCAGTACTAACGGGGTTGTGGAGGTTACATAGGCAGTCGCTCCATGTAAAATACTGGTATTCAGCTGCATCCGGTTAGACTGGAAGCCGATCCCAATATAGTTGGGAAAAAAACAAAAACAGGTGTTCCATACATTTTGACCGTGTAGGTATAGCGGTTAACAAAGAAAGAGCTGTTTTGTTTTTTAAATAACCGACGAAAAAAATCTATGTGGGGAGTTCAGAATCATATACTGAATACGTGGTAACCGTTTTAGCATCGGTGTCCCATCCACCCTGTATACACCTTCATGTGTTTAAAATTCCAAGGCCTTAAAAGAAAAAAATACCAACATGATTTTCACCAAAACTCCACAACACATTTTCGGGAAGCAACGTATTATTTAATCAACATGTTGTTAAATTAAAACAATTTCGCGGAACAAAGCCTTAAAAGCTTCATTAAGAGCAAAATTAAATAAATTTCGTACCCGCAGTGTTTCGTAAAACGCAATTATCAGACCTGCCATAAAATTAATAATATCGACAGTTCGCCATTTTGGAAACGAAATAAGAATAAGGATAAAAAATGTTCCTGAATTGGAATTATTTAGCATTTTATTTGGGGACAGGGAAAAGGTATTCTTAATATGGCCGTCGCTAATTAGGACTCGCTGATTGGTCAGCATTAGTCGCCGCCGTTTTGTCGTAATTTTAAAAAAAAGCAGTAAGGCTGTCAACGACCCAGCAATAAAATTAGTTTTGATTATCTGTGGAAGGATCAAGGAAGGATTTCAGGGCTTATGGTACTTATACTTTTTAATTGGTTGGATCAGAAGACAGGTTTTATTTGACTGATAATTATTTGGATTTTAAGACCGACTTAAGTAGATTGATTTATTTATATATAACCAACTAATACAAACAGTTTACACCACACATACAAGTTATTGGTTGAACATAAAAATCAGAATAAAAACTAGTAAACAATAATAATATGGTAGATAATTATACCTTTATAATTATCTTAATAATTACACCTTGATACTTATCTTGATTATAATTAAAAGTATGAAACAATAACTACGTGTATCGGAACGCGATTGGCTATTTCCGCGCGTACCCAATTCCGTTAAGTGACAACTTTAAAATTTCTTTTTAGTTAATCAACAAACAGCTTTTTTCTACATTTAAAACTAAAGAATCAAGTTATTATAAATGTCTTTCTTTATTATTATTATCAGCCATTTGTCTCCCACTGCAGTACAAATGCCTGGAAATCCCTCCTTCCACTTAAGGCGACTACAAGAGCTAAAAGCATGTTTTACAATACATGCTTTTAGCTGCAGTGGATCATATAGATCCACTGCAGTAAAAAACACAGAAAAATATATGATATACTTCAGTATATATGCTAGTTCGATACTGTGTTGAAAACATAATACTACAAATTTGATACGATAGAAAAAAATCGCAAAGATGCCTCTAAACATTTCTGTTTACGAGTAAAAACCATACTAATATACATGCAATCATTCTGATTTTTTGTCAAATTATTCTTCACGCAACAAAATAACGTGATACTGTTTTAGTTTTTCTTTACATAATATTTTAGTAACGCCATGTGTAAGTAAAAAAAATAAAGAGTTATGAATCAGCATTGATAATTTTCAAAGAAAATAGGATAGGATCTTGATAATTTTGAATCTTGCCTTCTATAAACTACTAGCTTTTGCCCGCGTGGTGTTCGATAATTGTCCCACGGGATCATACTACCGGGATAAAAAGTATCCTATGTGTTAATCCAGGTTATAAATTATCTTTGTGCTAAATTTCATCCAAATCAGCACAGTAGTTTTTGCGTGAAAGAGTAACAAACATCCATCCATCCATCCTCACAAACTTTCGCATTTATAATATTAGTAGTAGATATATTAGGACGATTAATAGACATACGTTTATAAACTGACATGGTCACTAATACTGGTTCTATTAATAGACAGATTGATTTTATGAACACAATAAAAGTAAAATTAATTGACTTACACCCGTTTTCTATGCTAATAATGTTGTAGTTGTAAAATTAATGGTGTTAATTGTATTTAACATTATACCTACTTACATAATTATTTTATGAGTGACAGGTTTGCTTAATATTTAGTTAGTTTGTGAAATAAGCTTCTGTTTTTGATGTTGATTTAACAAATCATAACCAGACTTCTTTTATACAAAAGTCGACCACGACCAACATTGTGACTTAGCAAGTTTGAAACCGAATAACTCAAACACTGTTTTAAGCTTTCACGGTTTACAACTAAACTTATACTGTCACTTACGGGATATCTTCCGTGATTGCTCATTATTTGGAGCTCCCGATGTTTCGACGCCATGATCGCGGGTTGACATATCGGGAGCTCAAAATAATGAACAATCACGGAAGATATCTCGTAAGTGACAGTATAAGTTTACAAATGACTTAAACTTAACAATATTGAAACTACATTTAACAGACCACATTTACATTTAGCCCATAAACTAAGGATTAATTTCCGAGAAAATCCAGATAAACATAAATGCTATCGGAACCAAGACACATAGTACAATAATGGCAAGAACAAGGATTGGCCCACTTAACCAGAGAACCGGATTTGCCTAACGGTCGCACAGGAATCGCTAGATATACAGCCTTGTTTGTATACCAACTCGTTTTAGAATGACCCAGAATATGGCCGTACTTTGTGCGGAATTGCTCTGCGCTGATTCGAAATTGATAAGGCATTCCCTGGTTTATTTTATTGGTGTTTTGCTTGGTAATTATTGTCTAAGGAGGAAATGGTGCAATTAATAAATCCTTTTGACTTCTTTGAATCTTTTATTCATTTGAAACGGTTCTGAAAACCAAATCTTGTTATAATTATCTCAACTATAATCTAAAGTCAATAACCCTTCTTTTGGGCTTTGCCGCAGTCGGGTAAAAATAGATTGAGATTGATATTAGAGTACTCGATTGATTGATAGACGAACAAATGAAAACCAAAACGGCTGTCTCTGCCAGTCATAGGTACCAGTGTATGGTATGGCGTGTAGAGCCCTTAAACCTCTATGATTATGAGTCATGAACTCATGACGCGAAGTCGAGTGTATCTGTCACTGTCAGTGTCAACAAAATGGCGGCCTAGCGATTCATTTTGCGCATTTTAACAGATGCAAAGTCAAAAAGTCAGAATTTAGTGCTTGTTAGCTTATGTCAACCTAGTACATGTTTGACTCTTCACTCATTGTTACTGCTTATAGAATAAGTCATGCACTTCATCCGGGCTCTCAGGTTATGTTTTATAAGACAATTCTGTCAAAGTTCTGCATTTCTATAAGCAGTACGAAATACGACGAACAAACGAAAATTAAAAGAAGTCATTCGACTTATTTTTGACCAAATTTCTTTATGCAAACACATCTTTAAGATATTCAGTTCTCTGTCAGACAGAATCTAAATATTCCCGTATTACGAGGCACTTACTCGTAACAATATAAACACAAAAGTGAGTTAACTGCTTACAAATAAAAGACAACATTTAATGTGTTCTGTTTCATCACATTAGGGATGTTCGACTTCTTGTCTGGCGGACGAGCTGTGTCGACTCAGGACTCAGACGTGCTGAGGAAGTTATATGTTGTTAGGATCAGCTTCACTTTCAGTGAACTGTTATAGTAACTGCATTCTGCTGTTATTGATTGACAGGCATACCAACAGTCAGTCAAATCAGACCTGTTACAGAAAAATTTAATAGGCTCACCTGCAAATTTTGCTTTATACCGAATATTCTCTGGTTCAATAGAAAATTCTACGATTTGGGAATTAGAACCATGAGTTTGTATAGCACTTTGGTTTAAGGAAAAATCTTTTCATCGAGAGATTTTCCTAACTGGTCCCCAGGTAATTAGCGAGAACTCGACCCATTCAGACCACATTACCTTCCGACCTTTGTGATCTTTTGGGATTCGTAAGATGATGTGGAAATTATTGAAGCGTAAATTGGTGGATGATCGTCGGCGCTTGTCTTTGATTGAGGATTTAAAGATTTTTGCTGAGGGTGCATCAAGATATTAAAAAATATATATTAATTTATTCCCAGCAAACTTAAGAACTTGCCAAATCACTAAAACAAAGATAAGTTAAATTCTAATGAGAAGTCGAAAGACAATTATATATTTTTTTCTTTTTTCTTTTCTTTTTGAATTTATTTTTGTTTTCAAATAATGATGGTTATTCTAAAATATTTATTTTTCCATTACAACGCATTTCAGAAGACGTTCAGTAGTATTTTGTTTATTTTTATTTCGTTTCAATTTAGGACAAAGCATGCCTGTAGCTGTCAACATTAATAGTACATAATTACTAATGATTTCGTTACCGCCTCGTTGGTCTAGTGGTCGCAAGCGCGACTGCTGAGCATGAGGTCCTGGGTTCGATTTTCGGGTCGGGAAAAGTGTTATTGTGTTTTTCCATCAGGAATTTCTCAGTAGCAGCCACAGAGCCTGGATTTGTGCCCGGTTGATGGTAATAGGCCCGCCCCCATTACATGGCACTTAAACATAACTGGCGCAATGTGGGTACCTACTATTAGGTACAGACAATTATTGGTAATGTTATGTTATGATTTCGAGCACAAAAAATAAATACTACGTACATAAAAACCTCCCAAAACAACAATAGTGAGACCTCCCAACTCTCACTTAGACGTTGTCTGATTTTTACGTCTTTCTTTACGGGTTGTAAAGTTTACGGACGAGGATTTACGAGCTCGTACAAGTACAGTGTCGGCACAAGTACAGGTTAACTCTGCCGACGAGAAGGTTAAGGGTTTAGAGTTGTATGGACGAAGGTTGGATGGTAAAGTAGGGTAGAATTATGGTTTGCTTGTTTGTGGAAGTTCAGTAACTTGGGAACGGTTACCAGCCGTAGGTACAGCTGTAGGTCTATATATTTTAGTAAGTAAATATGTATATAGTTAGGCTGAGGTAAACGAGCGTAATGTTTTGAGCTGTGAGTCGCGTAAAATGAGTCGCTGAATTTACGCTGCATTCGGTTTCATGCTAAAGTCCTGTTTGTACCACACGGCGACGCAAAATGCATCGTGGCAGCGTAAATTCCGTGAGTCATTTTACGCGACTCACAGCTCAAAACATTATGCTGGTTTGGCCTCAGCCTTACTGTTTATAAGGTTACCGTTTTCGTAAATTAGGAGGCATATTAAAGATATAAGATTGAAACGACATTAGTAAAATAACCTTCCTGATTTCACGAGGCGGTTATAACCTTGTTTCGTCATTGGCAGCATAAAAAAAAACAATTTTAAATTAGCACTGGCCATTTCATATTTTTGAATTTTTTTAAAAATGTTCTTTTGACAGGACGTAAGTTAGAGGGATTATCGAATAGCCTTTTACAATTAGCAAAATTAAATAACATATTTGTTTTGTTTCAGATATCAAAATGATTCGGCACGCGGTGTTTGTGGTGCTTTCTTTATGTTCGCTAAATCAGGTAAGTTGTTCTTGAAATAAATCTAAAATCATTTGCAAACTCATTTACGAGCCTTCTGTAGGTAGGTATGTGTGGGAGGGACACCGACGCATAAACGCTAACCACGGTTTTTTTTTAATTACCGATGAAAAATGTGATTGTGGGCCCCGTTCAGAATGATGTATTGAATACGTGGTAAGCGTTCATGCGTCGGTGTCCCATCTACCCTGAATAATTCAGTTTCTTTTATTAAAATTATAAATTAAAAAAAATGTATAATATATGGTCAAATCTAAAATAACAACCGACTGCAATCTTTAAAAAACATTTCAGTTGAGAAAACACCAACACAAAATGTCGAAAAACCATAATTTAAGATGACATCTTAGATTTCTAGCTCCTATATGAAAGACATAACGGTATCCACAAAAACTGTATCTAATGAGCACTAGAGTCGATGAATAATTCACTAAATGTCACTTTCGTTCATGTACTGTCATTGTTTTGCACACCACTAACACCGCAATGATTTCACTTTTACTTATTGGTGACATACTTATTTTGACGCTTGGATAAATTAGCATATTTAATTGGTATTTTTTGTATGAATTTATTGTGGATTAGCAGTACTTTGGTGATTTCTTAGTTCACTTATGTGTTAAACGAAAATATTTTGGAATGTGATTTTTAAGCTTGCCCAAAAATCGACATCCAGATTTGTAATTGCTGAAAAGTCATGTAAAAAGTTATCAGACTCTGCAAATCTTGCTATAACATGGCTAAGCCCATAGGTCCGTAGGTATTTTTCCCGGAACAACTGCCTAGTCGCTATACTAACTGGGTTGCCGAGATCAGATATACATCTCTACAGGACTCTCTTAGGACTGGGTAATATGATGCCCCTTGGTAAGACTGGTTGTCAGACTATCAGGTCACTGATTACCTGTTACGGTTGTCAAAGATCTACATATGACAGCCGGGATCAAAAGCTTAACGTGCTTTCCGAGGCACGGAAGAAAGTCGGTGGTCACGCATCCACGCACCAACCTAGGCAAGCGCGGCTTAACGGGAAGATCGATCCGAGTGACTGTTATTATTTAACCACGAGCATGATGCAATGTCAAGAGGTAAAATAGCTTTGAAAGATACAACTAACAACTTTGTTTCCTCTACAGGTAGAATCGGCAAAACAGCAAGTCCAGCTGTCAGACTCATACCTCCCAGTGGCAATGCAGGTCATAGCTCATCTAACCGATCAGATGGCCTTCGAAGTCAACAACGACGCCACACCTCGGCCCACCACTAAGCCAACTCCTAGACCTACGACCAAGCCTACAACCAAGCCTACCACTTGGTCTACGACCAAGCCTGCCACTTGGTCCACGAATAGGCCTGCCACTTGGTCCACGAATAGGCCTGCTACTTGGTCCACGAATAGGCCTGCTACTTGGTCCACGAGTAAGCCTGCCACTTGGTCCACGAGCAGGCCTGCCACTTGGTCCACGACGTCGAGGCCGTATGTGACCTTCAAGCCTACTAATAGCTGGTGGAATGGGTTCACCACTAAGAGGTTACTGATGCTTTGTATAAAAGGCTCTTTCTTTATCTGACTTTGAAAAGGACCTACAATACTGTGTATTTTTTTTAATATACCTTTTCAACTGGGTGATGCAACATCCCTTGCGAAAATGATCCGTCGCGACACGGCTTCCTATAAAACGCTCGCCTGTTTGCACACAGGCAACGATCGCTTTGGTTACGACACGTATAATGATTTTCTTCTGCCCAATTCTCATGCTTATTGGAGTGAACCAAGTGAACATAATCGAAAATAATTTCGAGTTAGATTCTCTTTTTAGATGATGGTTCTTTTGAAAGTCAGTGTTGTACATACGTAATTATTTATAAGATTTATTCTAAGATGGGAACAACGGGATTAAAAAAAAGGGTACTGGTAGGATTTACATAAAAGGGGTCTTGGTTGAAATGGGCGTAAGGCGAACGGAATTGAATTATATCTCAAATCATAGCTAACAATAAATTTTCCAAAATTCATATTAGTGCGACAAGTTCTGACGTTGCCGATGACCAGTACTACGGCCAATTGCTATATTCTTCGAAGATTTGACTACAACATTCATTTGTATTATATTAAAGAAAACAATGTGTTATAGCTCAACACACACGGCGAGGTTCTGGAATCGATTAAGGATTGAAGAGGCTATGTTACAGAATCTCCTTGTTAAACTAGGTTTATAACTAGTTTGAAAGGTCACACATATTTGAGAAGTATCTATTTATGATTTCTGACGACTTAGATACTTATTTTATAAGAAAGAAGTCCGAATTATAACCAATTATTTGAGATATAATAATTTAATTCTATTGCTCTTACGCCCATAGTTCATAGAATAATGCCCATGGTCCTTTATAAATAAAAATATTTAATTGAAGCCTGAGGCATAAAGTGAGGGTTCTCAAGTGAACCTGTCTATTCGATATCCAAAAACAAATTGACTATGATTTAAAATAAGGCGTTCATTGGAACACATTTAAACAAATACAAAAGAAAAACACCCCAGTTTTTTGGCCTGGGGATAATGAAATAGACAGTTTCATCTTTCAAAAAGATAATAATTTATGTAAAATAATATCTATTTCGAATTGATTTATAGAAATTGGTTTCTGGACTGGGTTTCTTTTCGGAATAATGGAAAAAATATTAACTGGGAAAGTGGTTATTACTACCTACCTATTTTATGAGGGCGATGTAATCTACCTTAACATGTTATTTTATTTGGCAAAGAAAGTGAGAACGTTTTTTTTAGTAAGTAATGGTTTTCCATTCATTTTATGCGTTAATTTACGAGGACTTTTGTTTAACCGATTAGCAAGAAATTATTCCTAGTTTCCTACAATATTAAAAAGAAATGTGACTATGATTGCATTGCGCCTATTACCATGACAGATAGCTGAAATTTTAATGTTTGTACCTGTAATTACACCAGGAGGGCTAAAAATGGCCACTTTATCAGAATCGTAATACGATAATAATATGAATCACGTTAAAATTCTTAAAATGGTCACAGACGCAGTAAATATTATGAATGTTTTTATGACTATTTGACGTATTGTAACGTAGTTCATTTATTATCTAATTATTTTTCTAAAAGGAAAAATGCTAAAAGGGCCAGTTTAGACCCCCAACACCTAAACATCTGGAACAGTAATGACGGATTAAAGTCCATCTCAGTGGAGACGGTATAAGCTGAATAATCATGTTATCCAGCTAGACGTTACAATAGCTCATGGTCATAGTAACAGTTAACTCTTTAAAGCTTTTAGTAATAGTTCTACTCTTTCAAGAAAAAGAAAAAAAAAACAAAACACTGACGATACAATCTGACACATACGGTGTTTTACTTTATAAATTCGCCTCAGGTATTGGCAAACATAACGGTGTAAGTGGACAGGTACCTATTATATTGAAGTGGATCGTGACGTCATCCTTTGTCATCGAATACTTTTCTTTAATGAAACTGGTTTTTAGATAGAAATAGAGTAAATAGGTGTGTCTCCGAAACGTCTAGTTTCGGACAAAACATTTGGTATTGGTGTTTAAACATATTTTTAAGGTTAAGTGTTCACTGAGCTTAAGCAACACCTAAATGAATGCCTGAGTGTTATTACGCTATTGGAATTTCAACCCTCTGAATACGGTATTCGGTAATTCGGTATTCAATTGGGTGTCACTTAGTGTTAAAACTAAATGCTATGAAAACTAGTTATCGGTTGAAACTAAATACTTAAAATAACTTAAATAAGGTGGTGTTAATATGAATAGTTGTACATACTTAGTCTAAAAGACTGTACCGTGTTTACTTTTTACTTTATATTTTAGATTTTTCTTGACTGCAAAGGCACAAAATCCGGTATGAACAAGCTACATACCAAAGATTCCTTGTATATTATGTAAGGAATAATCCTAAATAGGTTGAATCTGTAAATTGTTGGCGGATCGGAGCTAGAATGGCCAATCAATTATTTATTTAGAAGGAAATAAATGTCGACATGGTGGGGACCATGTTGACCAATTTTCACTCTGATATTATTTTTCAAGTTAATGTAAAAAGATATTCTTCCCCAGACTTCTTTACCTAAAGCAGTAGTCGCTTTAGGTAAAGAAGTCTGGGGAAGAAAATGCGTTTTTCATTCATTTTCATTCATCATCATCATCATTATTTCAGCCGAAAGACGTCCACTGCTGGACATAGGCCTCCCCCAAGTGTCGCCACATTGACCGGTCCCGTGTGACTCGCATCCAGCGGATCCCTGCAACCTTCACCAGGTCATCGGTCCAGCTAGTGGGAGGCCTTCCAACGCAGCGTCTTCCGGTTCGCGGTCGCCACTCCAGAACTTTTCGGCCCCATCGGCCATCCGTTCTGCGAGCAATGTGCCCTGCCCACTGCCACTTAAGTTTGGCTATTCTTCGGGCTACGTCGGTTACCTTGGTTCTCTTGCGGATGTCCTCATTTCTGATTTGATCACGCAAGGAAACTCCGAGCATAGCCCTCTCCATTGCCCTTTGGGTGACTTTAAGCCTTCTGATAAGGCCCATTGTGAGCGACCACGTTTCGGTCCCGTATGTAATCACTGGCAACACACACTGGTCATAGACTTTCGTCTTGAGACACTGCGGTAAGTTGGACGAGAAGAAACCACGCAACTTCCCGAACGCTGCCCAGCCGAGTCGGATTCGACGATTGACCTCTTTCTCGAAGTTAGACCTACCTAACTGGATCGTTTGTCCCAGGTAGACATAATCGTCTACAACTTCGAGTGTAGAGTCTCCGATCTTGATAGGAGTGGGTGTTACATGGGCATTCAACATGATTTTGGTTTTGTCCATGTTCATTTTAAGACCCACTCTTTCGGAAGCTCTACTAAGGTCATCGAGCATTGTACTGAGGTCCTCCATGGTCTCAGCCATGACCACTATATCGTCGGCAAATCGAAGGTGAGAGATGTACTCGCCATTGACGTTGATGCCTAGCCCTCTCCAGTCCAGAACCTTGAAGATATCCTCCAGTGCAGCGGTGAACAGTTTCGGAGATATGACGTCTCCCTGTCTCACGCCTCGCTGCAGAAGGATAGGTTCCGAGGTCTGATCCTGAAGTCGGACTGACATGGTGGCGTTTTTGTACAAACACTTTAGCGCCTCGATGTACCGATAGTCGATTTGGCACCGTTGGAGAGACTGCAGTACAGCCCAAGTCTCGATCGAATCGAAGGCTTTCTCGTAGTCCACAAACGCTAAGCAGAGAGGCAGGTTATACTCTTCGGTCTTCTGTATAACCTGCCGCAGCGTATGTATGTGGTCTACGGTGCTAAAGCCTTTTCGGAATCCGGCTTGTTCGGGAGGCTGAAAATCGTCAAACCTGCGCGCGAGACGATTCGTGATGACTCTTGAGAACAACTTGTAGACATGGCTTAGAAGTGAGATGGGCCTATAGTTCTTCAGCCGGGCATTGTCGCCCTTTTTGAAGAAGAGTACCACCACACCCCTGCACCATGCCTGCGGCGTCTTCCCCTCGAGTATGACGGAATTAAACAGCTTCTGAAGGGCCTTAAGTACCGGTTTTCCACCCGCCTTCAGGAGTTCGGCCGTAATTCCGTCATCACCCGGTGCCTTGTTGTTTTTAAGCTGTTTAAGAGCCATCCTAATCTCGTACAGGCTGACATCCGGAAAGTCTTCGGTATAGTGTCGGGTCAGTCTAGCTCTTGGGTCGTTAGCTAGAGTTGCAACGGGCTTTCTAGTTGAAGTGTACAACTGCCCATAAAAACTCTCGATCTCCCTCAGCAGCTCCGGTTTGGCGGATACGATCCTGCCATCGTCGGTCTTCAGTTTCGTGAGCTGGCTCTGCCCAATAGCCAGATCTCTTGAAAATACCTTGGAGCCTTTATTCCGCTCAATAGCGTCTTTAATACGCTCGGTATTAAAGCGGCGGAGGTCGCTCTTCAAGGATTTAGAGATCCGTCTATTGAGCTGCCGGTATTTCCACGAATCGTCTGAAGACTGCAGGATCATCTCACGCCGCTCCTTCATGAGCTCGAGAGTATGATCAGAGAGCTTTTTGTTGTGTGCACGACGTGTCTTGAAGAACTTAGACCCAGTCGTATGGACAGTTTCCACGAACCCATCGTTGCATTCGTCCACTGAGCTTCCTAGGCACTCGAAACGATTCTGGAGTTCAAGCTGAAAGCTCTCGGGGTTTTGGATCTGGATCTGTGCTGGACGGAGCGTAGACTTCATCAGTCGAGACCTTTCAAGCTTTATATTGATGTTCAATGTGCCTCTTACCATGCGGTGATCGCTCCCGGTTTTCACCGAATTGATCACAGAGACATCATTGAACACTTGCTTCTTGGTTGACATGATGAAGTCAATCTCATTTTTAGTTGCACCATCGGGACTCTGCCAGGTCCACTTCCTGTGCTCGCGCTTTTTGAAGAAGGAGTTCATCATATAGAGGCCCTCCTTCTCCATAAAACTAGCCAGTTGGTGACCCCGGTGGTTCCGACGTCCAAACCCAAATTGCCCCACTTGCAGCTCATCCCCGTCTCGTTTGCCCAGTTTTGCGTTGAAGTCCCCCATGACAACGGTGAAGTGAGTTTTGAAACCATGCAGGGCTTTAGAAATATCCTCATACATGGTCTCCACTTCGTCGTCGGGGTGTGCCGAGGTCGGGGCGTAGACCTGTAAGACCTTCAGCAAATATCTTGAGGATATTCTGAGTATAAGGTACGCCACCCTGGTCGACACACTCTCGATCTTCACCACGTTATTCACGAGGGACTTGTGGACGATAAACCCAACACCACCCTGGGACTGCCGGTCACCCTCTCGGAAATAGAGCAAGCTGCCGGATTTTAGGATTATCGTGTCCTCACCCTCTCTTCGGACTTCAGATAATCCCACAATACTCCATCGCAGCCTGCTCAATTCCTCTTCGAGTTCCGTTATCTTCTCGTCGGTCCGGAGTGTACGCGTGTTATATGTTGCCAGGTCAAGTCGTCGGTATAGGTAGCCTGATCCCGTCCGGGGATTCTTCGCACCCCTTGCCACGCCGTAACCTCGACCGCTACCATAGTCGAGGGTAGACGGGCTGCCGGGTACTAGGGGCCGTTTTTTGGTTGTGCTCGTCATTCGGGGGGTTTTGCCATAATCGCCACGCTTGGCAAGCGGGTTGGCGATCGCAGTATGGTTGTAAAAAAAAAAAAAAAAAAAAAAAAAAAAAAATCGCAGAGAACGCTGCTGCCCATTCTCTGGTAAGTCCCTTAGTCGCCTCTTACGACACCCACGGGAAGATATGGGATGGTGCTATTCTTTACGTCCGGACACCATACAGAACATTTTCATTCATTATAAGTTTTTCTTTTTTTTTCTTCGCCTCTATTGTCCCACTGCTGGGAGGTCATTGACCAGCAGTGGGACAATACAGGCTAATAGCCTTAGCCCCATAGCCTTCCACTCTTCTCTCCGTGCAGTTTTCTCTGGCCGATCTCGCATAAACGCCTCTAGGTTGTCACGCCAGCGTTTTCTAGGCCTGCCTCGGCGACGACGAGCATTATAAGTTAAGGAAACAATATCAGCTAACAATGAAATTCTTACAAAAGCTAATTATCACGAAATCAAATTCCAGGACAGAGATGACAACGCCCCACCACAAGCCAGGTCTCTACGCCCCCTACTCCCCCCCTAAACCCATCAGCAGGTACACCTGGCACCCTCAGCAACACCGCTTCGTCCTCCTCCCAGTAGAGAACCACGCCCAGTACACCATCCTACAACCACAGCAGACCAGGACGGAAGAACCTCTCCTCTCTGTTCCACATGAACAAATCAAGCCTTTGGTGGAACCGAGCCCCGAGACAGCCCCATATCTACCACCGCATTACGACGTCAATGTCAGCAGTCGTTCTGATGGTTATGTTTTAGAAGATATTAGTGAGGATAATCTCCAGTATCTGTCAGATGATGTACGGGAGATGATCAAGATGGCGAAGGATCCTCATGATGATAAGGTGGTGGATGTGTGGGATGGAACGAGGCATGGTGCTCAGCCGGCGACGGGGAAGGCAAAGTTGTCGGCGGCGAATCTGAGACTGTTGCTGCTTTATGATCTGTTGAGCAGGGATGCGAAGAGGCAGAGGCTGTCAGATTATAGTGTGAGTAACTCATATCTTACAATATTTACTTTGCAAGGTTAAATGAAATTATTACGGGACTAGTTTTTCTACTGTCATACTGTCACAAGTTGTAAATACTTACGACGGCACGGTTTGTGATTTTTCATCACAAAAAAGTCGTTTGCCAGCAATAATTTTGGCGTACTTAGTATGATGTACAGAATGCTTGGTTGACGGCTCCGTGAAGGGTCCGTTTACACCTTGATTAACTTTAAGGACATAGATAACCTCCTAACTCAGGGTCAAAAACGGAAGCATCGGAAGGATTCATTTTATTATCAACACTGATCATTTTGCCAGGTATGATGAGTTAGCAAAGCAACTTACTTATTATAGCCTTTTGCTTTGATTAATTTATTTAATCTCACTGCAAGGGTCCGTTAAAACCTTGTATTATGTTTTCAAATCGCTTCTTATCACGTGACTCTGCCTTCTTCTCGAATCTAGTTCTAAAGTCACGAGGACGGTATCGGTACCCATTGCGTTTGACAGGCACGTCTCAAGCTATCGACGACGTCTGCGACAGGTCTGACACTTTTCCGAGGAGTGGTTATGCAACTGAGGAAACTATCTATTGTGTCAACGCAATGTGATCAGTAACATAACACAACGCCTGTAATCCCCGAAGGGTTAAGCAAAGGTATACATATTATAGTACACCCACATTTTGCCAGTTAGTAATATGTGGTGAACCTATTACTGATAATATAAATTGTACTTGCCAAAAGGTACCAATATAATTACAATCCGAATAAGCTATAATGAAAGGGTTAACTGCAATGTTTTTATCTTTAATTAATAATGCATCAATGCAGAATTAAAAATGTAAAAGGACACTGGGCAAAGTTGTTCAAGAAGTATTAGAGATATCTATTAATAGATAGGATTTTATTGCCCAACGTCCTTTATTCGGTTCAAAAGACTTTCTTAACAATCCAAATTCCTTCTGAATAATTTAAAAAAGTTACCTACTGTGCTGACAAGGCATATAGGCCTGGCCCACCACTGGGAGTGGGACAGGTTTGCTCTTTACTGCCTACCCTTGTGATATTAAATAGCGCATGCATTAGTAAACAAACCGCGGTCATCGTTCCAATTATTTATTTCTGCAATTTATTAGTCCAATCGCCGTATTATTAAAATATGTAAATTACACGACGACCCACAACCATTTATTGTGTAGATATACAATTATGTAATACTAGCGAATTTCTGCGGTTTCGCTTATTGCTTATTTCGCTTCGTTTCTTGTTTTTTTTTTATGAATTTGAATTAATTATGAATTAATCAGTTTAGTGAATTTCCTACTTACGAGTTTTTTTAGTATGTGGCTATTAATACTGTGATTTATTTTCTCGATTAGTAACAGTTAATAAAATCGCAAGCAAGAACCAAGTAGATAACTTGATGATATTGCCATCCGATCGAGCTGATTTTAGCCACTACTGCGACTGCATTCGATGGTTTTCTTGGGTGGTTGATGGGACCTCTTTCAACTTTTAATGATGATGCTGATGCCATTTAGCCGGTTTTGGCCACGGCGACAACTTTCGATGGCTTTCTAGGGTAGTTGGTGTGCTGCTCCTTCATGTGCTTTCAAGTGGCTAGCATACCCAACTTTGACCAAAAAATACCATTGACGACCATTGTAAGTTATAGCTGCACAACTTTTAATATGCTATACGCAAAAGCATGAGCTAGCAAGCAAAATATTTTGGTAAATCTAACTCGGAAACCGACCAACGATTGATCGATTTTCTGTGTCGCGTTAATTTCCCTAAGCGTCGCGTTACGCCACACTAGTGATCGATTGAGATATATTGTGAAGCCTATCGTCCATGACGCTACTCTGAAATAACGTGTTACAAATTCTAATCACCAATAAACTGTCTCGTTTGTCTAGCAGTCGGAAGCGCGACTGTCGTACATGAGATGCTAGGTTCGATTCTTACGCCGTCCAAAGTGTTATTGAGTTTTTCCATCAGGAATATCTCAGTAGCAGCCCCGAAATTTGAATTTGTACCCGGTTGATGGCAATAGGCTTGTTACTATTACGTGGGACATAAACATAACTGGTGAAATGTGGGTATCTCAGCCTAACTAGTAGTATTTCAAAAGCTTGCCTCTTTGTTGTGATGATCGGACCACCGTTGAAAGTCTAGTGTCTAAATATTCTAGCTGCTCATTCTTCTTCGCCTTCGTCGTGTCGATTATTCCCATATTCAAGTTATATGAGTTTCTACCAGAACTCTGCCAGCTCGACAACGTTAGCAATGGCTTCGGGCAGGCCCCTTAAGTTACAGGTACGGGTAAAACGAGAGGTGGGACATTGTTTGTGATACTCCGCAGTCTTACTTTGTGTGGGGTAATAACCCCATCGGACTCATATCTCATTAGTGATTTGAGCTTGTTACTGGTTACTATTGGTTAGGCCTTACGATGTCAAAGCTTAATAAAGTTATAACAACCCATGTCCGATTTCCCTTATTCACAAATATCGACGGACAAACAAACATTGAGACACTTTTATAAATCGAAACCAATTTGTAAAGTTCGTCATAAATTAAAGACATTCAAATGTCATTTGTTTTGATGATGTTATTGACATCAAATCTATGAAAAACTGTGTTAATGCGTACAAAATTTAAATATCAATTCACGCCAAGTCGATAGGAGGTATACTCGCTCGTCCAAAAAAGGGTCAAAATAAAAAGCCTTATGTGAGGAATTATTTTGATTACTCGAAAAATAAAACATATCAGATGCTTCAGTTCTTTATTCATCCGACTTACCTATTTTCCTACGTCTGATAATAAAACGAATACACACACTCATCCAACGATGTTGGATTTTGGTACTCGGCTTTCACTCTCCTGACGAAGAACGAAAATTTAAATGTAATAAGCAGATGAACGTTTATATCTATGTCATTATTCGGTGCCCAGTGAAGAATTCAGTTAACACTTCATACGCAGAACATCCTTCATAACTCTATTCGCACAGAAAAGCCTTAAAAATAAAACGTTGTAGAGTATAAAATATTAGATTTGTATCCATCTGATTGTGAGGAGTTTTAGACGATCTAATTTGTCGCTCACATTCCTACTGAGCAGTATTGCCTGATCAAACGTTAAAGTGGAGAACATGTTTCCATTGATATACTTAGCATTTTAATAAACGTTTTCAATGGTTTTTTCTTTAAGTTCTTCTTTCGATTGCTTCTCATTTACTGGTTTGAAATTAGGCTTTAAAACGAAACTATTTTTTGGTTTTTGTTCGTAAGTTTTACAGTGTTCAATGAAAATGTTATTGCTTTGAACTGTTACTGCATTCAGGTGTAAAGATCTGTAACTTTGATTCTTGGTATTGTTACTTTAGCTGAAATTATTAGCTATTATTGTCTTTGTTTTTCTCAAATTATAATTCCTGCCTGACATTTTGAATCTGGCTGATTTAATTAATCCGTTCACTCAACGCCATTTTTCAAGACATAACGAATTATAATATCCATCCGAATTTCTGCTAGCCCAATACCATCCTCGCATTCTAAATAAAAAACCCTCACGAAAATGTAAAACAAACTAAACTCAAAAGCTCTGATTAAATCATTACAACAAAGGCTCTCCACTCCCAAAGTAATGGAAGCACAAGAAGGTAATAACTTTGAATCATCCCTCGGTCAATGGACACAAGCCTTTTGCGACGCGATAAACTTTTACAACAATATCGTAAAATAAAGATAAAATATCTTTATTGGAGGCTTGTTATTGTATGTTGAAAGAGTATTCTTCAGAGTGGTCCGGAGTTTTCTTCAGCTACTTGAAGATTTTCAGGCTCATCAGTCATGACTTTAAAGGATGATTTCTACCAAAATCATTAGATTTTACACAGGATTTAAAGTTTATATTACCAAGTCGCGCACAGCAGCTTGACCGCGGGCGGCTTCCGCGACACGCGATCGGGCCCGAACGTATGCTACAACGCGCGACCGCCTCCGTCCGCCTGTCGTCGTTTCCGATCGTATCCTCGGAATGAAAGTATTTGACTAGGCGCTGAAACGGATACGTTCCCAAGGGACGGTACGGAGCCGATCGTATGCGTCGACGTACTGCCGGACGCCATCTGCTGTCGCCGCATCCGTTCGTATCCTTTCCGAACCGATGCGATGAGAGCCGTTTGGTGGAAATCATCCTTAATTCTGAGTTTTTCCCGAACGACTATTTGCCTTTCCTGCGATTTTTACTTTCTGGAAGTATTGTTTTCCTTATGCGAAGTAATGGTGTCTATTTAATCAATCTTTCAAGCTGGGTACGCTATTCATAAATCTATCATCGTCATCATCATAATCCACAGCCCTACTTCTGAAGAGGCTTATACCCAGCAGTGGGGCTGGGTATAAGCCTCTCTTTGCTTGCGCCAAAACCTAAACCTATACATATTAAAATGGAAGTCACTATTTGTGTCTGTATGACCATGTTGGTCTTTTAAGCTCTGAAATATGTCGTCATGCAATTTTCGCCATTATTTGGATAATTTCTTACGAAAAGTTTATTACCCCCTTTGTGCGAAGCAGGGCTGAGTCTAGTTCTAGATAAATCTGGTCCAAGTAATATTTCACGACTGTAGTAAGGTTGGACAATTATCGTATAACAATTGTTTAGATGCTGTCCATTAGAATACTCCTTTAACCTTAGGAACTTGTGTGTGCTGGTAACCTATTCACCAGATTCCTTGGTTCACCAGTTCACCAGCCAGCTCGTCTCCAAAATGCTATAATGACCTTTATTCGTGTAAAAACAAAATAATAAAACTATTGACGTCCTAAATCGCGAGCAAAAACAAGCCAATCTTTTACTTGGCCATAGTTGGCCCAATTTTACGAGGTCTTAAATGGTGCTCCCCATACATTGACCTCGTGAATATCTTTATAACACTATAAATAACATGTTTTAGGACATATCTGAGGTACTCGGATGCAAAATGAGAAGGTTCAGTATAAGGAGAGTCAAAAAGAAGTTCTACTGGGTTATGTGTCAAGCTATTGGATTTTATTTGAAAAGCCTTGGTTAGTCGGATAAGCTGTTGATATAAGGATGTATCTTCGTTCCATAATAGAAGCTGCACCCACCAGTTTTGCTACGAATAAATTATTGGATAAGATAAAACCTATCCCCTGCACTCTATCGATTTTTTTATTAATCCTCCTGCAAGTGGAGAAGTCTTAGGCTACGAACGCACTCACAGGTGGCTTGCTTAGCGCCTAGAGGCTAACGAGTCACTTAGCGAGTAGCAAAGTGAAACGAACGTTCTAAAACCTATACGCAACCGGCTGCTAGGCGACCCGGTAGCCTCTACGCGCCAAGCAAGCCCTGTCAGTGCGTACGTAACCGTAGGGTGTGAAAATTCAAACAATTATTTAATTACAGTAATACTTGAAGTCATTGAGGACTATTAATCAACTTTCATGTTCTATGGTTCCCATGAGAAGAAGGCATGACTTTTCATAACATTCGAGGAAAATCCTCAAAGCAATTTTTATTTTATTCAGTATTAATTTTCTTTGAATGTATCTTCTGTCTCCACTACTTAGGGTTCTAAGGTCTCGTCATGATAAAAATGAGTCCTCAAACATATTTACGGACGATTTTTCCTGGTTATGGCACTAATAAAGCCGTTTAGGGTGAAAGACCTTGTTCTGAAATATGGTCATTTTATAGTACTTTTATAACGTAATCTTCTTCTGATTTAATGGTATTTTACGGACTTATTTTTATTTTGGTAAACAGAGATATAAAACTTTGATTTGATGCAGTCGTAAATAACTTATGAGGGACGACGTTTGTGGTTTGAATCCTTAACATGACATCACGGCTGCGATCGCCGAGGGGTTCAACAGAGGTGTACTAGAAAGAAACACCCACAATTCGCCGGTTATGTTTTGGTCCCATGTAATAGAAAATCCTTATAAAACGTGGCAAAGAAAATGTGGTCGTTACTATCTCATTTCAATGTCGTACACAACTTATATTCAGACTGGTGCCAAAACAAGGTCACCAAAATTACAAGGATATACAAACAAGATAAAATCTACTTAATTCAATCAAGCAGATAGGAATCCTAAAGTTATAGCGTCGTAGTACAGACACAAACGTTACGATCTTGTTTTTGTTTTGCCGCCGTCCGACCTCTGCTGCCAAAACATGCTGAAACCTTGATTTGAATAAACGCTAGATTTGCAACTCATTTCGCTAACAGTGTTTATAGATAGGATAATGGTTTATTCTGTTCATATCTGTTAGCTGGATATTTCCACATCTAAATTAGAGATTTATTATTTTCAGTTTGTTTGAAATGGTCACCATAATAACTACCAAGCGTCTCAATACTGTCGATGGCAATCAAAATGACTCGATTTAACATAATAACTAGTAATGTTTTTGGTGTTTTTTAAATTGTAATAAAACAACTTAGACTATTTCGCAATCCGCTGCTAACCATTACCTCATTTAAGAATTCTGTCAACCTCAAATTCATCAGTAGATATGACCGAAGAATTCGTCATGCAGTCCTTCTAGCATAAAGATTAAATTTGTTCCATTCAGTTGAAAATAGAAATGGTACTAGAATAGTGCAGATAGCTCCATCTCTCTTTCTCTCACAAGAACAATGATGGCTCCGATTTGTGGACTGGCCCTTGGTTTCTTTCCAAAATATACTTTTTATACTAAAATTTCCTCTTCTCAATTTCAGGGCTTCTCGCCCGACGTGATGAAAGCCTTAGTCGACTCCTCAAGCGGCGGAGCGCGGGAACAACTAAAGATGGCGCTATCCAAGATGGTGGAACGTCACGACTGCGGGCACGAGTACGCCAACAACAGGGCCAAGGAGATGGTCGCCGAGCTCGGGAAGGACGAGTCGGGCATGTCTGCTAGTCTTAGGTACTTGCAGCCGCTTGTGTATAGCTATTAAATGGAAAAGTAAAAGGGGATTGATCTTTGTTAAATTTTGGGGTGTTTTGGAGATGTTTGAATCTATCTTAGTTCTCTGCCGGCTAATAGTGGGAGCTGCTTGTGAGCTTCAGGCCTTTGCTGTAATAATTTTCTGTGCTGTAGCATATAAATACAGGTTCTGTAAAAATCGAGGTCAGCTTTGGACCGCCTATTGGCTGAGTCGAATCAAATTAAGTTATTGAAAGTAATTAAAGCTTCTCACTCAATTTAAAATGAAGTAGGAATGATATACTATTTGTGGAAGAGTTTCATAAACATTCTTGTATTATACTAGGTTTTCATTTAATAAAATTTAGATTCCACAACCCATTAATAATTATTAGTCAAGTTTTTACACCCTGAATACAAAAACAAGGCATTGAACTAATGTGGTTAACTCCTTAATTTAACAAAGACAGACATGCGACTATATCCCATAAGACACCATGACACACCATTTTATGGTGTCAAAACAACAAAGTCTTATCGAATAAGTTCGACGTAGCGAAGCGTAGCGTAACGTAGCGAAGCTTAGCAAAGCATAGCGAAGCTGAGCAAAGCATAGCGAAGCAAAATATGAGCTGAAGACAGGTATAAAGGTGCATTTATATTTAAACGACATAAAGTATTTATATTTATCATAGATGTAATAAAATTACTTAAGAAATACTTTATTTAATTTTGCGTGATAAAAATATTTAAGAAATATAAGTTTATGCATAGTGTATACTTAATTTTAATTAGAATTTAGATCTAAAACGCGAAAAGTTCAATGAAGTGCATTACTTAAGAAATACTGAAGGGGTAGCAAATTCTTTAAATAAGCCAGAACGCACCTGAGCGAGTATGTTAGCCACCACTAAAAGACATCACGCCTGTAATCCTAGGAAAAGCTAGGCAGAGATATACCCCTCATTTCACTAGTTTTGTTTAAGTTCAATGTATTAGAGGGCTCTTTCATCTACTTTTATAAATTTCACAAGAATGTAATGCATTTCATTTAACCACGCTTTAATTTAAACTGACACAGGGCTTAAAGTTAAAATATTTAAAGATATAAAGTACTTAGCAAAAGTCTGAGCAACCAGACTTTTGACAGGATCAATTTTACATATTCATTGGAAATTAACTTTTGCTGATTAACTTCAAGCGTTCATAAAATTACTTAATTAAAACAGTATTCTTGATTTTTTTTTCTACTTATGTACCGGCCTTAGGTATCAGATTAATGTGAATGTTTTTTTTTAATACATTTAATTAACAACATAGTTAAATAATAGAGTTATTGCGTTTGAAATAATTAACATTTTCATGAAAAAATACTCAACGTCTGTGTTAATTTATAAATGCTTATTAACATGTAAGTTATAATTAGTTTTCAATATACAAAAGTACACTATGTAATATAATTAAAACATACTACTACCAAATAATATGAATTGTATTTTTATTTATTTTGATCTTTCGACGGTTATTATTCACCCAGCCTGAGGTTGGCTTCCAGTCTTACCGGATACAGATGACTACAAGTATTTACATGGAGCGACCGTTCATCTGATCCCAGTTGAGCTGCTGAGCAGCAGGATACTCCGTGGCAAGACTGGTTGCTTCATTTCAGGTTTCAAATTACCCGTATAACTGCCTCGGTGTAGCGGTCGCAATTGCGACTGCTGAGCACGAGGACCCGGGTTCGATTCCTGGGACGGGCAAATTCTATATTGGGTACGTTCCCTTATGCCTATTTGCCTTGTTTTGTTTTGTTTCCTGCTGATATGGAGGGAAGTGGAAATTATGTTTTTTCTACTCCTCCGCTATTTTTTTCTGATTAATTTAGTTGTGGGATCCAAGACAGTTAAATTGTTTCTCTGGGACTCCGTCGCGTATCTGCCTAACCCTTCAGGGATAACAGGCGTGATGTTATGTTATGACTACCCGTGTCAACTATAAAAGATGTACAAATAGACGGGAGCAACGACTTGTTGTGCTTTTCGAGTATAAAATAGGTACTCGGTATGAAATAAATGGTCACCCATCCACGCAACAACCTTAGTGGAGATCGATCGATCCGAGCGGCTGTTATTATTTAGCCACGTGCCCCTCTCGTTGAACCTTATATCCAGAATTCATCGACACAGTGACAGAACAATAAATTCCCCTCGCGAAAAATAACCAAAAATAAATCACCAACACAATTCGATTAGGAAAAAAATAAATGATGGAAACTAATCCAGTTTCCCATCAAGTCCGCCTTTAGGCCTTGATTCCTAAATCCAATTACCGGTAGCCAGTGAATCGCAAACGGTTATACGATTAAAATAAATAGATTTCTTCTGTGACCGAGTAATTCGTGAATAGGGAATTAGGATTTTAGATTTACGACGGGTTTTAACAAGGAATAAAGAGAATTTGAAATCGCTGTTTTAGTCGGAGAGCTAGAGTTAGAGTTGGTCAAAACAGGCGTTAGGCTTTCAGTTAGGTGTCACTTAGTTTTGGTGAACACTGGCGTTAAACTATCAGTTAGGAATCCCTTAGTGTTGGTGAAAACGGGCATTAGGCTAACAGCTAGGATTTCCTTAGTATTGGTTCGTTAGGCAGTCAGTTAGATATCCCTACGTGTTGGTGTAAACGGGCATTATGCTCTCAGTTAGGATCTCAGTTATTCCTTACTGTTGGTGAAAATAGGCGTTAGGCATTCAGTTAGGTATCCCTAAGTGTCGGTGAAAATGGGCGTTCAGCGTACTGTTAGGAATTCCTTAGTGTTTGTGAAAATGGGCATTAGGCGTTGAGTTACGTATCCCTTAGTGTTGGTGAAATCGGGCATTACGCAGCCTGTTAGGAATCCCTTAGTGTTGGTGAAAACGGGCATTAGGGTTAGGTTAGGTTAGAACTTGCTTACCGAAGTCACTCCCGCCAACGGACTTGATTTGAAATCGTTGTTTCAGCTGAGGAAATACGTTTGCAATTTCAACGAAATCCCTCTAGTAAGTGTGCTGTGTGCATTATTAATTGATCCGGGCCGGGCACCTGGCAGCTGTTCAGCGTTGCGGTGAGAGCGACAAAGGGGTTGGTCATTTATAGAGCTGTGGATTTGGTGTGGTACTGTAGTTAATTTTTAATTAATACCAGGCGTTTTGGTTGTGGGAAAAGTAGTGCCAGGTGACGTCCAAGGCGCGCGAAAAAGTGTCGAAATGGCGTGGCGTGGCGAGAACTAGAGGAATTCGTTGCTGTATGAATTGCAAATGTATTTCCGTAGCTCTAGCTCTTAGACTATTTCGTTTGATAGCAGCCTTGATTGTAATTTATCACAAGGAAAAAGGACAAGGAGCAAATTAATCGCTTTGTTAGCGTATTGTCGTGAGCTCTTTTGAAAAGAACTTCCTTGTGACAGAAAGGCGGAATGAGGGAAATATCATGACTGCTCTAAGAAAAGTCTTAGAGTAAAGCAAAATAAATGCCGAATGAACTGTGTATAAGATAATATTCATGGCACGATAGGAGGTGACTAATAAGATAAGGATTTTATTTGTAGTTATAATAAGTTATAAGTTGTAGTTAGTCTAAGTAGTCGTAATACGTTATGTCTGGAGACCCTGGGATCTTGCTCTATTAAGAAGACATGTTGCGCCGGGCCCTGTGGTACGATGTTGAAACGATATAATGTCAGGTTGTATATTAATTAGTTGCTTAGTCCTTAGCCCCCCTCCACGGGCCGCATTTGTTGTAGGTACCTATAATGTATGTTCTAATAGGCATGTTTTGAGCAGCATTATTTTCTATTGCCCGTTGACATCATCATCAATGACAGTATCAATTCTGTCGACGTTAGATTTACTTACGATACCTGTCGCGACCTTGGCCGAGGCCGTGGTCTAAACAAAGCGATCATCGCAAGAACACGCAGACGTCGCGTTAATTCGGTATGGTGAACAGGAGGCAGCACGAGCGTGCGGTATAAACGTAACGTATATACATCGATTTTTTAATTAAAAATACCTAATCGTTTCCCATACAATATTTTCATAGTTTTACGAATTTATTCATATTACTGAAGGACGTTGACAACCGGGTACAGTCCGGTCTCAAGTTCGGACGCGCGCGCGGCTTCATCAAGACTGGTGACAGCGTGGTTTATGTATGGATAATACTAATTGTGCTTTACAATATAACTTATGTGCTAACAGGTCATCAAAATTCTACGATTTTCATTACCTTTACGCACCGCGCGCTCGAGTATGAATGCTTTTTCACGCCAACCAATGGTGAGCGCCGGTTTTGAAAACTTATTAGTGTCATGTGAACCCGAAAATTGCCTACTCGCTCAACTGATCGCTTTGGCAAAGACACGGAGCCTAACTTAAGATCTAGAAATAAATCATCAAAGTCATAATTTACAAAGATCTTATTTCTTGTCAAACAATAAGTCGCATCTTAACATCTGATGCTAGAGCGCTTAATTATAAGATTAAATCTTTGTATAATAGGATCAAAAGGTTACGAATAAAATTATTGTGAAATAAATTTGAAAAAGGGCTTCGTCTTGACTGCTGTTAATTTGCAGACTTAAAATAATAACGCGGTAAATGTGTGCTGAGTATTTCAGAAAATTTAGTCTGTTTGGAGATGAAAGTAGAAGCTTCTATTTTAGTCTATCTCAACTGTCTTCAGCCCAGCTAGGCAGAAATGTCACCACGCCTGGGAAGCAATTAACTTAGCCATCCAAGCAAGGTCCCATAAAGGATGACTGCAACCACAAACTAAAGTAGCAAACGCGTCCAATCGTTATGAAACTTTATGAAAATGGCAACAGGCGGCAATTTCGCTGTCTTTGAGCTTCATAGAGGTACGTTTTTTTTTTTTTTTTTGGGTTGATAATTATCAATTACCCCCCCCCCCCCCCCGCTCTGGGCGGAGCGGAAGGGAGTGTCAGACTTGTACTGACTAAAACCCATCCATGTTCTTTCTTTGCCCTTTGTGTTCCAGGGCCTCGGTATGTCTTTCGAACAGTCCCGCAGCCCATAGAGGTAAGTTGAAATCAGTATTGTTGTTGCGGTCCGCGGCAGCGATTAGACGGCCTTGCAGCTGCGGCTTATGGTTGTGTTCGCCTTCGGAATTGTTCGCCTTCCAATAAGTATATTTGCCAAGGCTTACATGACGGTATCACGATGGCTAAATAATAACAGCCACTCGGGTCGATCTTCGGATGGGTGCCCATTACATACTGAGTTTCCTCCACGCCTTGAAAGGTCCCAGTTGTCATTTGTAAATTTTTGACAGTCGCAGCAGGTATACTGACAACCAGCATAAATAGAGCGGGTATCGTATTACCAAGTACTAACTGGGTTGTGGACGTCAGATAGGCAGTCGCTCCATGTAAAACTATGGTATTAGACTGGAAGCCGATCTCAACGTAGCTGGGAAAGGCTGGGTAGATGATGGTATCACAGTGCCTGTTATGTGACACGACCTATTTTGATTCTATACTCGTGCTAGCTTCTTGTTCTAAAGTACGTCTCACATCCTCACGAGGCGACATAGACGACACAAGGACTTTTAAACAGTAAAGCTAAATAAAACTGTCCTGACCTAGACGTCTGGGCTCTGTCTGTACCTACTTGTATTTTATCTGTTTTGTCGATAGCTTTAGCTTTATGTAATACGTATTATGGTTTTGTTTTCATATGTGTAGGTGAAAAGATTATAATATTTTGTGGTGGCGTCGAGAAGCAAGAATAATAGGTTTGAAGGTGGTGAGAATCAACCCACCAAAACGGTGGCGGTGGCAGAAAAATATATGATATAACAATACAGAGCAGATGAAACCTGAGGCCCAAGAGTTAGGCAATGTTCATTATATTAGCGAATCGAGCAAAACTGTATTAGATTGCTCATAGAAATAATTCATTTACAAAAATATTAATATTAGGACCTTAAAAATATGAATATATAATAGAATCCTACTTGAAATAGGAATAAACCTGTATCTCAGGTAAGTCATCACACTCGTATAGAGTTAACATAAGCTGGGTACAGAAAAGCATATACAATTCCTATTGAAAATAATTCTGGAAATAATCGAAATCTTATGAAAGCGATTACCACTTATTATCTTCTCTACTGATTATTATTATCATATCTATATCCAAAAGTCGGATAGTCGTATTATAAACATGCAACGATTTTCTGCGGACCCTTTTTTTTTTTTTTTTAAAAAACCTTACCCCACACTAGAAATTTTTCCTGTATCGTGGGTGCGTTTAAAAACATTTAAACTCACATACACAAACAGCCAAGCCTTTACGGCTTAACTCTTATAATCTCCCATATATTATTTTATTAATTTAAACATTGCTGATTAATCAGAATGAAAGAGACAAAACACCGAGTGCTAGAAAACTCCGTCACTTTCTTGCATATCTTTTTATGTCCAAAAATGTTCTTCTACTACTACTTCTTTTTGTCCCTAATACGGAATAATTAACCCTATAATACGGGTTAATATTTACTCTAGGGGTTTTCACCTTAGCCTAAAAAATAAGTCCATTTAAGACCCCTATACTGATGAACTTTTTGGTCCTTGCTTTTAAGTTTGACTACGTTTGAAGACTAGACTGCACTACATTTACACCAAATCCCAATATACTGACTGAATGGTAAGTTAATAACACAGTTTTGAACCTATGATTATGACCATAGCAACCACTGACGAAGTGACGAGTCATTTCAACCATGAACGGTTAGTCATCGCCACAAGTTGTAGCGCCTGTGAACAACGCTATAGCATGACACAATTTGTAGTCTTTATCCAACTGGTCCACCACCGGCGATTCAGGAGAAGCGAGCAGAGCTAGCTACTAAAAACAAGATGACGAGCAACATGCAGTAAGTACTCGACGGCGACGGACGGTTACTAGCTGGTATGCGTATGTAAGTCCCAAGGGAGAGTCCCTCGGCAAGTGCTCTGCCTGACAAGCGAACGCTACTGGCCGAGTACTCTCTTTGATAGTTCTTGCCGCTGCAGCTGCGACAAAGACATTATTGTTCATATTAACTTATTTGCGGTCCACAATGTAGGTATAAAAGGTGTTAAACTGCTCCGTTGGTCTCGTGGTCACGGTCAAGCGCGACTGCTGAGCGTGGGCTTCTGGCTTCGATTTCCGGGTCGGACAAAGGGTCATTGGGTCTTAATATTAGGAATTTCTCAGTTGCCCAGAGTTTGGAAGTTCGCGGTATGACACCACGGTGCCTCGGAAAGCACGTCAAGCCTGCGCCTGATCTCTCTCCAGTCGTGTCGGATTCCCGTCCCTGAGGAGTACAAGAGTGAGGGAACAGAGAGTGCACATGTGCCGGCGCACACACACCTGCACTATAATATCTTCCACTCTGATGGCTGATCTCTGCTGAGATTGGCTGCCGTGCCCGAAATGCAGTTAGGAGGACTATCATAATAGGCTTTGAGTCGAGAATAATCATTGACCCTGTTATAGCATAGCAATATATCGCCCCCTTTAATAAAAAAAACAAAACAACTCAATTTTTTTGTGAAAAGTTTGACATGTTTAACAAAATGGTTTCAACTAGTCACAAAAAAAATAAAGAAATGGCCAGTCAATTCCAAAAGTAGACATAGGTAGCCAAATTTAAAAACTAGGATATTATTGAAATAAAAATAATATTTTTTATAAGGAAGCCACCACAACACTTTTACAATATTATTTTAAA
The DNA here is from genome assembly GCA_905163415.1 of Noctua fimbriata. NCBI lineage: Eukaryota > Metazoa > Arthropoda > Insecta > Lepidoptera > Noctuidae > Noctua > Noctua fimbriata. The sequence goes on from LR990934.1 coordinate 990,888, forward strand.
AGTTTTGTAGATACTTACATGTACCAGTCAGTGATCAACCATTTATCTATCGTCGGGATTATTATTAAACGTTTCTTGGGTGCCAGAAATGATGATGATGACTTTCAACGGTTTCTGACGAGAACATCGTTAAAACCTGGTCACCTCCACGTCGCCGGTGTCGCTCGGCTGGTAGCCACACTGCAGCTACATTTGTTGGTACACTGCAGCTAAATGTTTGTGCTCTGTGAATATTCATGAGGTCAATGTATTCCCGGCGAGATTCGGACACGTGTCATGGTTAATGGTGGAAGGTAATGAAGTTGTGTTGATTTTAGCGGATTAGTCTCGAATGTCAACCAGGAAATCTGATTTCTGATGTTCCACTATTTACAACTTAACTACAGATGTACCTACCTAATTCTGTCTTTATAACGTATTAGCTACAGCCCGCGGCTTCGCTCGCGTTAATTTACAATTTGCTAATCAATTTGGGTTGTACTCTGCTTGTAATAATATAATTCAATCATGATTCGAAAGACACGATCTATTATCATAGGAACGTTATTGTTGTTTTCCAGTACTTTTTTTAGGGATGAAAGGAAAATTGCAAAATTTCACGACGATCGGTTCAGTGGTATCGTATTACCTAGTACTAACTGGGTTGTGAAGGTCAGATAGGCAGGCGCTCCATGTAAAATAAGGGTATTCAGCTGCATCCGGTTAGACTGGAAGCCAACCCTAACATAGTTGGGAAAAAGGCTAAGCAGATGATGATCATCGGTTCAGTGGTTTACTCGTGAAAAGGTAACAAACAAACTTATTTTCGCATTTATAATATTAGTTAGGACTACCATTTGCCCGTAGCTGCACTCGCGTTATTTTCACAGATTATCCCAAGGGAACGTAGTGTAAATAGCTTAAAACACTCGGAGATGATGTAGCTTCTTAATAGTGAAAGAATCAGGAGTTCCAAAGATTACCTGCTACATATAAACTTACACACTTTGTACACAAGTTTACTTAAAGTAAGTTGGTATTTGAACAGAGTGGGAGAGAGAGTCCAAGCTACATGGGGCAATGGCAGGAAGGTGTTGAAAACATGAACTAAAGCTGCGTAGGTTCTCTAGATCATCATCTAGGGAACCTACGCCGTGGCTAGACAAATAATACCATACCTCTATGGTCTTATTTGTCTAGCCAAGGCAAAGATATAAGGGAACAGCACTAAAAGATTACTAAAACTCACATACTTGGTAAATCCGTTTAATTTACAATTACATATTGATATTATAATACAAATAAGTTATAAAATCTCAATTATTAATAGAAGTTATATATTTCAGACTATTTTCCACTTCATGGCACCTTCATTTTACATTTTTTGTAAAAAATATGTTGTTATGATTTGCATTACACCAATGGGTTCAGTAAAGCTCAATAAATTACAAAATATTTTAAAAATACAGGTACGAAAACACAAAAAAAAACTGTAAACACCCTCTAAAATTAACAAAGAACACGCAACGAATTACTAGCCACTGGCGACTATAACGATAGTTTTTGGCTATCAAAATGTGTAGAAAATCGTGAGATTTTCAAATCGCCGGCAAGTTTTACCAAGCATTAGCCTCACAACTAACGTGGAATCAAGTATTTTGGTAAAAAAAACGTTTATTTTAAACCCTACCTAGTTAATAGCCTCGTAAGAAACATTATGTTCAGCGCCCAACATCGGTTCAATTCTAAATGATCAAATTGATTTTGATGATATAGAATTGATTACACCAATCCAACACAAGTCATTGTTCTGTTAATCAACTATTATCTGACATTTCAGTATTTACAAGCCTTGTACCCTTTGGTATTTTCCATAGACAAAAATTACTAACTTCCATATAAAGATATAATTATATAGATCTACATACCCTAATTTCGTCTTGTAGTTTATCGTTGTAGTTTTTTATTTGTGTGCGAGAAGTTTAAATAAATAAATACTGTATGAAGTGGCTAAACTTTCCACTTTTAAAGAAAGAAATCCTAGCAATGATATTACGACAATTGTCTGAATTTGTCTGCAACAATTTGCTCGCGCTAGTGCGATATCTACCTCTTTTTATTTATAATATCATTGGATCCTAGTATGTAATTACCACATAATATCGTACGTTTTTCATAACAGGCTCACAAGAAATGTTGTAAGTTTTATGATAAATTATTATGACAATATCAATTATTGTTGTTTGCTTGCTCTACATAAATAAAAATCTTAAATTCAGTTACGGACAACGCACAGCCTGAACGAGTTCTAATTTATCGAAGGCGAACGAACCGAAGAAGGAATGTTCTTTCATTTTTGTCAATAGCAACACCCATTGGGCCCATGGTTTGTATCTACATATTTTTTGACAACACACTGTAGCCTTCCCAAACCTATTCCATTCTATAACCGAGGATATTATAACATTCCTTTGTCTGATCCCGAGTTAGCACTTGGCCTAAATAACGCCGTTAAACCACCCCATACTAACTGCATGATACTTCCCAACAGTTCTAATAAATAGATCAAGGGCCCTTCTTTGGGCTTCACAGGTGCTTCATCGTCCCAGTTGAATGGATCATCTAGTTCATTCCAAGTATCGTTCTTTGCTTCAACCTGCCTGCTGGAGAACGGACTGCTTTTACTTAAAGCTGGTAAATAACTTGAATATATAGTTATTTTCTCGGGTTTCTTTTCAGATTTTTTATTAACGCCTTCGATTGATATCTCTTCAACATCCCTGTCTTTGTAGATTTTGTTGTCAATCGGTTTCACGCCGAGTCTATCCGGGAAGTCCAGGTCGTCCTCTAACTCGATCTTTCCTGATGCTTTTGTTGTAGATTCTGGCTGTGTGCTGTTTATTCCGAGAAATCTGGAAGTGGCGAAAAAAAATCAGATTAGAGTTTTCTTATAAAGGTTGTAGATAAGTTTCTTGGTAAGGAATGAGAATTTAGGCCGATGGTCTTGGTTGTCAATTATAATCTCTGACCGTTGTTGATGCAGGAGACCAAAAGTCTGATTGTCAGTCTTACCAAAGGGTATATTGGTACTCTATAACTGGATTGTGGAAGGCAGAAAGGCAGCCGCTCCATACAAAAAGCTGGTACCTTTTGCATATGATCAGACTAGAAGCCGACAGATAAAAAGGCAAGGCAGCTGTTATGAACATTTTATTCCAAGCTTGGTATACAAGTTCTTTGTTTTAGATAAGGATGCGACATATCCTGACTTAGGTAGGAGACAATTAGAATAAATTATAATTTCTCATAACATCTGAAAGAGAGATGAGTTAGCTGATAAACATTCATATCCGAAGTATGGACCTTTAGTCCGTTAGCTTCCCAAAACATTAACTATTCAAACAGGTTCTCACAAAATACCGATCTCATGGTATGAAAAAACGGGCCAAGAGGTAGAGATGACCATGATGAATAAATTAAACATTTTTGTTCATTCTGTTGCTAGTCGTTGTAGCACGACATGTTTTCAAAGCGATTATCGTTTTTTTTAGCCTTTAGGGATTTTGTGGTCTATTTATCCAGCTCATATAAAGTTTCTCTTTCAGTTCTATCTCGATGGTGTAGTAGACGCAAACGCCACTACTAAGCAAAGACCTGGAACCCTGGACCTGTTCGATTATCGTGTCCGGAAAAGTGTTTTTGGGTCTTTCCTCCAAGTATTTCTAAGTAGCAGCCATGTAGTTTGGATTTTTGCCCTTTTGCTGGCTGCTAGGCCTTATAACTTATTAAATGGGACTTAAAACATAAATGGCAAAATGTGGGTGTTCTATGTAGGTACACCTCTGCCTTACCCTTCAACAGTGGCAACAGTGGCAAGCACCAAGGCAGTAAACCTCGACGGACGGAGAAAAAATTTAACTGTCTTAGATCCCGCAATGAAATTAATCAGAAAAGTATTAGGTTGGGAATACTTACTTATATATCGGTGAGGTGATCCTCTCCGCAAGGTTGTTCGCGATCTGGTGGTAGACGTCTAACGGCGGGTTGGTGCCCGTGGTGGTGGGGTGGGTGGTGTACACCGACACCACGGTCTCCTCGAGGGGCAGGCTGGTACATTGTTGGGACAGCTGGAACAGGGCGAAGAATAGTGGTTAAGTTTATCAGAAAGTCGAACGGTTTTCTAAAAAAATATTTGGAAATTGGTTGATTGGTTGATTGGTTGCGTCATCGGTCTGAAGTTCGCAAGCTATACTATTCAGCATGAGTTTTCATGTGCTATGCCCATTGATTGATGGCATTAGGCTCGCCCTATAAAATTAAAGTTAAACATAACAGTCGAAATGCTGGTGCACTATAAAGGCACACTACTGCCTATCCCTTCGAAGCAAAACAGGCGTGATGATGTTATTTTAAAAAATTGTGACTGTGAACTATTCCCAGTCCTAACCTTTTCAACATTTATTTTATTTCAACACATTATAGATCCCTGATCATGTTTGTTCACGAATGTGTACGATCATGTCCGTTTTGGAGTCCACCGTGTGGCCGCGTCAGGTCATTGCAATCATTGTCCTTATATCACTTATATACCCCTGAGGAGATCATTGAATTGTATGTCACGTATGTGGTGTTGCGTCAATTTATTGTGATTCATAAATTATTTGTATACTTAGTTTTAGTAGTCGTTGTTATATTGCAGACACCCACTTACAAAAGAAAACCTTTCTATATCGTCAGCGTAATAGAATCATTTTTTTTTAAATTAGTTAAAAAACCACGCTTTTATAGAAATTCGCGTAAATTGTGGGTGTCGAAGTTATCTGTTACTATTGTCCCAATTAGAAAGATTTCCATAATTATGGTCAATGGTCACTGGATTTTCGTTCTAGAATATTATAGTTAATTATGGTTATGAGGTAGTTAAGATTATATAATTAACAATTTTCAAAAAACAAAACAAAACAATTCTCAATTTTTTTTTAATATATATTTTTTTTAATTATTGTTTTTAATTATGTAATTTTACTGTTTATGTTGTTTTATTTTATGTTGTAGCATCGTATTGGACTTGGTCTGTAATGTTGCTATAGTTAGTGGTAAATAAATAAATATTATCCGATGCAGTATACCGATTTGTCTGTTCATAGACACCCACCCACCAGCAATAACTTCAGCTTATCCGTGATCATGGTGCTTGCAATATCGCAATATCGGGAACTCAAAACAATCAGTAAACATGGTAAATATCCCGCCTCTAGTGTTAATGATAATGTTAGTGACCATGATAGTTTAAAAACTTTTAAGATTGTATAGTTTTAAAGAAGTACATTTATCTACCTGAAACTTTCATTTTCCCTTGTTTATGGAGGCCTTACTCCGTTCTCAGTCAAGGTCCACACATCACTAAGAACTCTACTCATCCCAAAACATATAGGATTCAGATAAAACCTTTTAACCATAAAATGTTTACCTACATAATGTACCCACGTACTCGTAGGCGTTAACACATCACTATTCAAAAAAGGTAATGCGTATCAAAAGATAGATTCAGGACTACACTGAGTAGTCAAATACAGAAGGTCCAAATGTAAAGGGTATAGGTTTTCAGGAAGTTATATTTTTCGTTTAACTTGAAATGCAGCTATTACAATCTACATGTATTTACCTACGTATCATGACATCTACAAGGTGTAACATAATAAATGCAAAACCTTTCGTGTGGTCTCTCAGACCATGAATCTAAACAGCTTTTGTTCTATGACTTTTGGAAATTCCTAACTTTTTTTTAGTTTTACCATACATATTGATCAGCTGATCGCGTCAATTCCTATAGAAAATCTAATGTTTTATTTGCAAATTTCGAAAACCTATACCCTACAATACATCTACTATAAAAATAAATGAATGAATGGATGAAGTGTCTGTTTGTAATTTCAAAATAACAGCTTTTCACTAAATGGACTTGAAATTATACCGATTAAGGCGGGACTGTTACTGGCAGACAGCTGATAGTATAAGTAGTGACTTTTATTTTAGAAAAAGATTAGGGTTCCGTGCAAAAAAAACCCTTGAAGTTGTTAACAAAATCCGATTCAAACAGGGAAGGAATATTTTTATAATAATTTCACGCGGACGAAGGTCGTGGGCAACAGCTAGTCGTATATGTATATAAACTCAAGCGGTATATCCATGGGGGTAGGCAGGAACTACAGAACGCTACCTGCTACGATGCTTACATATCCCTCTTCAACGTCCGCGTTCATAAATCAGGTCATACACGAACACCGAAAGTGTCTATTACCAGAAATATTTCAGAAGATCTCCATCAATAAGGTCAGCTTTTCTCTTTGTGCGTCCACTCCTAGCGTCTCCAGCTCCGCCTTTTGTTAGTCACCTTTCATTCATTCTCACGACATGACCAAACCATCTCTTCTACTTTACTGACTACATCTTTTGAACTGAAACGATGACTTATCAAAAAAAACATAACCATATCACATAAATGATGATACCGTTGCGCGTTGCGATTATGAAAAAGCCAAAAATTTGTTTCACCTATCAAAAAGGTTTTCTTTTGTACTTAAATAGGCTTGCGATTAGACGCAGCTCGCCTGAGAAACCGATTCACTCGAACTTTCGTGTTTAGATCGTGTCAATCATGTTGAAAGTTGTTGGCGCGACTACTAACGCCATCTATCGACGCACCGGGACATCATATTTTTATCTACGAATGAGGGCTCGCCAACGTCGGCGACCAATCACAGCACGCGTTTGTTCTCATTCAAGGTTCAATCTGTTTAAAAAAAAATGATTACCTGATACACCCTGCTTGTAAAAAGACGAATTAAAATATTATAACCAAAATTCAATAAAACGATCATTGAAAAGCACCTGCCTCACGTTCCTGCACAAAAGTCTTTGGAAAAATACGAATCTTAACTGCAGTGACCTCCTGAGGTTAAAAAGGCCGTACAAAACGATCCTTCTTAACCCCACTTACTCCACCAACCCGATACCGCTACCACCTCACGTACGGACTATAAAACAACAAAATAGTTGCCACAGAAGGTGAATGCTAAACACCTCACAGTTCCTCAGTTTCCTTTTGAACTCTCGTTTAGGTTCCGATCCTTGAATACAATATGTGTGAGGTCGAACTCTCAAGTTATTTTTCCCGAAGTTATAAATTAAGTTTGGACTTATACGTGGGTGTTGTAGGAGCAAGTCTTTTGGGCGAAAATGTGCTTAGAATTTGGTTAAGCGTGTCTTCTAAAAAACATAACCCATGTTGGCCTCCAGTAAACATATTGTTTTTGGGTATAAGTTCCTTTTATTATTATAAGCAATGCTATTAATAAATAATAATAGACTATAAGATTTTAAACTATCATGGTCACTAACATTATTATTTACATTAGAAACGGGATATTTTCCATGTCGTGTTGTGTTTGTGTAGAAAACAGTAAACATGGTAAATATCCCGTTTCTAGTGTAAATAATAATACTATTAGACTTTTCGCCTATTTAGACGATTACTTTGTGCTCTCCCAAACGGTGTCCACGTAATTTTTTCTGGGATATTTAGAACAGTTTGTGCGTCACACGTTTTCACTGTGTACAATAGTCGTCGAGAGTTAGGGACTAACCTCTCTTATTCAGCTCTGTTCAGCTTTTGTCCATAAAAAAAAATTATCAACCGTCACTATTTTGTTTTTTTATATTTGTCTTGATTTAAGTTTTTTATTTTTTTGTTTTTTATTTGTTATATTTTTTATACTGTGTGCACTTGTGGCATGTGCCAAATAAATGTATTTTCTTTCTTTCTTTCATTCACTATCGTCGGAAATGTGGCTTAATACAAAATCATCGTCATCTTCTCATCTGCTCTTGTCCCACATGTACCGCCCCGTTCAGTTCAGTCCCCGTCCATAGACTCCTTTTTTTTCTCCCATTCTCTTCCGTCAGCCACAAAACAAATGAAAAATAATTGTACTCTATAATAAATAAGCTTTCATTAAAATAGAAACAAGAAATTCAGGTTTATCTATCAACATTGAACGCGTATACAAAGTTTCTTGTCCGTGCAATTAAGCGTTGAGGAGTTCTTTTGCGAGGAGGTTATCCTGGCTGCAGGATCAAGTCATGTCAGTCATAAAAATATATTGTCACCAGAAAAAAAGGTGTGTGCAAAATTTCAGCTCAATTGGATACCAACTACTGGTCGAAAAATAGTTTACAAATTTTGAAGTGCTCAACTATCATACACATATACAAGTTATTTAATTACAAGCTTGTAAAAAACAGTCATAATCTCAAAACAAATGCAACACGCTCCCAGCTAAAATCAGAACCAACCTCCCACGCCGACCACTCTTGACCCCTCCCATCAGTTTTCCGACCGCGTCACATTAACTAAACGTGATCTAATCGATGCATCCTTGTCTCCAATGCCAGTACTGCCAGGCTGCCACATTCGCGTCACGTACAGACAATGGCACATTTTGTATTGGGATTAGCCGGGCCTTTTGTACTGATTTTGGTCCTAAGGGAGTTATCGTGGTAGTGTCTTTTGTTTTTGTGTTTCCTTGTTGTCAGTTGTTACTGGAATGACTCTTTGCTGTGTGATTTTTGTCATGTTGGTAGGAAAATAAAATATGATAGAAATTATAATAGCACCTATTTCTAAGTATTTGCTTTGTTCTGAAAAAACTTTATTGTAATACCTGTGTTCACAAATAAAGATTGATTGATTGATTGATTGAAATCTATCTGAATGTTATCGTCGAGCTCACTCAGAACCATTTTAAGAAAGACAATGTTTGCTAAAAAAACTTGGCCTGTGTTTGATTTGATTATTTATTCCAAACAAGACAAAAAATGGATATTTTCTTATAACAGAAAAATATATTTTCTACTGATGAAACCTGCATCAAAACCCATAGCACAGTTCGGAAGATCAAGGTGGCCACACAGACAGAATCTGCAAGCGATTTAATAAAACGTACGGAGATATAAATAGATTGTTAGGTCTTTTTGAGGAGTGCACTATGAATTTGAAGGAACTAAATTATGTTTTATAAAGACTAGCTGTTGCCCGCAACCTTCGTCCGCATGAAATTATTATAAAAATATGACTTTCTTATTCGAATCGGATTTTGTTATCAATTTTATGGGTTTTTTTTACACGGAACCCTATTCATCAGCTATCTACCAGTAAAAGTCCTGTCGAAATCGGTCGAGCCGTTTCGGAGATTCGCCGGAACATACAGACAGATAAAAATGAAATAAATTGTTTTTATTTTTATTATAAATACCGTATATTGTAATTATTTTGAAATTACAAACAGACACTTCAATTTTATTTATTTGTATCTATACATATAGACGTTTCTTTTTCCTTCTTCAAGCCCTTTAAGGGTTCTCCAAAATGGTTGAACGTCACAGGTCGACGCCCATTGTTTAATTCATAACTAAGTACTCAATAAAATGAAACAAATTAGTAATAATTAATTTGTTTGACGCATGACGTTTTAATGTACATAACGTTCTGACGTACATACTTATATACATGTTAGGTGTGTAGGATCGTTTCAATGGACGTAAGTATCATCATCACCATCATATCGGCTTGTTTCACTGCTTGACATGGAACGCAACATGATTGATCAAAGTACTCCTCCACATCGCTGACGTCCGGAAACGTGGCCAGAAGACTGGCAGCAGTGCCACGTTGAATGGCATTACTAATTCTTTGGCCAAAGGCCATTTAAAATGTTGTCACTTTCATTTCATATCTATGCGACGGATTACGATACTTTTTGCCATAATTTACAGAATTTATTCTGGAATGTTAAGGTGTACAATACATTCATATTAATCTTGCATAATCAATAAATTTCAATATTTGTCAAGTTTTAACACCGTGGGAAGCAGGAGACACCAATAATTATCAAAAATCCCATGAAACTTATTTTTGTACCGATTTAAAAGTAATAATAAAGTAAATGACCGCAAAAAGTAGGTTTTAATGAAGTTTTGTGTCCCAAATAAAGTGACCAAAAAAAAAGTACCGTTCGGCGAACAAGTTTGATATAAAATTGAGAGTTCTGATTGCGGTCTTTTCGTACAAAATCTTGTTTTAAACTTGATAAACTGTTGCAATTTAACATAATTTTAAAGCAATTTCAACTATCAATCAAATTTATCAATTAAAAATTGAATCTAATACGGGGTGGAAGGGACATCGATGCAAAAACGGTTACCACGTACCCATGAATAGTACGTCATTATGAGCCCCTATTGAAATTTTCATCGCTTATTAAGGGCATTACATTGCTCGATGACCTTGATGATTTGATCCCTGTACTGGTTTTTGTTGACTTGCCCCGCACATTTCACAAAATTTCGGTTTTTATTTATTATATAAAAATATTAAAAGAAATAACAGAAAAAAAACAATACAGATTGTTAAGTATATCATTACGTATTTGTTGTTACAAAATTCATGCCGATGTATTCAGCCGTTACAGAGATAATTTACAATTAAGGTTGAAAAATGACCTATTTTCTACGATTAATCAAAAAAAATTGAGAAGGTTTATTAAAATTTTAAACAATACAATTTATTTGTGATGAACTTAACTATAACATACTTTTTTTACACGGAAAACGCACGAAGGGATTCATCAACAAATTTCTTTGAACATACGTTGTTTTTGGGATTTGAGCCATGTAATAATTCTGCTGTTACTACACGGTCTGGTATAACTACACGGTCAAACCAACAATACCAGCTCAGCTGAAATCAATACCATTTGCGATAAGAGATGTTTCCTTGCAATTGGGTCGTAAGGATGCGTAGTATGTTACATCATTTTGACCTCAAATGTAAAAATCCTTGTAATGACATCGCTTTTTCCTTACAATGATTGTAAAGGAAAATGTTGCATAGTTACTACATTTATTTTTGGCAACAGGAGATCCCTATCTCGAAAACGAATTATAAAAATGTTTGGTAAAAAGTAAGGCGGCATTTCATAATACCTTTAGTTAAAAAAAGTTGGTACAACTGTACCTGAAAGCTTTGTTTTAAAAAACTGAGATACAGAAAGAGATTCCTGACCAAACAAACAAGACTTCTGACCCGGTTGCTGGCAATTTCTAATCTAATTATTATGGGTAAAAGAAAAGTATTTCAGTAAGTTCCAACTTATTGTTTTAACCCACCTACCGAAAATATGTAAAAATTGTGGCGCGTCGTCAATAAGTCGAATTCAACAAAAATTATGTAGGTACGATTTACCAAGATAGAGGAGATGGATGAGTTAATTTCTGATTCCATAATTAATTAATTAATATAATATAAATAAATCTTCAGTGGGTCAACGAACTACATATGAAACAAGTTTGCCAATCAGTGCCAAACTTTGTGATTCAAGATGGCAGCTGCTCGCGAACAAATCAACAGATGTTGTTCAACTAACTTCTTGAGCCATCTGTACGTACATTGTTACGATAAAAGCTACTTCTAATTAGAAAGATAACTTAGAAGTTGATGAGATAAATGATAAAACATGGTCTTTCGATACTCCCTCACCATCCACCTGTAATGTAACATTTCGGATTCACTTGACTCTGTACAACATCGAATCTTGCATTGTTTCAAAAAGAACTTTAAAGGGTTTTAATATTAAAATTGAATTGATGTTTGAAGCGTATAGTATTCTTGTTAAAAATCGATGAAATAACAGATTTTACTTAAAGTAAAATGTCTGGTTTCCCCTACAAAAGATCTAGAGACCAAAATTAATCTTTAGCCATTTTAGACTTCAGTCATAATTATTTTTAAATACACTTCCTCGGAAATTGGCTATTATCGCACTACGATTAGGTTCAACATACAATGTATTTCACACGCGTGGATATTTTTCATTTATTACGACATGTGCGGAAATAAAAATTTCCACAGATAATTTCTATAGTCGGCTATTATTGTTTTTTCTTTAATCTCGGCAAAGTGATATGCGTCTTAATATTATAATTTAAATATTTTTTGAATATTTAAATTGTGTTTAAAAATAGAATATCATAAATAAACATGATTATTTAAAAAAAAAATTACTTTTATGAACAAATTAACATTAATTTGTGTTCTAAAACCAAAAATATTTGAATTTTATGTTTTTCACAATAAGCTGTTTAGCGGCTTCATACCTTTGCTTCTCCTTCAAGCTGACGAAAGCACGACACGAAAAAGTTAATTAAGTCATAGTTTTATAATAATTCATAACAAAAATACATTTCGTTCTATTATTTTATTTCTTCAAAAGTGTATTGAAAAACGTCGGTTGATACACGTGGGCATTTGTTACTGCAATTCTCGGCTCCATAACAACCTCGCCTGGCCGCGCGGGTGTGAATTCCACCTCGAATGCAATAACTTCCCCACTTATATCAAAATGTACAATTCTTGTACATTACAATGACAATTTCAATTCAATTTCAATTTTTCTTGTTCGTTACAATGACTCATAATAATAATATTACACGTTCAGCACGTGTAATTAAAGAATTAATGTTAGATTTTATTGGTGTAAATGATAATACGAATCATAACGATAAAAGTATTATGAATTATGATATCCTAATAACAACAATTTTAGTATTTTAGTTTTTAGTCTACTAAAATATGTAATGTTAAATGAGATGAAATGTTAAATGTGTTACATGTAATGTTAAATGTAAGGTTTAATGAAATGTTAAAATAAAAAAAAATATAAAATAATGACGACAATTTCTAACTTAACTTACTAATTATGGTTTTTTTTTGAGTTCGTGATTGACTGTGATAATATGTAATTAGTTAACTAACACTGTAACCACCTATAGCGTTAGTTAACTAATAGTTATAAGACTAGCTGTTGCCCGCGACATTCGTTCGCGTGAAATTATTATAAGAAAATATTACTTCCTTTTTTTAATCGGATTTTGTTAATAATTTCAAGAGATTTAATTTTTTTGCACGGAACTCTAATTCTTATTCTAAAATAAAAGCCTAGAGTAAGTTACTCCTCATAATATCAGCTATCTGTCAGTAAAAATCCTGCCAAAATCGGTCCAGCCATTACGGAGATTAGCCGGCCGATTAGAAAGACAATGTGTTCGTTAGATTAGTGCCGCATATATTTTCATAACATGCATTCAGTAAAATGCTGTTATTTGATATTACAAACAGACACTTCAATTGTATTTATTTGTATTGTTTCAAAATTCAATCGAATTACACGACAAAAAAGTAAGGTAAGGATGACCTCTTGCACTTGACCGCATATCTGTGCGTGATGCGATGAAAATCAGCTGTTAGAAGTTATTAAGGGCATTACATTGCTCGATGACCTTGATGATTTGATCCCTGTACTGGTTTTTGTTGACTTGCCCCGCACATTTCGCAAAATTTCGGTTTTTATTTATTGTTTAAAAATATTAAAAGAAATAACAGAAAAAAACAATACAGATTGTTAAGTATATCATTACGTATTTGTTGTTACAAAATTCATGCCGATCTATTTAGCCGTTACAGAGATAATTTACAATTAAGGTTGAAAAAGGACCTATTTTCTACGATTAACCAAAAAAAATTGAGAAGGTTTATTAAAATTTTAAACAATACAATTTATTTGTGATGAACTTAACTATAACATACTTTTTTACACGGAAAACGCACGAAGGGATTCATCAACAAATTTCTTTGAACATACGCTGTTTTTGGGATTTGAGCCATGTAATGCCCTTAAGGTCTAGTTCCAGCACCTAATCTTCAAAAAATCTGACAACAACAACATTCTAACATAACACTTAACACTTTAATTCTTTTCTTCTGTTAACTAGATGCAAGAGAACTCATCGTCATGCCTCAAACCTTAATGATAGCCATTCAACATTTATTAAATCATCATCTGCCTCGCCTTCTTTTCCCAACTACGTTTTGTCGGCTTCCAGTCTAACCGAATGCAGCTGAATACCAGTAATTTACATGGAGCGACTGCCTATCTGATCTTCACAACCCAGTTAGTACTGGGTAATACGATGCCCCTTGGTAAGACAGGTTGTCAGACTTTGGCTACTGACTACCCGTAACGATTCTGTCAATGATCTAGAAACGACAGCCGGGACCAATGGTTTAATGAGACACAGAAGCTCGGTATGCAATGGGTCACCTATCCACGGACTAACCAAGGCAAGCGCGGCTTACGAACGCCTGAAAATCGGTCGGAGCGGCGGTTATTATTTAGCCACGAGCTCCTCAAAATTCATTCAATAAGATGTATCAATTATAGTACATTTTGAGGAATGGCTTAATGAGCAAAGGCAAAAACGATAACTTTAAAGCTCTCGAGTAAGGCGACTGGTTACAGGGCTCGTTGATCACTGAGGTTGGCTACTTATGGAATGACAAGTTATTAATGAAATGTCTAGAAGCTGAAAATGTACGTGAGACCCTAGTCAAGTTACAATTGCTTTAAAATCATTTTATTTCTACAGAGACTTTGACGAGGATTCACATAAACCTTAGAGTCCATTGAGGTCTACTTATGAGCAGCCACATTCAGGTGCTTCTTATTGATAGCTTTTTCCTCAAATATTTTTACCAAAAATTGCTAATAGAAGGAAATACGTACGACCCACATAGGTAAAGACATCTATAGGAAGTTAGGCACACTGATTACATCTATCAGACAAGAGTCAGCTTCCCTGTTCTAATCCAAGTTTATTCGGCAACCATGCTTTGATATTATACATGATAAACAGGCACATATTATGGACAGAGAGGCAAGGTGTTTGCTAATGAGCTCTGGATCTGTTTCTTTTAAAACAAAAACGACCTAGAGACTACCGGAATAAAGATCGGACCAAACTGCGGCAAATCCCGTGCGGGACACAACTGCGCGCGTCGGTTATTTAAATAATTAGGTAGTCTTTCATTTATTCGCCAAATCAGACACCAAAATTATCATTTGTTCAAATTAGGCTGAAAGCATCAGCTCATTTATATGGTTTCGTACCCGAAGGAAGGAAGGAAGCCTTTGCTGTCCGTCCATCCGCTTGTCTGTCAGCGGGCTGTATCTCATGATCCGTAATAGGTCATAGGTAACCAGTTGAAATTATCACTGAATGTGTATTTCTGTTGCCGCTATAGACAACAAATAATAAAAAAATAAAGGGGGCTCCCCTACAACGATGGTACGGGACCATTTATACAAGAGTCCGACTAGCACTTAGCCGGTTTTTAATCACAATAGACATTCCCCAAAACGCCCACCCATAATAATGCCTGTGGATTACCTTAGAAGAAGAGGTGGCGGATCCAACTCCTCGGTAACACATCTCTCGGCTATGTAATGAAAACTTGATTACATACAACACAACACAACATAACACCTCCATACCCTGTAGTATCCCGTGCGGGTTTCGCTTCAGTTAGACCAAAGCCTTACAGCGTTAAGTTACAATAATGCCCTCGTAACTGTAAACACAGTAACTTCAATTTACCTAATACCTAATTTAAGTTATAGTGTTTTCAGTTACGTCCATCATAACATAACGCCTGTGTACTCCGAAGGGTTAGGCAGTAGTTTTTTCACATTTCGCCAGCTACGTTTAAGGCACATGTTAAGCGCACCTGTAATAATAATATCAGCTTATTACTACCCCACTGTTTAGTATTCAGTATTTTACAATATTTGTTTCTCCCTTTGTATAGATTCTTTTTATCGATTGTTTGTGAATGTGAGAACATTGTAGGCTTTGTAGATTCCCAGCAGCTTGTTAACTTTTTATTTTGTTCTACATTTTTTGTGTAGTCAACGACTTATTGTCGGGCCTACGCTGTCCCCCCATACATAAGTACAAATGCTGTATCCATGATAATATTGTAATACCAAATGATTTGAAAATAGTAACCATGGAGTTTCTTGCCAGTTCTTCTCCATAGGAAACGACCAACCCGAACCGTGCACCTTTTTGTCGACATTTTATAAAGTGCCCATCTAGGCCTATGTGAAATAAAATATTTTGATTTTGTTGACTGCTGGGCAAAGGCCTGTCTCATACCGAAAAAGTACGAGCATTGATCACCACGCTTGGTCAAAATGGGTTGGGAAGCGCGCTGATACCGACTCCGGGTTACATTTTGCCTGCCGCGGGAATCGACCCAAAACTTAGTTCAGCAGTAGCGCTTGCGACCACTAGACTTACACGGATAACAATGTAGTACGGATCTGATTCTAATCTTAATACCGTTTAACTATCAATGATATTATTATCAATGCTTCTATTTTTTTCAGTCACGTCTGACGGTTTTGTCGGTCAATGGCGCGACGGTCATTCGGTTTTCTCGGAGTATTGAACTATGAAATAATATTGTTATGTAAGTAAGAAAGAACAAAACATTTTATCAGTAAACTTAAGGCGAGATCTGTAAACGTTACTTAGCACATGTTTAACGTGCATAATACACTTGCATTGTACGTGCTAAGTAAACTCTACATATAGATTTCAGCCTTACGCTTCAGGACTAGAGGTCGTGGAGGTGTTTAAAGTAAAAATCTTACATTAAAAACCTGTATTCAAAAAAAAAACTTGTGAAATAGTTGAAACTTTGACCCCCAATATCTTCGAAACTACATAGGTAGAAGGTTCCCAGGTATGGTCTAGAACAAAAAAATGATCGCAAAGACGTGGAGAACAAGTGCCTTTCGGCTTCGTATCGACGTGAATTTGATGCATATTCTTATTCTTATAAAGACAAAATAGTTTTGTACCAAAATAAAATAATGGTATACAAACTATAGTGATATTATGAAACAGATTCATAAGCAAACCATAAATAAAATTGAAATATTTCTTGAATAAACAAATATCGACTTTAAAACTGGTGTAATTTAAGTAGATTTCCGATAGCCTGGTGCTATTTAAAAAGGAAAAAAAATAAAAATTACAACTTGTTCCGAAAACACATGTTTTCCATCAGCATCCCTTGCACATTATCAGACAAGTGCATAAAATCAATTTCAACTAGAAAATTGTTTTAATTGGTTTTCCTCAAATGAAATGGAAACAAAGATTGTAACAGCTCTTAGGTGGTGTAAGAATTAGTTCGAGATTACTACAAGCATAATCATGAGCGCGACCTTAATCAGCCCATAGCTTTCCTACTGCTAAGAAACAAGGCGTCCCTCTATGAGAGGGGTCGGGCATAAGCCAAAATATATAACGTGTAACAGAAAGGGTATAGTCACATTAAAGGATCTGCTGCAGACCATAAACTGAACAATTTCCTCCATGGGTCCAACCATACATCTATACACCACTATTTTTTAATTAGTACAAAAAATGGAACTCTATCCGTACCCGTTACTGATCATATTTGTGTAATCAAAAGTCAAAAAAACGAAATCCCAAAATTGTCCACGAAAATTTGTCATAACTGGTAAATTCATAATTGAATCAATCATTCATAACAATTATCATTAGAAAATACTACGCGCAGTGCTTTTCCATTCCTGTCGCCATCTCGGCAAACTATATTCCATAAATTGAGTGACATTTTGAGATATAAACAAACGCTTATAAATTTGCTGTTTATGAATATTATTTATTGAGACTTTACATATATAACAACAAGACCTTCTCTAATAAGCCCTTTAAGTATTTGTACTAATTAAAAAATAGTGGTGTAGAGATAGATGTATGGAAGAAGAAGAAATACTCGTCATCTCAGCAGTCACCTCCTTTCTAGCCATACCATCCTTTACACCCAAAATCCCATCCATCGTTTCCTTGGTCTTTGTCAGCGTGATTGTACCTACATACCTATATCTCACTGATAATGAATGCAAGAATGAATTTATTTTATTTCGGACACAAAAAGATCCACCTTACTTATTATCTAGTGTTAGTCAATTACCCTCAGCACAAGAAAAAATACAATTGGGGTGCTATAGCTCTCCGCTACAGTTCTCAGGATGCTGTTGCGACTAGCTCTCACTCTCCCGAGTAGCGAGGCACTTTTTTTGCGAACTATCTTCACTGCGGTAGAAACAATTGTGTTTATGAATGTAAACATGTGAACTGCAAAATACTGACAGTATCAGTAGGCTTGATTACAATCAATGTTATCGTTATCAGGTTGCATCGCCTGAAATGTACTGTGCTATTTACCCATAAACTTACGCGTTGTTCCCATGGGGGTAAGCATAAACTATACAACGGCTCCTGCTACGATCCTGAAATACTCTATCTGCTTCACACATTCATAGCATACACGCACGTCGGTAATGAGTACCGCACACTTGATTTTTCAGAAGAATTTCACCTAATCGTCATTCTAGTCGACGACGTTGCAATTCATCCCCACATCCTACTTCTTTTTGTAAACCATATTATAATGTTGCTGTATGATTTAGATTTGGATTCACTGTAATTATTGATAGGTATGCTTGGCGGCTACCAACAAACAGTTTAAGGGAATTAGTATGTACTTACACATACATGCATGCAAAACAACTAACGGAGACACGAAACAAACACATTTTTGACTAATTTTTTAACCTAGATATTGAACCCAGGTCTCATTATCACAACAAATATTTACGACAAAAAAAACGGAATTTTCACCACTTAACATGAAAACCACATCTTCCACATGGCTTTTCCAACCAACCACTGAATAGACCACTGAAAAAACGAAAAATAAAAAAATAAAAATGTCTTACCAAAATAAGCGCAAACAATTTCAATAAACTGCTCATCATGATCTCGTAAAACGGAAGACTCTTCTCAGAAACGTCCACTTCTTACTACGCCGGAACCGAATCAGTCGATACAAGCGGGTGACGCGCACGCACATTGAACTACTAATGTTTGGATGCGCGCGCGCAGATCAACGTTGTGCGTCAGTAGGGGGGCCAGGCAAGATGGGGCGATTTGGGACTTTGGTACGACGTGCTTTAACGGTGAACAGGATAAATAGGTGTAAGGTTTCTTTTTTGGTGGTGTTGTTTTTTGTTGTGTGAACGTGGTGTGAGTTAATTTGATGGACGAATGAAATATGTTAATTATTGATGCATTAAATGGCTTTAAGTTATTTATTTATACTAATGGCTT